>CM044006.1:35188543-35788543 GCA_024085815.1 Flaveria linearis
TGACTTACAACATAGGATAATCTCAGCACTTCAGGTCTATGATGACTCATAACAGAGAAGTGAATGATGCTTGTAACAGATCTCATGATTAGTCCATTATCATCAGGTGTGAGTGGTGTAGCTTAACAAGAACACAATCTGATAGACTAATACAACTCTAAAGTACTTAGACGAATACACATACAAGCATAGATATTTAGTTAATCACAAGAATTACTTGTTCATATACTAGCATGAGATTGTCTACACATCATATCCTGATCATGTCAGACTTTATTACGAGAGAAGTATGCAACTGATCTCACTAATGTATTATCATTTCTCACATGAGGCAAACACAGATTCATTCCTAAAAAAACATGAATTAGAAAAAAAGGAACTCTATTTTTGGAGTTTTTGATTTATATTTTTCTATTTGTTTTTTTTAGTTTTCAAATTTTGTATTTTGTTTTTCTACAACAGAAAACACACACACATAATAACATTCAGGCAAATAACTATGAAAGGTTACACTTATGAAAACCTTTA
Source organism: Flaveria linearis (assembly GCA_024085815.1). Classification (NCBI taxonomy): domain Eukaryota; kingdom Viridiplantae; phylum Streptophyta; class Magnoliopsida; order Asterales; family Asteraceae; genus Flaveria; species Flaveria linearis. Next base: position 35,189,072 of record CM044006.1, read on the forward strand.
GGTTTAGTGAGGGTTTTGATCATGAAAAGATTCAAAGAACTAAATTAAAAACTTAGAAACTAGGTTTACACATGGTTAATAAACCAATTGACTCCACTAAATACTCAAACCTTCCTGGTAAATAGTTCTGCCAACTGTTTTTAGTTGCTATTTGAATCAAAATGATTAAACCTTTTTCAGAATATCTCTTAGAAAATGATATCGAATTTCGATTTGTTTGTTTTTGAATGTTGAACTGGATTAGTTGTATAACATAGCAGCAGTGTTATTAATGTAAATGTGTTTTTAAGAAAATTGAACCCATAATCTAGCAGTTGGTTTTGCAACCAAAGGATTTGAACATCCTGCTCATGCAGCAATGTACTCAGCTTCTGCTGTTGACCAGAGACGTTGGTTTTTTTTACATTACCATGAGACTAATCGGGACCCAGAAATTGACACCCACCCGTTGTCGATTTTGTCTTGACAACAACCACCACAATCACTGTCTGTGTATCCATGTAACTCAAAATTTCCTTCATAAGGGTACCATAACCCTAATGCCGGTTTACCTTTAAGATACCTGAATATTCTTTTGACAGCAATTAAGTGAGATTCTTTCGGGTCTGATTGATACCTAGCACAGACACAAACAACTTACATTATGTCTGGTCGTGATGCAGTAAGATACATCAAAGAACCATCATAGATCTGCATAAAGTTTGGTCTACTGATTTTCCTTTCGAATCAGGTTCAATCTTGGTGTTAACATCTGCAGGAGTTCTGATAGACTGAAAGTCTTGCAACTTGAACTTTTTCAAGATCTTGCTTGTCTACAAACTTCTCTTGATTTATGAAGATTCCATCTTCTGTTTGCTTGACCTGTAGTCCAAGAAGAAATTAATCTCTCCCTAGAACTCATCTGGAATCGAGACTTCATAATTTCCTCGAATTCTTTGCACAACTTAGAGCTTGTAGATCCGAATATGATGTCATCTACATACACTTGTACACATAAAGATCATCATTATCATTCTTTATGAATAAGTTGGATCGATTTTCCCTCTTGTGTATCCATTCTGAATTAAGTGAAGACAACGTTTCATACCAAATCCTTGGTGCTTGATGTAGTCCATATATGCTTTACTCAGCTTATACACTCGATGTGGAAATTCAGCATCCTCAAAGCCTGGGGGTTGCTTCACAAAAACATCTTCAGTGATTGGACCATACAGGAATGCACCTTTGACGTCCATTTATACACCTTGATTTTATGAATGATGCATAGGCCAGGAAACACAAATGGATTCGAGTCTTGCAACTGGAGCAAATACTTCATCGTAGTCAATTCCTTCTTCCTGTGTGTATCCTTGTGCAACAAGTCTCGCTTTGTTTCTTATAACAATCCCACGATCATCAGTTTTATTTCTAAACAACCATTTGGTGCCTATGGCATTTTCTCCTTCAGGTAATTCCACTAACGTCCACACTTCTTGTTTGCGAAATTGAAGTAGTTCTTCTTGCATTGCTTCAATCCAACCATTGTCCTGTAACGCCTCGGTGACGTTTTTTAGGAACAATCTGTGAAAGAAAACAAGAGTATAAACAACTTTTCATGTTCAGATTTACTCCTAGTAGTTCTTTCATTCAGAGGACCAATAACCTGTGATGTTGGATGGTTCCTGTGATACGAGATGTCGGTATCTCTCAGTTCCTTGAACATTAACATCCATTTGGTTTGGTTCAATTGGAGAGCTGTTGCAATAATGTATGAATGTGGAGTGAAATTTGGAGCTTGAGTTGGTGAATTGATAAAGTAATCAAAGTTACTATGATCAATTGCACCTCCAGAGATGGAAGATGTACCAGACTCAGGAGGTCCAATTTCTATACAATCATTAGGAATAGGTTGTGATCCTTCTTGATCTACTAAACTGACTGAATGATCTGAATTGAAGTAACATGAACATTGTCATTGAATTGTATTATTGAATCCTTGACAATTGAGAAGAATAGATAATCAGGGCGAGAATCATCTAAATCATTCGAATCCGAATCATCACTGAAAGATCCAAGATCTCCTCTTGAGTTCTTTTTCCTGAAAATTATCAGTGATTAAACAAGTTAGATTGAAATGAGTTTGACAAAGAATCTATATCAAATAACCATGCAGGACCATTTGAAACTGATGGAAAAGAATTTTCCAGAAATTTAACGTTGAATGTTTCATTAATGTATTTTTTCCTAGAGTTATAAACTCGATATGCTTTGGAAATAGATGAATATCCAACGAAAACCCATTATCAGCTTTTTCTTCAAATTTTCCTAAATGATCACTTGAATTAAGAATCATAACTGGACAACCAATGATTTTAAAAAATTTTTGTTTGGTTTCCTGTCAAACATCAACTCATATGGATTTTTTTTATCTTTCACAAGCAAGATTCTGTTCTGAACAAAACATGCTGTGGATATCGCTTCGTCCCAGAAAGTGATAGGAATTTTGGCATCAGCTAACATGGACCAAGCCTTCGATTAGTGTTCGGTTCTTTCTTTCAGCAACTCCATTTTGTTGTGGAGTTCTGGGAGCACTGAACTGATGAACTATCCCTTTTTCTGCACAAAACAATCAATGTTAACATTTTTAAATTCCGTTCCATTATCACTTCTTATTATTTTTACTTTAAGCTCAAGTTGATTTTCAACTTTATTAATAAATTCTTTTAGAACATTTGCAGTTTCAGATTTAGCATGAAGAAAGAAAACCTAACAAAATCTTGTATAGTCATTTACGATAACTAAACAGTATGATTTTCGACCAATACTCCTAACATTAGTTGGTCCAAAAAGGTCCATATGTAACATCTGGAGTGGCTTGGTGTTTGAGTTTATCAGCTTGGACTTATAAGACACTCTATGTTGCTTTCCCTTCAGACATGCTGAGCAATGATCAGATGTTGAAAACTTCTTGGAAGGAAGTCCAATAACATGATTTCCTGCTACCAGCTTATTCATGTTTTTGAAGTTTGAATGACCGAGTCGTCTATGCTACAACTGGCTTTCATCATTTGATGCTTTAGCAATCAGGCAAGTTGTTTTTGTTGCAGGATCCACTTGAGACAATACCAGTTTGTATACATCTCTGTCCCGAGCAGCTTTAACTATTACCCAATCATTGCTAACCTGAAAACCTGGTTTCAAGACATAACAGTGAGAATCATCAAAAAGAACAGAATAAGATTTGTCACAAATTTGGGATACTCTTAATAGATTAAAGTTCAACTGTGAACAAAAGTTGACTTTATCAAAACTAATAATCCCATTTGATACTGTTCCCTCTCCTGTTATCTTTCCACCTGCATCACCTCCAAAAGCAACATGAGTTCCATCTTTTAACTTAAAATCTTACAACAAGGCTTGATTGCCTGTCATATGCCGGCTACACCCACTGTCAACATACCATGAGTTTATTGGTCTCCGCGGGCGTACCTGCATTCAAAAACATTTTAAGAAGAGTTAGTAACCCAAGCCGAGATGGTCTTGGGCTTGCCAAATTTGTCAACAATTGTAAACTGTTTAAAATGAAGTTTGTTTACATCAGGTTTCTTTGAAAATTTGGATTTTCAAATCCTCATTGAAAAACGTGTTGATTATCTCTTTGTTGTTTAGATTTCAAAGCATTATATTTGTTTTCAAGATCATCATCAAGAGATCTGAACCATTATATGAAGCATTTGAGAATGTTCCATTTTTTATTCTCACAGATCGTGGAATAAACTTTCCTTGATTGTATTGCTGTGATTTGACAAAATATTGATTATCATAATCAGAATTGTTTCTTTTGAAAGATTTTTGACCCAAGGAAAGTTGTTGTTGTTATCAATATTTAAACCCAATATTATGATTTTTTTTAAATTGTGGGTTTACAAATCCATGATTACTAAAATCCTTCCTTAAAGAGTTCTTTCTAAAGTAGCAATCATTTGTATTATGATTTCTTTCATCACACAATGCACAGTATTTGTTAAAGTAGCAATCAGTAGTTGTGTGATTTGTCATATCACATATATGGCAATACTTGTTGAAGTAACATTCTGAAATGTCATGATTATACATGTCACAGATATCACAATACTTCTGAAAGCGTTTAAACAACATTTTGTTAACCCTTGAAATGGAATCAACATTTGATTCTTGATTAAATTTTGGGTTAGGCAAATTAATTTGTGATTTTTTCTTGGATGTGAATTTGGTCATTTGTTTCTTAGGATTTTTCTTTTGGACTTGATCACAATTCTTTGACTCCTTAGATACAAATCTTTTATGCACAGCGGAAGTCTTAGGACCTGAACTTTTTTTCAGATCAGAGTTAGATTTGATCTTGGGTTTAGATGTCATTTTTGTAATTGTGTTCATGTCAAAAGTTCCTGCAGACACAAACTTCATATGTGTAATTTGAATGTTTTTCTTTGACTGATTGATTGATTCAGCTTTCTTAGCTTTTGCAGCTTTTCTTCTTCTTTGATTTCTTAATCTTGATGATGTTTTATTACTTTGAATTTTAATTGAATCTTGAGAAGATTCTTTTTGATAATTTATATCTTCATTCAATTCAATTGAACTTGAATCATCAGAAAAAGAATTATCTGATTTAAGCTCTTCACATTTTCCTTTTAATTTGTTATTGTCATCAGTAGATTTTTCAGTCTTTTGTTCATTTTGTTCAATAACACTTTCACTTTTTGGTACAAACAAATTTTTATGCATTTGTTGAGGTTCATAAGATTTAACTTTGATTGGATGACCATGCTTTATCTTTTCTAAGTCTGTTTCTTCATAAACTTCAACATTTATCTTTGTGAAATTCTTTTGGTCTTGATATTTTTTAAGCTTAGCTTTATTTTCTGGTGAATGATCATGAGTGTTAAAATTTTCAGGTAAGGTATTGAGATAGATTCAGGCATAGGTTCATGTGTAAAACCTAATCCTGTTTTATCTTTATCCTTTCTTCCATTCACCAGTTGCTTAACAATTTTGTTTGAGCTTTTAACTTTGGCCAAATCAATTTGAGTTGCTGCATGTGCTAATTTTTCTTGTTCAAGGGTTTTGGTCATCTCTTCAAGTTGTTTCTTAACCAGTTCAAGTTCTTTAAGACTTTTGTTCCAAGAAGCTTGAAGAGATATGATCTTGTCATCAGCAATCTTAAGATCTGTTTTTAGCTTGTTGTGCTTTAATTCCTCTTGTTTGAGTTTATCACATATTTTGAATGAATATGATCTGCAAATGTTCAACCTGTTCAAAACATGCTTTAGTGCACATTTTCTCTCTTACTTCCACTGGTATTTCTGGATAAGAATGAGCAGATTCAGTATCAGAAGATGAGTTAACAACCTTTGGTTGTTCAGATTGTGCCATAAGAGCAACTTCTTCAGTGCTTTCTTTTGGATCTGATTTGTCACTCCAATCATACTCTTCCTCCCGATCTGAATCATCATCTTTCTTAGGAACCTTATCTTCAGACCAGTCTTCATCATCCAGTTCAGCAACCAGAGACAGACTATTAGTAAGATCAGCAGTAAACTGTTCTGCATATGCACTCCAATCATAACCATCTTTGATATTTACAATCAGTGCCTTCTTTGGTTCCTCACTAGTCTTCTCTTCTTTAGGTTCTGGCATAGGTAGGCTTTGATATGGCTTTTGAAATGACTTGTTAGCCTGTTGCTGATATTTCTGACTGTTTGAGCTACCTTGACCATTTCCTCCTTGATTCCTTGGAGCTTTACACTCTCTTGAAAAATGACCATAGCTATTACAGTTAAAGCACCTTGATTTTGATTTATCAAACCCAACAGTTTTGTTTGCACTGGGTTTGTAGTTTCTGTTAGCATATGAGTGCTTTTGTGTCCTGTAAGCTATCATGACCATTTGCCAGTTGAGATCCATTTCTTCTACATCATCAGGATCCATCTCAAACAGATCTTGTACAACTAATTCAACTTGAGTCAGATGACTGCCTTGATATGCTTGAAAGCTTGCCATGAAAGCTGTAAAGGCAGATTTTGCCTCTTCATCCTGTAAGAGAATATTAATGACATCTTTTACTTTGCTAGGATTGGGAGAGTTTGAGGATGGAATTTTAGTTTGTTGTTTAGGCATTTGAGCTTTAGGAGGAGACTGAGGTTGTGGTTGAGTAGAATAAGCAGTTGTACTGATAAAGAATCCTGCTCCCATAAACAAATCACCATCATCTTCAGGAGTAATCTGATCTTTTGCCAGAAATGTATTCTCTACTGTATTTGCTGGAGAAGCAACATACTTATATTGTGATGTTGATGCATGTCTGTCATTGTTTCTTGAACTTTCATCAATCTCTACTGATTCAATCTTTGCAATGAGAAGATCAAGATCCATTGGAAACTTTTCAGTGTGTTTCAACAAAGTAACAGTCTGTTTCCATGATGATGGTAGCGCATTCAGAAGTCTATTATTCAGATCTTCAAGATCATTCTTGATTCCCAAACTAGATATTTCTGTTGTAAGTTGCACGAATCTGTTCATCATCTGATTAATTGATTCTCCTGAGATGTGCTCAAATAATTCTAGTTGCCTTTTCAGTTTCTGTTTTTTAAGATATTGAATTTCCTTTCCTCCTTCACAGATAACCTTCAATGCCTTGTACATTGTATATCCAGTTTGATAATTTTCAAGCCTGGAGATTACTTCCAAAGGTAGCCCTTTGCACATGAGAGAATAAGCCTTGATATCATTTTTCACTTTCTTTAGATCATCTCCATGTAGATTGTCTTCAGGATAAGGTTCTTGTGTATCTTTTGTATACACAGAACCTATGTCTGGACCATCAGTAGTCACAGGAATATAAGGTCCCTTTTCAATTGATTTCCATAGAGCAGTGTCTATGGAATTGAAGTGATGTTTCAGCCTAAGAGACCAGTTTTTGAAATCAGCTCTATTTTTAAGTTTTGGAACTCTGTTTTCAGAATCTTCTGATTTCACCATTCTTATATTTTTGTTGATTTTCTAAGTTTTTGAATTAAGAAAAGACTTAAAAAAATATTTTTGGATTTTTGAATTTTAAAAAAATTTCTAAGGGTGTCGATGAAGATGAGTCTGAACAGTGGTGATACGTCCCAACAGTAAGAAACGCCCCAGCAGTGATGAAACGCCTCAACAGCTGATATAAGTCTAAGGGATTGCCTTAGAAAAATTCCAAACACTTAACAGTGTGAGAACTTACAACCAGTAGTAAAACGCCTTCACAGTTGAAACTCCCAAACAGTTGAAACTCCCACACAGTCGTAATACTCCCACACAGTGGTAATACACCTAGGGTTAAAAAGTCTGAACAGTTGAAAAACGCCTAAACAGTGTTCAAACGCCCGAACACTTAGGCAAATTTCAGTGATTTTTCAACCCTAATACGCCACATTCATCATGTTCTTATGAATGTAACGAACTCTGAAATTTCAAAATCTTTCAAATGTTGATGAATTGAACTGAAATTTTCCAATTAGTTCAATATATTGCCGATAATCAATCTTCTAACATCAATTTTAGTAATTAACAACAATTATCCACTCAATTTCAGGAATCTCAATTCGTAAACTCAAGAATAGTTTCTCGAACACTTTTTCACTGATTCACTCAATTTTGCTGAAATATACTACAATTTGTGATTCAAATCATGTATCTGATGATGAAACACAACTCTAATTCATAATATTTCACTTGAATTGTCAATTTATTACAGATTTCAGTGAATTTTTGAAGTTTCTATGTTCGACAGAACTTCAAAAACACTCAACCGAAAGCTCTGATACCATTTTATAGGATCAAATGCATCAATGTGTAACAAATTATATGAACAATTCAAAGAAACACAAACAATTGTAATCAAAACAAGCAAATATCAATAAAATTCTCAGTTCATTGATATAGCAAAGTCAATTACAAGAGCAAGAAAGCAGCAATTGTTACAACTACTAATTCTACTCTAGACTAAGCTATTTATACTATCAACAAACGAAAGACTATCTATTTACAATTCTAGTCCCTATACTAAAGCAGAATTATAAAAGACACACTGTGTAGATCATCTGGATCTACCTCATCTGCACCCTTTGTGATATTCCCAGGCAATAGCTCACAAAACAAAGGGCAACATTCCACCAGTTCTGGTCATCCATCACATGTTCAATCATCTCCTGTTTATTTTGTCCCTCAAGGTCCTATGTCATATCCTTACCCCTGTTTTTACATGCCTCAGTCCAATCAAGTTCAAGTACCCACAACTCAACAAACACCTGCCCTACCTGAGCATCAATCATCTCAATCATATCAACAATCTCAATCTCAACCACAACATAGCTTTTTCACCCCTGGTGTTGTTGACTGGAGCAGTTTATTTTCACCCCTGGTGTTGTTGACTGGAGCAGTTTACCAGATGATATTTCTGGTTATCATGAACAACTGTTTCCAGGTGCTGGTCAACATGGTGGTGAAAATCCTTTTGGAGATCTTGCTCTTATGGACCTGGAGTCTACCGATGGATCATCCTCAAATGCTTCAACATCACAGGTATCACAGGTATCTTCAGAGGCAAAAGCCAAGTTGTGTTCTGAGTTATGCATAGCCATATTTGCATCAATTAGAGAAGCAAATGTAGCTTTAATCAATAAAAATCTTGAGCTAGCGACAGTAATTTCCAAAAGAAAAGCTGAGTTTGAGTCTGTTTTAAATGAAAAATGATGAGATTTCCAAATTAAAATGTCAAATCACTGATAACAAGGCAAAGGAAGAGGTCATGTTAGAGAAATATAAGGACCTCAAAGAAACACTTGCAGATACCCAAGTAGAGTGTGAACGCTGGGTAACATCATGCAAGGGGTTTGAGATGCTTCTCAACAAGCAAACAGCTTTAAATGTGAAGTTTGGAATTGGTTATAATCACATTGCTCCTCCTACAGATTTTACTCCCAAATTAGAAGTAGAATCTGAAGGAGTAAGCATTGACCAATCCACATCATCATGTAAATCACCATCTGATAATGCACCAAAATCGGAGGATGAAGTCAGCATTAGCACCTCAGAAAACCAATCAGCTGATGTTGAAACAGTTGATGGTTCCAATGCTGACAAACACATGATTAGGAAAGAGTTGATCACTTCAGGTCTTGCCTCACAAAGTACTCAAAGTACTGAAAAGCAAGTCACAACACCTGAACAACAAACCCAAATCTCTGAAATCAAAAAGGGTTTGAAAACTGCTGAAGAGTCTATCAGGACGTCCAAAATTACTGATAGAAAACTGCTGAAGAATAAATCTTCAGTAGTTAAGAATCCGTCAGTACTTAACATAAGTACTGAAAGGAAGCAAGTGCTGAAGAACAAATCTTCAGTAGTTTCATCTTCTTCAGCAGTTGATCAACTGAAGATGAAGAAAAAGCCATGTGAAATATGTGGCTTATTCAATCATCTCTCTGATGACTGCTGGTACAGAAAGGGTTCAAAACTCAACAAAGATAAGAAAATTAAAAGGAAAATTAACAAAATGAAAAATGAGTTTGAAACCAAGTTTGTACCAGCTGCATCTCAACCTGAAAACCCAAAATCCTTAAAGAAATCCAAAAAGAAGGAAGGGGTTGATCAGGAAACAACTGAAGGAAAACACCAGACTAAGTCTGCGTATTCTAAAAGTGAGAAAATGGTGCAACACAGGAATCAATCAAAGACAAGAACTGATTTGTCTGATGAACTAAAGGCTTTGGCAAACAATCAAACACAACTCGTTATGATGGTTCAACATCTATTGGGGAGAGTCAACTAAATAGATGTTCCTGTACTTAAACCATAGAAAAGGAGACCCAAACCAAAATCAAAGGAATCCTTTTCTGCACCATCTCCATCACCAGAGGCTGTAATAATGACAAATCAGTTAGTGCAAAATCTGTTGATGAGAACAGACCCAAAACCAAAATGGTTTGGGTGTCAAAAACTAACTAGTTTCTTTTGACAAATGCAGGGTTCTTCAGCATGCCAAAGAAGCATCTGGTATGTTGACAGTGGAGGATCCATGCATATGACATGGAGCAGTTCTCTTCTTAATGACTACTCTCAAGGAAAGAAGGGATTTGTTTCTTTTGGTAGTGATGCTAAAGGTTACATCATTGGCAAAGGCTTTGTTTCAAATGGTGAAATAAGGTTTGATGATGTCAACCATGTGGGGAATCTCAAGTACAATCTCTTGAGTGTCAGCCAGATGTGTGATAAAGGTCATGTTGCCCTTTTCACCAGCCAGAACTGCAAGATTCTGTCTTCCAAAGTTCTGAGTCTGATTGACAAGGTATTGGATGAATATACTCTCCTGAAGGCCAACAGGACAGGAAGAGTATATGCCTTAGATTTATCAAAGAAAATTGATCTAAAAGGCCATCCTTGCCTGTTCTCCAAGGCCTCTTCTCAGGAATCTAAACTATGGCACAGACGGCTTGGTCATGTGAATCTTAAAAACATGAACCTGCCAATCCATCATGGTTTAGTGAGAGGATTGCCAATGAAGGAGTTCAAATGTGATGACAACTGCTCTGCTTGTTTAAAAGGGAAGCAACACAAAGTATCATTTCCTCCAATAGAAGAGCCAAAGTCTACTGCCTGCTTGCAATTATTCCATATGGATTTGTTTGGTCCTGTCAGAGTTATGAGCTTAGCAAAGAAGAAATACTGTCTGGTAATTGTGGATGATCACTCCAGATATGTATGGACTTTTTTCTTGCATTCAAAAGATGAAGCTGCACAAGCCATTATATACTTTGTGTTGTATGTTGAAAAACAATATTCCCTTCCAGTTAAGTGTGTGAGGAGTGATAGTGGCACATAATTTAGAAATCACACACTTGACGAATTGTACTTGTCTAAGGGAATCAAGAGGCAGTATAGCATTCCAAGAACTCCTGAATAAAATGGAGTGGTGGAAAGAAAGAACAGGACACTTATTGAAGCTGCCATGTCAATGTTAGCTGATTCTGGTTTGCCACTGACCTTTTGGGCTGAAGCTGCCAACACAGCTTGCTATGTGCAAAATAGGGTTTTAGTAAATCAGAGGCTGATGAAGACTCCTTGTGAAGTGTTACATCATTTGGCCCCTCTGTTTCATTCTTTAGAGCATTTGGGTGTCCCTGTTACATTCTTAACACAAATAATCCACTTCAGAAGTTTGAATCAAAGGTGGATGCGGGGTACTTTGTTGGTTATTCATCTACTTGCAAGGCATACAGAGTTTTCAACTGTAGAACAAAGACAGTGGAAGAGACCTTACTTGTGAAGTTCAATGAATCTCCAAAAGACAAAATTCCCCAAAACCCTGTGGAGCTATTTGATTTGGACATACTGCAATATGTTCCTTATCAGTCTCCAGCTATTGTAGCTCCTACAAACAGTTCTCCACCTGGTGGTGCTGATGATGATAATGACAGTACTCACCTTTTCAAGTTTAGTGCTCAACTGCCTGAGTCATCTAAACCTGATGTTCCCATAGCTTCAGCAGCTCCATCCACAACAAATGCTGATGAGATCTCTACATCATCCACTTCGTTTGAATTGCCATCTCCTTCATGGTTTCAAGAGTCTGAATCAACATCTGTTGCTGCTAAATCTCCTGCAAACACTTGCACAGATCTTATTGTTTATCAAGAGCTAAAGAATCACCCAATGTCTCAAATCATTGGTGACATCAATGCTGGAGTTCCAACAAGAAGTCAATTGCCCAATTTCTGCTTCTATGCTCTCTTCATCAGTCAGCAAGAGCCAAAGAACTATCATGTTGCATTAAGAGACAATGGATGGGTTAAAGCTATGCAACTTGAACTTCTTCAGCATAAAAAGCAGCAAGTGTGGGAAATGGTTCCTCTACCCTAAGGTAAGTGTGCAATAGGCACTAAATGGGTGTTTAGGAATAAAACTGATGAAAAAGGTCAAATTGTCAAGAACAAGGCCAGACTGGTTGTACAAGGGTTTGCACAAGAAGAAGGTATTGATTATGATGAAACCTTTGCCCCTGTAGCCAGACTGGAGGCAATCAGATTGTTCTTAGCTTATGCTACTTTCCACAATCTTAAAGTTTTTCAAATGGATGTCAAAAGTGCATTTTTATATGGTAAAATAAAAGAAGAGGTTTATGTGTGTCAACCACCAGGTTTTGAGGATAATAACATCCAGATTGGGTGTATAAGCTTGATAAGGCTCTGTATGGGTTAAAACAAGCTCCTAGAGCCTGGTATGAAACACTGTCTAATTTTCTTCTTTAAAATAATTTCAGTAGAGGCTCCATAGATAAAACTTTATTCATAAAGAAAGTAGGACAACATAAGCTACTTGTTCAAATTTATGTAGATGATATTATTTTTGCATCCTCTGATCCAAAGTTGTGTGATGAATTTACAAAATTAATGCAACAAAAGTTTGAAATGAGTGTCATGGGAGAATTACAGCTCTTTCTGGGCTTGCAAATCAAATAAAGAACTGATGGAACTTTCATTCATCAGTCAAAATATACAAAGGATCTTTTGAAAAAGTTTGATTTACAAAACTATAAGCCCTGTTCTACTCCTATGAGTACCACCACACAACTGGATGCTGATCAGAAAGGTAAAGTGGTTGATAAAACCCTTTACAGATGTATGATTGGTTCCTTGATGTACCTTACAGCTTCTAGACCAGACATTATGTTTGCAAGTTGTGTTTGTGCTATATTTCAAGCTGCACCTAAAGAATCCCATTTGATTACAGTTAAAAGGATCTTTAGATACTTGCAAGGAACTCAATCTCTAGGTCTTTGGTATTCCACTTGGCACTCTTGCAAATTGGTTGCTTTCTCTGATATGACTATGCAGGGTGTAAAGTAACCAGAAAATCAACTTCTAGTGGATGCCGATTTCTAAGCAATTGTTTGGTTTCTTGGCAGAGTAAGAAACAACTTCTGTTGCCACATCTACTGCTGAAGCAGAGTACATTGCTACTGCAAGTTGTACATCTCAGGTACTCTGGCTTCAGAATCAATTACTGGATTATGGCATTACAGAGACTAAGACTCTATTATTGATGGACAGTGCTTCAGCTCTTTGTATTGTTAAGAATCCTGTCCAGCATTCTAAGACCAAACATATTGAGATCAGACATCATTTCATCAGCGACTGTTATGAAAAAGGTCTGATTGATCCAAAGTTTGTTCCTAGTTCTGATGAGCTTGCAGATATATTTACTAAGACTTTGGACAATGCAACTTTTCAAAATCTAGTGCTAAGGCTTGGTATGCTGCAGCTAGAATAAATTGACTAATACTATACTCTCAGATCACAATTACTGATGAGTATTAGTATACAAAAGTCAAAAATAAGTACTGATGAGTTATTTTGTCTTCAATACTTTTTAACTACTGAAGTGATAAAAGACTGAAGACTAAAATACTTAAAAGTACTAAAGTACATTATTTGTTGAAAAGAACTGATGTAGTTACAACTACTGCTGTGGTTATAACTACTAATGCCTATTTTTAACCAATAAGTACTGAAGAACAAATTTGTCCAAAAGTACTGATATGTAACCCTGCACATAAGTACTAAATACAATATTTGTTCACAAGTTCTGAAGAATATTTATTTCAAAAAGTTCTACTGCACAAATGCTTAGAAGAGCTGATGACTAAATATTCAAAAGAACTGATGACCAATGAAATGTCTGAAAATCAGACAAAGTCTAATGAGTGAATGTTGAGGTCAGAATAAAACAACTGAACCTTGTGAACTGACGACAACAACTGATGATTAACTTTACACTTTAGCTGTTTCAAACAACCGTTGTATCATTTCAAAATCAACTGAAGCCAAAACCAAGTCTTTAGTAGTTTCCAACTACTACTGACTAACACCAAGTCTTCAGTTGTTTACAACATCTGAAGGTTAAAACCATGTCTTCAGTCATTTCAAACAACTGATGACCAACACCGAAACCTTCAGTTGTTTTCCATCAGCCGTTTCATAACCATACCCTATAAATACCAAACCCTAACTTTAGAGATTTTCATCTCACAATATTAGTATTCAAAATCTCTGAACTTCCCTCCTGCATTAATGGCGACCATGCAACTCAAATCAATCCTTAACTGTGTAGCCTACCTTACCAAATCAGTTTTGTGGAACAAGTTCGATGACGCCATCAATCTGATGGTTGAATCCCCATACCAAACGGCCTTTCTTTTGAATCCAACCATATACGCCGAATCCCTACAACAATTCTGGACAAACGTCTCCCTCACAACTTGTGAGAATGATGCCGAGATCACTCTCCAGTCGTTTTTTCAACCAGAAGAAGGTGGTTGTCACTTCTAACATTATTCAGAAAACCCTAAATCTGAATGATGCCACCTTCGTCACCGAATATCCTAAGGGTACCACCGACTTACCCTTCTCTCATCATGGATATGAAGGTGACCTAAGTGCTACCACAATCTTGAAGAAGCACTTCCATGACCCTAAACGCCTTATCTTTCACATGGTCAATGTCTGCCTTGCCCCCAAGACCTCCTCATGGGATCAAATGTCTTCCAAGTGGCAACAGGAATTGTATTCTATTCTTGAACACCAATGCTTAAATTTTTCTGAAATTATCTTTTTAGAATTAAAAGAAATGGCCTTGAAACCTGTGGCTAACAGATGGATATTATATCCAAGCTTTCTTATTGCCATTATTGAAAATCAATTAAAAGCTGAGGGCCTTCTTGGCTTAGGAGTCCCTGCAGTGGCAGTTTTGCCTGAAGTATACTCCAGGCACAACTCGAACACACAACTAAAAGAGGCTGCCAAGCTGCTAAAACCCAAGCAGCGGGAACCCACAGCCTCATCCTCCAAATCCAAAGTCCTCACCAACCCAAAAACTAAAAAGCCCAAAAAGGCTACTCAGGGAGTTGAGTCCCCTGAGGATGCCCCTGCAGCACAAAGGCAGGAAGAAACTACTGGTAGTAATCCACCAGTAGTTCTAAAGACTCCACCAACCAGAGCCGCTCAGGAATCCTCTCAAAAGGATCCTGAAGCAACCATTTCAGGGGATGACACATTACTGGAACCTCTCTTATTTGAGAAGGTTGCCATTGAAGAGCACCATTCACCCCAGGTGCAAACTGCTTCACACCTATCTCCCACTGCAACCGCCCTACAAAGCCCAACATTTACAATTGCAGAAGTGTTGACTCAGCTCAACACTCCACCCTCTCCCCAGGAACCTATTACTACTAGGAAAACCTCAACCATTGAGGGGGAGGATTCTAGTGTTGCTGATAGCCCACAGCACAGGGATTACACAGTTCAATCTCCCCGTGTGGAGGAGGATATTAGAACTTCTGGTGAGGCTGCCACTTCTCCTGATTCAGCACATGAACAGATAGCAATTAGTAACATCTCTAAGACCTCACCAGCGGCAACTGTCGATGATAGACATAATCCTGAGGTAGGAAGTCCCCAGTACCAAGATCAAGGGGCACATGTGAATACTGATCCACACTCAGCACATGTTCATCCTGATGATATCAGGAGGTCAGATGATTCAGCACCCACTGATGATGACCTGGGCTTTTTCTTTGATGTTCTAGCCCATAATACTATTCTTGAGGCTGAGGTAAGTAGACTACAATAACTACTTGCCAAAATGTCTCAAGAATCAAGACCATCTGCCCAAGTTCACCCACAGATGGCACCTTCTTCTAAAGGTATCCCAAACACTGAGCCGCTCCAAATAAATCAACCACCAGCCTCTGCTTCTGGCACTATTTCTCAGGGACAGAACCCCTCTGAGCAAATGGCTACTGTTTTTAAATCTTCTCTGCATCTCATCACTCCCATCATCACTGACATAGTGCATCAAGCCCTTGATGAGAGGCTTTCCTCCAATATTAAAACTTTAGTTGATGATGCTGTTTCTAAAAGGCTTTCTGACATTCAAACCCCTGAACCCAAGCAACCAAAAAGGGGGAGTCTAAGTCAGTGAAAGCAGCTAAAAGGAAGAGAGTTGAAGAGGAACAAGAGAAAGAGAAAGAACAAGAGAAGGAGAAAGAAGAAAAAAGAAAAGGAGGAGGTGAAAGAAAAAGAAAATGAGAAGGAGAAGGAAAAAGAAAAAGACTTTCATGTCACATAAAAGAAGAGGAAGGGTGATGAGAAAGCTTTTGAGAAAATTTGGATGACATGATCAAAGAAGCTGATGAGCATCATAGCAGATCAATGGATAAAATCATTGATCAGCTATTCAGACAAGGATTTGATACAGCTAAGCTTGATTCTGAGATCAGAAGGCTGGAGATACAAGAGATCGAATATAGATGGGCTGGTTACAGTGAGAAAGAAAGGGAAAGGCTGGAAGCTATGGTTAGGTTCATAGCAAAGTATTTGGGGAGATCTGTTATTGAAGTAAAGTCATGGACTAGGGACAGTATTTTGGAGATAACCAACCAAATCTGTTCGTCTGAAGTATTTACAAAGGGATTGATCATTGAAGCCCTTAGTGAAGCTGGTGCTAGGAAGAGGACTGATCTAGCAAAGCACTCCAAAGCCTCACTTGCAACCAAAATGCTAGAGCAGCCTGTCTAATCTCCCACACCAAAACAACCAACTTCACAACCCACAACACCAACTCCTTTACCCAAAAAGCCAACACAAACGATTGCCGATGATGCACCTAAGAGGAAGAGAAGGTTGTTAAGGCTTCAAGAAGAAGAAGAAGAAGTTGATGATGAGGAAGAGAGTCTGCCTATTTCAGTTGTTATCAAGTTGCCTGAGCCCAGGAGTCAACCAACAACAATCACACCTGACAATTAGAGGCAAATGGCAAAAGTTAAGCTGGAAGAAGAAGAACATCATAAACAACATGATGAGTAGCTGTTGAGCCTAATTGATAAAGACTTTCCTCAGACCACATCAATACAATCTATGAGGAAACATGCTCAAAGGTTGTATGCTCTCAAATTCACCTTTCAATATCAGAAGGAGAGAGTGAGAATTTGGCCTGATCCCAGGGTGAGTCATAGAATTCACAAGAAGAACATTCCAAATAGATACGATGGCCAAGTAAAGAAGATTGTAGATGCAGTGATCATGCTGGCCATTGTAGTATCACCCTGGGAAATCCTAGAAGACTTCAAGAAAGCCTACAAAGCTAATCTTTCACCCCAAAAGTTACTAGAAACAAAATGGTAAAAAAGGGGTTAATTTACAAGAGGCTTGAAGAGGTCAGGAGCAATGAACTCCAGTTGTTACTTGAGGGTAATCACCCTGATGAATTTGCTTATAGAGAAATAACAACTGCGGAGTTAAAGAATAAGAAACAGATCAAATATCTTTCTGAATATTATGAGCCAGAGTTCTTTTTTGAAGGAGCAGCTGAAGATCTCACACTGGAAGAACAAGTTGTCTTCCTGGAGGCCTATGTAAGAGAGTCTTATAGACTCATTGTGGGGAAGTAGGTTTCATGGATGGGACAAAAACTCTGTGTCCAATTCCCTAAGACAGAGTTCCCATCCATCTCTTGCCAATCAGATCTACTGAAACCTCTTCCCAGGCCTGTGCTTAAAATGATCACTTCTGAGCTGATCCAGAAGAAAAAGACAATCTTTTTGCCTAATAAGTGGGACTCCAATAATCTTAAAGGTTTTGGCTGCATTGGTTCAGGGGGAGTTTGTTGGACCAAAAGAAGCAATGAGCCAGATCAGAAAAACCTTTAAGTCCCACAGACATCATAACAACTGAAGAAGACTACATCAGCTGAAGACAAAGTCTGAAGACAAGTGCGGAAGACAAAGTCTAAAGACAAGTGCTGAAGACAAAGTCGTAAGACAAGTGCTGAAGACAAAGTCTGAAGACAAGTGCTGAAGACAAAGTCTGAAGACAAGTGCTGAAGACAAAGTCTGAAGACAAGTGCTGAAGACAAAGTCTGAAGACAAGTCTTCAGAGATTGTCACAACAGCTGAAGTAGTATTCTTCAGTAGTTGTGATGGTTTTACCTTTCAGTAGTTGTCTTTATCAGTTTCGGTAGTTTGTAATAAGTAGTTCAGTAGTTTGTTTTCAGTAGATGTAGTATTAGTTAATACTTAGCTTCTTTTGTAAGAAGATGTCCTCAGCTGTTGTGGACATCTTCAGTAGTTTAGTTAGTTTCAGTTGTTTTTGTAAAACGGTTAGATGTTACTATCGAGTGACATCAACTGATGTCACCTTACCTCTATAAAAGGAAGGTTGACCTAATTTGTAATTACCGAAGGTTGTGTATGAATGAATACATTCTCTTTTGCAAAAATCTCTCTCTCTTTATAACCGTACTGTTTCATTGAATATCCTTTGTGTTCTTGTTTAAATTTTGTCTAATTCGTATACTATTCTGCTGCAAATCATAATCTAATTGATCAAACTAGATCATAAATCCTTTCAGGTTATCGTTTGTTACCCCCTTAATTTGTTTCCTAAATATACACCCGACTTGACCGCTCTTCTAGTGTTAGTAGTGTTTTAGTTGTGTTGTTTAATGCTGCAATAGTGATGTTTGTTGAGTGTGTACTCATTGTGTGTTTATGCAATGTGTTTGCTTTTATATTTTAATCTAATCTAAAAGAAAAAAAATTTAATTGAAAACCCAAGCCCACCATAACTTACGGTATCCACCGTAACTTACGGTGGCTTGGCAAGAATTGAGGTGTACGGTAGAAGGTCACTGCTTTATGGTGGACATTCGAACCTAGAGACCACCATAAGCTACGGTGGCCACCGTAACTTACGGTGGCACCTGAGTTGCTGCAGGTTGAGCGTTTTTATAAAAAATGAGAAAATTTTTTTTTACAAAACCCACATGCAGCCCTGACCACTCAATTACATTCACTTTCATCTTCTTCATTTTTCCATCTTTCATTTTCATCCTCTCCATAAAAACCCATAACTTCCAAACCTTGATTCCTTCATAAATCCTTCAATCTTTAACCAAATCAAGTGATTTTTGTGTCTAACTTGACTAGAATTTCACGTAGTTTCTGATTTTGAGAAGAAAATTGCAAGAAAAACGCGTTTTTGTTACCGAATCTCGAACCCTAGGTCCGAAAATTTTGGGGGTTTTCAAGCTTTTGTCTTTCTTGGCTTCTAACATCATCAATCAAATGTACGTGATATTGTGTTGTTATTGTTGATGGTGCATTGTGAAAATTAAGGTTGTTGTTCTTATTGGTTCATACACACTTGCTTGTTCTTAGTTTATATTTGTGTGACATAGTGATTTGATCATTATTATGGTAGTAGATGTAAGTTTGAAATGCAAATTGTGAACTTTTGGATATTTTAACATTGTAGAGGCATCATGCCTAATTTTTGTTAGAACTAAGTATAAAATTTCCTGTTCACTAGTAGCTACTACCATGGTAACAAGCAAGTGTGGGGATTTGTTAAAAAATTAGGACTGATTTTGTTTATGTTTTTGGTTGTGTTACTTGTTTTTATGAATTATGTAGGAAAATAGTAAGAACTAGTGAACCATTGGGAGCTAGTTCATCTTCAAAAGGTAAAGGCAAGCAACCGGAAACGCAAACTAAACGAAGGAAGTATGTTGGAAGAGACAATGACACTGAGGAGGATGAGGATAAGGTAGAGTTGAACATGGCTAACAAACCGAAATGGGAATCTGGTCCATTAGATGAGAAGCTGATTAAGTGGCAAGCAATATTGTTCCATGATAAAATGAGAGGGTTACAAAATAGAGGGGGTGCATTCATTTGTGAAAGAGAAGTTAGGGAGATTGGGTTCGGTCCTTTCAATGTGTTTGCTAGATTTCAAGCCTTAGGATGGGAAACATCATTTAAGTGTTATGACAAGGATAGCAAGAATTTGTTCATGGAGGAAATTGAAGAATGGATGGTAACTTTACAGTGTAATAGATATGATAAACCATCTCAAATGAAGCTAACAAGTGAAGTGAATGGGGTCAAGGTGGAGATATCCTTTGAGACATTATAAAAGTTAGCTAAGTATGACAGTTTGCCGACCCATGATTATATGATTCCAAGTTTGGATGATTTGCTGATAAAGCCGGATAAACATCCAAGATGGAACGAAATGTTGGAAGCATTATTTTTACCGGGTACTTATCATGGAACTTTGCTTAGAAGAAATTTGAAGATAGAAGGAAAATTGTTTCTAGCCATTTGTATTGTAAATGTTATACCAAGAAGAGCCGACAAGCAAGAAGTGAGATACCCGAAGATACCCGTTCTTTATTCATTGCTCAATGGCTCTCCACGTTTCCTGATTAACTATTTGATAGTGAACCATTTGTGGATGTGTCAGAATAAAGTGGGAAGGCGCATTATCCCGTATTGTAGAATCATCATGGGATTGTTGAAGCAACAAAAGGCTATCACGTCGGAGGATCAAGGTAAGCTAAAGAGGCATAAGCCGTTTGAATTGGCAAAGATGGGTATGGGATGGACGTATAGTCAATCAGAAAGGTATCATAAGCTAATGTCGGAAGGCCAAAGGTGGAGGGTTTTAAAAGCCGATGCAAGGATACTTATGCCGGGTGAGCAAGATGACCCGGAAAGTGAAGATGAACAACCTAGCGGGGATGAAGATTATGAAGAGGAGCCTAGAGGAGAAAATGTCGATGTGGGTCAAGGGAGTTCGAGTCGGGCATATGGTGGTAGTTTCTTGACTATACGGAGCGGTCGTTTGAGGAGAATTGGGCATACGAGGGTACAATGCAACAAGTTATTGAGAATCAACATCCTCCGGCTTTAATTTTTGACACTTGGTCAGGATCGGAACGCACTACCTTTGATCATCAAACCATGATGAGTGCGAGCGGAAAGAGCTTTGAAACAAAACTTTGACCGTCAAGAATTATGGAATCAAGCACACGCTTATTCTCATGTGGTGGAAGTGAATAATTGTTACATGGATGATCAGGCTAGAAGAATGAATGCAGATTGGCATGCGGGGTGACCCGTAGTTGTGGATCCGCCTCAGGTGGATTATGTGTCTTCGCCTCCATATGACGGTAGTATTTCATATCCGACCCCACCACTCCACCATTCCCAATGGATCGATCCAAGGCAACAAAAACAAGAGGCTTCACAACAAGCTGGGAGTAGTAGCGGTGCGTTTGAGTTTGGAGAATGGAATGATTTGATGTCTTCCATTTTCGGGCCTCCTCAACCTCGCTATTATTAATCAGGTTGTCCCCTTTCATGTATAGATGTAAATATGCGTTAGTTATTATGTTTTAGTTGGGCGGATAGTTGGAGTTGCTATGATGTTTTGTTTGGGTTGTACTAGCGGTGGTGTGATGATATATATTAAAAAAACAAAACAAAAACAAAAAGAAATATGTGGTTTAAGATGAGAAGCTTGGGTTAATGGTTTAGAATTGAAGCGATCAATCCCTTCCAAAACCATACATTGGGGACAATGTATCCCAAGTGTGGGGATGGGGAAATTTTAATTTTTAAAGTTTCAAATTTTTTATGGTAATAAAGCATAAACATTATGAAAATTTGAACATCTTGAATGAACCCTAAGAGACACACCGGAAACCCTTAACACCCCTTTCATTCTTGGTGATAGTTGAAGCCACAGTTGTAGATAAATAGCACCTTTCTTTGTGAGAGTGCAATGGATGGGGGTGCACTAGAACTTGTGCTTGAATATGATTTGTGTCTTTAGTGAACATGAGTGTAAAAAGAATAAGGGCATTTAGGTAGCCTTATCTTGATAAGTGTGAGTGTGGCATTTGGGGGGTTGGACCTCATATAAAAAAAGGAAGGTACAATGATTGTCAAAGTGTTAGTAAATTTTAAATAAACCTATGCAAGAAACATCTTTATTGTAGTTATGAAAACATAGCTGCAATAGTCTTAAGTAACTTAATCGATGGGTAGCTTAACTAATTATTGAAAAATCTTAAAAACTTTTTGATTCTTTTTGTCAACCACCTTCATATCACAAACAATCTTTTCAAAAAAAATAACACACACACATATAGAGAGAGGAGGTTCCCCTAAAGTATATTGGCCCAAGTTATTAAAACATTCGTTTGCTTTGCCTATGAAACTAAAAAGATGACTATACTTTTAAATTATTCGTTTTGTTGACAAATGCTAGGTATGATCTTATATGCTACAAATACCATCTTTCTACACACTTATCTCAATCCAAGATATATAACTCATGATTGGTAGCAAAATCCCCACTATATCATAGTTAGGGCTAATGCCCAAATATATTATACTATATATCTTAAAGAAAAAAACGTCAAATAGGAGGAAATTCCTCGCCATATCCCTTTCCAAGATTCCATGTATATTGTTTTAATATAAATGTTGGAAAAAATTGCTAAAATGAACTTCTTTGGTACGAATCAATTATATCACTCAATGGAACTGTTGAGAGATCATCACTTATATCACTCAATGGAACTGCCACTGTCACAGCCTATATAACCACTACTTCTCAGCCTTTACCATTTGCACAGTTGCTCGAATCTCAATACATCAGCAATGGAGAGTAGCAAATCTAACCAAGCATTAGTGGAGGCTAATGAGGTGAAAGAGGTTAAGTCCTTACACGTGCTCATCTTCAGTTATCATCGACCTTTGCATACCCTTTTCTTCCTGATTTGTGTTTGACATATGGGTTTTATTTAATGTATTTGCAGGTGCAAGAAAAGCCGGTGGAAGTCAAGCAGGACCAGCTCTCTGTGGAATCCAGTACCTATAATGACGAGGATGGTGAAAAGGTAATGTTTGGTGGCTGTTGCTTTACATCATGTGTGACTACCTTTCATTTTGCCCTGATGTGTTGTTCAATAGTTGGTTCGTAAGGCCCAAAGACACTAGAAAAGGAAACATGCTCTAAAGAACCGGAAATAGGATGAGGTGCATGAGATTGAGAGTAGCCGGGATGAACCGTCTCATTGCTACGGTTGGATCAGTGATGATGATTCAGATGATGCTTTGTTGGACAGCGCGAATTGTGTTGCAGCTTACAGGAACAAGACTAAGATCCCATGTAATATCATAAAATGCCATAATTGGTTCATCGTCTTTGAGTGGTCGTACGGTTTGGCTTATGTTGCCCACTTTCTCATGTTTCTATTTAGATTCTGCATGTTCTTCGTTTGTTTAGTATTTTCAACTTTGTAATGTAGAAGTGGGTGGTTATGCATAACCTTCCCTTATGGTCTTTTCTTTTTCAATATAAATAGTTGATGTCCAGTAAGCGCGTTGCGCGAATCTAATTTTCGCTCACATTGCACATATACTAACGTTCAAGACTCGGTCGATGCTTTAAATAAAATATGGTAGCTTCTCAGATTACGGCATTAAAATCGTCATTGAACGTACGAATATCCTACCACATCACTTTGTCAACTGACCATCAAAGACAGTATGCGGCTAGGACCAACAGTTTCAATATACAATTTGCGGATACAGCCACAGAACAACGAAAACAATAATAGATTAATAAATTAATTGCGGATTTAGAGGCTCAGAGGTGGGTCGTTCATTGTGGCTGCAAATACTCGTTTACCACGCCAGAACAATGAACATAACAACCTTTTCTCTTTCTTCATCGCCTAATCCATATTCACACAACAACAGATATATCAACCAACACATGGTGCGTCAACAAAAGTGTCGGACGAGTGCACTTGTCGTCATCGACTGGAACATACAGATAGTACATGCATTCAACCAGCCCAGGACCGTCAATCATTCCGCTATCGGACAGCCTCGTGCCACCCCCGGCCGTCGGACAGCGTCAGGTGACGTCGCAAAGCCACCACCGTATCTCAGAGGCATGCGACCTCCAACCTGGTCCAGACACAAAAAAAAATGAATCGGAAAGATTTTGCTGAAACGAAAGTCTCAGATGAATTTTACCCATCATCATCGACATGCTGCGACCACCTACGGTTTTAAATCAGAAACATAAATCAGCGACTCAGATGAGTAGTCGCACATCATCGTCGACCAATCGGAGCCACGCAGACGCCACCAAAGGCGGTCGACAGACCGCTGGCAACATCGGGGCCCACAGATCTAAGCACGTCGGCGCTAGACGGGTCATTGGAGCCTCCACCCATAAACAATACCATCGACCACCAACCGCCGGCATCGGCGTATCTTGGCCGACAGAAGGGTGAGGCGGCGTAAAGGTGGAAAAAAAGCAGCGACCCAACGATCACCGGAGTAAGAGAGACGGCCACCGACCGCAAAGGGGTGTGCCATGGTCGGGCAAGTTGGCGAGTCACCACCTCCATGGCCAGAAACTCTAAAACCCCTTTCACAAATTATGTTGAAACCCACAACCCACAAAAGTAAAATTGTGTTATAAAGGTACAAGGAGGGGTAAAACGCCAAACACCAACTTGTGTGGCCAGTATCTAAAGTACATAAACATCTCTATTCATACTATTCATTTCCACTTCTTTTTAAATATATAGGGTAATGTCAAAGACTATTTTTCCCTGCAACAAAGTATTTTTTGTGTTCTTTTCGCTAATATAATCATTTGCGGCAATAATGTCGCCGCTATTTGGTTAAAGAAAAAATTCATGGGAGACTTTTATCGGCGACAAGTAGCCACTAATAGTCACTTGTTTTTTAATATTTTTAAATATCTTGGTTTTCAACCCATTCATACACATATTAAAAAATCTAGATTTCCCAATAACACAAAATAAACTACTGTTCATAAATGACATACAATTTTCACACTTACATAAACAATATTAAGTAATCTAGTCGTAAAACTAAACATAAGACTTAAACATAAATAGGTTAAATATTGTTTAACTTAAACATAAGTAGATTATCCCTAAACTACACAAAAACAAACTTAACCTACTCATCAAATACGCTATTCATCCCCCTCATCCTAATCATCTTCTTCACTTTGATTTGGAGCCTTTTGAGAAGCAATAATTTGTGTAAGTTCTTACATAAAATTTGGATTTTGAAAGAAACTTGAAATTTGATCCTACAAAACAAAATACACATTATAAATTGTTGTATTTTAACAGAGTATATATTATAATGTACCACATTCAATCTTAACCATATCAGGTGTCAAAATGAACTTGTTAAACTAACAACTAGATGATTTAAGTTTACTTTAGTCAAACGGATCAAAATGAATCAAACACACTTAATATACTTATAGAAACATACTAAAATTATGTTGTTTTCACCCATTTTGACCCGTTTTAACCCTTTAAAATAAAACTTAGATAATCTAAGTGACAAAGGCTCATTTTGACCCATTTAAACTCAAATCATGTTGTTTTCACACATTTTGACCCGTCTTGGCCCATTTAATCCTAAACTTAGACAATTTAACATGTTTTCACACATTTTGACCCGTCTTGACCCGTTTAATCCTAAACTTAGACAATTTAAGTCTATTTAATATATAAAGGGTCAAAATAACCTAAACACACTATGATATACTTAACACATCCAACTTTAATTCATTTTGACTCGTTTAAACTCAAATCATGTCGTCTTCACACGTTTTGACCTATTTTGACCCGTTTAATCTAAAACTTAGATAATTTAATTCTATTTTAGCCATAGAGTGTAGGGGTTGAACCTAGAGGCTCGAAAAATCAAATCAAGATGAAAATCATGATCAAAGTCCATGCGAGAACCTAAGTTACCGCGCGAAAACTTCTTTTCGCGCGAAAACTGTATCTCACGTGAGAACTAGTGTTTTCGCGTGAGAACTTCATTTTGACTATAAATAGAAGTTTAGTCTTGTAATTAGATAGATAGCTTTTGATAATTTTCTTGAATTTGTACTCATTGTAAACTTTCAAATTCAGAGAGCAATACACTTGAAGTTTATTTACATTTGTATTATATGTGGTTGATTTCACTTCTTCTAAATCCGTGATCATTTATATTTTGCATTCACTATCACGAGATCGATCTTTGTTATTGTAATGATCCTTACAATTGGTATTAGAGCTTGATATGCTCTAGATCGATTGATTAAAGATTGAAGAAGTGTTCTTAAAGTATTCGTGAGCTTGATTTCATAGTAATTTGAAGTATTTTGTTTGATTTCTGCTGAGATTGATCATTCGAAGATAGTAAAGTTGCTAAACATGGTGTCCATTGATTTGATGATTTTTTGAGCTTAAAATGAGATTTATTGAATCATTTAGAGACAATTAGGATCTTAACCAAACCTAAATCACTAATTGAACACTTGATTATTCAAATTTTAATCAAATTGGTGAAAGATTAAAGCTGGAAACCTTCAAAATAGAAGAGAACTATTCGAGCGAAAACTTGGCGAATTTGTGCGAAAAGTAACCTTTCGCGCGAAAAGTTTAAGATTTCGCAAAAGTTAGTTAAAAGTTTGTTAAAACAGAATCAATTCGCGCGACACCTTTGAGTTTTCGCAAAAATCAGTTATAAAAGTATCCGTGCGAGAAGTTTGCATTGTTCGCATGAGAACTTTAAGTTTGAAGATTTTTGAAAATTCTGATTTCTGGTTTTGAGAACAATGGCTAATCTGAAGCACGTCACTGGTACCTTGAATCTTGACAATGAGATTAGCACAAGTATTAAATCACCTCGTCTGCTTTGTGAATCCTAATTGGGCTTTTAGGTTTAAAAACCATGTCATCTACACTGAACACCGGATGATGCGATCAATTAAGCAAGGTCCATACATTCCGGTGTATAAGAATGACAAAGGTGATTTGGTTCCTAAACCTAAACATTTATGGGACGAGGTGGATATGAAGAAGAAGGAGCTTGATGACAAAGCCTATGCTGCTATCACCATGGCTTTGACTATTGAGATAGAAGAAAAGTTTAAAGACTTTACAAAGGCTAAGGATCTATATGATGCAATGGAGGAGCAAATCATGGGCAATAAAGATATGAGAGAGAGAAAAAAAACATGATGAACCAAGAGTTTAATATGTTTAATCATATACTCGGTGAAACCTTGGAGGATCAGAGGTATAGATTTGAGAAGCTAATCACAAAAATGAAGAGTGCATGAATCATCTTGGAGAATATAGAAGTTAACAAAAAACTGTTAAATTCTCTACCATATAGCCGGAACAACAACTGCACTACTATTAGGAGAACCAAGGATTTGTTCACCTTGACACTCAGTGATCTCATCTCAACCATCAAATCCTATGATATGGATGATAAGCAAAGGGCTGAAAACTATATCAACACTATGGGAGCTGAAGCATTGGCTTTGTATTCCAAATGGCAAGTAAACTTAAATACTATGTCAGCGACGAGCCACATGTAGGGAAACTTGCACATGTGTCTTCTTACCACCTAGCTACTTCACAGTCTTACTCTCAACTATGTCATCAACAACAACAACCAGCACCTTCTGCTAATCCAACCATCAAAGATCAAATCTTGTCCTAATCATTTCCGTAATACCAAGCTACTCATCAAAATTCCTATGTCCAATCCCAAATCTAATCTCAAACTCAAACCTATCCATAGATTCAAGTTGATCACAACACACAGCAAGCCTTTGTTATGAATTCTCAACCCACAAGGCAAACCATTCAGATAGCTAAAGAGCATCTAGCTCTATTTACTACTTTCATGAATAGCTATGAAGCTTTTTCTGTAGGAAGGCTCAATGCACCAAACATCTTGGTTGATGACATGTAACAAGTTAATCCTGATAATATTGAAGAGAATGATATAAAGTATCAAATAGCTATGGTGGTGTACAGAGCCAAAAATTTGCAAGGAGACCTAGAAGAAAAGTGTTTGGAATGAACAATTCTAGCAAGATAGGGTTTAACAAGTCCAGTTTAAGATGCTATAACTATGACAAACCCATTCACTTTGCTAGAGAATGCACTGAACCCAGAACGAACCGAATTGATCATGGAATGAAAATGGTGACAGTGGAGGTAGAAACCAAAAATGATCAAGCCAGTTCATCCAAGAACAAATCCTTGGTATCTTAGACAAATGAGGAGTATGATTGGTGTAACACCCAGATATTTTTTGGGTATAATGAAATAATAAAAGTAAATAAAAAGGAGGGAAGGCAATTTAACCCAAGTAGAGGGGTTAAAAGTGTCCAAAAGGACAAAACTTTGGGAAGTTGGTGAATAAAGCAACATGGCCGCCCATGCCATGTTACTTTTCTCTTATCATTCGGATTTTAGAGAGGGAGAGGAGAAAAGTAGAGAATTCTCGGGAATTTTAGAAGAAATAAGAATTTGAAGTTTTTGGTAAGAATTCTCAAATTTATGATGCCTTAGACGATTCTAGACTTGGCTGTATGCTTATAAATATGATTGTGTGTTCGTGTGGTGTATATGTGTGGGTTTTAGGTGGTGAAAACGTCTGAGAAGGGCCAAGAGAAGGGTTAAGTTCGAAAACAACTAAGGTGAGTTTCTAGCATCCCTTTTTAACATGTTTTTAACTATTTTGGGGCTGGAAAATGCATGTGTATGTGTTTTTATAAGAAAATGGTTTTTCACCCGTATGTGTGTATGAATATGTATGTGGGTGGGTGTAATTTTGTGGTTTATAAGTATGTGTGTACATGTTATGATGCCTAGGATGTTGGTACTAAGCTTAGATTATGATTTAGAATGATTTGGGACTGATTTATGATGTTAAAGTGGAAGTTATTTACCCAACACCTAAACAGTGGACCATGCATCCAACGGCTTAGTTTCCTAAGTGTTCCCAACTGCCCAATATGCCCATGCGTCTGAACAGGGCCCATGCGTCTGAACAGGGCCCATGCGTCTGAACAGGGCCCATGCGCCTAAGTAGAAAAATGGCCAAGTGTAGGCCCAGACGTCTGAACAGGGCCTGTGCGCCTAAACTGGCCCATGCGTCTAAGTGAAAAAGTGACTAAGTTAAGCCCAGACGTCTGCATAGTGGCAAAACGTCTGAACAGGGCCCATGCTCTAAGTAGAAAAATGGCCAAGTGTAGGCCCAGACGTCTGAACAGGGCCCATGCTCCTAAATAGGCCCATGCGTCTAAGTTAAAAAGTGAATAAGTTAAGCCCAGACGTCTGCATAGTGGCAAAACGTCTGAACAGGGCCGAAACGCTCAAATAGTGCCCATGCGTCTAGACCCTTAGAATAATTTTCTGAAATTCTGGGAAAACAGAAAGTCTACGGTTTTGACTAAGGTTGACTTATGGGTAATGATTACCCAATTTAAGTTTAATTATGAGATGTTCTAGGGTTATGGGTTGTATGTATGATGCATGATGGGTGTAAAATGTATGAATAATGTACAGTACGTACGATGTGTTATCTTTTAATAATGATTAAAAGTATTTGTATTATATTGTAAAATACGTTTTATAATATGTTATTACTTTACTTAGTATGACGAATAAATAAGTGAACGTAAAGAATAACGTAATGAAAGAAAAGATAACAATGATGAAAAGTAAAATGTAATGAACGAACGAATGGCTTGCAAGCAAAATGAAAGGAGGTGCACGACCATGTTATCGTTAGCTCAACGGTGATGCGGGTTAGCTACCCCAAAGGATGCACACATGGTCAATCTTTGAGATTGACAAGGCCCTTTGGTATGCCCTAGGTGACTGGATTAGCTTCGTGCATAATGTTCGTGGTTTAATTACCACAGGTCCAGCATCAGCTTCGTGCACAATGTTCGGGGTAGGACCAAACGGTTTGTATGAATGGGAGAGATTACTTACCCTAGGTGACTGGATCAGATTTGTGTACAATGTTCGTGGTTTAATTACCGCAGGTCCAACATCAGCTTCGTGCACAATGTTCGGTGTATTGTTCATCAATCCATATGAATGTGAAAAGAATGATGTAACATACTAAAGAAAGAAAGTAAGTAAACAAGTATGAATATAAAAGAGCGATAATGAGTACCTTATGAAAGAATGAGAATGAAAATAAGAGAATGTGAATGAAAAGCATGAAATGAAAGCATGCTATGAATATGCTGAAGAATGATGAATGTTAACGAAAGTAAAAGTAATACCCTCTATCTGTACGTATGATGCATGACCAGGTAAGAAAGTAAAGAAAGTTTTAACAAAAGTAAAGTATTTTATTTATAAAACTAGAACTCACTCAGCAACGTTGACTTTTATGTGTTTTCCAGTTGGCAGGTAATAGTTGCTGAGGATGGCACGGGGCAGCTACTTGGTATTTTTGTGATGGCATCCACTCATATAATATTGACATTTTTGTGATGTAATGCAATTTATTATATTTTTAATAGTTGACAGTATTGTATTACGTTGCAAAAGTTGTCATTAAAATCTATGAAATGGTTTTGTTTAATTTCCGCTGCAATGTTTTAAATAATTATATATTTTAAGTGCGATGAATAACCAACTGTGAGGTGCCAGGGAATGGGGCTTTACAAGTTGGTATCAGAGGCAAAGTTTAAGTGAAATGGGTAAATATTTTCAAAAGAAACCTAAACTTAAACTGAGAATGGGGCAAAGGGAAGGGATGCCAGCCCAAGTAGCTACGTGCCATCAGGTATTTTCTTTAATGTTAACCGGTATTACTTGCGCATGTTATTTGATCTGTTTGCCCTTAGTAGATTTGGATACTGATGTAGTCAGGATAGGAAATGCTTGGGGTGTGAAAAGTAAAGTAAGTGGCTAATCACAACTGGTCACTATAATTAGGGACTTACTATACTTGACATAAACTGAGCTATTACCTTGAATGATCGTGTTAGTGTTTAAATCTTATAGCGTGTTAGAGAATGGACGGAGGTAGATCTTCTAAGGCTTCACGAGGCTGAGCACGTGGGGGACGTGGAGCTGAACCACGGGCCACAAGAGGATGGCCCAGGGTTGAGAAGGTGACCATGAGGAGCCTGAGACCCCTCATCCGGAGGGTGGTGATGAAAGTGCTAACTTGAGAGCCTCAGTGAATGAGGCTGTGGTGAAGGAGGTTCATCAGGTCATGCAGACAATACTGCCATCTGTAGTGACCGAGGTGATCAAGGATGTAAGGGAAGGAGAGAGGAGGGATAGGAACAGGTCTTCGGCAGGAAGGGAACAACCCGAGATCGAGACGGTTATCCCTACCGATGAAGAGGAGGAGGAAGAGGAGCATGTGCCGGAGACAGCACAAGGCTGTAATTATAGGGCATTCCAAAGATGTAAGCCCCCTACCTTCGATGGTAATGGCACCGCTGCTGCTGCTCACCGATGGGTGAGGGAGATGGAGGATGTCCTTTAAATCAGCGAGTGTCGAGAGGACCAAAAGGTGAAGTTGCCACTCATTCATTTGTGGACTCGGCTCTATGCTGGTGGGACAACATTGTCCAAGCCGAGGGTGGTAGGACGATTAGTAGAATGAGGTGGAATGAACTGAAGAAGTTGGTGATCGAGGAGTTCTGTCCTCATCGGGAGTTGGACAAGGTGGAAAGGGAGTTCATGTAGCTGGAGGCGGGGACCATAACACATCAACAATACACCACCAAGTTTAACGAGATGTCACGGCTAGTGCCGGATCAGGTGACACCCTTGTCATGAAAGATCAAAAGATACATCCAGGGTTTGCCAGTGGATATTCGCAGGCACATGATCGCCGCCCGACCGAGCATGTTTAGGTCGGTAGTTGACTTGGCTGGGAGGTTGTATGATGAGAGGGAGGTGATGGTGGTCGAAGTCAAGAGGACGGGTGGTGATGGTCAGAACCGAAACGGTTTGGGCATGGTGGTTTCACCTCGAATAACAAGAAGGCTAGAATGGATAATCGACGGGTGGTTGCCGCAGGCTCAGGAGTGAAGAGATGTGGGAAGTGTGGAAAGGAGCATGCTGGTGAGTGCAGGCTGGGGTTTAACGTCTGTTTCAAGTGTGGGAAGCCCGACCACATCTCTAGAGACTGCAGAGCGGCGAGGTGCTTCAACTGTGGTGAAGTAGGCCACATGAGCAGGGAATGCAAGAATCCGAGGGCTGAGAGTTCCGGAGCGGGGAAGAAGACCGGGACTGAGGAGCAAAGGGCGAGTGCCAGAGCGTTCACGATGACCCGGGAGGAGGCTAGGACGGACCCCGACGTTGTGTCAACGTTTTTAGTAGATCAAACTCTTGCTTCGGTGTTATTTGATTCTGGTGCTAGTAGGAGTTTTATTTCTGCTACTTTCTATGCTAAACTGCCTGGTAGTAGTAAATGCATTGATGAGCCCTTTGACGTAGAAACTGCTATTGGTAAGTCCACTAGAGTTATTGATGTGATAGAGGACTGTGCCATAGAATTAGAAGGTCATAGGTTTGCAGCTAAGTTACATGTGATGCCCCTAGGTGGATTGGATGTAGTACTAGGGATGGATTGGTTAGCAACCTATGAAGCGAATATCGTGTGTCGTAAGAAGATGATTAGACTGACGGCGCTTGACGGGAGTTCGATGACGATATACGGTGATTGAGTTATGACGATTTCGAAAGTGATTTCGATTGTGGTGGTGGGAAAATGCATGAGGCGAGGATGTAGCTCTTATTTGGCCTACGTGAAGGATGTGGACACGCCAACACCACATTTACCCGATGTGCCGGTGGTGTGTGACTTTCCCGATGTGTTTCCAGAAGACTTATCAGGTGTGCCACCGGATCACGAAATCTAATTTCAAATTGACTTGATACCCGGTGCTCAAGGGTTTTGTAGATGTTTATCAAAGACATATTAACCATTTAACATCTAAAACACAGCGGAGTTTATATTAAAATCGTGAGTTTATGTATCATATACATATGTTTAATCAAAACCCAAAACAAGGATCATTTTATATGGAAGAACACACTATCATAACATATATATATATATATATCAACCACATGGACTACCTTTAGAACCGTGGATTTGGAGGCTAGATGATGATGTTAGAATGTCAAGACTTCAATATAGAAGTCCTCAAGAGATGATACCCCAAGCTCCTTCAAACACCCACTTGCTAGGTTGTGTTGCACCCACTTGAAAACCCTCTTGCACAATCGATTTTCCAGCCAAGAAACCTTGATTCAAAGCTGAAAAATCAGCCTTGTTTTTGCTCTAGAAACCGATTTCTAGAGAGAGTTTAGAGAGAGTTCTATTGCTCTTGTGTGTGTGAGAGAAAGGTGTGTTGGTAGAAGAGTGTTCAAGTGAGTTATTCTTGCATGCACCAAGAACAAATCAAAGGACTTCCCAAGGCCCTAGGGGCGGCCAAATACATGGGGTCCCACTTTTCTTTCCCTCCCATTTGAACTTTTATAAAAAATACACTCTTGCACTTTAGTTTTATAAAATTAAAACTCTTTTAATTTTATAAAATATAACACACTTTTGTTTGATATTACTTAACCAACTTAAGTAATAAAACAAATAATTTCTCATGAACAAATTATCCATATAATGTTGTTCATTTACAAAAGCAATGATTTAGAAAACCCGGTTTCTATATTGGTGCTAATCTTTATTTGTGTGATCTTATCAATGAATAAATATTTATCGGTGTTGTTTGGCTTGTTATTAGGTATGACCCGACTTGGATCGGGTCATACCCAATAACAAGCCAAACAAACACCGATAAATATTTATTCGTTGAAAAGATCACACAAATAAATATTAGCACCAATATAGAAACCGGGTTTTCTAAATCATTGCTTTTGTAAATGAACAACAAGTGAAGGAATTGATCTGCCCAAGATACATATTAAATTGATGTGGCTAATGTGATATGATCCAAGTCGGGTCATACCCAATAACAAGCGAAACAAACACTGATAAATATTTATTCGTTGATAAGATCACACAAATAAATATTAGAACCAATATAGAAACCGGGTTTTCTAAATCATTGCTTTTGTAAATGAACAACATTATATGGATAATTTGTTCATGAGAAATTAGTTGTTTTATTATTTAAGTTGGTTAAGTAATATCAAACAAAAATGTGTTCTATTTTATAAAATTAAAAGAGTTTTAATTTTATAAAACTAAAGTGCAAGAGTGTATATTTTATAAAAGTTCAAATGGGTGGGAAACAAAAGTGGGACCCCATGTATTCGGCCGCCCCTAGGGCCTTGGGAAGTCCTTTGATTTGTTCTTGGTGCATGCAAGAATAACTCACTTGAACACTCTTCTACCAACACACCTTTCTCTCACACACACAAGAGCAATAGAACTCTCTCTAAACTCTCTCTAGAAATCGGTTTCTAGAGCAAAAACAAGGCTGATTTTTCAGCTTTGAATCAAGGTATCTTGGCTGGAAAATCGATTGTGCAAGAGGGTTTTCAAGTGGGTGCAACACAACCTAGCAAGTGGGTGTTTGAAGGAGCTTGGGGTATCATCTCTTGAGGACTTCTACATTGAAGTCTTGACATTCTAACATCATCATCTAGCCTCAAAATCCATGGTTCTAAAGGTAGTCCATGTGGTTGATATATATATATATATATATATATATATATATATATATGTTATGATAGTGTGTTCTTCCATATAAAATGATCCTTGTTTTGGGTTTTGATTAAACATATGTATATGATACATAAACTCACAATTTTAATATAAACTCCACTGCGTTTTACATATTATGTGGTTAATATGTGTTTGATAAACATCTACCAAACCCTTCAATGGCATCAAGAGCCGGTTATATGGATACATGCTTCAAACATTGAAATTTTAGGGTCCTTTTTTTACAAAAAGTGGGCTGGAAATTTCTCTAATGGAAGTCCCTTTTTTTTCAAGATATTACTTTATATGCATGTAAGGATCTTGAAAAATTTAAATCATGAGATGGTTTGTTTGTTTGGACAAAAACCCACTTGTTCTTGGTTTATGTTGGCCAAGAACTTGGGTTCAAAAGGGGCTGCCAAAATCGAAAGATATATACATATTTGGATGTGTTTTAAGTGCATAAAACCTAGCCATGACCTTGTGTTTGATTATTTGGGGTTGTGATTCATTTGAATGTAATAAAGGCTATGTAATTTATTTGTTTCATTTAGTATGTAATAAGTAGATTAGCTTGCACTTTATTTTACTAGAAAAATGTATTAGGACTTTTTCCGTGTAATAAGTATTTTTAGGGCTAATTTGTAAGACAAAGAATGTGCCTAAACATGGTGGTGGAATCACAACACAAAAGGCATACTTGAAGCATTTGGATGCAAGTTCAAGTGGGAGATCATCAACACAACAATGTGTCATGTTTTACCCTAGGAATGACCACTTGACACACTTGTTATGGAAAGCAAGTGTGATCAAAATAGTTGGCTATGGTTATGCACTTATTTTTTATGTTTGGTTGATTATTTGGTTGTTTGGTTGTGTTTAACATTTTAATTGAAAAAAGATAAACTAGTTAAACAACTATGATAAATCAAGCATAAAAATGGTTCTTTATAATCATTAAAGGAATTAATAAAATGTGTTTATTAAGGGTTAACGATTTAAGAAAAATGGGTTTATTAAAAGGAACCATGAAAATAGTTTCTCAAATAATACCATACATTTGAATGCATACAAGTTGTATGGTATAAAAGGCCTTTTCTAAAAACTAGAATTTTAGAAACTACAAAAAATCCTTTTAAAACAAGTTTAACACCATCCTTTTAAACAACACTCAATTCACTTGTAACTTATTTATGGGATAAAGGTCACGTAACAATAAATATAGAAACTTGTGAAGTTGAGGTGAAATTACCATATTTGTGGGATAAAGGTCACCTAACCACTTATATATGTAAAATCACACGTGTGTCTAAGTAGGATGACTTGATTTGGAAATCATGCATTAGGATCACCGAAGCATAACGTACAAACGGTGTTGATGGGATAAACATGCCAAACAAAACATAAGATGTTTAAAATGATCCCAAATAACTAGAAATTGTAATAGGTTACAATTGTCAAACGTTGACTACCTTGTTAATTTAAATAAAGGGATAAAGGTCACCTAACCGATATTTAAATGTAACGTTGGATTCTAGATTTTAATTATTAATTGTCAATGAGACATAAAAGGGTATTAATAATTAAAATGCTTTGATATCAAAATACTAAAAATTGAACTTTGTAAAATTATAGATGGCTAACAACAACAATGCAATCCCGACCGTCCACAACCTATCACTAAGAACCATCCTTGAAAAGGAACGTCTAAAACATGGGAACTTCATGGATTGGTACCGAAACTTGAGAATCGTTCTCAAGCAAGAAAAGAATTCCTATGTGTTAGACGATCCCATTCCCGATCAACCCGATGAAAATGACGTAGAGGCCTTTACCGAGTGGGTCAAATACACCGAGGACTCTATGCAAGTCTCATGTCTCATGCTAGCGAGTATGATTCCCGATTTGCAAAAGGACTTTGAGAACCACAATGCCTATGACATGATCACCCAGTTGAAGGAAATGTTCCAACAACAATCAAGGGTGGAGCGCTTCAAAACGGTTCGAGCACTCCATGCATGTCGGGTGGACGAGACCCAATCGGTGTCATCTTACGTTCTTAAGATGAAGAGCCACATTGATCGCCTCGAAAGGCTTAACTGTCGTGTGTCCAACGAGTTGGCAATGGATTTGATCCTCAACTCCCTATCAAAGATGTTTGATAGCTTTGTTATGAACTATAACATGAATGGATGGGACAAAGCATTGGTGAGCTTCATTCAATGCTCAAAACGGCCGAGGCGGGCATGGGTAGAAAGGTTCTACCGGTCCTTACGATCAATGAAGGAGGTAGTATGAAGAGGCACCTCCCCGACCCTAGGGCAAGTGTTGCCAAAGGGAAGGGGCACATCAAGGGGAAGGGTAAAGGTAAAGTAAAAGTGAAACCGCCCAAACTGAAAGAAAAGAACCAAAAGGTTGCTCATGATGACCCATGTTTTGAGTGTGGTGAGGTAGGCCATTGGAAACGCAATTGTCCGGTCTATCTCAAAGAGTTGAGATCGAAGAGGGACGCGGGGCAAACCTCAGGTACAATATTTATTATACATGTTGACCTAAATGTTATTTCTTCTAACACATGGGTATTGGATACCGGATTTGGAACTCATATTTGCAATTTGTTGCAGGGGTTCATAAGAAGTGAGCATTATGCAAAAGGGGAAATTAGTCTCTTTATGGGCAATGGTGCAAAGGTTCACGTGGAAGCCCAAGGAGACTACATTTTGAAGCTTCCAAGTGGTTTGGAAGTTATTTTAAAGAATGTTTTGTATGCTCCTAGTTTGACTAGGAACATTATTTCTATTTCCCGTTTAAGACAATGTGATTATGATTTCAAGTTTGTTAACAATGATATTCATGTTTCTTTAAATCATATGTTTTATTTTAAAGCTATACCTTGTAATGGTATTTATGAATTGGTTCATGAAAACACAACATATGATAGCTCAATGTACCTAGCAACCACCAAAAGGCTCAAATTAGATTTAAGTGATTCCTATCTTTGGCATTGTCGCCTTGGTCACATAAACAAGAATCGTATGCAAAAACTCCAAAAGAATGGTCTTTTGAAAACTAATGAAAATGATTCATTTGATGTATCGAGTCTTGTTTACAAGTTAAAATGACAAAGTCCCCTTTTAGTGGGACTAATGAAAAGGCAAAGGATTTATTAGGGATCATACATTCGGATGTATGTGGACCTTTTAAACCAATAACTAGGAATGGTGAAAGATACTTCATTACCTTTACCGATGACTATAGTCGTTATGGGTATGTGTACTTGTTAAGACACAAACATGAATCTTTTGAAATGTTCAAAATCTTCAAGAATGAAGTAGAAAATCAACTCAACAAAACGGTCAAGATTCTTTATACAGATAGTGGAGGTGAATACCTAAGTAGTGAATTTTAAGAGTATCTTAGAAGTTGTGGGATTGTCTCACAACTTACTCCACCTGGAACACCACAACATAATGGTGTGTCTGAGAGGAGGAATCGGACTCTATTGGATATGGTTTGATCTATGATGGCTAGAAGTACACTACCTCTATCATTTTGGGGTTTCACGTTGCTTTCCGCGGCCCGTATTTTAAATATGGCTCCAACCAAGAAAGTGGAATGGACACCTTTCGAAGTATGGCATGGAAGAGTTCCATCATTATCATATTTAAAAGTTTGGGGGTGTGATGCTTATCCTAAGCAATACACTTAAAACAAACTGGAAGCCCGATCCTCAAAGTGTATTTCATTGGATATCCTAGAGATTGTATTGGATATTATTTCTATGATCTGACAGAGTAGAAAGTGTTTATTGCTCGAAAGGCAGAGTTCTTGGAAACTAAGTTTCTTTCGGAAGAAACTAGTGGAAGAGCAGTGGAACTTGAAGAGGTTCAAGATTCACAAGACGATACACAATTGGTTGATACTAGCAATCAACATGAGGATGTTGAGAATGATCATATGGATGATCAAGATACACAAAACGTTCGTAGATCTGGTAGAATTAGTGTTCCTCCTGAGAGATATGGATTTTTCATGGATGGATGCTATGTGGTAGATTCAGATGAACCAACCACATACCATGATGCAATGTCAAAACCTGATTTTTACAAATGGCAAGAAGCCATGAACATTGAGATGCAATCCATGTATGATAACCAAGTTTGGGAATTGGTTACACCACCTCTTAAGTCCAAGATAGTTGGAAGTAAGTGGGTTTTCAAGTAGAAAACCGATATGCATGGAAAATTGGATACCTATAAAGCTAGACTTGTAGCAAAAGGTTTCACTCAAACTCAAGGGGTTGATTATGATGAAACCTTTTTGCCTGTGGCAATGCTAAAGTCTATTAGGATATTGTTTACCATAGCAGCATATTATGACTATGAGATTTGGCAAATGGATGTCAAAACCACTTTCCTTAATGGATATCTTGAGGAAGATGTCCATATGAAACAGCCTGAAGGTTTTGTCGATCCAAAACATCCTAACAAGGTATGCAAGTTAAAGAAGTCAATCTATGGATTGAAACAAACGTTAAGAAGTTGGAATCACCATTTTGATGATGAAGTAAAGAAATTTGGCTTCATCAAAAACGCTGATGAAGCTTGTGTATATAAGAAATCTAGTGGGAGCACTATCACTTTCCTTGTATTATATGTCGATGACATTTTACTACTTGGAAACGACATTCCAACCTTGGAAGGTGTAAAAGCCTGGCTTGGAAGCTGTTTTTCCATTAAGGATATTGGTGAAGCCGCCTATATTTTGGGAATAAAGATCTATAGAGATAGATCAAGACGGATGATAGGTTTAAACCAAAGTACATACATTGAAAAGATCTTGAAAAGGTTCAAGATGGAGAATTCTAAGAAAGGTTTGGTACCTATTCAAAAGGGGACTATATTGAGCTCATCTCTATGCCCTAGTTTAAAGGTTGAACAAGAGAGAATGAATGGAGTCCCATATGCATCTGCTATAGGATCCATCATGTATGCAATGATATGTACTAGGCCGGACGTGTCATGTGCTCTAAGCATGACAAGTAGATATCAACAGAATCCTGGTAATGGTCATTGGATGGCTGTTAAGAGTGTTTTGAAATACCTTAGAAACACTAAGGATATGTTCTTAATATATGGATCTGGTGAGGAGGAGCTCATTGTAAAGGGTTACACGGATGCGAGTTTCCAAACTGATCGAGATGATTCTCGATCACAGTCAGGATATGTCTTCATTATGAATGGAGGAGTGGTCTCTTGGAAGAGCTCAAAGCAAGATGTAGTGGCACTATCTACAACAGAATTAGAATACATCGCCGCTTCATTGGCAGCTCAAGAAGCTACGTGGCTTAGGAAGTCCATTGCTGATCTAGGGGTCGTTGCTGCCATTCAAGACCCCCTAGAGATCTTTTGCAACAATGAGGGTGCGATTGCTCAAATCAAAGAACCTCGTTCTCATCAAAAGACTCGGCACATTGAACGGAGATTCAACTACATAAAGGATGAAGTTGAAAAGGGAAAGATATGTATTCACAAAGTTCACACCGATCAAAACATTGCGGATCCATTCACGAAGCTCTTAGATAGGTCAAAGCATGAAAGTCATACTTGTGCCTTAGGACTTCGATATTCTAGTGATTGGACTTGATCAAATTTTGTATTTGGATATCGGAACTTATGTTATTTGACTTAATAATATGGTTATAATTTTCATTTGTTCTTCTATTTTAGCATGTTTAAATCCGTGAATAAGTAAGTTATTCTAATCATCCTTATTCGATCATACTTGTGGGAGCAACTATGAATGTAAGACTATAATGAACTTGGATTGGTTGATATTCATAAGGTATGAATATAGAGCAAGAGGTTGCTACCAAGGTTCATTGATATCTATGGGATATAGATATTGGACCGACCCGCTCTTAATTATTTCTGCATGGAATCTTTATGATTAGTCATAAGAGATATTGAGTAAAGGCGAATATCATTGTATCCTCAGACCTGAGATACATATTGGGTCTTGATATTCACCAAGTATTGTACTTTGACTTAGTACTTTGTTGTTCTGAAAGATTGGCAGTACATAAGGCTGAGTTCAGGTATGATATAAGGTGATTGTGAGAGACGTATGTAGTCAAGATGGAATTTGTTCCACTTATTCGTTGAGAGTTAGATGTCTAAGGCCTGTTAAAGTTAAATTAATGGAGAATGATAATTCTGTGTCTCTAGGATTTAACGTGACATTTGTAACAAAAGGATAAATGATTGATTCACCTAAATCGTATTCAAGTAAGGTACTTGAAAAGGATGATGTTATTGAATGGCACTTAGTCATATACATTAGGGGTAGCAAACCGTTGCTAGGCGTTATTTGCTGCTTGCATCAATCTTCTATGAATCTTGTGCAAGTGGGAGATTGATGGAATTGATCTGCCCAAGATACATATTAAATTGATGTGGGTAATGTGATATGATCCAAGACGGGTCATACCCAATAACAAGCCAAACAAACACCGATAAATATTTATTCGTTGATAAGATCACACAAATAAATATTAGCACCAATATAGAAATCGGGTTTTCTAAATCATTTCTTTTGTAAATGAACAACATTATATGGATAATTTGTTCATGAGAAATTAGTTGTTTTATTATTTACGTTGGTTAAGTAATATCAAACAAAAGTGTGTTATATTTTATAAAATTAAAAGAGTTTTAATTTTATAAAACTAAAGTGCAAGAGTGTATTTTTTATAAAAGTTCAAATGGGAGGGAAACAAAAGTGGGACCCCATGTATTCGGCCGCCCCTAGGGCCTTGGGAAGTCCTTTGATTTGTTCTTGGTGCATGCATGAATAACTCACTTGAACACTCTTCTACCAACACACCTTTCTCTCACACACACGAGCAATAGAACTCTCTCTAAACTCTCTCTAGAAATCAGTTTCTAGAGCAAAAACAAGGCTGATTTTTCAGCTTTGAATCAAGGTTTCTTGGCTGGAAAATCGATTGTGCAAGAGGGTTTTCAAGTGGGTGCAACACAACCTAGCAAGTGGGTGTTTGAAGGAGCTTGGGGTATCATCTCTTGAGGACTTCTACATTGGTGTCTTGACATTCTAACATCATCATCTAGCCTCCAAATCCACGGTTCTAAAGGTAGTCCATGTGGTTGATATATATATATGTTATGATAGTGTGTTCTTCCATATAAAATGATCCTTGTTTTGGGTTTTGATTAAACATATGTATATGATACATAAACTCACGATTTTAATATAAACTCCGCTGCATTTTACATGTTAAATGGTTAATATGTCTTTGATAAACATCTACAAATCCTTTCAGATTTCGAAAGTGATCTCGATGGTGGTGGTGGGAAAATGCATGAGGCGTGGATGTAGCGCTTATTTGGCCTACGTGAAGGATGTGGACTCGTCAACACCACATTTGCCCGATGTGCCGGTGGTGTGTGACTTTCCCGATGTGTTTCCAGAAGACTTATCAGGTATG
Organism: Flaveria linearis; assembly: GCA_024085815.1. NCBI lineage: Eukaryota > Viridiplantae > Streptophyta > Magnoliopsida > Asterales > Asteraceae > Flaveria > Flaveria linearis. Next base: position 35,231,062 of record CM044006.1, read on the forward strand.
CCACCGGATCACGAAATCAAATTTCAAATTGACTTGATACCCGGTGCTCAGCCTATCGCTAAGGCACCATATCGGTTGGCTTCGACTGAGATGAAGGAGTTAATGGAGCAACTGCAGGAGTTGCTCGATAAGGGTTTTATCAGGCCAAGTATCTCTCCTTGGGGTGCTCCGGTCTTGTTTGTAAAGAAGAAGGACGGTAGCATGAGGATGTGCATTGACTACCGTGAGTTGAACAAGTTGACGGTGAAGATTGGTATCCATTACCAAGGATTGACGACTTGTTCGATCAGCTCCAAGGTGTCAGTTGGTTCTCGAGCATAGATCTTCGATCTGGCTACCATCAGTTGAAGGTGACGGAGCAAGATATTACTAAAACAGCATTTCGTACGCATTATGGACACTACGAGTTTCTCGTTATGTCCTTTGGTCTAACCAACGCGCCAGCTGCTTTTATGGATTTGATGAATCGAGTGTGTCGGCCAATGTTGGACAAATCAATGATTGTATTCATCGACGATATCCTGATTTATTCAAGGAGCAAAGAAGAGCATGCCGATCACATTCGGGAAGTGTTGGAGATGTTGAGAAAAGAGAAGCTGTATGCTTAGTTCTCCAAGTGTGATTTTTGGTTACGCGAGGTATAATTTCTGGGCCACGTGGTAAATGCGGAGGAAATCATGGTGGACCCGGCAAAGGTTGAGGCCGTAATGCAATGGAAGTCTCCTAGGACGCCATCCGAGATTCGTAGCTTCTTGGGATTGGCAGGCTACTACAGGAGGTTTATTCAAGACTTTTCCAAAATAGTCTCACCTTTGACAAATTTGACTCGCAAGGACGTGAAGTTCATGTGGGATCAAGAACAGGAGTGTGCTTTTGAGGAGTTGAAGATGAGATTAACACAAGCTCCTGTCTTGACATTGTATGAGGGAAGTGAAGACTTAGTGGTATATTCGGATGCATCCTATTCTGGGCTAGGTTGCGTATTGATGCAACGTGGAAGGTTAATAGCCTATGCATCCCAACAGCTGAAAACCCATGAAGTCAACTATCCCACGCACGATCTAGAACTAGCTGCGGTGGTTTTTGCGTTGAAGGTTTGGTGGCACTACTTGTACGGGACGAAGTGTACCATCTTCACAGACCACAAAAGCTTGAAGTACTTCTTCGAGCAGAAAGATTTGAATATAAGGCAAAGGCGATGGCTGGAGCTCATAAAGGATTATGATTTTGAGATCCATTACCATCCGGGCAAGGCCAACGTGGTGGCAGATGCCCTTAGCCGGAAGGAGAGACCTGAGCCGATTCGGGTGAAAGCTTATCAGATGGTTATGACGTCTGATGTGATGACGCAGGTCAAGGAGTTTCAAGATGAGGTGTTGAAAGAAGATCATCTTAACTCTGAAAGGATGAGAAGCTGGGTCGCGGAGTTGGGTGAAAACACTCTCAGTGTAAGAACCCGATATGGGCGAATGTGGATTCCTCGTTATGGGGGTCTACGTGGAAAGATCATGGACGAGGCTCATAAGACCCGATACTCCATTCAACCCGGTGCGACCAAGATGTACCACGACATGAAGAAAGACTACTGGTGGCCAGGGATGAAACATGACGTAGTGGAGTATGTGACTAAACGTCTTACCTGTTTGCAGGTGAAGGCGGAACACCAGAAGCCATACGGGAAAATCCAACCGTTGGATATGCCCGAGTGGAAGTGGGAGCATATCACCATGGATTCATTACGAAGCTACCACGTACCCCGAAAGGGTATGATGCTATATGGGTGATAGTTGATCGTTTGATGAAGAGTGCTCACTTCCTACCGATCCAAGAGACGTATTCTTCTGAGAGACTCGCGGATCTATTCATCAAGGAGATTGTGGCTCGTCATGGTGTGCCGGTATCTATTGTGTTTTATCGCGACACCCGGTTTACATCTAAGTTTTGGAAGAAATTCCACGATGCGATGGGGACGAGACTACATATCAGCACGGTTTATCATCCTCAGACTGACGGTCAGTCTGAGAGGACAATCCAAGCACTTGAGGACATGCTTCGAGCGTGCGTGATCGATTTCAGAGGAAGTTGGGATGACCATCTGCCGTTAGTAGAATTCTCGTACAACAACAGTTATCATTCCAGCATTGGCATGCCACCCTACGAGATGCTATATGGTAGGAGATGTAGGACACCCGTTTGCTGGGGTGATATTGGTCAGAAGGAGTTGAGGAGCGTTGAAGTGATCGAGGCTACGATGAAGAAGCTCAAAAAGATTAAAGCCTTCATGAAGGAAGCTAAGGAAAGACAGAAGTCGTATGCCGATAAGAGACATAGACCGATTGAGTTCCAGGTGGGTGATAGGGTTATGTTAAAAGTCTTACCTTGGAAGGGTATCATTCAGTTTAGAAAGCGGGGTAAGTTGAGCCCAAGGTATATAGGGCCTTTCCAAATCATTGCTCGAGTAGGGGAGGTGGCCTATAGGTTGGAACTACCAGATGAGTTGAGTGGAATTCATCCTACATTCCATGTATCTCATCTGCGGAAGTGTTTGGCTGATGAGGACATGATCGTACCACTGGAGGAAATCGAAGTGGATGAACGGCTCAATTATGTGGAGCAACCAGTGGCGATCATTGATCGTAAGGAGAAGAGGTTAAGGAATAAAGTGGTTCCTCTTGTACGAGTACAGTGGAAGCACAGGAAGGGATCCGAGTCCCATGGGAGATTGAAGGAGAGATGAGGCAGCATTACCCTCCTGTTTGAGGAATAACAGTTTCGAGACGAAACCTATATAAGGGGGTGGACTTGTGTTGGATCATGATAAGGCTGGTGCAACCAAATTCACTTCATAGTCACTTTTTGGTACTACATTAAAGGGCTTCCGAAGCCAAGCAAGAGATCTTCCGAGAGTCTAAGGAACAACAGCTGAAGACATATTCCGAAGGCAAAAGCTGAAGTCAACTACTGAAGACAACAGCTGAAGCCAACAGCTGAAGACTATCTTCCGAAGACAAAGTCTGATGAAAGAGCTGAAGACAAAGTCTGAGCTTCCGAAGACAAAGAAGACTCCAAGCTTCGGAAGAAGCAGTCTTCCGAAGTATAAGTGCCTTCGGAAGAAGTTATCCTTCCGAATCACTTTATCCTTCGGAAGACATTGCTATGTCCAGCAGATAAAAGTATGGTCCCTGACAGTCCGCTGCAGACCTCTGATACAGCATGGCATCTTCCTAAAGAGCCATATTGTTGACCATACTTTATTCTACTGTTCACCTTTTTATGATAGTACATGTTACCAACTTTAGTTGGTGACAAAAGGTAAGTCAGGGACATGTCCTGACTACCAACTCTCAGGCACAATGTCTGAAAGACCTCACCTAGAGTCTTTTAGTATAGATGTAAGGTTAGAGGTGTCCAGCTGGTATCAAAGTATATCCGGCTGTAGGTAGTATTATATATCTTCTCCCTGTAACTCTTTATGTGAGCGATTTGAGTCCAAGTGTCTTGTAATCCTTTGAGTTGAGAAGCAATATATAAAAGTACCTTGAAAATTTATCTGCTGTTAATTTTCTTACTGCTTGATACTTGTTATTGTGATCAACTCTTCATAGACTGCTTGCCGAGTGTTGATTCACAGTGAGTTGAGAGAAAGACCACCCGAAATCCGATCCTGCAATTGGTATCAGAGCACCAGGCTCTTGATTGTGAGATCTTACCATCCTAATCAACCTGTTTTTCACTCCTCACCACAATCCACTCACTCAAATGGCTGCTCTCTCCAAGGCTGATATGGAAACTGGTACCTTGACCAAGTCCCCTATGATCACCCCTGAAGACTTTGACACATGGTGTATCAGGATGGAAGGATTCATCAAGTGTCAAGACTCAAGGATGTGGGACTCCATTGTCAATGGTCCTTTCATACCAAGCACTACATCTGCCACTGGTAATCGCATCATTCCAAAAGATGTTGATGATTACTCAGAGGAAGATAGGAAGAGAATAGAGCTAGATCAAAGGGCTATGACTTGTCTCCAAACTGCTCTCCCCAACTCCGTCTACAGACGCTTCAAGAAGTGCAAGACAGCTAAAGATTTATGGGAAGCTTTGAAGCTGATGTATGAGGGATCCAAGGAAACTCAAGAGAACAAGAAAGTTCTCTTGAAGCAGCAGTTTGAGAACTTTACTTTCAAGGCTGGTGAGACCTTGACTCAACAATACTTCAGGTATGTTGAGCTAGTAGATACTCTGGCGGATATTGGAGTAGCTCTTGAGAACAGAGACATAGTTAGGAAGTTCATGTCCTCTCTTCCTAAGCTATGGACTCACTACTGTGTTGTCATCAAGAGAACTTCGGACCTTAAGACTCTTTCTCTCACAGAGTTGTATGGTATCCTAAGTGCATTTCAGATGGAGATGAACATGCAGAACTCCTCTGACCACTCCAATAACCAACAGAGTTCAGCCCTTCATGTTGTTGAAAGGGAAAGCATGGAACCACAACATCAGTTGCTATGCTACCCTGACAACTCACATACTGGACCCTTCATCACTCTACCTGAGACTCCAAAGTCTCAAAAGATTCAACACAACTCCTTTCAGGATAGTTGTGCCTTTGTCTCTGGAAGTGGACACTCTGGTGATTTTCAATACTGCTTTGATGATCTTGAGTGCTTCAATCCAGATGATGTGGAGTACATGGACATTGTCCAGCAGATGGCTCTTTTAACTTACAGAGCAAAGAAGTTCTTCAAGAGAACTGGAAGGCAATTCCCTCAAAACCCAGTCAACAGCAAGTTTGGGTTTGATAAGAGCAAAGCAAGGTGCTACAACTGCAACCAACTTGGTCACTTGCTAGGGAATGCAAGGCTCCCAAGAACAACCCGGGAACCCCACAGGCCTCCACACATCCCACTGCTCCCAAGCATGAAGAAAAGTCAACTGAAACAGCTGCTGTTGCTCAGGAAGTTGACTGGAGCTTCATGGTACAGGATGTGACTCCCGCTCAAGCACTCATGGCCGGAACAGATGATGATCAGGTATATGAACATCTTTGTACTGCTGCCTGTATTGCTAAAGTTAAATTGTATAAGGATTACATTTTGGAAATCAGATCTGAGGTTGAGTCTTTAAATGTGCTAAAATCTGACTTTAAAAGAGCTGAATCTGACTATCAAAGGAAAATTGATGAGTTAGAGAAAACTGTGTCTCTTTTGAAACATGAAAAGACTAACTACAAGACTCAAATCAAAGATCTGATCTCCAAACTTTCTGAAGTTCAAGCCCAGTTAGTCACAGCTGAGGCTCAGGCCAGGAAGCAAGCTATTGCTGAGCAAAGCTTCCAAACTATTCTTGCATCAACCTCTCATTCCAAAATGTTTTATCAAAACAAAGAAGGGTTAGGAACCAGTGAAATAGCTCCACCACACTCTTATGAGTCTATCAGACTACCTAGATGTGGTACTGAAGAGCAAGAGGTTCCAACTGCTGACCCTTCTCCATTGGAACTAGAGGGTGAAGCAAAAAGTGGCCTCCACAGGGGAGAAACAGGAGGATACACCCATCTCCACCTGTGATGACCAAATCCTGACCACCAAGGCAAGAAGAAGCAGAGCTAAGCTGCTAGAAGGACTGCTAAGAAGGTTGCAGAGTCCAAGCTTAAGTTTGACCCTAAGCAAAAGGGTGTCTTCATTTCTGCCGGATTTCAAGTGGTAGGTACTCCTGATTCAGGAAAGGAGTGTAGTACCAGCACTCCTGTCCTACTGAAGAATCAGAAGTTAAAGGGAAAGTTGCTGATGAAGAGAAGAAACCCAAGAAACAGCAACTTGCAAGTTCCCAGAAGACTAACATTGCATGCATAATGTGTGGTCTGCACAACCACATGGCTAAAGATTGTTACTACAATCCAGCAAGCACACATTATGCAAATAATGTTAGAAAGAAGTAGTCAGAGAAGGCCTCTCAGTTGGACCACTTCAAAGGTCCAAATGATGAAAAAGGGAAAGTTGGTCTCGGAAGCCAAGTTGCTTTCGGAAGAAACTGCTTCTTCCGAAGGGAAAGTGGCTTCGGAAGCCAAACCTTCTAAGGTTCGGAAGAACAAGAAGGCTCCCTTGAAACCATCTCAGAAGAAGACTACTTCGGAAGAAAAGGTGGTGAAGGCTTCTTCCGAAAAGAGAGAAGCTTCGGAAGAAGACCATGCTGCAAAAGCTTCAACAAGCTCATCCTCAAAGATCAACCAAAGGATGGATTGGAAGATCAAGGAAGATGCTGCAGCCCAAACCTCTTCTTCAACAATGACCTCTATTGAACCCCATTGCATATCTTTTGGTTCAATTATGTCACTATCTTTGGAAGAGCCCGAGACCTGCAAGGCTTGGGCTTCCAAACAAAACTAACCATCTCATCTTATGTGCAGGGACATCCATTTGACAAGAACAACAATATCTGGATTGTAGATAGTGGATGCTCCAGGCACATGACAGGGAACAGATCTCTCCTTCAACAATTCCAGAACTTTGATGGAGGGCCTGTCCAATTTGGAGGTGAGGCCGGAGGATATATTTCTGGCAGAGGAAGTATATCCAATGGCAGAATAAACATTGACAAAGTTCACTTTGTCAAACAGCTTGAACACAATCTGTTAAGTGTTTCTCAATTCTGTGATCAGAAGCATCAGATGCTTTTCACAGAACATGAGTGCATTATCCTCAAACCAGGGATGACAATTCCTCCGGAATTGGTGCTTCTCAGATCTCCCAGGAAAGGGGATATGTACAAGCTGGATATGAACAATGCTTCTCCTATGGGTGAAGTATCATGCTTTCTTTCCAAAGCTGATAGTGATGAGTCAACACTATGGCATAAACGCATGTGTCATGTGAATTTTAAAACAATGAATAAATTGGCTAAAAATAACTTGGTACATGGTTTGCCTAAAAAGGAATTTTCTGCAAAGATAACTGTGTTGCATGCCTGAAAGGGAAACAACACAGATCATCTCATAAATCCAAATGTGTTAACTCTATCACTACTCCATTACACTTATTGCACATGGATCTTTTGGTCCCACAAGTATAATGAGCATTGGAAGGAAATCATACTGCCTTGTGATCGTTGATGATTTTACAAGATTTACATGGGTATTCTTTTAAGAAGTAAAGATGAAACTGCTGAAACTTTAAAATCTTTTATTCTTAAAATAGAAAATCAAATTGATCACAAGGTTAAGATTATTAGAAGTGATCAAGGGACTGAGTTTAAGAACTTCGTTCTTGACTCATTCTGTGACTCAAAAGGGATTGCCAGACAATATAGTGCTCCCAGAACTCCTCAACAAAACGGTGTTGCTGAGAGGAGGAACAGGACACTTATTGAGGCTGCTCGGACCATGTTAGCTGATTCAAAGCTGCCTCTAACATTCTGGGCAGAGGCAGTCAGCACTGCATGCTATGTGCAGAACAGGGTTCTTGTAGTTAAGCCCCATGGAAAAACCCCTTATGAGTTATGGAACAAGAGGCCACCGTTCATTGGCTTTCTAAGGTCCTTTGGCTGCAGGTGTACCATACTTAACACAAAGGACAACTTGGCAAAGTTTGCTGAGAAGTCGGATGATGCTATCTTTATTGGATACTCTTCTAGCTCCAAAGCTTATAGAGTATACAATATTAAGAATCAACAATTTGAGGAGTCATCCAACATAGTTGTTAATGAGCACACTCCTTGTGTTAGGGGGAATGGACCTGAGTATATTTTGATTTAGAATTGTTTCCAAACTATTCTAAACCATCTTGTGAGAATGTTTCAGCTGGAACAGGTGCTCAAAATGATGCTGATGCTGATGCAGGTCAACTATATGAGCTTCCCAGACCTATTCCAAATTCTCCAAGAGCTGAAGGGCAACAAGCTTCAACTATTCACAGATCTGACAGTGTAACTATCTCCAGAAATAGTGAAGCTTCAACAAGTGAATCACTTGATCAACCTCAAAGTTCCTCAGGTGATCCACTACAACACCAGGTTGAGGGAAGTGGTATTCTGAAGGAACAGGCAACTGTTAATACTACTTCACAACCAACCATTGATGATGTTTCTCAATCATTCAATCAGTCCTCATTGAATGACTCTGAAACAGCAGTTGGACAGAGTGATCCAGTTCCTGATCAGAATATGTCTAACCTAGACTTATCTCTGCAATTGGAAGTGATTCCTCGTCTTAGGATTCACAACACTCATCCAACTGAGAACATCATAGGAATGTCTCTGAGGGTGTGAGAACAAGAGGACAAACTCATCATGGGAATGTCTGCTTGTACTCATGCTTCCTGTCTCAGATGGAACCAAAGAAGGTAGAAGATGCCTTAAAGGATAGTAGTTGGGTTGAATCGATGCAGGAGGAGCTGCTTCAATTCAAAAGACAAAAGGTCTGGAATCTATGCCCACTACCATCTGGTCAAGTACCCATAGGCACTAAATGGGTATTCAGGAACAAGAAAGATGATAGAGGCTTGATTATCAAGAACAAGGCAAGACTAGTAGTTCAAGGGTACACCCAGGAGGAAGGAATTGATTATACTGATGTCTTTGCACCTGTTGCAAGACTTGAGGCAGTTAGGATCTTCCTTGCTTATGCTGCATCCAAGAACTTCACAGTCTACCAACTTGATGTCAAGTGTGCTTTTCTATATGGGGATATAGATAGGGAAATCTATGTGTGTCAACCTCCAGGATTTGAAGACCCACAGCACCCCAACTATGTGTGCAAGCTGGATAAAGCTCTATATGGGCTGCACCAAGCACCTAGGCTGTGGTATGAGACCTTGTCTCAGTTTCTCCTGAAGAATGGATACACTAGAGGTACCATTGACAAGACTCTTTTCATCAGAAAGAGTGGAGAAGACATTTTGCTTGTACAAGTCTATGTTGATGACATCATATTTGGTTCTTCAAACGACCAAATGTGCAAAGACTTTGAAAGCATTATGAAGCAGAAGTTTGAGATGAGTTCCATGGGAAAAATGGACTTTTTCCTAGGAATCCAGGTGAAACAGATGAAGGAAGGGTTCTTCATAAGTCAATCTAAGTATGTCTCAGACATCTTAGAAAGATTTGAAATGAAGGACTGTAAACCAGCCAAGACACCCATACCCAGAAACCATAATCTTTGCCCTGACCTTGAGGGGGAGGATACTGATCAACATCAGTATAGAGCAATTATTGGTTCTCTGATGTATCTCACTGCAAGTAGACCAGATATCATGTTTGCCACATGCATTTGTGCAAGATATCAGGCTGCTCCAAAGGTGTCTCACCTAGCTGCTGCAAAGAGAATCCTCAGATACCTCAAAGGAGCACCTAAACTAGGTCTCTGGTATCCAAGAAATAGTGATTTCAATCTCTATGGATACTCTGACAGTGACTATGGTGGCTGCAACATTGACAAGAAATCAACATCAGGAGGATGTCAATTTCTTGGTGGAAGGATTATCTCATGGCAATGCAAGAAACAATCCTGTGTCTCTACATCAACTGCTGAAGCTGAATACATTGCTGCTGCTAGCTGCTGTGCTCAACTGCTATGGATTCAAAATCAGATGTTAGACTATGGGTTCAACTTCATGACTACTCCTATCCATATTGACAACAACAGTGCTATCTCCATTACTGAGAATCCGGTGAAGCACTCCAAGACAAAACACATTGATATCAGGTATCATTTCATTAGAGATATTCATGAGAAACAGCTGATAAAGTTAATCAAAGTTGACTCAAATGAACAATATGCTGATTTGTTCACAAAGGCATTTGATGAACAAAGATTTAAGTATCTCATATCAGCAATTGGGATGATAAACATTGAATAACTACCTCTTTTGAAGACCTTTTTAAATGAGTAATGTCTTGTGTCAATACAATTTAAGCCCTGTTACAAAAGATCTTTAAATATTCCAAGTGTAAATTCCTTCCGAAGAGGAACTAACTCTCGGAAGATATTCTTGAATATCTTCCGAAGCTAAATTCCTCAATGGAAATTTTCTTCTCGGAAGAGTTTTTGGTCTCGGAAGAAGCGATTGATTTTATATCAGATCTACTTCCGAAACTTATACAACTCTCCATTCGGAAAGACACTTTACCTTCGGAAGCAATGCCTTGCTTCGGAAGATAAAGTGCCTTCAAAGGACAATTTTACCTTCGGAAGCAATATCATGCTTCGGAAGAGAAATTGCCTTCGGAAGAAAATTACCTTCGGAAATGTTTTACCCTCGGAAGTAAAGGTTTTATATGTAACGGATATCTTTTGGGCCCCACTCTGTAAAAAGTAAAGATTTTGTTGATAATGTCAGATTATTTAAAATTATCCTTGCCGCCAACATCATTTCTCCGCCGTAAACCACCATACCACCCACAGTAACCCCAAAACAGTTACCCTATTACCACCACCATACCACTATTCACCCTTTTTAATAATCTTGACTTATCAATTTCATCTTCTTTTACCACTTTACAGCCCAACTGTTCCCTTCACTGTCAAACCCTAAATCTCACTCAAAATTTCAAGCTTACCTTTTCTCCAATGGCGCTAAACCCTCAGCACAACCAAGTCGCATTACTTGACTCGTCAAGGGATGCCGACTTCACCCAAATCATCACCTTTCTCACCGAATCCACCTACCTCACTGCACTCACAGTTAACCCAACCGTATACTCCAACCATATGTCAGAATTTTGGAGCAACGGAGAAACTACAGTGCTGAATGGGGTTCGAGTCCTGAGAACCAGAGTTTGTGGCCAAGAGTTGGTCATCAATGAACAGATCATCAGGGAGCATCTCGAGCTTCACGATGATGGGGCTCCTACTGAGTTCCCCAAGGAAGACTTGGAAGGCACCTATATCCTCATGGGATATGGAGGCGATGTCAGCAGGTCCACAGTATACAAGTTCAACTTCTCTTACCATTGGAAGTTCCTGCTGCACATTGTTTTGCACTGCCTCTCCAACAAATCAGGGGGTTGGGATCAAATCCCATATGAACTAGGATGCCTAGTTCATGGGTTGGTGAGAGGCCTCAGATTCAACTACTCACGATTCGTGTTGAACAACCTAATCGCCAATCTCAGCAGGGATACATTCTTCATGTATCCCCGATTTCTTCAACACATAATCAACTGTGAGATGGAACCAAGCAAGCTTGTCTGCGCAGCTGCTCTTCCTGTTCCACACATGAGGCCTACCATCTTCAAGACACTGAAGAAGATGTCCACCAACTTCACTGGACGGTACACTCCATTACCTCCAGAGATGACTGAGCGCATAGCTCCTGGTGACATCCCTGTTCTCCCCACAGGTGATGAACCCACACCAGCAACATCCACCACAATACCAAAACCTTCTTTACCCATCAAAGCCACATATCAGAGACGCCCCAAACGAACCCTTGTTCAATCTACTCTGATTGAACAAGCTCCTCCTGTTCACACCGAAAGGACTAGAGTGGAATCATGGGCTCCCACTCAGTCCGAGGTCACACCATCCTTCACATTTGACCTCAATGTGGGTTTTGAGCCTCCTCAGTCTCAAACCCCTGAGCCCGAACCCCAAGCCTTTAGCCCACAGGGTGAGTCTCTACACTCCCCTGTGCAGCTTCTAGGGACAGCCCCACCATAGGCTCAATGCCTGTAGACATTGATCAAGGTCCCGGGTCAGTAGGACTAACCACCCTCTCTTTCACTGACCTTTTACTCCGAACTGATGAAGAGATTACATCTCTCCATGGCCATGAAGTTGATCTACAACACCCACTGAGAGATCAACAGAGCCAAGAGGGATCCCTTGTCTCTAGCCCCCATCAGAAGCCTGCTACTGAGGTGAGTCCCACTGATGTGGAGGGGACTCATGTAGACTCAGCTGCCACTACTCAGAGTCTCTCATTGAGCTCTCAGGACAGTGGTAACATCATTAGGACTGAGTCTACGGCAACTTTGCCCATTGACATCTCTGAAAGAGATGACTCTGAGCAAAGGAAACCAGGGTGCCAAGAAACCACATCTGGTGGTGAGAGTGAGCATACTAGGTATGTTATCTCATCTCCCCATGATTCTTCTCATGAAGATGAGGGAAGTATGCAACTAACACTTCAGTACTTGCTTTCTAAGGTCTCCAACCTGGAATCACAGGTGAAGATCTTAGAATCAAGGACTGCCACTCAGCAACTTGAGATTAACTCTCTCAAGGCTAAACTAGCTGAGAAACAGACGGAGAGGTCTGTTAGGCATGTACCAATCCAGGTCTCAATGACTTCTTCCTCTAGCTCATCTAGCTCTCAAGATGATGCTACCAAAAAGGGGGAGAAAGTTCAGAGACAAACCTATGGAACCACAGACCCAACTCATTTCCACCCAACAAATCATTACACTACCTGAGTCATCTCAATCCTTTCTGGAGATTGACTCAAGGATGCTTCAAGATCTCTACAGACTTTTCACAAAGTTTGTATTGAGATCATCCCTAGAACAGCCCAGCCCCGACACCACACTTGCATACTTTGGGGCTGAGGAGCTTCAAAGACTGACTGCACCTTCTACCACTGTGGAGGAAGTTGGTCAACCTAAGGTCTTCATGGAACCTGAGATTAGCTTCGAAGGGGAAATGGGGACTGATGGCCCAGCAACTAAAACAGATGGGACAGAATCTGCAGCAGTCTCATCTTCCGAAGCTCTAGCTGAGGCTTCCGAAGCTTACATGGAAGCCTCGGAAGAACAAGACAAGTCTTCCGAGGCCGAAATAGAAGCTGCGGAAGGCTTATTTCAGATGTCCGAGGAACTGACCATCACAGATGTCATTGCTGAAATTGCATCTGAGGTGAGCAGGGAGGACATTTCTGAAATACCTCCAACCCAAGCACCAGCTGAACTTCTCTCTCAATCACAACCCTCCATCCAAGAACCACCACAGTCAAGCACAATCAAAGACAAAGGCAAAAGAAAATTGACTGCGGAAGAGCTTCAGGAGGAGGAGAAGATTGAGAAGGCCAAAAAGAAAGGTCGGTTTCCTACTGAGAAGCTGTTAGCTGCTAGTTCTAAGGCAGCTGCAGCCAATCAGGAAGAAATCAACCAGAGGAGAAGAACAGCACTCATTGACCAGCTCATCAATCTAGGAGCTGCCAATGAGGAAATACTCCTGCTACCATTAGAGGAGTTGGTGACTTTGGAGAGGTCAACCAGGCTACAACAAGAAAGGGAAGCCAGGTTGGCCTTGGAGAAGGAAGAACAAGAGCAGAGGGAGGCAGCCCTGAAGCTGAGAGAGGCTAGGATCAAGTTCCTCCTCTCAAGAGGCTTCAGTCTTCCTGAACTGTCTCCACATGATGATGATATGATCCTGCTGCTCCACAACAAAGAGCAGGATCAAATGGAGAAGGAAAGGAAGAAGGCTGCTAGGGAGAAGTTGAAGGTGAAGAGGAAGAGGGAGGAAGAGAAGGAGGTCACTGCTGCCAAGAAGTCAACTGACAAAGCCTGGATGAAGGACTACCTCCGGGCTCATGGCTTCTCTGGTAGGCAGGTGGGACCTATGTCCGAAAGGACACTCCAGCGGATAGTCAGTGAAATAAAAGCTGACATCCGTTTGGGGAAAAGGAAGGAGATGTACAGGAGGATGAAGGGAATGGTCTTCCCCCAGCCACTCAACCACAGCCACAACCCACACCAGAACCAACCCCTTTTCCCATAAACCTGAACCCACTGATGAAACTTCACCCTCAACCCAACTCTACCCAAACCTACCACATCACCTCAACCACCCAAACTACCCATCCTAAAACCCAAGACTCAACCCAAAACCACTAAACCTAAGCCTACCCAACAACAACCAAGATCATCCCCTCAGCCTCCTAAACATCTCTCCTTTGAAGAAATAAAGGAGTTCAAGACGAGGCTCATTAACTGCACTACCTTGAGCAGTATCTCCTGTGAGGGAGAGCTTATCAACATCACCTATGTTGATAACTCTTCAAGCTCCCTCACCCTAGGCCAATTTCTTGAATTGCCTAGAGACACCTTGGGCCAGGCTGCAAGACTTCTTGGTCTCAACTCCGATACCCTCAATGCTGAGGAGAAGAGACTAAGAAGAAGACTGGTGACTCTGCTGGATACCAGGAAAGAGGACAGGATTTCTGGTCAATCTCCTGGACCTAGAAATGCAATAATCCAGTGGAGGTTCGATGAACCTTCTCACAACTTTGTTGTGGAAAGGGAGAATGGTGAAACCAACAGGCTCAATGCCACTTCTCTACTGCATCTCAGCAGATTTGATCTTGCTGAGCTTGCAGAGAAGCCATTCTCCAATCCTCCAACTCTGAGACTGCTGCACACATCAGAAACCACATCAGCGGTCTCCACTTGGCTGAACGAAGTAGAAGAGCCAAGATTGAAGAAGAGTGAAGCTGAAAAGAGTGGAAGACAAGGAAAGATCAACACCAAAGGCACAGCCTTCTACAGATGGTGGAAGGTCCTGAATTGGAACCAATAGTTCGATGGGAATATGACTATACTTCCCATCAACTAACTCTTTTCAGAGGGCCACAACAGAGGGTACACATAATCCAAGGTGACAGAGTAGAGGTTCTGTCCACCAAAGATTTGTACAAGATTCTCAGCATCACAGCAGGAAAGAATGAAGACACTGATAAACACCTGCTTTCCTGGTGCTGAGAGCTTTGAGAAGAAGAGAGAAGTGAAGTTTTGGTAGCATCAGCCTAGGGGGAGTTTGTTGGATCATGATAAGGCTGGTGCAACCAAATTCACTTCATAGTCACTTTTGGTACTACATTAAAGGGCTTCCGAAGCCAAGCAAGAGATCTTCCGAGAGTCAAGGAACAACAGCTGAAGACATCTTCCGAAGGCAAAAGCTGAAGTCAACTACTGAAGCAAACAGCTGAAGCCAACAGCTGAAGACATCTTCGAAGACAAAGTCTGATGAAAGAGCTGAAGACAAAGTCGAGCTTCCGAAGACAAAGAAGACTCCAAGCTTCGGAAGAAGCAGTCTTCCGAAAGTATAAGTGCCTTCGGAAGAAGTTACCTTCCGAATACTTTATCCTTCGGAAGACATTGCTATGTCCAGCAGATAAAAGTATGGTCCCTGACAGTCCGCTGCAGACTCTGATACAGCATGGCATCTTCCTAAAGAGCCATGTTGTTGACCATACTTTATTCTACTGTTCACTTTTTATGATAGTACATGTTACCAACTTTAGTTGGTGACAAAAGGTAAGTCAGGGACATGTCCTGACTACCAAACTCTCAGGCACAATGTCTGAAAGACCTCACCTAGACTTGTAGTATAGATGTAAGGTTAGAGGTGTCCAGCTGGTATCAAAGTATATCGGCTGTAGGTAGTATTATATATATCTTCTCCCTGTAACTCTTTTGTGAGCTTTGAGTCCAAGTGTCTTGTAATCTTTGAGTTGAGAAGCAATATATAAAAGTACCTTGAAAATTTATCTGCTGTTAAGTTTCTTACTGCTTATACTTGTTATATTGTGATCAACTCTTCATAGACTGCTTGCCGAGTGTTGATTCACAGTGAGTTGAGAGAAAGACCACCCGAAATCGATCCTGCACTTGTAACACCCGGAATTTTTTGGGTTAGAAATAAATAATAAAAGTAAGTAAAAAGGAGGAAAGTAATTAACCTAAGTAGAGGGGTTAAAAGTGTCAAAAGGACAAAAACTTTGGGAACTTGGTGATGTAAGGCCCTGTTCAGGGAAACATCACAGTTGGTTAACCATAGCATAAAGCAGTTTAATAACAAAAACATTGCAGTAGAATTAATTAGACATTAATTTAAATGTTGTAGAAAACATGTCATGCCCAACATTTGTCTCTTAATTGTAAACGAAAAAATACTTGTTCTTAATTACAATAGAGATTTCATAAACAGGAATGTCATCCACATTCCCCAAGTAGTACACAGTACCATCTCAGCATCAGCACCTACCTGCCAACTATTATGCATAAAAGTCAGCTTTGCTGAGTGAGTTCTAGTTTTAGTAAATAGTAAATATAACTTTGTCTTTTATATAATGGACCAAGTATACGTAATACATACATTTCATCATAATAAGCATGTTCATTATCTTCATTATTAATATCTTCCACTTTAGCATAAACGAGATTGCACAAAGCAAGAGCTCCATGTTGATTGACAACAAATGCCAATCCCTGTTGGTACACATGAAAACAGTAGCTACCCCGACAGTGATCCACACTGCAAGGCACATAGCCTGCTCATGAATACGGATCAATCTCAACATCAGACTCACATAAGTGAAGTCTATCATAGTGCTTGCAAGACTTTCATCATTTATGGGCTCGGGGGTAACATTCATTAAGTTCAATCTCATTAATATTATTTCATTAACTATAATAATAACTTATTAAGTACACAACATACCAAGTACTAGTCATCATAACACGTAACGACCCTCCGCGGGACAGCGGGGGTTTGGGGGCGGAAAAGCACTGACAGCGGGGTCCTAGGGGCAGCAGCCCTAGTGGGGTTCAAGGGGCAACGCCCCTGGCTACGGCCGGGCTGCCAGGTCAGCGCGCCCGAAAATTATTTTGAGCTATTTAATGTCACATTTTACTTGGAATATGTATTTTATTGTTAAACACCTTGAAATCCTTATCTTGAAAACCTTATGTTTATTATGCATAATAGCCCCAAAACCAGGGAAAAACGTTTAAATAAGGGGATCTAGAATTCACCTGAACTTAGCAAAATAACTTCAATCCTAAGTTACTTAAGCTATAGTCTGAATACTCTAGCTGCACGAAAGTTAATGCACAAAAACTTTATTTTTCATAATTTCGCCCACAGTTTCGCTGGTAGCTTCGCTGCCAGTTTCGCTGGCAGTTTCGCTACCAGTTTCGCTGGGCAGCACTTCTGCCAGTTTCGCTGGACAGATTCGCTGCCATGAGCGCCCAACTTTCGTTGGAATTTCCTAGTTTCGCAATGCCTAAGGGTCGACCTAAGCACTAGCGTACTTATCAGTGAAACTGTAGTTTCGCAGTAGCGAAACTGTAGTTTCGCTGGAAATCCTTTAGTTTCGCTGAATAAATGAATAGTTTCGCTGGATGAATACTTAAATTCGCTGGATGCATATACAGTTTTGCAGATCGCATAAAAATCACGAACCAGTCCGTTTTTCACCCAAAATCACAACTTTTTACGTCCAACCTCTTAATTTATCATCCATGAGGCTAAATCTAAGCTTCATACATGTTTTCATACGTAAAAATGTGACCTTTATGCGATTCTTTGCAACTTTTCAAAACCCAAAACCCTAGAATCCGGTTTGATCTACAGAAGGGTTAGAGGTCAATTCTTACCTTGTTTGTTGCTCCTTTCTTTGAGATTTGATGCACAAACACCCAGATCTTCAATCCCTTGATCTTAGAAGCTTCAAATCTTGTGTTTCTTTCACTTTCTCTCTCTACTTTCTCTCTCTATGAATTCTTGTTGTTAGGGTTGAAATGAGAAGATGGTGGCTGCATTTGGGTAGATTAAGGGCTGATTATGGGCCTCAATCCACCTAGGCTCTTGTCCATTAGCCTAATTAGCCCATTATCCATATTTCTTTCTTTATTAAATACCCACAAATTAAGCCCATTATTCATGATGACTCGTTTGACTTTTCGGGGTGTTACAGGTGAATAAAGCAACATGGCCGCCCTTGCCATGTTACTTTTCTCTTATCATTTGGATTTTAGAGAGAGAGAGGAGAAAAGCAGAGAATTCTTGGGAATTTTAAAAGAAACAAGAACTTTGAAGTTTTGGTAAGAATTCTCAAATTTATGATGCCTTAGACGATTCTAGACTTGGGTGTATGCTTATAAATATGATTGTGTGTTCGTGTGGTGTATATGTGTGGGTTTTAGGTGGTGAAAACATCTGAGAAGGGCCAAGAGAAGGGTTAAGTCCGAAAACAACTAAGGTTAGTTTCTAGCATCCCCTTTTTAACATGTTTTTAACTATTTTGGGGTTGGAAAATGCATGTGTACGTGTTTTTATAAAAAAATGGATTTTCACCCGTATGTGTGTATGAATGTGTATGTGGGTGGGTGTATGTTTATGGTTTTAAGTATGTGTGTACATGTTATGATGCTTAGGATGTTGGTACTAAGCTTAGAGTATGATTAGAATGATCTGGGACTGATTTATGATGTTAAAGTGGAAGTTAGTTACCCAACCGCCTAAACAATGAACCATGCGTCTAATGGCTTAGTTTCCTAAGTGTTCCCAACCACCCAATATGCCCATGCGTCTGAACTGGGCCCATGCGTCTGAACAGGGCCCATGCGTCCAAGTAGAAAAAATGGCCAAGTGTAGGCCCAGACGTCTGAACAGGGCCCATGCGCCTAAAAAAGCCCATGCGTCTAAGTGAAAAAGTGACTAAGTTAAGCCCTGACGTCTGTATAGTGGCAAAACGTCTGAACAGGGCCCATGCGTCTAAGTAGAAAAATCGCCAAGTGTAGGCCCAGACGTCTGAACAGGGCCCATGCGCCTAAACAGGCCCATGCGTCTAGGTGAAAAAGTGAATAAGTTAAGCCCGACGTCTGCATAGTGGCAAAATGTCTGAACAGGGCAGAAACGCCCAAATAGTGCCCATGCGTCTAGACCCTTAAAATAATTTTCTAAAATTCTGGGAAAAACAGAAAGTCTAGGGTTTTGACTAATGTTGTCTTATGGGTAATGATTACCCAATTTAAGTATAACTATGAGATGTTCTAGGGTTATAGGTTGTATGTATGATGCATGATGGGTGTAAAATGTATGAATAGTGTACAGTACGTACGATGTGTTATCTTTTAATAATGATTAAACGTATTTATATTATATTGTAAAATACGTTTTATATTATGTTATTATTTTACGTAGTATGACGAATAAATAAATGAACATAAAGAATAACGTAATGAAAGGAAAGATAACAATGATGAAAAGTAAAACGTAATAAACGAACGAATGGCTTGCAAGCAAAATGAAAGGTGGTGCACGACCATGTTGTCGTTAGCTCAACTGTGATGCGGGTTAGCTACCCCAAAGGATGCACACAGGGTCAATCTTTGAGATTGACAAGGCCCTTTGGTATGCCCTAGGTGACTGGATCAGCTTCGTGCACAATGTTCGTGGTTAATTACCACAGGTCCAGCATCAGCTTCATGCACAATGTTCGGGGTAGGACCAAACGGTTTTATGAACGGGAGAGATGACTTGCCCTAGGTGACTGAATCAGCTTCGTGCATAATGTTCATGGTTTAATTACCATAGGTCCAGCATCAGCTTCGTGCACAATGTTTGGGGTACTGTTCATCAATCCATATGAATGTAAAAAGAATGACGTAACGTACTAAAGAAAGAAAGTAAGTAAACAAGTATGAATGTAAAAGAATGATAATGAGTACGTTACGAAATAATGAGAATGAAAATAAGAGATTGTTAATGAAAAGCATGAAATGAAAGCATGCTAGGAATATGATAAAGAATGATGAATGTTAACGAAAGTAAAAGTAATACTCTCTATATGGACTTATGATGTATGACCACGTAAGAAAGTAAAGAAAGGTTTTAGCAAAAGTAAAGTATTTTATTTATAAAACTAGAACTCACTCAGCAACACTGACTTTTATGTGTTTTCCAGTTGGTAGGGAATAGTTACTGAGGATGGCACGGGGCAACTACTTGGTATTTTTGTGATGGCATCCACTCTTATAATAATGACATTTTTATGATGTAATGCAACTTATAATATTTTGTAATAGTTGATAGTATTGTATTACCTTGCAAAATTTGTCATTAAAATATATGAAATGGTTTTGTTTAATTTCTGCTGCAATGTTTTAAATAATTATATATTTTATGTGCGATGAATAACCAACTGTGAGGTGTCTGGGAATGGGTCTTTACAATTGGGCAAACAGAATGGAAATCCTTGATATCAAATTGTCTACTGCTCTGTTGGCTGAGATCCAGCCTATTAAAAGCATGGTGAAGACAACTTATTTGCTGAGTTTGTGTCTGGTGATATGTTGGATGGTGTGTTTGCAAAGGAAGAAACGGTTGAAGCTGAGTTAGTTGAGAAAGTGGAGAAAGAATAGGTGAAAGAGGTGAAAATTGAAGCAGTGCTAGAAAATGAAGAAATAGCTGTTGAGATTACTCCAGCTCGATCTAAAATCAAGGAAGAAAAGACTGTTGAGTTCACTCAAGTCAATATTGAAGAAGTCAAAGAAAAAGCTATTGAGTTTACTCCAGCAATAGAAGAGAAGAAAGCCATAGCTGTTGAGGAAACTCCAGCATCTGCTCATGCTATTCAAGAAAATGCTGTTGAGATTACTTTGGCAAAAGAAGCGGAAAAGAATGTTGAAAAAGGTCTTCATGGTGAATTTTGTCCATAAAGAGATAAAGAAGAAAGCTGAAACTAATGAGGTATATACAAATCTCTGTTCTAGTGATTGCATTGAAAAAATACAAAGATATAGAGTTCACAATGAGCATTTAATTTTAGAAGTTGAGAAACTCCAGTATCAAGCTCGTAAATATAAGACTAATGAGATAACTTTCAAAGAAAAGATAGATGGTTTAAACATTTCGATTTAAATGTTATATAAACAATTTGACAAATTGTAACAATAAACTATCTTTAGAAATTAATAAACTAAATAGTGAACTCTTATTTGCAAAACTGATTGCTGAGAAATTTGAATTATCTTCTAACATGTTTGAATGTATTATTAAATCTCAAATGACACAAAAGATCAATGATGGTAAAGGTGGAGTTGGTTATTCTAACATTTCACCACCAATTAATCATGATTATTCTTCATTCCCTTCATCAGTTAACACTTGTGATGAAAAGACCTATAGTTTAGGTTTCAACCAAAGTCTGACTTAACACCTTTAATCAACGTTTCTTTAACTGTTGATCCTATCATAAAAAATGAAATTAAAACTCATCATGATAATTCTTTTATCGAATGTGTGAACATGAACAGGTTGGTTGAAGAGTGGGAAAGTGATGATGAAATAGTTTTTAAGGAAAATAAACTTGTAATAAAAAAATCTACTTGTAATTCATCTCAATGATCAATGAAAGTTCAGAAGTTTCTTGTGTTACAAATGATTGTTCAAAAATGTCAAACAAAGTAAAGAAATTTAAATCAAAAATTAAGTTTAAGACCAAAGAAAGAAAACAAATCACAAAATCAGTATCTGACTTGAAAACTGATTTTAAGAACAGATTTGTTTCAAAAGGCAACATTGATAAAGAAGATTCTATTTTTAAGAAACAAATTCCAGTTTCTTTAAAACTAAATATCCTATTATTGTTAATTGTATGAAACAAGATGTGTGTAGATCAGGTACAAAAGAAACTGGTCCTACTCCAGTACCTTCCATTCCTAAGGATAAGCTAAACTAAAAGCCTCATTCACATCAGAAGAGACTCAATCTCTTAGGACAAATTCTAATAAAAAGGGAAAACGATAGACTATTACAGAATCTTTTGGCCAAAGACATACTAAAGCCAGATTCTATGATAACTATGAAAGTTATCATCAACATTTTAAGAAAACAACTCAAGAGCAAAGCGTGTATCAAAACAAATGTTGTTATGTATGTGGAAAAATAAATCACATGGCTAGAAATTGTCATAATAAAAAATTATCAAGGAAATAGTTGTTTTACAATTCTATTACAAATAATAGAAAACATTTCTTTCTTAATGCAAAATTTAAAAGAAATTTGTATCATTCCAACTTTTTTCTAAGAAAATAAATGATCAAACAATCACAACTTTGCAAAATGAAAATCCAAACAAGAAACCTTTACTTGTCAATGATGACAATTCATCTTCCACACAAAGTACTTTCAACAAATTAGTTAATAGTCTGATTAAATCAATTTAGAAATGGAAAGTGAAAGAAAAGGAACCTGAACCTAATATTGTTAAAGATTCCATCTTCAATGGTAAAAGAGATATGATATTGAAATATATATCATATTAGATGAAAATGGTGTACTTAAGTCAACCATGGCTTAGGTTCCTAAAATGAATAATTGATTCATTTGTGCAGGAACATCCAAGACCCAACATCAACAGTGTATGGCACATTGATAGTGGATGTTCTAGGCACATGATTGGTAATATATCACTGTTACATAATATCAATCCTTATAACGAGGGATATGTCATATTTGCTAGAGACAAAGGTGGTAAGATTACAAAAAAAGGTACAGTGTCAAATGGTGTGTTAAGCCTTGACATTGTCAATTTTATAGAGGAACTAAAACATAATCTGTTAAGTGTCTCTCAAATTTGTGACAAACAATATTCCACACATTTTAATGATAAAGAATGTCTCATTCTAAAACATGTATTTGTAATTCCTGATGAATGGATTTTATTGAGAACTCCGAGAGGCAAAGACACGTACTTACTTGATATGGATGGATCTAAATCATTCTTAACTGCATCATGTTTGTTGTCTAAAGCCTCGTAACGTGATTCATTATTATGGCATCATCGTCTTGGTCTTGTAAATATTAAGAATATGAACAAGTTGGTTAGGGGAAACCATGTTGTTGGCCTGCCAGTGAAAGAATTTCAAACTAACTGAACATTGTCTATCATTTTAAAAGGGAAACAACATAAACTTCCTCATCATTGTGATAATACTACAGCATTAAATATTATGTAAAATCCAATTCAACATTCAAAAACAAAACACATCGACATTCGAATGCATTTTATCCGTGATTATTTTGAATGAAAGCTTATCCATTTGGAATATGTTTCTATAGATGACAACATAGCTGATTTGTTTACTAAGGTATTTAATCATTCCAGATTTGACTTTTTAGTCCAATCTTTGGGAATGATTAACTTTGGTTAATTTTATTCTTACACCCTTTCCCAAAATATTTTTCTTTGTTTAGTTAAAAGAGTTATTTTCTTTCTAGATAATCACAATTTTAGGGGAAGAAATTTGAAAACTACTTCGAAAAGATTTTGTTCTTAGGGGGAGTAAATTTGAAAAAGTACAAAAATATTTTGTTTCACAAAGACTGAGAAAATTAAATTTTTTAGTTATATATAGAAAATGATAGTATATTTATTGATTTTGAATCGTTACATTCTAAGGCATATAAAAAACTAACTTGGAATATGTTTGATATGTTGATAGGCTGGGCATTCAAGATTGAAAAGCTCTATGTTCTGTGATGCACTGAAAGTAAACATTCTATCACTAAAGTGGGTAACTCATCAAGGTTTTGTGAATACACTGAATTCATGCTAAAATAGACTGAGAGTTATAGTCTAGTCATACTCAAGCTAGTTACTTTGTGACTCAGCGTATATCAGATGATATATGTGTGTGTATATATATGTGTGTGTGTATATATATATATATAAACATGATATAAAAAAGAAATACAAAAATACGAAAGAGAAAAACAAACAAAATGAGCAAAAAGAAGCCAAAAAGACCATATAGGAATAAAAGATTCTAATAAGCACATTAATAAAAGATATGTCATAGACATACATACTATATGTTAATATTTTATTCTTTGAGAGTATGTTATGATACAGAAGGCAAAATCAAAATATAGGGCATTTAACTCCAATTTGACGTGTAAGTCCTAAACGTCTTACGAGGGCAAAACATAAGTCCATTTGACGGTTAATAAGTCCTACAACTTGTTAATATTTTATGTTCATAAACATTTCTCGTGCTAGTTATGCTCAAATAGATATTATATAAGAAAATAATTGACTCTGAGAAAGTTGATCAGAAGTGAAAGGTTTTTGATTGTAGAGTCCATTGAGTTCATATAATTTAACGAGAATATGATAAATATTACATTTTAAGTGTCCAAGTAAACCTTAAAGTCTAAGTTTAAAGTGGTAACAATATATTGACAATCTACGTAACCAGTCTTATTTATAATAATGTTGGATGATGTTAATGATCCATTTCTAAGGAATATGATTCTATACTAAAAAAATTATCAGAAAGTTTAAGTTATTAGAATAGATATTGTGTCATTTTTGGTTTTATTAAAATTGTAGTTTGTTTACTAATTTTAGTCTTAGTTTTACAAACTTGTTTAAAATTAAGGGTGTTTGAATAATTGTAAACACTTAGCTAAACATAATCATTTTCATAACAAATTCAAAAGGCTCAATAAGATGATTAACATTGAAAAATCAAGAAAACAGAACTTTTCCCACAAAAGGTTCATTTCATGCAAAAAGTTCATCATGCGAGAACTCAGACTTCTCGCACGAGAAGTCTGAGTTCTATATAAAGCACAGTTGTGCGAAAAGTAGACTATTCGCATAAAAACTTTGTGAAATTTCATTCCAAAAATTTGAAGTGTTGAAACTTTGCCCAACTCGAAAACATAGTTCATTGTGGTTGCCTATTGATCATTAACAACTTATTAAGGTATGTGAATCCAAGGATCGCGATTCGGGAATTATCAGTATTAAAATAAATCAATTTATTGATCGCGGAATTATCACTAATTGACGTTTAATTGTTTTAATGATTAACGATGAACACAACCACAGAAACACAATAAATGTGAAATCAATAATAATTCAATGTATTTCATTAACTATAAGGTAATGATTACAAAAGAATAATAACTGATAACTATGAACAACGAATTCTGTGAATCGAATAATGTTTGATGTTGATGTGACGGCAGCTAGGGTTGCACAATGATGTAACTCGATAGCCGTAATATTGATTGATTGTGTTCCCCCAAGATGTGAAACCTACGACTCATATTTATAGATGATTTGAGTCGGCTTAGGAAACACCGGATCTCTCAGGATTTGTTATTGATTGTGTTGACTTGTTTGACTTGGTATTACAATCGTACAAGTATAATGATCCTCCGCAGGAGTCTTGTCGTCCGCATCACTTTTGTTCTTCCGTAGATGATTGGTCTTCCGTAGCAAAGTTGTTCTTCCGTAGGAAATCCTTCTTCCGTAGGAGTCTTCACTTCACAGTACTTGATCATCCGCAGGAACATGTACTTGGTCTTTTTGTCTTGTAAGAAACATATCTACGGATTAACAAAATTGTTCATCCGTAGATGTTTCTTACACTTGGTCAATTCCATGAATCCGTCCAAGTATATTGTTTTTTTTTTTCTGTCAAGTCACAAATCAACACACATATATATGGGGTTATCCTATAGATTCAAAGCACATATATATATATATTTTTTGACTGTTACAAATATTAATTACAAGACTTGATTTTCAAGTACTAAGCCTATACAAAAATGATCTAGCCCTATACAATCTAGATCTAACAAGGTAGATTGATGATAATATCTTTGATTTGATTGTGTTTGAAACATGACCAAAACTTAAAGGACAAATACATGTTAAAATTGAACAAATTAATCATAATAAACCTTAATAATGACTTAATCGACACATATGAAACATGTTTGGATGGTTAAAATACGCTAAAATCGACTGATTGAAAATTTGAAGTTACAAAGTTCTTGCGTGCGAAAAGTCATTTAAAACATGAACAGAGGCGAAAACTTGACTTGTCACATGAGAAGTTGACCACTGGTCAAAATCAAATACAAATGAAAACTTAACTTGTCGCGCGAGAAGTTAAATTAAAATTTTGTAGTTTTCACGCGAGAAGTTCAAATTTCCAAAATTTTTTAAGTGTTGAATTTTAAGTCTGAAATTTTCTGTTTTCCATATAGACTTATCAATTTGTTTTATGTTTCTAATGGAAAGGCCTGTGTTTTTTAACAAAAACCATAATGCTATAGCATATCTCAGTGTTGTCCCTGAAGACAAAGCGTTATTCCGATCACTGATCGAGGGACTTAAGACATCCCGGATTCATCACGCTAATTCTGCCAGACCTACTATTTATGCTGATGTGATAGATCAGTTTTTGCACTTAGTAGCAAACGAGATAGACGAAGATGGAGAACCCTGCATTACTGCTACTGTTAAAGGCAAGAGGGTTGTTATCATAGCTGAGGTGATGAACAGTGTTCTACTGAGATTGATGATGATGCTGTTAAGGATTGCTTAGTCCAAATGGGTTACAACCACAGATACCCATCTCTAGAGAAGAAGTACCTTCCACCCTTCTGGAAGTACTTATTTCATGTAGTTATCCATTTCCTTCATAATCTTAAGGCTGGCATGGATAGTCTAAGTGTGGTGTTCGAATCCCTGCTTGTATCTCTAGTCGATGATCTTCCATATAGTATATCCAACACTATCTTCTTAGAGATGCAGAAGAATATGATTGCCACCGTGGGGAAGAAATTCATCATGTACTCCAAATTTATTCTGATGATAGTGAATGCTACTCATCCAGAGCTAGCAGTGTCTGGCTCATCCACATACATTATGATGGTGATAAAGAAAGACATATTCATATATCTTATGGGTGCACTAGGGAATATTTAGGATGGCTCACACTTTCCTAAGCTTGGAAGTTTGTTGAGGGATTCCAAGCTGAAGCACAACCTCAAGAGATAGAGACTTCTCATGCTCATAGAGATGATACATCTGGTACATCTACATGTAATACACATGTTGTTGAAGCTAATGCTGTGGTCCTTCTACAGCACCACACATGATGCCCCTAAAGGTTCTCGTGGTGCTAAAGGGTAAGATTTAGACGAGGTAGACACTTTGCTTCAAGGAGATGAAGGTAGTAGTGAAACAGACAGCGATCAAGTGGGGAACATGCCATATGTTTTACAAGAACGTCCCGGAGTGCGAGAAACACCTACAAAATGCACTGCTGAGGAACGTGATAGTGACTTTGTTCATGAGAAGACACTTGTTATTACTCGAGGAAGAAAGAAGAGAATGGCTCGGAGGGCTGGTGAAAGTCCACGTGGGAGGGGTAGAGTACGTGCAGTGAGGTTCCAGTATCAGATATACCAGTCACAGCTAATGAGGCCACTACACCAGTGATTGTCATAGATTCAACAACTGTGACATCTACTTCTATGCCTATTACTGAGGATAGTGTTAGGACACCACCAATGAGAAAACACATGATGATTTGTTTGGTGAAGCTAATTTCCTAAACACTACTCCAGAACCTCGACCATATCTTGAGTTGATGGGTTTGTTGGACCATGAACATTGTTGTTTAACCAATTAAACAAGAACAACGCAGCGGAATAAGAGCTTAATTTCATGTTTATAATCTCAAAATTAAGGTTCATAACTTTCTCTCAACAAACCCATGAACATAGGATCATTTATATGTGTAAGAACTAGCTATCAAGAAGAATAAAACAACTATAAACATGCAAAACATACAACCTTTGTAGAGCTGTAAAATCGTGAGATTTGGATGAAGAAGATGAGCTTCTTGAATGGCCAAAACACCAAGGAGAGGTGCCCTCAATCTTGCATACCCACAAGCATCAAGCAAACATCTTCTTGCTAGGATTTGAACACCAAAATCAACCAAAACAAGCTGCAAAATCCGAATTTTCAGCTTGCTTTTCTTCAAGAAAGTGGAGAAGAAAACTTGTTCTTGATGGACCTTTGCATGTATGAGAGAGAGAGAGAGTTTGAGTGTGTGCATTCAAGATTGCTAGTCACAAGACAAAAGCACAACACCCCATAGAGGGGGCGGCCGAAAATCCTCTTTTAAAGGGGTTTTCCCCCCTAAAATTTTAACCATTTATTTTAACTAGTTACTAGTTGAGTTTATAAAATTAACTTTTAATTCTATAACTCATACACACACAATTATATTATCTAATGTTATTTAACTAATTTAAATAACATTACAAATAATATTCTTGAACAAAATATCCTTATAAGTTGTTCTATCTCATATGTAATTTATTTAGAAAACCCATTTTCTAAATTGATGTAATTATTTAATTGCATGATCATATCATCAATTAAATATTAGTTGGTGTTTTCTAAGCTTGTTATGGGTATGACCTGACTTGGATCATTACGTACTAACCACATCAATGTTCTATGTGTCTTGGGCATAAAGAGACCAATAATCTCCCGCTTGCACAAGATTCATAGAAGATTGATGCAAGCAGTAAATACCGCCTAACAACGGTTTACTACCCTTAATACGCATGACTAAAAGCCATTCAATAATATCATCCCCTTCAAGTATCCAACTTGAAATGATTGAGGTGAATTAATCATTTATTCTTTTGTTACAGATGTTATGTTAAATCCAAGGACACAGAATGACCATTCCTTGTTGATTTAACTTAATCAGGCCTTAGACATCTTGCTCTCAACAAATAAGAGGAACAAATTCCATCTTGACACATACATTTCTCACAATCACCTCGTGTCACACCTGAACATAGCCTTATGTACTGCCCATTATTTCAGAGCAGTGAAGAACTAGCTCAAGGTACAACACTTTCGTGAGTATCAAAACCCAATATCTATCTCAGGTCGGAGGATACCAAATGATATTCTCCTTTACTCAAATTTACTTATGATCAATCTAGTGTAGGATTCTATATGCCCAAGACACATAGAATATTTATGTGGTTAGTATGTTATGATCCAAGTCGGGTTATACCCAATAACAAGCTTAGCAAACACCAATTAATATTTAATTGATTATATGATCATGCAATTAAATATTTACACCAATTTAGAAAATGGGTTTTCTAAATAAGTTGCATATGAGATGGAACAATTTATTAGGATATTTTGTTCAATAATATTATTTGAAGTGTTATTTAATTTTTTTGTATAACACCAAATAATAATGAGAGTATACTACTTATACAATTAAATGGTTAATTGTTACAAGACTAGACATATGTGTGTGTGTTTAATTAAAAGAAAACCTTTCTTTTTTAAACATGAAAACCGTCCCCTTTGACTCCTTTGAATAGGGAGACACACATGGGAGACACACATGGGAGACACACATGCAAAGTTTTCCACTAAGTTATTCTCTTGGAGAAACACACACATGTATTTGGTTGACTATCTCCACTAACTAGCATATAGTGGCTCTCCTTCTCATTATTCATAGGACATGCAACACAACACAAATGCTCTTCCTCTCTCTCTCTAGCTACGGATTCCAGCAGCAGCAACAAGAGTTTTGAAGTGCAGTTTTTGTGTTGATTTGGTGTTGTTTCTCCCTAGCAAGAAGAGGTGTTTGCAATTGGCTTGGGGTATACTAGATTGAGGACTTCTATCCTTGCAGTCTTGGCTGAATTTTGGACATCATTTCCACCTTTCTTTGGTCGGTTTTGGAGCTGCAGTAAGGTAGTAATCACAGCTCAATATAGCTGTGATTTTATGTGCATTTACATATGTTCATAGCTTGTTTATTCACATAAATGATCCGTTGTTCTTTGGGTTTGTTTTATACATTAATATGGTCATCTAATGAACATATTTTTCAGCTTATAAACAAGTTTATAAAGTTTTAATTCCGCTGCGTTTTTCTGAAAGTTTAAATGGTTAAACTATGATTTTATGTTCTAACAAACCCTACAATGTATCAGAGCCGGTTATGTGGATAGCTTGCTTGTTCTTGTCCTTTAAAATCAGTTTTAAAGGATGACAATCAACTCATAATAGGCTGATTTTGGTTGATTTAATAAACCCCAAGTCTTTCAAAGTTATATCTTCATGCTTATGATTAAACTTTGAAAGATAGGAATGTCAATTGGTTGATATGTTTGGTTGTTGTTTGTTTGGACAAATAAACCCTAATTTTCAGTTTATGTTGGCTGAAAATATGGGGTTTGATGGGGTTTATTTTGTTTATTGAATGATGTTTATGATTGGTCATATGATAGTGCATAACCTAGCCTTTGGCCTTATGTTATTTGGATGATTGGAATGGTTGTTTTAATTCATTCAATTGGGTTGTAATATTTATGTTTATTATTTGGGTTGTAATTATTTATTCATTTGGTTATGTAATAAATAGATTAGGTGTATTTCTTTGATTAGAAAATTGTATTAGGATATAATTTTGTAAAAGGAAGACACACAAGATCAAGACCCAAAGATGGACATCAAGGACATGGACCTTGAAGTATTTGGATATGGATTCAAGTGGGAGTCCATGACACATATAATGTGTAATTACAAACCCTTAAGAAAGACCTTATGACAACACTTGCGATGGCAAACAAGTGTTGTCAACTTAGTGGCTATGGTTATGCACTCATGTTTATATGTTTATGCTTGTTTGAATGTTTGTTGTTTGATTGTTTGGTTGATATTTGGACATATATTACAAACTCATTAACAAACTTAACAAGCTGAAAATTGATGGTTCTTAATCATTAAAAGTTAATAAAAGGTTATTAAAAAGGATTACTGATTTTATAATAAAATGTGTTTTATTAAAAGAACCATAGGGTATCTTGTATTTGAAAGCATGCAAATACAAGTACATAGAGTTTTCTAAACTAGAATTATGAAACCTCTAAATATTCAAATCCCTTTTAAAATAAGTCAAAAAACCATCCTATTATACAACACTCGAATCATTTGAGAACTTGATGTGGGATAAAGGTCACCTAACCACATTAGAGGGAACTTATGAGTTTGAGGTGGGTTTGCCATATTTATGGAATAAAGGTCACCTAACCACTGATATTAGCAAATCCACACGTGTGTCTAAGTAGGACGACTTAATTTGGAAATCATGCATTAGGATCACCGAAGCATGACGTACAAAGGGTGTTGATGGGATAAACATGCCAAACAAACATAAGATGTTTAACCGATCCCATACACTAGAAATTGTAATAGGTTACAATTGTCAAACGTTGACTACCTTGTTAATTTAAATAAAGGGATAAAGGTCACCTAACCGATATTTAAATGTAACGTTGGATTCTAGATTTTAATTATTAATTGTCTATGAGCCGTAAAGGGTATTAATGATTAAAATGTAATTTTTCAGAAATACTAATAAAAACCTTGTAAATTTTGTAGAATGGCCGCAAACAACAACAACACAAACCCGACCGTCCATAACCTATCACTAAGAACAATCCTTGAAAAGGAACGTCTAAACCATGGGAACTTCATGGATTGGTACTGAAAATTGAGAATAGTTCTCAAGCAAGAAAAGAAGTCCTATGTGTTAGACGATCCCATTCCCGATCAACCCAATGAAAATGACGTTGAGGCCTTTGCCGAGTGGGTCAAGTACACCAAGGACTCTGTGCAAGTCGCATGTCTCATGTTAGCAAGTATGATTCCCGATTTGCAAAAGGACTTTGAGAACCACAATGCCTATGACATGATCACCCAGTTGAAGGAAATGTTCCAACAACAATCAAGGGTGGAGCGCTTCGAAAAGGTTCGAGCACTCTATGCATGTCGGATGGACGAGACCCAATCGGTGTCATCTTACGTTCTTAAGATGAAGAGCCACATTGATCGCCTCGAAAGGCTTAACTGTCGTGTGTCCAATGAGTTGGAAACGGATTTGATCCTCAATCTCTATCCAAGAAGTTTGATAGCTTTGTTATGAACTATAACATGAATGGATGGGACAAGAGCATTGGTGAGCTTCACTCAA
The DNA here is from genome assembly GCA_024085815.1 of Flaveria linearis. Lineage (NCBI taxonomy): Eukaryota > Viridiplantae > Streptophyta > Magnoliopsida > Asterales > Asteraceae > Flaveria > Flaveria linearis. Next base: position 35,262,685 of record CM044006.1, read on the forward strand.
TGCTCAAAACGGCCAAGGCGGGCATGGGTAGAAAGGTTCTACCGGTCCTTACGATCAATGAAGGAGGTAGTAGGAAGAGGCACCTCCCCGACCCTAGGGCAAGTGTTGCAAGAGGGAAGGGGCACGTCAAAGGGAAGGGTAAGGGTAAAGCAAAAATGGAACCGCCCAAACTGAAAGAAAAAAAGCAAAAGGTTGCTCATGATGACCCATGTTTTGAGTGTGGTGAGGTAGGCCATTGGAAACGCAATTGTCCGGTCTATCTCAAAGCGTTGAGATCAAAAAGGGATGCGGGGCAAACCTCAGGTACAATCTTTATGATACATGTTGAGCTAAATGTTATTTCTTCTAACACATGGGTGTTAGATACCGGATTTGGAACTCATATTTGCATTTTATTTCAAGGGTTCAAAAGAAGTGAGCATTATGCAAAAGGGGAAATCAGTCTCTTCATGGGGAATGGTGCAAAGGTTCACGTGGAAGCTCAAGGAGACTACATTTTGAAGCTTCCAAGTGGTTTGGAAGTTATTTTAAAGAATGTTTTGTATGCTCCTAGTTTGACTAGGAACATTATTTCTGTTTCCCGTTTAAGACAATGTGATTATGATTTCAAGTTTGTTGACAATGATATTCATGTTTCTTTCAATCATATGTTTTATTTTAAAGCCATACCTTGTAATGGTATTTATGAATTGATTCATGAAAACACAACATATGATAGCTCAATGTACCAAGCAACCACCAAAAGGCTCAAATTAGATTTGAGTGATTCCTATCTTTGGCATTGTCTCCTTGGTCACATAAACAAGAATCGTATGCAAAAACTCCAAAAGAATGGTCTTTTGAAAACTAATGAAAATGATTCATTTGATGTATGCGAGTCTTGTTTACAAGGTAAAATGACAAAGGCCCCTTTTAGTGGAACTATTGAAAGGGCAAAGGATTTATTAGGGATCATACATTCGAATGTATGTGGACCTTTTAAACCGATAACTAGGAATGGTGAAAGATACTTCATTACCTTTACCGATGACTATAGTCGTTATGGGTATGTGTACTTGTTAAGACACAAACATGAATCTTTTGAAATGTTCAAAATCTTCAAGAATGAAGTAGAAAATCAACTCAACAAAACGGTCAAGATTCTTCGTACAGATAGAGAACGTGAATACCTAAGTAGTGAATTTCAAGAGTATCTTAGAAGTTGTGGGATTGTCTCACTACTTACTCCACCTGGAACACCACAACATAATGGTGTATCTGACAGGAGGAATCGGACTCTATTGGATATGGTTCGATCTATGATGGCTAGAAGTACACTACCTCTATCATTTTGGGGTTTCGCGTTGCTCTCCGCGGCCCGTATTTTAAATATGGCCCCAACCAAGAAAGTGGAAAGGACACCTTTCGAAGAATGGCATGGAAGGGTTCCATCATTATTATATTTAAAAGTTTGGGGGTGTGATACTTATCCTAAGCAATACACTCAAAACAAACTGGAAGCCCGATCCACAAAGTGTATCTTCATTGGATATCCTAGAGATTGTATTGGATATTATTTCTATGATCCGACAGAACAGAAAGTGTTGATTGCTCAAAAGGCAGAGTTCTTGGAAACTAAGTTTCTTTCGGAAGAAACTAGTGGAAGAGCAGTGGAACTTGAAGAGGTTCAAGATTCACAAGACGATACACAATTGGTTGATACTAGCAATCAACATCAAGATGTTGAGAATGATCATGTGGATGATCAAGATACATAAAGCGTTCACAAATCTGGTAGAATTAGTGTTCCTCCTAAGAGATATGGATTTTTTATTGATGGATGCTATGTGGTAGATTCGGATGAACCAACCACATACCATGAGGCAATGTCAAAACCTGATTTTGACAAATGGCAAGAAGCCATGAACGTTGAGATGCAATCCGTGTATGATAACCAAGTTTGGGAATTGGTTACACCACCTCTTAAGTCCAAGATAGTTGGAAGTAAGTGGGTTTTCAAGAAGAAAACTGATATGCATGGAAACTTGGATACCTATAAAGCTAGACTTGTAGCAAAAGGTTTCACTCAAACTCAAGGGGTTGATTATGATGAAACCTTTTCGCTGTGGCAATGCTAAAGTCTATCAGGATATTGTTTGCCACAGCAGCATATTATGACTATGAGATTTGGCAAATGGATGTCAAAACTGCTTTCCTTAATGGATATCTTGAGAAAGATGTCCATATGAAATAGCCTGAAGGTTTTGTCGATCCAAAACATCCTAACAAGGTATGCAAGTTAAAGAAATCAATCTATGGATTGAAACAAGCATCAAGAAGTTGGAATCACCGTTTTGATGATGAAGTAAAGAAATTTGGCTTCATCAAAAACGTGATGAAGCTTGTGTATATAAGAAAGCTAGTGGGAGCATTATTACTTTCCTTGTATTATATGTCGATGACATTCTACTAATTGGAAACGACATTCCAACCTTGGAAGGTGTAAAAACCTGGCTTGGAAGCTGTTTTTCCATCAAGGATCTTGGTGAGGCCACCTATATTTTGGGACAAAGATCTATAGGGATAGATCAAGGCGGTTAATAGGTTTAAACCAAAGTACATACATTGAAAAGATCTTGAAAAGGTTCAAGATGGAGAATTCTAAGAAAGGTTTGGTACCTATTCAAAAGGGGACTATATTGAGCTCATCTCAATGCCCTAGTTCAAAGGTTGAACAAGAAAGAATGAATGGAGTCCCATATGCATCTGCTATAGGATCCATCATATATGTAATGATATGTACTAGGCTGGACGTGTCATGTGCTCTAAGCATGACAAGTAGATATCAATAGAATCGTGGTAATAGTCATTGGATGGCTGTTAAGAGTATTTTGAAATACCTTAGAAACACTAAGGATATGTTCTTAATATATGGATCTGGTGAGGAGGAGCTCGTTGTAAAGGGTTACATGGATGCGAGTTTCTAAACTGATCGAGATGATTCTCGATTGCAGTCGGGATATGTCTTCATTATGAATGGAGGAGTAGTCTCTTGGAAGAGCTCAATGCAAGATATAGTGGCACTATCTACAACAAAATCAGAATACATCGCCGCTTCGTTGGCAGCTCAAGAAGCTGCGTGGCTTAGGAAGTTCATTGCTGATCTAGGGGTTGTTGCTACCATTCAAGACCCCCTAGAGATCTTTTGTGACAACGAAGGTGCGATTGCTCAAATCAAGGAACCTCGTGCTCATCAAAAGACTCGGCACATTGAACGGAGATTCAACTACATAAGGGATGAAGTTGAAAAAGGGAAGATATGTATTCGTAAAGTTCATACCGATCAAAACATTACGGATCCATTCACGAAGCTCCTAGATAGGTCAAAGCATGAAAGTCATACTTGTGCCTTAGGACTTTGATATTCTAGTGATTGGACTTGATCAAATTTTGTATTTGGATATGTGGAACTCTTTATTATTTGAGTAAAATTATTTGGTTATAATGTTTCAATTAATGTTCCAATTTAGCATGTTTAATCCATGAGTAGATTGTTTACTCTAAATGTCTGTAGTCGTAATGGATTGGTTGATATTCATAAGGATGAATATAGAGCAATGGGTTGCTACCAAGGTTCATAGATATATTTGAGTAAAGGCGAATATCATTTAGTATCCTCCGACCTGAGATACATATTGGGTTTTGATATTCACCAAGTATTATACCTTGAGCTAATTCTTCACTGTCCTGAAATAGTGGACAGTACATAAGGGTATGTTTAGGTATAACACGAGGTGTTTGTGAGAAACGTATGTAGTCAAGATGGAATTTGTTCCTCTTATTCGTTGAGAGTTAGATGTCTAAGGCCTGATTAAGTTAAATCAACAAGGAATGATCATTCTGTGTCCTTGGATTTAACATGACATCTGTAACAAAAGGATAGATGATTGATTCACCTAAATCATTTCAAGTAGGGTACTTGAATGGAATGATGTTATTGAATAGCCATAAGTCATGCGTATTAAGGGTAGTAAACCGTTGTTAGGCGGTATTTACTTCTTGCATCAATCTTCTATGAATCTTGGGCAAGTGGGAGATTGTAGGATTCTATATGCCCAAGACACATAGAATATTGTTGTGGTTAGTACGTTATGATCCAAGTCGGGTTATACCCAATAACAAGCTTAGCAAACTCCAATTAATATTTAATTGATGATATGATCATGCAATTAAATATTTACACCAATTTAGAAAATGGGTTTTCTAAATAAGTTGCATATGAGATTGAACAATTTATTAGGATATTTTGTTCAATAATATTATTTGAAGTGTTATTTAATTTAGTTGTATAACACCAAATAATAATGAGAGTATACTACTTATACAATTAAATGGTTAATTGTTACAAGACTAGACATATGTGTGTGTGTTTAATTAAAAGAAAACCTTTCTTTTTAAACATGAAAACCATCCCCTTTGTCTCCTTTGAGTAGGGAGACACATGGGAGACACACATGGGAGACACACATGCAAAGTTTTCCACTAAGTTATTCTCTTGGAGAAACACACACATGCATCTGGTTGACTATCTCTACTAACTAGCATATAGTGGCTCTCCTTCTCATTATTCATAGGACATGCAACACAACACAAAGGCTCTTTCTCTCTCTCTCTCTCTCTAGCTACGGATTCTAGCAGCAGCAACAAGAGTTTTGAAGTGCAGTTTTTGTGTTGATTTGGTGTTGTTTCTCCCTAGCAAGAAGAGGTGTTTGCAATTGGCTTGGGGTATACTAGCTTGAGGACTTCTATCCTTGAAGTCTTGGCTGAATTTTGGACATCATTTCCACCTTTCTTTGGTCGGTTTTGGAGCTGCAGTAAGGTAGTAATCACAGCTCAATATAGCTGTGATTTTATGTGTATTTACATATGTTCATAGCTTGTTTATTCACATAAATGATCCTTTGTTCTTTGGGTTTGTTTTATACATTAATATGGTCATCTAATGAACATATTTTTCAGCTTATAAACAGTTTATAAAGTTGTAATTCCGCTGCGTTTTTCTGAAAGTTTAAATGGTTAAACTATGATTTTATGTTCTAACAAACCCTACATCTAGAAGATTCCATGTAGTAAAATTTGAGACGTGGGTCAGTCCAATATTCGTATCCCATGAATATCTATGAACCTTGGCAGCAACCAATTGCTCTTTATTCATGCCTTATCAATATCCACCAATCCATGTTCATAATAGTCTTAATTTCATATTTTCTCCCACAAATATGATCGACTACGGACATTTAGAATAATAAACATATTCATGGATGTATACATGCTAAAAATGAATATAACTCAAAATATCACAAATATATATGAAGGAGTTAAATATTACATTGTTCCAAGCTTTTAAATACTAAACAGATCAATTCCAATCACTAGAATATCGAAGTCCTAAGGCACAAGTATGATCTTCATGCTTTGGCCTTTCAAGGAGCTTCGTGAGTGGATCCACAATGTTTTGATTGGTGTGAACTTTACGAATACATATTTTTCCCTTTTTCAACTTCATCCCTTATGTCTCCGCTCAATGTGTCTAGTCTTTTGATGTGCACGGGGTTCCCTGATTTGTGCAATCGCACCCTCGTTATCACAAAAGATTTCTAGGGGGTCTTGAATGGTAAAGACCACCCCCAGATCGGTGATAAATTTCTTTATCCATGCAGCTTCCTGAGCTGCTAATGAGGCGGCTATGTATTCGGATTCTGTAGTGGACAATGCTACCACATCTTGTTTTGAAGTCTTCCAGGACACAGCTCCTCCATTCATAATGAAGACATACCCTGACTGTGATCGAGAATCATCTCGATCATTTTGGAAACTCGCATCCGTGTAACCCTTTACAACGAGCTCCTCTTCATCAGATCTGTATATTAGAAACATATCCTTAGTCCTCCTAAGGTATTTCAATATACTTTTAACAGCCATCCAATAGCTATTTTATCTGGATTCTGCTGATATCTGCTTGGCATGCTTAACGCGCATGACACGTCCGGTCTAGTGCATATCATTGCATACATGATGGATCCTATAGCAGACGCATATGGGATGTCCTTCATTCGATCTTGCTCATCCTTTGAGCTTGGACATTGAGATGTAATCAATATTGTCCCTCTTTGAATATGTACCGTACCTTTCTTAGAGTTTTTCATCTTTAACCTTTTCAAGATTTTATCAATATATGAACTTTGGTTTAGACCTATCAACTGCCTCGATCTATCCCTATAGATCTTTATTCCTAAAATATAGGCGGCCTCACCGAGATCTTTTATCGAAAAACAACTTCCAAGCCAGGTTTTAACACCTTCCATAGTTGGAATATCATTTCCAAATAGTAGTATGTCATCAACGTACAATACTAAGAATGTAACTATGCTCCTACTAGCCTTTTTATACACACAAGCCTCGTCAGCGTTCTTGATGAAACCAAACTTCTTGATTTCCTTATCAAAACGTTGATTCCAACTTCTCGATGCTTGTTTCAATCCATAGATTGATCTTTTTAACTTGCATACTTTATTAGGATGTTTTGGATCAATAAAACCATCAGGCTGAACCATATGGACAGTCTCTTCAAGATGTCCATTAAGAAAAGCGGTTTTGACATCCATTTGCCAAATCTCATAGTCATAATGAGCTGCTATGGCAAACAATATCCTAATAGACTTTAGCATTGCCAAAGGCAAGAAGGTTTCATCATAATCAACCACTTGAGTTTGTGTGAAACCTTTTGCTACAAGTCTTGCCTTGTAAGTATCCAATTTTCCATGCATGTCTGTTTTCTTCTTGAAAACCCACTTGCATCCAACAGGTTTGGAGTTAAGTGGAGGGTCAACCAATTCCCAAACTTGGTTTTCATACATGGATTGCATCTCTACATTCATGGCTTCCAGCCATTTGTCACAATCCGAATTAGACATTGCATCATGGTACGTAGTTGGCTCATCGGAGTCAACCATATAGCATCCATTCATGAAAAATCCATATCTTTCAAGTGGAATGCTAACTCTACCAGATCTACAAACGTTTTGAGTATATTGATCAACCTCTTGATCATCATCAACAACCTCCTGTTGATTGCTAGTGTCAACCAAACATGTATCAGATTGTAGATCTTTGTTGGACCAAAAGAACCAATGAGCCAAGATCAGGAAAACCTCTAAGTCCCACATGCCACTGCTACAACTGCTGAAGACTCCCATCAGTTACAATGTTCTCTTGCTTGAATGTCAGACTCGAGAACATCTGAAGACTCTCATCAGCTATTGTGTTCTCTTGCTTGAATGTCAAACTCGAGAGCATCTTAGCTCCAGCCTTCTGCTGTTATGACAAAGTCTGAAGAACAAAGTATGAAGATCAAAGGACTGAAGAACATCAGCTGAAGAAGACTCCAAAGTACTGAAGACCAAATACTGAAGTCTGAAGTACTGATCTTACAAGTACTGAAGACTTCAAGTACTAAGACCAAGTACTGAAGTATCAAAAAGCTGAAGAACTAAAGAACTGAAGACCTTCTACTGAAGCACAAAGTCTGAAGACAACGACTGAAGACAACAACTGATGATATCTACTGAAGTCATCAGTTGTTGTATCATCTGAAGCAAAGTCTGAAGACCAAGTACTGAAGACTCAGAGTTTGTCACAACAACTGAAGAAGTCTTCTTCAGTTGTTGTGGTGGTTTTTCCTTTTCAGTAGTTTATTTCATTTCAGTAGTTGTACAACAACTGAAGAGCATGTTCTTCAGTTGTTATAGTATCTGTAGTTATAAACGACTGAAGAGTTTGTTCTTCAGTCGTTGTAGGATTTCAGTAGTTTACTTTTGTCAGCACTTAGGAACTTTTGTAAGAAGATGTCAGTTGTTGACATCTTCAGTAGTTTTATGTTTTTGTCAGTTGTAATTTGAATATTCAGTGATGTCAGAAAAAGGACATCAACCCATCCTTTTGCCGCCTATAAAAGGATGGTGAACCATACAGTTTTAATTGCCGAAACGTGCGACCAATAGAACATTTATTGCTTCGCAGAACTCTTCTCTCTCTATGTTTATGCTTTTAAATTGAAATATCTTTTATGTTCTTGCTTTAATTGCTAATTAATGTGCTAAATCCGCTGCAAACATAATCTAATTGATCAACGAGAGAGGCTGAGATCCTGTCAAATGGTATCAGAGCAGGTTAATCATTGATCGATTTCACTATTGATCATTTGAAACTGCTCTTTTGATCTCTTTGTTCGATCGAATTGGCAATTTGCAAGAGTTAGCCATAGAGAGTGAGTTTCTGCTGTTTCCGGCCAAAATCTTGAGATCTTTCGGTGGTTTTGAGTTACGTTTGTCGTGTTTAAACTTGTTTTTGACCAAAACCTGAGATGACAACACCAACCAATGATCCTCACAACACTGGTTCCGCAACCAAGCCTCCGATGCTGGTTAGGAACGAGTATAACATATGGCAAAGACGTATGCTGCACCACTTGGCTGTCAACAGTGCTGGTTGTTGGAAGTCAGTGGTGCATGGGCCATACAAGCCCATGGTGAGCGTCCCGGAATCTAATGAACAGGTTGCGAAGAAACCTGAACAATATTCGGACGAAGATCTAAAGCTGTTTGAAATTGATGCCAGAGCCCATGGAATTTTAGCCATGGCCATTCCAAATGAGATATATTCAGGGCTCTTGCATCATGAGTCTGCTCATGACCTATGGGTTGCTCTAAAGGAACAATTTGGAGGAACTGACTCGGTCTTAGCAAACAATAGGGAAATCCTTGCCCAACAATATGAGACATTCTCATATAGAAAGGGTGAGACTCTGACTCAGCAGTTTGAGAGGTTCTCTTGTTTAATCTCTGAGCTGAAGATGGTTAAACAAGAATACTCCAAAAGCCAGATGAACAACAGGTTCCTCAGGTCATTGCCTGAGAGATGGGACACATATACCATTGTCCTACGCTCCAGTGCTGACCTGGACACTCTATCTCTCACCCAACTTCATGGGAAATTGCTCACTTTTGAGAGAGAGGTAGAGCAAAAGAGGAAGTTGTCATCTTCTGGCAAACTTACTGATGACTTTGTCCAAGGTAATGCTGCCTTGATAAGTCATGAGTCAGAATATGCTTCATCAGAAAGTTCTTATGATGAGCATATTGATTTCTCTACAAACTCAGAACAAGCTTTTGTTGGTGTTGGTAGTTCAGGAGGTGGTGGTGACAACTTGTGTTTTCTGATGGAGGATTTGAAGGGCATTCCAGATGATGATCTGGAAGAGATGGATATTTTGAACCAAATGGCAATGATAAATATCCGCTCTCAGAAGTTCTACAAAAGAACTGGTAGGAAATTCCCAGGACTCTCTGGCAAAACCAAAGTTGGTTTTGACAAGAGCAAGTTGAGGTGTCACAAGTGCCAAAGGCTTGGACACTTTGCAAGAGAGTGTAGATCATCTGGATCTAACTCATCTGCACCCTTTGTGACTTTTCCCAGCAATAGCTCACAACACAAAGGGCAACCTTCCTACAGTTCTACTCATCCATCTCAGACACAGGCACCACCTGCTTATTTTGTGCCACAGGGTCATATGCCTTATCCTTACCCTGTTACTACATGCCTCAGCCTGGTCAAACTCAAGCACCCCCGGCTCAACCACCTCATGCTCTTCCAGAGCCTCATTCTTCCCAATCTCATCACCACACACAACCTCAACAACAAAGCTTTTTCACCCCAACAGCTGTTGACTGGAGTAGTCTACCAGAAGAGCTATCTGGTCAGGAACCACTACTCCAAGGTGCTGGTCAACATGGTGGTGATCAACCTTTTGGAAATCTTGCTCTGATGGCCCTTGATTCTGCTGAAGGGTCATCATCTAATGCCTCATCTCAGGTATCCACTGAGGCAAAAGCCAAGCTTTGTTCAGAGTCATGCATAGCAGCATTTGCTTCTATTAGAGAAGCAAATGTAGCTTTAATAGATAAAAATCTTGAGCTTGAGCACACTATTTCCAAAAGAAAAGCTGATTTTGAGGTTGTTCTAAAAGACAAAAATGATGAGATTTACAAGCTTAACTGCCAAATCAAAGATGCTAAAGCTAGGGAAGATGTACTTCTAGAGAAGTACAAAGATCTCAAGGAAACTCTTGCAACCACCCAAGTTGAGTGTGATCGATGGGTGCAATCATGCAAGGGTTTTGAAATGCTTCTTAGCAAGCAAACAGCTTCAAATGTGAAGTTTGGTATTGGTTATAATCACACTGCTCCTCCCACAGACTTCATTTCAAGAGCAGAAGTTGAATCTGATGGGGAGAGCAATAACCAATCCTTCTCATCATGTGACTTGCTATCCTCTGAATCAGCATCATCAGAGATAGACTGTCACATGACCAAAAGGCTGATAAACTCAGGAGTTGTCACTAGAAGTACTGAAGGTACTGGAGATCAAGTGACAACATCTGAAGTTCAAACCTCAAATACTGTTAGCACTAAAGAGAAGAAAACTAACAGTAGGAAAGGTTTGAAAACAGCTAGAGAGGATACCAGGAAAGCAGGCACTAGGAAGAAAACTGCTAGTACTGATGACAAACAGCTGAAGAACAAGTCTTCAGCAGTTAAATCCTCTTCAGCTGATGATCAGCATAAGATGAAGAAAAAGCCATGTGAGATATGTGGCTTGTTCAATCATCTTACTGATGATTGCTGGTACAAAAGGGGTTCCAAACTCAAACAGAAGGAGAAATTACTGAGAGCATCAATAAAATGAAGAATGAGTTTGAAACCAAGTTTGTATTAGCAACATCCAAGCCTGAAATCCCTAAGCCCAAAGCTAAATCTAAAAAGAAAGTAGGGATAACTCAGGCAACAGCTGAGGTTGCTCAGAAAAAGATGGTACAACACAGGAACTCATCATCAGCAAACTCCAATGTGTCTGAAGAACTGAAAGCCTTATCACAGAATCAGACACAATTGGTGATGATGGTTCAGCAGCTAGTGGGAAGAGTCAACCACTTAGATGCTCCTGTGTTGAAACCACAGAAAAGGAAGTCCAAGCCAAAGGGTTCCTCTTCTGTACCATCTTCTTCACCTCAAGCTGTCACACACAACACAACTGTTAGTGCTGCACCTGTAGCTGAGAACAGACCCAAAACCAAGCAGGTTTGGGTCTCCAAGACAAACTAACACATGATTGTGTTTGCAGGGTTCTTCAACATGCCATAGAAGCATCTGGTATGTAGACAGTGGAGGATCCATGCACATGACAGGAAGCAGCTCCCTTCTTAATGACTACTCTCAAGGAAAGAAGGGATTTGTTTCTTTTGGCAATGATGCAAAGGGTTACATCATAGGAAAAGGCTTTGTTTCCAATGGGGAAATAAGGTTTGATGATGTTAACCATGTGGAGAATCTCAAGTACAATCTCTTGAGTGTTAGTCAAATGTGTGACAAAGGTCATGTTGCCCTTTTCACAAGCCAGAACTGTCGGATTCTGTCATCCAAAGTTCTGAGTTTGATTGACAAGGCATTGGATGAACACACTCTCCTGAAGGCCAACAAGACAGGAAGAGTGTATGCCTTAGATCTTTCCAAAAATATGGATCTAAAAGGCCATCCTTGCCTATTCTCCAAGGCATCTCCTCAAGAGTCTACACTATGGCATAAAAGGCTGGGTCATGTTAATTTCAAGAACATGAATCAGCTTATAAGCCATGGTTTAGTAAGAGGACTGCCTCTGAAGGAGTTCAAGTGTGAAGATGACTGCACTGCTTGCTTGAAAGGAAAACAACACAAAGTTTCATTTCCTTCAATAGAAGAACCAAAGTCCACTGCCTGCTTACAACTTCTGCACATGGATCTCTTTGGTCCTGTCAGAGTAATGAGCATGGCAAAGAAGAAATACTGCCTGGTAATTGTGGATGATTACTCCAGGTTTGTATGGACTTTCTTCTTGCACTCAAAGGATGAAGCAGCAAAGACAATAATGAACTTTGTGTTACAAGTAGAAAAGCAGTATTCCCTACAGGTCAAGTGTGTGAGGAGTGACAATGGAACAGAATTTAGAAACCACACACTTGATGACTTCTACCTGTCCAAGGGAATTAGAAGGCAGTTTAGCATTCGTAGAACTCCTGAGCAGAATGGAGTGGTGGAGAGAAAGAACAGGACCCTCATTGAAGCAGCAAGGTCAATGTTGGCTGACTCTGGGTTGCCACTGACCTTTTGGGCTGAAGCTGTCAATACAGCTTGCTATGTACAAAATAGAGCTTTAGTAAATAAGAGGTTGATGAAGACTCCATATGAAGTTCTTCATCATTTGGCTCCTCTTATTTCATTCTTTAGAGCCTTTGGGTGTCCCTGTTTTATTCTCAACACTAGCAACCCACTCCATAAGTTTGCTAGTAAGGTGGATGCAGGGTACTTTGTTGGTTATTCATCAACTTGCAAAGCATACAGAGTCTTCAACTGTAGAACCAAAGGGGTTGAAGAAACTTTGCATGTTAAGTTCAATGAATCTCCAAAGGACAAGATTCCACAAAACCCTGTGGAGTTGTTTGATCTGGACATACTGCAATATGTTCCTTATCAACCTCCATCTGTTGAGCCTGTCAACAGATCTCCACCTGGTGGTACTGATGATGATGAAGTCAGTACTCACCTCTTCAGGTTTAGTGACAACCTGCCTAAGTCCACTGAACCTGATGCTCCTGTAGCCTCAGCAGCTCCATCCACTACAAATGCTGATGAGATTTCTGCTTGCTCTACTTCATTTGAGCTGCCATCTTCTACATGGTTTCAGGAATCTCCATCACCATCTGTTGCTGCTGATGGGTCTACAAACACTTGCACAGATATCATAGTCTATCAAGAGCTCAAGAATCACCCCACTTCACAGATCATTGGTGATATTCATGCTGGAGTTTCAACCAGGAATCAATTGTCTAACTTTGCTTCTATGCTCTCTTCATCAGTCAGCAAGAGCCAAAGAACTATCATATTGCTTTAAGAGACAATGGATGGGTGGAAGCTATGCAGCTTGAGCTTCTTCAATTCAAGAAACAGCAAGTGTGGGAGCTTGTTCCATTACCCAAAGATAAGTGTGCTATAGGCACCAAGTGGGTATTTAGGAACAAAACAGATGAGAAGGGCCAAATTGTCAAGAACAAGGCCAGACTGGTTGTCCAAGGGTTTGCACAGGAGGAAGGCATCGATTATGATGAGACCTTTGCACCTGTGGCCAGACTGGAAGCAATCAGACTGTTCTTAGCTTATGCTGCCTTTCATAGTCTCAAGGTTTATCAAATGGATGTCAAAAGTGCTTTCCTATATGGAAAAATAAAAGAAGAGGTTTATGTGTGTCAACCATCAGGCTTTGAGGACAATAAACATCCTGATTGGGTGTACAAGCTTGATAAGGCTCTCTATGGGCTGAAGCAAGCACCTAGAGCCTGGTATGAGACACTCTCAACCTTTCTTCTAGAGAATAAGTTCAAAAGAGGCACCATTGATAAAACCTTATTCATCAAGACTGTGGGACAACATAAACTCCTTGTTCAGATTTATGTTGATGACATCATCTTTGCATCATCTGATCCAAAGTTATGTGATGAATTTACAAAGCTTATGAAGCTGAGATTTGAAATGAGTGCTATGGGAGAATTACAGTATTTTCTGGGTTTGCAAATCAAACAACTGGATGATGGAATCTTCATCCATCAGTCCAAGTATACCAAAGAGTTGTTGAGTAAGTTTGATTTACAAACCTGTAAACCCTGTTCTACTCCCATGAGCAGCATCACACAACTAGATGTAGATCAGAAAGGTAAAGCGGTTGATGAAACCCTTTACAGATGTATGATTGGGTCCTTGATGTACCTTACAGCCTCTAGACCAGACATCATGTTTTCAACATGTGCTTGTGCTAGATTTCAGGCTGCACCTAAAGAATCCCATTTGATTGCAGTCAAAAGGATCTTTAGATATCTGCAAGGTACCCAATCACTAGGTCTTTGGTATTCAGCTGGGCATTCTTGCAAATTGGTTGCTTTCTCTGATAGTGACTATGCAGGATGCAAAGTCACCAGAAAATCCACTTCTGGTGGTTGCCAATTCCTAGGCAATTGTTTAGTTTCTTGGCAGAGTAAGAAACAAACATCCATTGCTACATCCACTGCTGAAGCTGAGTATATTGCTGCTGCAAGCTGTACCTCTCAAATACTCTGGCTTCAGAACCAACTTCTGGATTATGGCATTACTGAGACTAAGACTCCATTATTAATGGATAGTGCCTCAGCTCTCTGTATTGTTAAGAATCCAGTCCAGCACTCAAGGACCAAACATATTGAGATCAGATATCATTTTATCAGGGATTGCTATGAGAAAGGTCTGATTGATCCTAAGTTTGTACCTAGTGCTGATGAGCTTGCAGATATTTTTACTAAGCCTCTAGATAGTGCCACATTCCAAAATTTGGTACTAAGGCTTGGTATGCTGCAGCTTGATTGATTTGACCTATGCTGATACTCTTAGTTCACAACTACTGAAGAGCAAAGGTCAAATACAAGTACTGATGAGTAATTTAGTCTTCAGCTCTTTCACAACTACTGAAGACTAAAATGACTCAAAGTACTGATGTACATTATTTATTGAACAAATGATGTAGTGAGGTGGATTACAACTACTGATGTATGATTTTCAAATAAATAAGTACTGAAGAACAAATTTTGCTCATAAGTACTGATGTGTAATCTTACACAAATACTGAAGACAAAATTTGTTCACCAGCTCTGAAGAATATTTTATCAGCACTTGTGAACATCTGATCACAAGAGCTGAAGGCATAAATAGTCACAAGAGCTGAAGGGTCGATGAAACATCTGAAAGTCAGCCAAAGAGCTGATGAGTAAATGTGGAGGCTAGTATGAAACAACTGATTTGATGGAAACAGCTGATGAGTAATTTCTCATCAGCTGATAACAACATCTGATGTTTCATACACAAACAACTGAAGGACGAAACCATGTCTTCAGTAGTTCACAACTACTGATCATCAGTAGTTCACAACTACTGAAGACTAACACCAAGTCCTCAGTTGTTTACAACTGAAGCAATACCATGTCTTCAGTAGTTCACAACTACTGATATCAGTAGTTTACAACTACTGAAGGCTAATACCAAGTCTTCAGTTGTTCCAACGTCTGAAGAAGAATACTAGGTCATCAGTAGCTCATAACTACTGACGACTGACAGTAACTCTTCAGACGTTCACAACATCTGAAGGACAAAACCAAGGTCTCAGTAGTTTCAACTACTGAAGACTAATACCAAGTCCTCAGATGTTACAACCACTGAAGGTTAAAACCACGTCATCAGTTGTTACAACAACTGATAACTAACACCAAAACCTTCAGTAGTTTTCTTTCAACCTTTGCCCTACCCTATAAATACCCCACCTTCAGAGCATTTACTCCTCACTTGACCTAATCCTTACAAACCTCTGAAATTCCCATACACCATTAATGGCGAACATGCAACTGAAACCTCGACACAACTGTGTCGCCCATCTCACAAAATCGTCATTATGGCCCAAGTTTCACCAAGCCGTCGATCTTATGAACGACTCACCTTACAAAACGGCTTTTCTCTTGAACCCCACTCTATACACCGACTCCTTGACGGAGTTTTGGACAAATGTCACTGTCCAAACCGGAGAGCAAAATGCCGAGGTCTCCCTCCGGTCCTCCGTCAACGGCAAACCCGTGGTTATCACTCCAGCTACTCTACGTCAAACCCTAGAGCTGGATGATGCCACTCACCCAACTTCCTACCCCAAAGGTACCCTTGATCTCTCCTTCACATCTCATGACTATCAGGGTAACCTCTCCGCCTCCACCTTGCTGAAGAAACACTTCCCTGATCCTCAACGTTTGATCTTCCACATGGTGAATGTGTGTCTGGCTCCCAAGACCTCTTCGTGGGACCAGATGTCCACAAGGTGGCAGCAGGTATTGTATTCTATCCTTGAGAAACAACCTTTAAATTTTACTGATCTTTTATTTTTGGAACTCAAGGACATGGCCACAAAACCTTTTTCTAACCGTTGGAACTTGTATCCACGGTTCATAATGGCCATGATCGAAAGCCAGCTTCAGGCTGAGGGACTAGTTGGCACTGGGGCCCTGCCATGGCTGTTCAAGCCGAGGTATACTCCAGGCACAACACTGACCAAACACTGAAACAGGCTGGCCGGCTGCGAAAACCCACGCAGCTGGAACCCACAGCCTCCACCTCCAAATCCAAAGTCCCCACCAAGCCAAAAGCCAAAAAGAAGCCCAAACAGGCTACTCAGGGAGATGAGTCCCCTGAGGATGCCCCTGCCACACAAAGGCAGGATGTGCCTGCTGGTTCGATTCTCCCAGCAGGTACCACGACTCCACCCACCACAACCGCACAGGCTTCCTCTCAACAGGAGCCTGATGCAACCAATCTTGGGGCAACCACATTACTGGGGTCTTTCTCACTTGAGGAGACTGCCATTGAAGAGCACAGTCCTCCCCATGTGCACACTGCTTCTAGCCCACATGCTGAGGAGACCGCCTCACTAAGCCCAACATTGGTAATAGCCAAAGTGCTGACCGATCTGAGCACTCCACCCTCTCCCCAGAAACCTATTACACCTGGGGAGACTCCAACCGAAGAGGGGGTGGGTACAAGTGCTGATCGGAGCCCACAGCACAGAGAATCGGTTCACTCTCCCAGTGTGGCTAGGGAGAGAGAACAATCTGGTGAGACTGCCACTTCCCCTGCATCAACATCTGAGCAGGGTGAAGCTGGTAACATCACTAAGACCTCACCAGAGGCAATGGCCGATGATGGATCCAATCCTGAGGCCAGAAGTCCCCAGTACCAAGAACAAGGGGCACATGTCATTACTGAGCCACACTCAGGACATGTACATCCTGACAATGTCAGGAGGTCAGGTGATTCAGCTTATGCTGATGATGACCTGAGCTTCTTCTACGATGTAGTAGCTCAAAACACTATCCTAGAGGATGAGATAAGCAGACTCAAAGAGCTGCTTGCTCAAATGACTCAGGATAGAAGTCCATCTGCCACCACTACCCCACAGATGGCACCTTCACCCGAAGGTCTCACAAACACTGAGCCACTCCCACAAACTCCGCCACCAGCCCCTGTTTCTGGCACTAGCTCTCAGGGACAGAACCCCCCTGAGCAGCTGGATGCTATCCTCCAGAAATCCCTGCCTCTCATCGCACCAATCCATAAAGATATAGTTATTCAAACCCTTGATGAGAGGCTTCCCACATATATACAACCCATGGTGGAGGTTGCCATATCTAAGGCTCTTGCTGATAGTCAAACCCCAACCAATGCAACCAAAAAGGGGGAGACATCAGTGCAAGACAAGAGGAAAAGGGGAGAGGAGGAGAAAGAGGCAGAAAAAGAGGTGGTGGTAGAGAGGGAGTTAGCTGAGGAGAGTAGTAGGGTGAGGGAGAAAGGGAAGAGGAAAGTGAGGGAGGTAGAGCATATAGAAGTGGCTAAAATCCAAAAGGATTTCAGTATCACTGATAAGAATAAGGGAGAGGGAAAGAAGGTGGCTGATCCTGATCTAGCAGTCCTTGTCAAGGAGGCTGATGCTGAGCATAGCCGTTCAATGAACTCTGTCATTGAACAGCTGTTCAGGCAAGGCTTTGATAAGGACACTGCCTTGCTAGATCAAGAGATCAGGAACATGGAGAGAAAGGAGATAAACTACCGATGGTCTACTTATAGCCAAGAGGATCAAAAGAAACTCGAGGCTATGAGTAGATTCATTTCGAAGTACCTGGGCAGACCAGTCCTTGATGTCAAGGCATGGACCAGGGACAGAATCTTGGCAATAACCACCAAGATCTGTTCGGCTGGTGATTTTACAAAAGGACTGGTCGCAGAGGCCTTATCTGAAGCCGGTGCTGGGAACAGGACACTGCTAGTAAAGCTAACCAAACCAGCCCTTATCTCTAGGCTGCTAGCAGTGCCTGCCAACACTCCCACACCAACAACCCAACCACAACCCACAAAACCAACTCCTTTACCACCAAAACCCGCAGCCAATGATCCACCCTTGAAGAAGAAGAGAAGGGTGCTGAGGCTGCAAGATGAAGAAGAGGATGATGAGGAGGATAGCCTGCCACTTTCAGCAGTTATACCTCTACCCAAAGCCAAACCACACACCATCAATCCCACCTCACAGAAGGACACTGTGAAGGTTAAGTTAGAAGAGGAGGAGCAACAAAAGAGGCATGATGAGGAAATGCTGAAAAGCATTGACAAATGCTATGTTGCTTCGACCTCTATAATGAACATGAAGAGAGAAGCTATGAGATTATTCACCCTCAAACAAACCTTTCAATATGAAAGGGAGAGGGTGAGAACTTGGCCTGACCCAAGGGTGGCTCACAGGATAGTCAAGAAGGACATGCCTGTGAGATACAAAAGCCAACTAAAGAGAATCGTAGATGAAGAGATCTCTGTGGCTATTGTAATAACACCCTGGGAAATAGTAGATGAATTCGAGAAAGCTTATAGAGCTGGCCAATCACCCTTTTCAATGCTAGATAATAGGGTGGTTAGGAAGGGTCTGGTCTATAAGAAGTTTGAGAATTTCCATAGGAATGAGCTCACTTTGTTGTTGGAGGGCAAACACCCTGATGAATTTGCATACAGGCAAATTACAACACTTGAGCTCAAAAATGGTAGACAGGTCAAGTATATCTCAGAGCTGTACGGTCGGGAGGGATTGTTCGAAGGTGAGCCTGAAGACCTGTCCAAAGAAGAACAAATGATCTTTCTTCAGGCTTACTGTAGAGAATCCTACCGGCTTGTACGTGGGAGGTAGATCTCATGGATGGGGCAACAGCTCTGTGTCCAATTCCCCAAGACAGAGCTCCCATCCATACTTAGCCAAACAAACACTTGAGACTACCTCTCTGGCCAGTGCTTATCTGGGTCAACTTCTAATCTGATCTAGAAGGAAATAGACCAATCTTTATGCCATCAATAAGTGGGACATCCAATAATTAGAGGTTTTGGCTGCATTGGTTCAGGGGGAGTTTGTTGGACCGAAAAGAACCAATGAGCCAAGATCAGGAAAACCTCTAAGTCCCACATGCCACTGCTACAACTGCTGAAGACTCCCATCAGTTACAATGTTCTCTTGCTTGAATGTCAGACTCGAGAACATCTGAAGACTCTCATCAGCTATTGTGTTCTCTTGCTTGAATGTCAAACTCGAGAGCATCTTAGCTCCAGCCTTCTGCTGTTATGACAAAGTCTGAAGAACAAAGTATGAAGATCAAAGGACTGAAGAACATCAGCTGAAGAAGACTCCAAAGTACTGAAGACCAAATACTGAAGTCTGAAGTACTGATCTTACAAGTACTGAAGACTTCAAGTACTGAAGACCAAGTACTGAAGTATCAAAAAGCTGAAGAACTAAAGAACTGAAGACCTTCTACTGAAGCACAAAGTCTGAAGACAACGACTGAAGACAACAACTGATGATATCTACTGAAGTCATCAGTTGTTGTATCATCTGAAGCAAAGTCTGAAGACCAAGTACTGAAGACTCAGAGTTTGTCACAACAACTGAAGAAGTCTTCTTCAGTTGTTGTGGTGGTTTTTCCTTTTCAGTAGTTTATTTCATTTCAGTAGTTGTACAACAATGAAGAGCATGTTCTTCAGTTGTTATAGTATCAGTAGTTATAAACGACTGAAGAGTTTGTTCTTCAGTCGTTGTAGGATTTCAGTAGTTTACTTTTGTCAGCACTTAGGAACTTTTGTAAGAAGATGTCAGTTGTTGACATCTTCAGTAGTTTTATGTTTTTGTCAGTTGTAATTTGAATATTCAGTGATGTCAGAAAAAGGACATCAACCCATCCTTTTGCCGCCTATAAAAGGATGGTGAACCATACAGTTTTAATTGCCGAAACGTGCGACCAATAGAACATTTATTGCTTCGCAGAACTCTTCTCTCTCTATGTTTATGCTTTTAAATTGAAATATCTTTTATGTTCTTGCTTTAATTGCTAATTAATGTGCTAAATCCGCTGCAAACATAATCTAATTGATCAACGAGAGAGGCTGAGATCCTGTCAATCTTGATCCACATCAAATTCCACTGTTCTATACATCATTCCTTCCATAAGGAACTTGGCTTCCAAGAACTCTTCCTTTCGAGCAATAAATACCTTTTGCTCTGTTGGATCAAAGAAGTAGTATCCAATACAGTCTTTGGGATATCCAACAAATATACACTTAGTAGATCGACTTTCCAACTTGTTTTGGGTGTTTTGCTTAACATAAGCTTCACAACCCCATACCTTTAAATATGATAGCGATAGAACTCTTCCATGTCCATATTTCAAAAGGTGTCGAATCCACTTTCTTGGTCGGGCCATATTCAAAATACGAGCCGCGGAGAGTAATGCGAAACCCCAAAATGATAGAGGTAGTGAGCTTACAGCCATCATAGATCAAACCATATCCAATAGGGTTTGGTTTCTCCTTTCGGACACACCATTATGTTATGGTGTTCCAGGTGGAGTAAGTTGTGAGACGATCCCATAACTTCTCAGATGATCCTGAAAAGCTTCACTTAGGTATTCACCTTCTCTATCTGAGCGAAGAACTTTGATAGTTTTGTTGAGTTGATTTTCAACTTCATTCTTGATGTTTTTGAACATTTCAAAAGCTTCATGTTTATGTGCCATCAACTACACATAACCATAGCGACTATAATCGTCGGTAAAGGTAATGAAGTATCTTTCACCATTTCTAGTCATTGTCTTAAAAGGACCACATACATCCGAATGTATGATTCCCAATAAGTCTTTTGCCCTCTCGTTAGTACCACTAAAGGGCGACTTGGTCATCTTCCCTTTTAAACAAGATTCACACTTATCAAATGAACCATTTTCATTTGTTTTCAAAGGACCATTCTTTTAAAGTGTTCTAATCCGATTCTTGTGACCAAGAAGACAATTAAGAATCACTTAAATCCATTTACGTTATAATGAGTTATTATGGGATGAATCATCATGAACCAATTCATAGATACCATTAAAAGGCATAGCCTTGAAATATAAAATATCATCCATACAAACATAAATACCATTGTTTACAAACTTTAAATCATAACCATATTATTTTAAAATGGAAACAAAAATTATGTTCCTAGTCAAACTAGGAGCATACATAATGTTCTTAAGAACAACTTCCAAACCATTTGAAAGTTTCAAAATATAGTCTCCCTGGGCTTCAACATCAACTTTTTCTCTATTGCCCATGTAGAGACTTGTGTCTCCCTTCTTGAAGTGCTTATTTCTTTTGAACCCCTGCAACAAATTGCAAACATAAGTTCCACATCCGGTATCCAATACCCATGCGTTTGAAGAAATAACATTTAAACCAATGTGAATCATGAAAGTTGTACCTGAGGTTTGCCCAGCATCCCTCTTGTTCCTCAACTATTTGAGATAGGTTGGACAATTTCTCTTCAATGTCCTATCTTACCACACTCAAAGCATGAATCATTCTCCGTTACCTTAGGCTTCTTAAGCTTAGGCTTTGGAGGTTCCGCTCTAACCTTCCCTTTCCCTTTCCCTTTGACGTACCCCTTTCCTTTAGCAACATTTTCCTTGGGATCGAAGAATGGCCTTTTCTTATGGCCTCCCTCATTGATCGAGAGAACAGGTAGAACCTTTCTACCCATCCCCGCCTCAGCTGTTTTGAGCATTGCGTGAAGCTCACCAATGCTCTTGTCCCATCCGTTCATATTATAATTCATTATGAACGTCTCAAACTTTTTAGTCAGCCCATTCAGGCTCAAATCCGTGGCCAACTCCTTAGAGACGGGACAGTTAAGCCTCTCGAGGCGATCAATGCGTCTTTTCATCTTGAGTACATAAGATGATACCGATTGGGTTTCTTCCATATGACACGCGTGAAGCGCTCGAACCGTTTCGAAGCGCTCTACCCTAGCTTGTTGAAGGAACATTTCCTTCAACTGGGTAATCATGTAATATTCCCCATGATGCTCCAAATCCTTTTGGAGTTCGGGAATCATAGTCCCCAACATGAGGCAAGAAACCTGCATGGAATCCTCAGTGTACTGAAGCCAATCGTTATAGGCCTCAACATCCTCAGGGTCGGGTTGTCAGGAATGGGATCATCAAGGACATAGGCCTTTTTCTCTTGCTTGAGAACGATTCTCATGTTATGAAACCAGTCCATAAAATTATTGTGGTTAAGACGATCCCTTTCTAAGATGGTTCTCAGTGATAGGGTATGGACGGTCGGGGTGGTAGCGTTATTGTTTGCGGCCATTTCTACAAAATTTACAAAGTTCATATTAGTATTTCTGAAAAATTTTCATGTTAATCATTAATACCATTTTCATGTCTCATAGACAATTAATAATTAAAATCTAGAATCCAGCGTTACATTTAAATGATGGTTAGGTGACCTTTATCCCATTATTTAAATTAACAGGGTAGTCAACATTTGACAATTGCAACCTATTGCAACTTCTAGCTTTATGGGATCGGTTAAACATCTTATGTTAAGTTGGCATGTAAAATCCCATTAACACCATTGTACGCCATGCTTCGGTGACCCTATTTACATGGTTTCCAATTTAAGTCATCCTACTTACACGCACGTGTGAGTTTATACACACAAGGGTTAGATGACCTTTATCCTACAAATACGTTAATCCCACCTCAAACACACGAGTTCCCTAAAAGTGGTTAGGTGACCTTTATCCCACAAATAGTTCTCAAGTGATTCGAGTGTCGTGTAAAAAGGGTGGTGTTAAACTTGTTTCCAAAGGGATTTAAGTTTTCA
This sequence comes from Flaveria linearis, assembly GCA_024085815.1. Taxonomy (NCBI): domain Eukaryota; kingdom Viridiplantae; phylum Streptophyta; class Magnoliopsida; order Asterales; family Asteraceae; genus Flaveria; species Flaveria linearis. The sequence continues at coordinate 35,285,604 of CM044006.1, forward strand.
TTAATTCTAGTTTTAAAAACTCTATGTACCTTGTATTTGCATGCTTTCAAATACATGGTACCCTATGGTTTATTTTTAATAAAATCTCTTTTATTAAGATCATCAATCCTTTTAATAACCTTTTATTAACTACTTAATGATAAAGAACCATCAATTTTCAGCTTGTTAAGTTTGTTAATGAGTTTGTTATGCATATCCAAATATCAACCAACAACCATACAACAAACAACTAAACAAGCATAATCATACAAACATAAGTGCATAACCATAGCCACTAGGTTGACCACACTTGTTTGCCATCACAAGTGTTGTCATAAGGTCTTTCCTAAGGGTTAAGTAATGACACATCATATGTGTCCATGAACTCCTACTTGAATCCACATCCAAAGCTTCAAGTGTCTATGCCTTTTATGTCCATCTTGGGTCTTCATCTTGTGCATATTCCTTTTACAAAATTATATCCTAATACAAATAATCAAATTAATAAATAATTACAACCCAAATTACAAACACAAATATTACAACCCTTTTATGAATCAAAACCAACATGACAAATCACAATCAACCAAAACGAAACACATAAGGCCAAGGCTATGTTATGCACCACAATATGAAATAAATTCAACATCCAAGAACAACAATGAATCCCTTATTTCAGCCCTAAAATTTCAGCCAACATGAACTCAAATTTTAAGGTTTGTCCAAACAACAAAATCAACCATTTGATGTAAATCTTTCAAGGTTTATACTTAAGCATGCAAGATTAAACCTTGAAACATAAGGGATTCATTATATCATCACAAAACAGCCCCTATTAGGTTGTTAAAGCCCCATAAAACCAATTTTACAAGGACTATTGAAGCTAGTCATCCACATATCCGGCTCTAGATGCCAATGAGGGGTTTGTTAGACAATGAACATTGTTGTTTAACCAATTAAACAAGAAAAACGCAGCGGAATAAGAGCTTAATTTCATGTTTATAATCTGAAAATTAAGGTTCATAACTTTTCTCAACAAACCCATGAACATAGGATCGTTTATATGTGTAAGAACAGCTATCAAGAAGAATAAAACAACCATAAACATGCAAAACATACAACCTTTGTAGAGCTGTAAAATCGTGAGATTTGGATGAAGAAGGTGAGCTTCTTGAATAGCCAAAACACCAAGGAGAGGTTCCCTCAATCTTGCATACCCACAAGCATCAAGCAAACATCTTCTTGCTAGGATTTGAACACCAAAATCGACGAAAACAGGCTGCAAAATCCGAATTTCAGCCTGCTTTTCTTCAAGAAAGTGGAGAAGAAAACTTGTTCTTGATGGCCCTTTGCATGTATGAGAGAGAGAGAGTTTGAGTGTGTGTATTCAAGATTGCTAGTCACAAGACAAAAGCACAACACCCCATAGAAGGGGGCGGCTGAAAATCCTCTTTTAAAGGGGTTTCCCCCCTAAAATTTTAACCCTTTATTTTAACTAGTTACTAGTTGAGTTTATAAAATTAACTTTTAATTCTATAACTCATACACACACAATTATATTATATAATTTTATTTAACTAATTTAAATAACATTACAAATAATATTCTTGAACAAAATATCCTTATTAGTTGTTCTATCTCATATGCAATTTATTCAGAAAAACCATTTTCTAAATTGGTGTAATTATTTAATTGCATGATCATATCATAATTAAATATTAGTTGGTGTTTGCTAAGCTTGTTATTGGGTATGACCCGACTTGGATGATTACGTAATAACCACATCAATGTTCTATGTGTCTTGGGCATAAAGAGACCAACATGAGTCTTCTACATTTTCACCCATATAGGTTACTTTAGAGAAGAGGGTTAGTGCGTTGGAGAGAGAGCTGCTTAAGAAGAAACAGGTAATTGATAATATGTGTCAAAATCTATAAGAAAAAGATAAGAATATTAAAGGGTTAGAAAGTCAGCGGCAGTTCTTATTCTCTTATGTACAGATTATTGGAAAAAACTTAAGGGATCTCACCTCACGTGCGTATTCATCATTCACACAACAAGATACCACTAAGGTTGGAGAATCAAGTGGACAGCAAACAGCTGTTCCTGAGATTGCTGAAAACCCAATTATTGATACAGAGCGTGTTATAGATCCAGTTGATCCTGAAAGGACTACAGACACAGCTAATGTTAATCAAGAGCCAATATCATATGTTCATATTTAGACTATTGAGGATCAACCTGTACAATTCACTAGAGAGACGTTTGTAGATCCTGAGCATATGATGCCTATTCATAACCCAGTAGATGGTGATGCTTACTTAGATATGGTTGATTATGATTCTTGTGATGAAGAAGGTGATGATGATGATGATGAGGATGATGATGATGGAGATGATAATGATGATAGAGATTATGGTGATGAGGGAGATGATAAGAAGGATGATGATAAGAAGGGTGATGATGATGATGATCGAGGAGGGGATATGGGTTCTCCTACTAGTACTTCTAGATCATGAGGTTTCGCTAATTTTTCCGGACCAAGTCGTGATGATAAAGTAGGCTACACACCCTTAGATCCTACTACAAAAGAAGCTTATGAGAAAGAGTTCTTATCTTTCTAGCAAAGTTGATTGCTGAGGAAGAAGACGAAGGGTTGGCTTCGTTTGATTATCTGGAAGAGATTACAGTGGATTACACCGATGTATTCAGAAATAGTCTGAAAGACTTATTTTCTGATATTCTGATTGAAAAGGGAGATATGGTTGGAGAAACAAGTGCTAAAGCAGTGACTAATAAGCCAATGGATCAAACTGCTGAAATGATTGGACGTCAAGTTAGAAACCTTACAGTTGAAGCACCTATACCGCCAACTTGCATTCATACACTGAGACATTCCAAACCTTTCACATGCTACGGAAACTTAGAACCTATTATGAGTTGGGCGTATGATGCAGAGAAGGGAATGTATGTGATAAAGAGGAGTGGAGGAGCAATAAATATTATCAGGATGAACACAAATTTCATACGCTCAGAGCATTGGATTTATATGCTATGGGTCATGTTCCTTTCACTAATCCAAGTAATTATGGGAACGGAAATTGGATTAGAAACATATACAACAAAACCAACTTCAAAGATTTCAAAACTGCCAAATCCAAAGTCATTGAACATAAGACCCGCATTGATCCTAATACAAACAAACCAATAAATATCAGGGTTTATAAGCATCCAAGATATGTACGAAATAAGTCCCTATACACTCTCTTATGCCAGTTAACAGCTTGTCCAAGCTTATATGGTGGAGTTGTGAGAAGGAGACTGGACATGCAATTATACATTATGTTGATAAAGACTACCGTATCATCGACCCTGTGGATCTGCTAAAGTTTGGAAGAGACGATTCGATGAAGCTACAGGCTTGTTCTATTACAGCTCATGAATCAGTTCATTTTGTAGCTGCACTGTTCGGTTGGTTGATAGCGAAGGCCCTGGACAACAAGATGTACGCATATAGGGGCAGTTACCCGGTTGAAGACGTGGACTTCTAAAGCATTGATTTACCGAGCCTAGGAGGAGATTATAAGGCTAGCACCTAGAGGCTCGGGAAATCAAATCAAGATGAAGATCAATATCAATGTCCATGCGAGAACCTAAGTTACCGTGAGAAAACTGCTTCTCGTACGACAACATCTAGTCGCGCAAGAACTAGTGTTTTCACGCGAGATCTTCATTTTGACTATAAATAGAAGTTTAGTCTTCTAATTAGATAGATAGCTTTTGATACACTTGAAGTTTATTTACATTTGTATTATGTGTGTTTGATTTCACTTCTTCTTAATCCATGATCGTTTATATTCTACATTCATAATCACAAGATCGATCTTTGTTATTGTAACGAGCCTTACATAAAGAGTCAAAATAACCTAAACCCACTATGAGACACTTAACACTTAAGCCATTTTGACCCGTTTAAACTAGAATCATGTCATTTTCACCCATTTTGACCAGTTTAAACTAAAACTTAGATAATTTAAGTCTACCATAGCAATAAAAATTCAAAATAACCTAACCCACTATGATACACTTAACATATCCAAGTTTAAGTTATTTTGACCTATTTAACCTCAAATCATATCATTTACACCCATTTAGACCTGTTTAAACTAAAGCTTAGATAATATAAGTCTATTTAGTGATAAAATTTCAAAATAACACAAACACACTATGATACGATTACCTGCATGAATGACTGGGGTGTTTGTTCCTTGTCATGAAAAAAGAAGTCGACCGTGCAGATGATGATGGTTTACGCCCAATCCCGCTGATATGTCCACGCCATTGTCCCAACACCAACTCAAAATTATCAGCTTCATTCGGTGTTGACGAACCACTTTCTTCATTTTGGGATTGATTTAGCTCATAAAATCATTCCTTTAATCGCATCTGTATTAATTAAAAAAATACAGTAACATATCTATACATACATATATATATATATATATATATATATATATATATATATATATATATTGAAAACTGTACTCAACAGAATTACTTACATGTTGTTGCTCTACTATCTCACTATCAAATGTCCTATCTTTACTAGTATGAGCATCATAAAATGTTTCAAGTCTGCTTATGTTTAACATTAAAAAGTATATTATATATAACACAAAGATATAAATTTAAAAGCCTTAATTTCTTGTAACAATAACTACTATATGAAGTAGTCCCACCACGGTTTCTGTATTTTTTATTGATGATTTGTTTTGTTTGAATTTGATGTATTTCTAAATGAGTCACTCCTGAAATAGTCAACAGTTTTTCTCAAATTTTCATGATTCATGCCTGTTGGAGTGTTGACCCTTGCTTGTTCTACATTTTCATATCCTTCAATACGGTCAACTTGTTGTTTTGCAATATTTTTCCAGTCTTTTAATCCCTTGAGAAAGATTGACTGAATGCCACCCTCAACCTAAGCGTGTTCACGATCTCTCAAAATCTCATTAAAGTCAAGCGTCACTATATTTAAGTTAAAGAAAGAAAAAGTTAGTTAAGTAAAAACAAATAATAAACATCTAACTTATAAAATGTTACCACTATATGCTCTTCCAAGACATTCTTCTGAGCATCTGAAAGATTATCATAAGAACGTACATTAAAAGGATAATTAGCCTCCATGTATATCTCCACCTCGTGAACAAACATGTCATTAAGTTCACTGACAGGAGTATACATGGCAGCTTTATCAAAAGTGAGAGATAAAGGTCCCCCCTTTTTTGTCATCTTTGGTTGTAGTTTTTTGTTTTTCGTCTTTCCTGTTCGTTTTTTAGAAGGCGTACCTTCATTTATAATAAAAATTAATTACTTACAATAATTGAATAAACATAGTAAATAAGTAAATTATAATAATAATTATCATCCAATGCGTGACTTCTGGGACCGCCAAATGGAGGAAGCAGTGGATCCCCCGTGCCATCACCTCCATGACTCATGAAATCAGTCATAAGGTATACCAAAACAATTAATAGTAATATCATCTATTAAAATTCTTTATATGAATTGCAACATTATTGAAATCATTTCAAGTAATGTCATGCTTCTTTGATGTTTAAGGTAAGTTCTTATTTTTTTAATTATAGCTAAATATTTTTGTTTCTCATAAAGTCAAGTTTCTAACATTAGTGGATTGTTATTTTGCTCATATAAATAATTAAGACCTATAAAGTAAGCTATTTATAAGTCTAAATAATTTTCAAATCAATGTTCAACCAACTAAAATATCAACATCTAAACATATTTCAACCATTTAAACAAATAGCCTATATCAAATGCTTAAATACATCTAAACAATTTTCAACTAATTTTTACCTAACTAAATAACATATACTATACACAAATACCTAAATCCATTTCTCAATTCCATTTAAACAAATAATATGCATCAAATGCCCAAAATACACAAACTACCTAAATCATCTACTTCAAACGTACTAAATACATAAATGCATTGCTTAACTAAGCATAAACTCAAACATATACTATATGTTAATCTCACTAATCACCATCTTGAACAAGTTTTTTTAAAACCTACAAATTACAATAATTATTTAACAAATGTTATTCAACCAACAAAATATCAACATCTAAATATTTATTAACTAAGCATAAATTCAAAAATATACGATATGTTAATCTCACTAATTCACCATCTTGAACAAGTTTTTTTAAAACCTAAAAATTACACCAATCATTTAACAAATCTTATTAAACTAACAAAATATCAACATCTAAACATCCTTCAATCATAAATTAAAATAAACAAGCATAAATTTGTGTTTAAACAACAAAACAAGAAGGAAAAAAAGAAAAAGCTTACCTTGCGTTGTAGGCAACAAGAGGTAGACGAAAGAGGCGATGACGGTGGTTGAGGTCGACGGCAGCAACAGAAGCTCAACCAAGGCAGGAGCAGCAGGTTGACAGGGACAGTAGAAGAGTAGGTCGAGTGTAAGGTCCCATTCCCGAAACGCTTATAGTTGGACAATCATCACATCATTTCACATATAATATATAATTTATAAGCAGTGGGAAATAAGTTATCAAAAACCATTCATTTCATTGATAAATACTGTTGATAAGTAGTACAACATTGTTAAATTACAAAAGCCTCATTCGATTGCATTACAAAAAAAAACAATATTATTATGTGTGAATGGATGCCAATCTTGCCTTGCCGAGTAGCCTCCCCGTTGGCCATCCTCAGCAATATTACCTGCCAACTGAAAATACATAAAAGTCAGCGTTACAGAGTGAGTTCTAGTTTTAAAGTATTGAAACACTTTTACAGTATATATACGCTAATGATCTTTCTTATCAAAATACCTTTTTTTTACTTTCGTACATGAGAATTTATCATACATACAACAAGGTATAACCTTCTTCATCATTCATTATCATACGTATTCATTTGTTTCATACTTTATCATTATCTTTCAAATTCTTTTGTTTCGTACTTTATCGTTATCCCACGTATTCATTCGTTTCGTACTTTATCTTTATCTTTCATTGTTTCTAGATCATGTCAAACTTTACCCCTACCATGGCCCGAACCCACCATCCTGGGCACAAAGCCACATCATATCCAGACACAAAGCCTCATCATATCCAGGCACAAAGCCTTATCATTTCTCAGGTAAAGTGACAAGGATCCTGTTTCGTACTATGGATCAGTCACCAAGACTGATCCCCCTGTGTGTGAACCCTCATGGGTTAGCCAAAATCGCATGTTATAATACACACAGTTGAGCTGACAACTCTCATGAGTTGTAATCCTCCTTTCATTCTGCTTGCAAGCCTTTTCTTTCATTCGTTCTTTATGTTCCACTTTCGTTCTTATTAATCTTATCTGTTTCTTTAATGATAATACATTACGTTTATGATTATAAACATACTACATAAAGTCACATAATAATATATTTAAGGAACATAAGAACAAAACATAACCATGCATAGAATAGGTACAAATAAGCCTTAAGTTAATCTTGTCTTTACCTCCTCAAAAGCATCCCCCTGTTTTTGACCCCATACAAATTTCACATCATTGTGGGTTAATTTGGTCAAAGGTGAGGCTATTTCGGAGAAGTATTGGATAAATCTTCGATAATAACCCGCCAAGCCCAAGAAACTACGAATCTCGGATGGCGTCTTTGGAGACTTCCATTGCATCACCTCCTCAACCTTTGTTGGGTCCACCATGATTCCTTCAACATTAACAACATGACCCAAAAACTGAACCTCACGCAACCAGAAAGCACACTTAGAGAACTTAGCGTACAACTTCTCTCTTCTAAGTGTCTCTAACACCTCGCGTATGTGGCCGGAAAGTTTTCCTCAATTCTCAAATAAATTAGAATATCATCAATAAACACAATCACTGATTTATCTAACATTGGCCGACACACTCGGTTCATCAAATCCATAAAGGCAGCTGGCACGTTAGTTAGACCAAAAGACATGACGAGAAACTTGTAGTGTTCATAACGTGTTCGAAAAGCTGTCTTAGGAATATCCTGCTCCTTCACCTTCAACTGATGGTATCCAGATCGAAGATCTATCCTTGAGAACCAACTGGCACCTTGGAGCTGATCAAACAAGTCATCAATCCTCGGTAACGTATACCGATTCTTCACCGTCAACTTATTCACCTCTCGGTAGTCTATGCACATCTGCATACTATCGTCTTTCTTCTTCACGAATAAGACCGGTGCACCCCATGGAGAATACTCGGTCGAATGAACCCTTTATCAATCAACTCCTGCAGTTGAGCCATTAGTTCTTTCATCTTAGTCGGAGTTAATTGATACGGTGCTTTGGCAACGGGTTAAGCGCCAGGTATCAGATCAAACTGGATCGCGATCTATCTGAAACTCGATCTCGCGATCCAGTTGCACACCTGGCAAGTCGTCTGGGAACACATCCGGAAAGTCACGCACAACCGGCACATCAGACAATTGTGGTACTGACATATCCACATCTTTCATGTAGGCCAGGTAGGCACTGCATCCACATCTCATGTAGTTCCCTGCCACCGCCATCGAAATCACCTTCGGAACCGTAGTGACGCGATCACCGTAGACTGTTACCGAACTTCCATCAGGCATAATTAATCAAATGATCTTCTTGTGACACACGATGTTCTCCTCATAGGTTGCTAACCAATCCATCCCTAGTACTACATCGAATCCGCCTAGGGGCATCACATGTAATTTAGCAGAAAACCTATGACCTTCTAGTTCTATGGCACAGTCCTCTATCATATCAGTAATTCTAGTAGACTTACCAATAGCAATTTCTACGTCAAAAGGTTCATCGATACTTCTACTACTAACAGACAATTTATCAAAGAAGCGGTAAAAATGAAACTCCTACTAACACCAGAATCGAATAACATAGAGGCACAAGTTTGGTTGACTAGAAACATACCTAACACAACATCGAGGTCTACTCTAGCCTCCTCTGTGTTCATCGTGAAGGCTTTAGCACTTGCCCTCTGTCCTCCTTCTTCTGGCTTCTTCTTCATTCCTGAACCCTCGGCATATGGCTTCTTGCAGTCCCTGCTCGCATTGCCTTCCTAGCTATAATTATAACACCGTATAACCCTACACATCTTCGCCACATGACCGGGCTTTCCATACTTGAAGAACACATTGATTCCCCATTTGCATTCACCAGTGTGCTCCCTCCCACATCAGCCACACTTATTCATCCCTAAGCTTGATGACACCACCCTACGGTCATCCACCATCATCCTCTTGTTTTTGGAGTAAAACCACCACGACTAAATCTTTTCCCTCTTTAGCTTTTGTCACCACCCGTCTTCACCTCCACCACCGCCGAATCCTCTTTTTCATCATACAGCCTACCCGCCAGGTCTACTACCGACCGAAAGATAGCCGGTTGGGTAGCAATTAGATGCATGAAGATGTTAGCTGGCAATCCTTGGATGTACTTCTTGATCTTCTTGGACACCTGATCCGGCACCAACCTTGCCATCTCATTAAACTTGGTGGTGTACTACTGGTGTGTCATGGTGCCTGCGTCCAGCTGTTGGAACTCCCTCTCTATGTTTCGAGTTCCCGGTAAGGACGAAATTCCTCAATTACCAGCTTCTTCAACTCTCCCCATCTCATCCTCCCGATGGCCCTACTGCCCTCAGCTTGGACAATATTGTCCTACCAACACAGAGTCAAGTCAACAAATGAGTGAGCGGCAAACTTCACCTTCTGATCCACCCTACACTTACTAATCTCCAGTACCGCCTCCATCTGTGACAACCCCTCCTCGACCCCAAGATGAGTTAAAGATTTGTGCCAAATATTTAAGTAGGCATTTTTCTAAGACATGCGCCTGAACAGTGCCCATGCGTCTGAACAATGGTCATGTGCCTGGACAGTGCCCATGCGGCTAAGTCCTGGGCATTTCAACAGTGCTCATGCAAATCCTTCATTCCATATCACTCTCTCTCTTTCTCTCAGATTTCTCTCAACTGAGACACACACACAACACACATTATTCTTTAATTCCAACTAAATTCTAAAGAACAAAAGGAGTTCCAGCCCCCACATCGAAGATCTATTGCTCATTCTAGCCTTCTAAACCGTTAAACATGTAAGAAACATAAACTCCTTATCTTAATGTAAACACTACTCTCATTTATTCTAGTAGGAGACTCTTTTCTCAAACCTCATATTTGTGGGACTCTAACATCGTACAAGGTATCATTCCATTAACCCGTGAGTCTAGAGGTCGGTACATAAGGATTTCTACCTTGTAAACCTTCTTTTATGTGATTTAGCAACATTTAACCTATTTGTCCTAAAAACCAATGCTTATAACCTGCCTAAAACAGTGAAACATATATATATATATATATATATGTGTGTGTGTGTGTGTGTGTGTGTATATATATATATGTATATATATATTCTGGGTTTGAGGTTACAAATGGTTAAATGATGATTGGAATGTAAATATGATAGTTATACTAGTGTAAGTGGTGTTAAACACCCGATTATAATTGTATTCATGTGAAACCAAGGACTAAGATTTAATTATGTTAGTAATAGAAATCGAATTTGATGAATTTTTGGGTTAATATGTAGTTTCTATGAATTTATTTAACAAAAGTAACGTAACCGGTAACTAGAAACTTGTGATTTAAACTTCGCCAAGTGAGATCTGATATTTTAGACTTCTAACAGACTCAAATAGGCTATAAAACTTCAAGAAAGTATTAGGGGTCAAAAATTATAAACAGACAAACGTTGGGGTAGAAATTGTAAATTTTAAAACTTGAGGGCCGAAGTGTAAATTCTGCATTTTGAGCAAATTTCAGTAACCTCATGACCAGAAACTAATATTTGACTTATTAATATGTTAACGAATCTATAAGAACCATACAACTTCACATACACGTGTCAAAACCCTAACTTTCCTAAAAAGGAAACTTTTGACGCAAACTTCCAAGAAACGAAGTCACGTACGCCTTCAATCATAAACACACGCTTAATTATACTTCTAATGATCTAAGAATCGATAACTAATTATTTATATCATGATCATAGGGTGCTAGGACTTGAGAAACAATCTGTGACTATGGAACTTGATTGATGCAAAGGTGAGTTCTCGTGTCCTATTTTTTATTATTGTTTTGGGGATGAAGCATGCTCTTTTGAACTGAAAGCCTTACTGTGCTATTTTATGATGCTTATAATGTGGATAATGTTGTTACCTGCTGATACTTGAATCATGATCATTAATTCTTTTATGAACCGCTTGTTTTATATGGGTAGATCTACTTGGGTAATCCCAAACACACAGTGCCTTCCTTATAGGAAGGGTACCCCACTGAGACCCTGAGGGATCGTTTGTAGCATGTGACAGGTTTTTGTATGACACTATGGTGAACCATCCGGCAGGTATGGTACACTGATTTGAGGCTCAGTTCTCCCTTCGGGGTTAACAGGTACAATATAACTTTAGAAGAGTCTAGCCGGGACTGCGTGCAGGGTTGATTGTGACCCCATAACAATGATATTTGATACTAAACTTTAAAATATGGACTCTAAGATTTCCTTTCATTTTTAAACTTTAAGCGCTTGAACTCACCAACTTTTTAGTTGACACAAAATCTTTTCTTGAGCATGTTTCAGGTAACCCTTGATGGATGACTTGCTGGACTGAGGAGTCGAATGGATGACCTAGCACCTTAACCTCATGGCATTTAACCATTTTAGACTTAAACTTTTGAACAATTTTGTATTGAATGATATTTTAAACTGTGTACTCCTATGATGAAACAATTTGGTGTGACCGTGATAAACTAAACAGTCCCGGGTTTATTAAATTTATGTAATGCCATGACACTTCTCTACTAGTGTGCTCTTATGATGGTTTGTTTCCACTTCCTATATGTTGCTAGTCTGTGACGTCCCACCCTACTTCGACCCAGGGTGTGACAGATTAGTATCAGAGCCACAGGTTGTAGAGAAGTCGGGAATATCTTAATAGACCCTAGGCTACAACCCTGATACCTTACGACTATCCTTGCTTGGGTGAATGTTAGGGTAAGCGGGTTGGATAAATTTATGATCACACTTGATCAACGTAATCATGAATTTATCGGACACGTAAATTCCAGCACGAATCCCAAAGGTGTGAAAACATGTATTGAATAACTTAAGAGATTTTCTTAACACAGTCTAAAGATAATTTTTATTGAACTTTCATGTCTGGTACTGCTCGATGATACTACTTGTCATTGACACTATTGCTTATTGATACTACTACTACCTGATACTACTGCTATATGATACTACTGCCATCACTACTATTACTAGTACTATTATTGTAGTCATGAGCTATGAGAAGCAAACTTACTCATGATAATTTTTACTGGATAACAAGATTATGGCTTACAGGGGAAAGGCACCTATGCACCGGATTGATGAGACAGCTCCTGTTGGGACTCTTAGGAGGGCTAAGCCCCAGACTGAGTATGAGGCATACCTGAGAAGGTGTGGACATCCCGGCTGGGTATCCGCAACTTCTGACGACACTAAGCCATCAGAGGACTCCTCCTCGACATCTCCGTCCAGGAGCCGAACGCGCTCCAACTCACCGCACGTCATAGCACCTACCCACTCACCTATTGGGAATATGGGTGCCCACATTATCACTCGACCTAGGAAGAGTGCTATACCTGGATCCTCAGTCTCTTTTAGGATACCCCCTCCTCCACCTATAACGGTTCCAGCACCCGCATCGCGTATGCTTGCTTCCCCTAGATGCCTTCCTCATGACGAGTACTGGATGCCACCAAGGAGTAGTTTGTATGATGGACCTAGTGTACTCGCTAGAGACCCCTTCTCCCAATCTAGCCGTCGGGCTAGTGATTTTGGTCCATCAGACCCTACTTTGAGTGAGATACTGATGACCATCCAGCGTCATGAGCTGACTCTCTAGCACGCCACACGAACTTCACAATCTGCCCAATTTTAGGCGATGATGGTGTCACATGGTGTGCAGCGCTTGGAGCAAAAAGGGAAGAAAAGTTCAGGTTGGTTTGGATGGTTGAAGAAGAAATGGCAGGGGTGATGTGGTGATGTTTGAATGTATGGTAATAGACTACCAAACTATTTGAAGAAACCGCCTATCTATTTATTTCAGAAACTATTTTATTTATGGGGGTGATGGCACCTTCCAATTTGTGAAACAGTGACACTGTTACTACGTATGGTTGACTTTATGTTTGATTTATCTATGAAACTATTGTTTGATGATGCTAACTTTTGCAGGATGAATTATTTTGAATGTACTAATCCATATGTTGAGTAATTGATAGTTACTCGTATGTAGTTAACACCGTGTACCTCGAAAGAAACGCCTATGCAAGACTTGTAGTGTATAATAGAGGTAAATATGATGCAATAGACTATCTGAAACCAAATGTATGAGATGCTAAACAAATTTATCTATGATGCTATTAGAATGCCGCCGAGACGTGGAACTCGTGCTAAAAGAAGGGGAGCCACCCGATGTGGGAGCCAACCACCTACTCCACCAGAAACATCAATTGGGGGGAATGCCAACCAAGTGAATGATGAGAGAATTGCCAACTTGGTGGCACAGCAGATTGCTAACGTCATCCCAATGATAATCGCCCAGATCAACGCAGATCGGGGACACACCACCGGGACTAATGGACCCAATAACGATGAAGGCAATAATGAGGAAGCCGAAGCTATAAGAAATGAGTGCTCCTACAAGATATTCATCGCCTACAAGCCAAAGGACTTCTACGCCATCGAGGGTGCAATTTAAACATATAGTTGGCTAGACGAAATCGAAGTTGTGTCGGATATCAGCGAATGCAAGCTTGAGCATATGGTGAGATTTGCTTCCTAAACTCTCAAGGGACCAGCACTGGAATGGTGGAAAACCATCATTCACCCCGAGGTAGGAATGCCATTGGTAGAATTAACTGGTCTGAGTTCAGAGAACTAATCACCAACAAGTACTGCCCGATCAATCAACTGGAGAAACTGGAGGCTGAGTTTCTGAGTTTGGAGATGAAAGGCCTAAACTACACTAAATACATCAATCGATTCCTGGCATTCTCTCAACTGGTACCACACTTGGTGATTCTAGAATCCAAGGGTGTAGCCCGCTTCATCTAGGGATTACAACTTAGGGTTAGAGGCATGGTCCGGTCTTCCAAGCTTGCAACCCTACAAGCTGCAGTGGATTTCACCAGTAGCCTAACTGATGACCTATTTAGGACTGGTTGGACTGAGCACGGAAGGACCTAGGACAAGAAGAAGGCAGTAGAAGAGAAAAGGAAATGGTTTGATGCTAGGAAGGTGGTCGGTAGCAGTAGCATTTCAAGCAAAAGGTCCACTGAAGAGGCAAGACAAAATGACCGTGGTGGAAAGGCTAGGAGGTTCTATGTGGGCACGAGCCCTTTCTGCAATAAATGCAAGCTTCAACATCAAGGGGAGTGCAACCCCATGCCTTCTTTTCCGTGCAAGAGACGTGGTAATCTGATTAAAGACTGCACTTATAAGCCTGGAAAGCGGTGCTATGAGTACGGAGTTCCAGGGCATATGAGGAACAAATGCCCCAAGCTAGCAAGAGACAAAGACACTCGACCTAACAAGCCCAAGGGAAGAGCATTCGTGATGGATCCAAACGATGCTCATAAAGATCCTGATGTGGTGAATAGTACGTTTCTCATAAACAATCATCGTGCTACCGTTCTATTTGATACAGGGGCAACTGCTAGTTTTGTTTCTACTACATTTAGGCCTTTGATTGATTTGACTACTTGCACTTTAACCGAAACATTTACAGTGGAACTAGCTGACGGTAATATAATAGAAACTAATGAAATCGTCAAAAATTGCAAATTGGTCTTAGAGGGTAACTCCTTTGATATAGATCTAATGCCTATTAAATTAGGAGGTTTTAACATAGCAGTAGGAATGGATTCGCTGGCTAAAAATAGGGCTGAAATCGTGTGTGACAAGCGTTTGCTTAAGATACCGATAGCCAGCGGGGAGATGTTAGTAGTCATGGAGAGAGAAACCACCCACTGTGTCCTATGATATCCCACTTAAAAGCAACTAAAAACCTCAAGAAAGGACACACCGCATTTATAGTTTATGTGATGAAGGCCAAAGGGTAAAGAAGATTGGAAATATACCTATGGTGTCTGAATACTTGGAAGTATTTCCCGAAGACTTACCAGGACTCCCTCCGACCCGACAAATTGAATTCCAAATTGATCTAGTACCTGGCGCTGCACCGGTCGCCAAAGCACCTTATCGACTAGCTCCGCTCGAAATGAAGGAGCTAATGCTACAAATCCAAGAATTGCTTGATAAGGGGTTCATACGACCCAGTGTTTCACCGTGGGGTGCTCCAGTGTTGTTCGTTAAAAAGAAGGACGGAACACTGCGGATGTGTATTGACTATCGGGGAACTGAACAAACTTACCATAAAGAACCGATATCCTCTCCCTAGAATTGATGACTTATTCGATCAATTGAAAGGAGCTAGCTATTTCTCTAAGATAGACTTGAGGTCGGGATACCACCAACTGAAAATAAAGGAAGAAGACATTCCCAAAATAGCCTTCAGAACCAGGTATGGACACTATGAGTACCTACTCATGCCTTTCGGATTGACTAACGCGCCCGCACATTCATGGATCTCATGAACCGTGTGAGCCGCCCATACCTAGACAAGTTCGTGATCGTATTCGATATCTTGATCTACTCTCAAAGCAAAGAGAAACTTGAGAAGCATCTCCGATTAATCGTTGAACTACTCAAGAACGAACAACTATACACAAAATTCTCTAAGTGCGAGTTTTGGATGCGTGAAATCCAATTTCTTGGGCATATAGTGAATAAGGATGGAATCCAGGTGGATCCAACAAAAATAGAAGCTATTAAGAACTGGAAGATTCCAGAAACTCCTACCGAGAGCAGACAATTTCTTGGTCTGGCTGGTTACTATAGGAGGTTTATCAAGGATTTCTCTCGAATAGTACAACCACTAACTTCTTTGACCAAGAAGGATACAACTTATGAATGGGGAAAGAAACAAGTTGAAGACTTTAATTTGCTAAAGGAAAAACTATGTAATGCGCCTATCCTTACCCTACCAGAGGGAACCAAGGACTTTGTAGTCTATTACGATGCCTCGCGTCAAGGATTTGGTTGCGTGTTGATGCAACGCGAGAAGGTGATTGCCTACTTGTCCAGATTGCTGAACGAACAAGAAAGGAATTACACAACACACGATTTGGAACTGGGTGCAGTGGTGTTTGAACTCAAAATGTGGAGACACTACCTCTACGGTACTAACTCAAAATGTGTGGTACTATGTGTTATCTACACGGATCACAAAAGCCTGCAACATATTCTGGATCAGAAGATGTTGAACAAGCGTCCGAGGAGATGGGTAGAAGTATTAAGTGACCATGAATGTGAGATTCGCTACCATTCCGTGAAGGCAAATGTAGTGTCCGATGCCCTGAGAAGAAAGGAAAGGGAAAAACCCCTTCATGTTCGTGCCCTAAGGATGAGCGTGTACACTAGCCTTGTCGCTAGATTGAAAGACGCATATGAGGAAGCCCTCAAGGAGGATAAGCTGCCTAGTGAGATGTTAATAGGGATGGAGAAGTGTTTGGAAGTAGATAACGATGGCTTGTACAGATGTGAAGGAAGGACATGGGTGCCTAACAGGGCGGAATTAGTGATATGATTTTGGACGAGGCCCACAAATCTAGATATTCGGTTCACCCAGTAAGTGATAAGATGTATCAAGAGTTGAAAACACTTTTCTGGTGGCTAGGATTAAAGAAATCTATTGCCACTTATGTGGGGAAATGTTTAACGTGTGCAATGTTAAAGGCCGAAAACCAAAAACCATCAGGAACCCTACAACAACCAGCAATCCCGGAATGGAAATGGGATAACATCACAATGGATTTCATCATGAAACTACCAAGAAAATCTCGTGGTTATGATGCCATTTGGGTAATCATGGATAGGCTTACCAAATCAGCCCATTTCTTATCAATTCGAGAGGACTATGAGATGTCAAAGTTAGCCCAAATATACATTGATGAAATAATGACTCGGCATGGAGTGCCACTCTCGATTATCTTAGACCCGATACTCACTTCACATCACGAGTTTGGAGATCTCTCCAACAGGCTCTAGGAACCCATCTCGACATAAGCACTGCCTATCACCCTCAAACCGACGGGCAAAGTGAATGAACCATTCAAACCTTGGAAGACATGCTTAGAGCTTGCATAATTGACTTTAGTGGAAGCTGGGATAACCACCTTCCCTTAGTGGAGTTCTCCTACAATAATACTTACCACGCAAGCATAAAAGCAGCCCCGTATGAGGTTCTATACGACAGGAAATGTCGATCACCATTAAGTTGGAATGAGATAGGTGATAGCCAAGTGATGGGACCCGACATCATAATGGAAACCACAAATAAAGTAGTTACGATTAAGGAACGACTTAGAACAACCAGAGATCGTCAAAAGAAATATGCAGACTGAAGACGAAAACCCCTGGAATTCCAAGTGGGTGATAAAGTGATGTTGAAAGTCGCCTTGTGGAATGGAGTTGTGAGGTTTGGCAAGAAGGGCAAGCTAAGCCCAAGATATATTGGACATTCAAAACATTGGCAAGGGTTAGCCCGGTAGCATACCAGCTAAGGCAACCCCAAAATTTGAGTTACATACATAACACTTTTCATGTGTCTAATCTGAAGAAGTGTTTGGTAGACAAGACTATGGAATTACCAGTTTAGGAAGACAAAATAAATGATAAACTGAATTTTGTTAAGGAGCCTATAGAGATTACTGATTGATTGGTCCAGAAACTTAGGCGAAGACACATACTCAAGGTAAAAGTGAGATGGAACTCTAGGCGAGCACCCGAATTCACCTGGGAGTGAGAAGATGAAATGGGAAGGAATATCCGCACCTCTTTAAGCCACCCGTCTGAAAGTCTAATTGAAGCCAAAATTTCGGGATGAAATTTCCTAAATGGTCGGAGAATGTAACAACCCTCTTCGACCCCAAGATGAGTTAAAGATTTGTGCCAAATACATAAGTAGGCATTTATCTAAGACATGCGCCTGAACAGTGCCTATGCGCCTGAACAGTGCCTATGCGCCTGAACAGTGTTCATGCGCCTGCACAGTGCCCATGTGGATAAGTCCTGGGTGTTTCAACAGTGCTCATGCGCCCCAACAGTGGTCATGCACCCCAACAGTGGTCATGCCCCTATGTCCCAAGCGTCCCAACAGTGTTCCTGCGCCTAAACAGTGGTAATGCGCCTAGAATTTTACTTATGTATTCGTGTGTATATTCAACTTCTGATTATTTTACACACTTACTTTACATTTGTTATAGTTACTTAACCATTTATAAACTTATCTTTATATAGAAACTATCCTCTTATATGAATATCCGAGACAAATATGGTGTTTTCAACACTTGAACAAAAACTCGGATGAGTACGTGTGCCATGCACATCCGCGGCATAACAAGATCCATAATAATAATAACAAACAATAATAATAATGTATTTCAAATAAAATACATTAGTCTGCATGGCCACCCAAACCCACCAACCAAATTTGTTCTGTGAAACCCCGAAAACCACAACCACACTCCACATATTCTCTCTTTTCCATAACATGAAAATCCTTCACTCCACTCTTTCATATCACTCTCTCCCTCTTTCTCTCGTATTTCTCTTAACCAAGACACACACACAACACACATTATTCTTTCATTCCAACTAATTCCGAAGAACAAAAGGAGTTCCAGCCCCCACATCGAAGATCTTTTGCTCATTCTAGCCTTCTAAACCGTTAAACATGTAAGTAACATGAACTCCTATCAACCCAATCTTAATAAACCCATCCTTACCTTAATTTAAACACTACTCTCACTTATTCTAGCAGACGACACTTTGCTCAAACCTTGTATTTATGGGACTCTAACATCGCACAAGGTATCATTCCATTAACCCGTGAGTCTAGAGGTTGGTACACAAGGATTTCTACCTAGTAAACCTTCTTTTATGTGATTTAGCAACATTTAACCCGTTTGTCTTAAAAACCAGTGCTTATAACCTACCTAAAATAGTGAAACATATATATATATATATGTGTATTATATATATATATATATTATATATATATATATATATTCTGGGTTTGAAGTTACAAATGGTTCAATGATGATTGGAATGTAGATATGATAGTTACACTAGTGTAAGTGGTGTTAAACACCTAATTGTAATTGTATTCATATGAAACCAAGGACTAAGATTTAATTTCAGTAAGTTAGGGACTTAAAATGCCTGAAAAATATGAGTTTAATGGCTGGGAAACTTAGTAAGAAATGGTGTGGCTATAATAGAATAGTTCGTTGACCCGAAAAATGGAGAAAATTCAAGAAACGGGCCATAACATGAAAAACCTAGAACCTAAGTATTTTCAGGCCTTGGGATAATTATGTTAGTAATAGAAATTGAATTTGGTGAATTTTTAGGTTAATATGTAGTTTCTATGAATTTATTTAACAAAAGTAAACGTAACCGGTAACTAGAAACTTGCTATTTAAACTTCGCCAAGTGAGGTATGATATTTTAGACTTCTAACAGGCTAAAATAGTCTATAAAACCTCAATAAAGTATTAGGGGTCAAAAATTATAAAGAGACAAACTTTGGGATAGAAATTGTAAATTTTGAAACTTGAGGGGCCAAAGTGTAAATTCTGCATTTTGACCAAATTTCGGTAACCTCATCACCAGAAACTAATATTTGACTTATTAATATGTTAACTAATCTATAAGAACCATAAAACTTGATATACACGTGTCAAAACCCTAACTTTCCTGAAAAGGAAACTTTTGACGCAAACTTCAAAGAAACGAAGTCACGTACGCCTTCAACCATAAACACGCACTTAATTATACTTCCAATGATCTAAGAATCAATATCTTATTATTTATATTATGATCATAGGGTTCTAGGACTTGAAACTATCTGTGACTGTGGAACTTGATTGATACAAAGGTGAGTTCTCGTGTCCCCTTATTTTTATTATTGTTTTAGGGATGAAGCATACTCTTTTGAACTTAAATCCTTACTGCGCTATTTTATGATGCTTATGATGTGGATAATATTGTTACTTGCTAATACTTAATCACGATCATTAATTCTTTTGTAAACTGCTTGTTTTATATGGATAGATCTACTTGGGGAATCCCCCACACACAGTGCCTTCCTTAGAGGAAGGGTACCCCACTGAGATCTTGAGGGATCATTTGTGGAATGTGATAGCTTTTTATAAGACACTCTGGGAACCATTCGGCAGGTATGGTACACTGATTTGAGGCTCAGTTCTCCCTTCGGGGTTGAGTGAGAGTATTGTGACCGGGACTAGTGCAGAGTTGATTGTGACCCTATAACAGTGATATTTGAACTAAACTTAAAATGTGGACTCTAAGAGTTCCTTTCATTTTTAAACTTTAATTGCTTGAACTCACCAACTTTTAGTTGACACAAAATATTTTTTTGAGCATGTTTCAGGTAACCCTTGATGGATGACATGCTAGACTTGGGAGTCAAATGGATGACCTAGCACTTTGACCTCATGGCATTTAGCTATTTCAAACTTAAACTTTTGAACAATTTTGTATTGGATGATATTTTAAGCTATGTACTCTTGTGATGAAACAATTTGGTGTGACCGGGCTAAACTATATAGTCCCGGATTTTATTAAATTAATATAATGCCATGAGATTTCTCTACTGGTGTACTCTTATGATGGTTTATTTCCGCTGCCATATATGTTGCTAGTTTGTGACGTCCCACCCTCCTTGGGCCTGGGGTATGACACCATCTCTCTCACCCAGCGGTGAGCAGCAGCAGCATTGCCATTTCCATCAAACTTTAGGGGCTCTATAATTACAGCCCCGTGCAGTTTCCTGCACTGCTTCTTCCTCCTCCTCCTTACTTGAGACAACCATATCAGTCTCTGATCGTTCTTTTCCTCTCTTCCTGTGGTCCTCCTTGTTTCTTTCTTCTCATCCTCCCTTACAGCCTTAATAACTTCGGTCACCACAGACGGCAGAATCATCTGCATGACTTAGTGCACTTCCTCTACCACTGCCTCTTTCACCGATGCCCTTAAGTTCGTACTCCCATCACCACCTTCCTGGTGATGCATCTCAGGCTCTTCACGGGTCCTCTCAGTAGTGTTAGCCCTATTCCTTATAACACGCGGTTCAACACCACATCCACCATGTACTCCACCCCTAGACGCCTTAGATGATCTACCTCCAACATTCTCTAGTCACTATATGATTCAAACACCAACACGGTCATTCAAGGTAATAGCTCAGTTTATGTCAAGTATAGTAAGTCCCTAATTATAGTGGCTAGCTGTGATTATCCACTTACTTTACTATTCACACCCTAAGCATCTTCTATCCTGACTACATCAGTATCTAAATCTACTAAGAGTACATAATTCAAATAGCACACGCACATAATGCCGGTTAACATTAAGAAAATAAATACCTAATGGCACGTAGCTACTCGGGCTATCATCCTACATTCATCCCATTTTCAGTTTAAGATTAGGTTTTGAAAATATTTACCCAATTCACTTAAACGCTTACAGTTGGACAAGCATCGCAGCATTTCATATATAATATATAATTTATATAATAAGAAGGGGAAATAAGTTATTAAAAACCATTCATTTTATTGATAAATACTGTTGTTAAGCAATACAACATTGTTATATTACAAAAGCCTCATTCGATTGATTTACAAAACAACAATATTATTATGTGCGAATGGATGCCAATCTTGCCCTGCCGAGTAGCCTCCCCTATGCCATCCTCAGCAACATTACCTGCCAACTGAAAATACATAAAAGTCAGAGTTACTGAGTGAGTTCTAGTTTTAAAATATTGAAACACTTTTACAGTTTATATATGATAATACTCTTTGTTATCAAAATACTTTCTTTACTTTTGTACATGAGCATTCATCGTACATACAACAAGGTATAACCTTATTTATCATTCATTATCACACGTATTCCTTCGTTTCGTACTTTATCATTATCTTTCGTGTTCGTTCGTTTCGTACTTTATCATTATCCCACGTATTCATTCGTTTAGTACTTTATCATTATCTTTCACTGTTTCTAGATCTTCTCAAACTTACCCCCATTGTGCCACGAAGCCACCATCCCGGGCACAAAGCCACATCATATCTAGGCACGAAGCCTTATCATATCTAGGCATAAAGCCTCATCATTTATGGGGTAAAGTGACAAGGATCGCTTTTCATACTATGGATCAGTCATCAAGATTGATCCCCCTATGTGTGAACCCTCATGGGTTAGCCAAAATCGCATGCTATAATACACACAGTTGAGCTGACAACTCTCATAAGTTGTGATCCTCCTTTCATGCTACTTGTAAGCCTTTCTTTCATTCGTTCTTTATGTTCCACTTTCATTATCATTAATTTTATCTCTTTCTTTAATGATAATACTTTACGTTTATGATTATAAACACACCACATAAAATCACAAATCAATGTATTTAAGGAACATAAGAACAGAACATAACCACGCATAGAATAGGCACATATAAGCCTTAAGTCAAACTAGGGTCAAAACCCTAAAATTCTGATCTTTCCAAAAATCCCAGAGAAATTCCAAGTGTTCCAGGCGTTTTAGCACTATGCAGGCGCATGAGGTTTGTTTAGATGTTTTAGCACTATTTGGGTGCATGGACTTTAACACTTAGACATTTTCAGCCTAATCTAGGTGTTTCTATTGTTTAGGCGCATGAGCCTATACTTAGGCGCTGAGTAAAATGTTGGGAGAATGAGCAGTATTGGGCGCATAACCCCACACTTAGGCATCTGGCCAAGTACTCTAGGCGCATGAACTACTGTTCAGGCGCATGGGGTACACTTAGTCATTCTAAGGCATAAAAGTGGGCGCATCGGGTCCTGTTTGGGCGCATCAGCCACACTTAAACTTTCTAAGTAAATTTCCCAGGCGCATGGGCCCTGTTTGGATGCATGAACATCATTTAAACTTTTCTAAACCAAATTTTAGGCGCATGAGCCCTGTTTGGGGCATGACCACCTACTTACATATTTCTAAGTTGTTTTTCAACACCAAACATCATTTTAGCTTGTTCTAAGCTCGTTACACCATTCTAACCTAAAGCAAGCATTTAAAACCATAAAACATCACCATACAAACATGAACACATACGGTTGTTGGGTTTGTTGGACCTAAACAATATTGTTTAACCATTTTAAACAAGAAAACGCAGCGGATTAACATCAAATATCAACCATTTGAAATCTGAAAATTATAGTTCATTGCATGTCTACAACAAACCCAAGAATGCAAGGATCTTATTTATGTGTATGAACTAGTTATCACAAATAAAACAAACCAAAGAGGCAATATATACTACCTTCAAAACTTGCTGAAAATCATGGATGTAGATGAAAAAAGATGATGCTCTTGAGCAGCCAAAACACCAAGAGAAGGTGTTCTCAAGTGTTCATACCCACAAGCATTAAGCACACACCATTCTTGTTAGGATTTGAGCACCGTAAACGAGTCATGCAAGCTGCTGGATCTTGTTTCAGCCGTGAACACACTTGTTCCAGCCGTGAGCATCCACCAAAGATGTTAAACACTTTGTTCCAGCCATGAACTCCTTCAAAATCGAGTCACCAAGGCTGCTGGAACCTTGTTCCAGCCGTAAGTTCCAAGGTTCCAGCCTTGAACATCCAACAAGGATGTCAAACTCTTCATTCCAGCCGTAAGTTCCAAGGTTCCAGCCTTGAACATCCAACAAGGATGTCAAACTCTTCATTCCAGCCGTGATATCCTTCTTCCAAAAGAAAGATATATGTTTTGTGACTCTTTTGCATGTGAGAATTGAGAGAGAGATCTGAAATTGGAGTGTATGTGTGTCTTGAGAGATCCATCTCTCTAAACCCTTGAGAGAAAAAGAAAACGAAAATGAAGAGAGGGAATGGCTAAGGGGGCGGCCGAACCCTTTGTTCACTTAGGGTTTTCCCTTTTGAACTTTCTTTTATAAAATTTTATATGAGTTTAAATAATATACATAATTAACCTTTTAATTTTGTATAATATACACACACACATTTATTATTTGACGTTGCTTAATTAATTTAAACAACATAACAAATAATATCCATGAACAAAGTATCCTTATAATTTGTTCTTTCTCACATACAATTATTTAGAAAACCCATTTTCTAAATTGGTGCAATTATTTAATTGCATGATCATATCATCAATAAATATTAATTGGTGTTTGCTAAGCTTGTTATTGGGTATGACCCGACTTGGATCACAACGTACTAACCACATCAATGTTCTATGTGTCTTGGGCATACAGAATCCAACAATCTCCCACTTGCACAAGATACATAGAAGATTGATGCAAGCAGTAAATACCGCCTAACAACGGTTTACTACCCTTAATACGCGTGACTTAGAAGCCATTCAATAACATCATCCCCTTCAAGTATCCAACTTGAAATGATTTAGGTGAATCAATCATTTATCCTTTTGTTACAGATGTCATGTTAAATCCAAGGACACAGAATGATCATTCCTTGTTGATTTAACTTAATCAGGCCTTAGACATCATACTCTCAACGAATAAGAGGAACAAATCCCATCTTGACTACATACGTTTCTCACAATCACCTTATGTCATATCTGAACATAGCCTTATGTACTGACAATTATCTCATATCAGTGAAGAACTAGCTCAAGGTATAACACTTGGTGAATATCAAAACCCAATATGTATCTCAGGTCGGAGGATACCAAATGATATTCGCCTTTACTCAAATTTACTTATGATCAATCAATAAGATTCCATGTAGTAAGATTTGAGATGCGGGTCAGTCCAATATTCGTATCCACGAATATCTATGAACCTTGGTAGCAACCAATTGCTCTATATTCATGCCTTATGAATATCCACCAATCCAAGTTCATAATAGTCTTACATCATATTTGTTCCCACAAATATGACCGACTACGGACATTTAGAATAATAAAATTATTCATGGATGTTAACATGCTAAAAGGGAACATCACTTAAAATATCGTAAATACATAGATAAGTTAAGTATTACAATTGTTCCATATTAATAATATTAATACTAAACAGACCAATTCCAATCACTAGAATATCGAAGTCCTAAGGCACAAGCATGACTTTCATGCTTTGCCCTTTCAAGGAGCTTCGTGAGTGGATCCGTAATGTTTTGATCAAAGCGAACTTCGTGAATACATATCTTTCCCTTTTCAACTTCATCCCTTATGTAGTTGAACCTCCGCTCATTATGCCTAATCTTTTGACGTGCACGGGGTTCCTTGATTTGAAAAATCACACCCTCGTAATCACAAAAGATTTCTAAGGGGTCTTGAATGGTAGAGACCATCCTTAGATTGGTGATAACCTTTATCCATGCAGCTGCTAATGAGGCGGCTTGTATTCGAATTCTGTAGTGGACAATGCTACCCTATTCATAATGGAGATGTACCCCGATTGTGATCGAGGATCATCTCGATCAGTTTGGAAACTAGCATTCGTGTAACCCTTCAC
Organism: Flaveria linearis; assembly: GCA_024085815.1. Lineage (NCBI taxonomy): Eukaryota > Viridiplantae > Streptophyta > Magnoliopsida > Asterales > Asteraceae > Flaveria > Flaveria linearis. The sequence goes on from CM044006.1 coordinate 35,311,398, forward strand.
AACAGGTTCCTCTTTATCAGATCCATATATTAGAAACATATCCTTAGTCCTCCTAAGGTATTCCAATATACATTCAACAACCATCCAATGGCTGTTACTTGGATTCTGCTGATATCTATTTGTCATGCTTAACGCGCATGACTCGTCCAGTCTAGTGCATATCATCGCATACATGATGGATCCTATAGCAGCGCATATGGGATGTCCTTCATGCGATCTTGCTCATCCTTTGAGCTGGACATTGAGATGCACTCAATATTGTCCCTCTTTGAATAGGTACTATACATTTCTTAGAGTTTACCATCTTGAACCTTTTTCAAGATTCATCAATGTATGCACTTTGGTTTAGACCTATCAACCGCCTCAATCTATTCCTATAGATCTTTATTCCTAAAATATAGGCGGTTCACTGAGATCTTTTATGGAAAAACAATTTCCAAGCCAGGTTTTAACACCTTCCATGGTGGAATGTCCTTTCCATATAGTATTATGTCATCAACATACAATACTAGAATATGATTACACTCCACTAGCCTTTTTATACACACAGCCTTGTCAGTGTCCAAGTTCCATGCATATTTGTTTTCTTCTTGAAAACCACTGGCATCCAACTGGTTTGGAGTTAAGTGGAGGGTCAACCAATTCCTAAAATTGTTTGTCATACATGGATTGCATCTCTGCGTTCATGGCTTCCAGCCATTTGTCAAATCCTAATGGGACATAGCATTATGGTATGTACTGGCTCATCGGAGTCAATTCATAGCATCCATCCATGAAAGATCCATATATTCAGGTGGAATGCTAACTCTACCAGATTATGAACGTTTTGTGTGTATCGATCAACCTCTTGATCATTATCACAACCTCTTGTTGATAGCTAGTGTCAACAAACGTGTATCGGCTTGTGGATCTTGATCCTCATCAAATTCCACTGTTCTATGCGTCATTCCTTCATAAGGAACTTGGCTTCCAAGAACTATGCCTTTTGAGCAATAAATACTTTTTGCTTTGTTGGATCAAAGAAGTAGTATCCTATACAGTCCTTTTGGATATCCAACAAATATACACTTAGTGACGATCCTTTCAGTCGGTTTGGGGTGTTAAGCTTAACATAAGCTTCATAACCCATACTTTTAAATATGATGGCGATGGAACTATTCCATTTCAATTTCAAAAGGCGTCGAATCCACTTTCTTGGTTTGGGCCATATTCAAAATACAGCCTCGGAGAGTAGTGCGAACCCCAAATGATTAGAGGTAGTGAGCTTATAGCCATCATAGGTCGAACCATATCCAATAGGGTTCGATCTCCTTCAGACACATCATTATGTTAGGTGTTCTGTGAGGAGTAAGTTGTGAGACAATCTCACAACTCATAGATGATCCCTAAAAGTCTCACTTAGGTATTCACCTTCTCTATCTAAACGGAGAACTTTGGTAGTTCTATCGAGTTGATTTTCTACTTCATTCTTGAAGATTTTGAAACATTTCAAATCTTCATGTTTATGTGCCATCAAGTACACATAACCATAGCGACTATAACGTCGGTTAAGGTAATGAAGTATGTTTCACCATACCTTGTCATTCTTAAAAGGACCACATACATCCAAATGTATGATCCTAATAAGTCTTTTGCCCTCTCATTAGTACCACTAAAAGGCGTGTTGGTTATCTTATCTCATAAACAAGATTCACACTTATCAAATGAACAATTTTCATTTGTTTTCAAAAGACCATTTTTAAAGTGTTTAAATCCGATTCTTGTTTATGTAAACAAGATGACAATGACAAGAATAAGAGTCACTTAAACCATTTTAAGTCTTGGGGTATGATAGGTATAATGTGTTATTATAGGACGAATCATCATGAACCAATTCACAAAATATCATTAGAAGGCATGGCCTTAAAATAATATATATCATCCATAAAATATAAATACCATCATTTACTAATTTAAATCATAACCATATTGCTTTAAAGGGAACTTAAATCAAGTTCCTAGTAAACTAGGAGATATAAACATGTTTTGACGAACAACTTCCAAACCTTTTGAAAGTTTCAAAACATAGTCCTCCTTTCTTAAGGTGCTTATTTCTTTTAAAACCCTGCAACAAATTGCATAGTGAGTTCCATATGAGGTATCCAATTACCCATGTGCTTTTAGGAAATAACACTAAGTTAATATGGATTATGAAAGTTATACTTAAGGTTTGCCCAGCATCCCTTTTATTTCTCAACTCATTGAGATAGGTTGGATGAATCCCTTTCAAATGACCTATCTCACCATACATAAGCATGGATCGTTTCGGTTACCTTAAGCTTCATAAGCTTAGGTTTTGGAGGTTCCGCTTTGATCTACCTTACCCATTGCCTTTGATGTGCCCTTCTCCTTTGGCAACATTTGCCTTAGGATCGGAATGGCCTCAACATCGTCGGGGTCGGGTGGTTAGGATAGGATCGTCAAGGACACATGCCTTGCCTCTTGCTTGAGAACAGTTCTAAGTTTCGAGACTAGTCCATAAGTTATTATGGTACAGACGATCCCTCTCTAAATAGCTCTCAGTGATAGGGTATGGACGGTCGGGGTGGTAGCATTATGGTTTGCGGTCATTCTACAAATTTACAAAGTTCTTTTTAGTTTCTGAAAAATTTCATTTTAATTATTAATACCCTTTATGTCTCATAGACAATTATAATTAAAATCTAGAATCCAACGTCACATTCATAATGGTTTTAGGTGACCTTTATCCCATTATTCAAATAACAAGGTAGTCATATTTTGACAATTGCAACCTTTGCAAACTTCTAGCGGTATGGGATCGACTTTTAAACGTCCTATGCAAAGTCGGCATGTTAATCCCATCAAACACCATTTGGAAACATATTTTAGGTGATCCATTCAACATGGTTTGTAAATCAAGTTCCCTACTTGCCCACACAGGTGAGTTTCAACACACAAGTGGTTAGGGTGACCTTTATCCCACCAATGTGGTATTCTCACCTTAAGTCATAAGTTGACCCAAATAGTATCGCACCCCTTCGCCGTGCGGGGTAACTTCGTAATGAAGTCCATGGTGATATGCTCCCACTTCAATTTGGGTATATCCAACGGTTGGATCTTCCCGTATGGCTTGCAAAACAGTAAGGCACTTACTCACATACTCCGCTACATCGCGCTTCATACCCGGCCATCAATAATCCTTCTTCATATCTTGATACATCTTTATGGCACCGAGATGAATCGAGTGTCGAGTTTTATGAGCCTCATCCATAATCCGCCCTCGTAGATCTCCGTAACGAGGGATCCACATTCATCTGAAGCGGGCTTTGGCTCCATGGGTATTCTCTCCTAATTCCGTGACTAGACCTCTCATCTTTCAGAGTTAAGGCGATCTTCTTTCAACGCCTCTTCTTGAAATTCTTTCACCTGGGTCATCACGTCAGCTGTCATAGCCAACTGATACGCCTTCACCCGAATTGGCTCGGGTCTCCTTTCGGCTAAGGGCATCGGCCACAACGTTGGCCTTACCGGATGATAAAGGGCAGTTATAATCCTTGATGAGCTCTAACCATATACTCTGCCTCATGTTGAGATCCTTTTGCTCAAAGAAATACTTAAGCTCTTGTGGTCTGTGAAGATGGTGCACTTCATTCCGTACAAGGGTGTGCCTCCAAATCTTCAATGTGAAAACCACCGCTGCAAACTCTAAGTCATGAGTAGGTTAGTTGACTTCAAGGGTTTTCATATCAGGATGCGTAGGCTATTACCCTTATGTTGCATCAACACGCAACCCAGTCCCGAATAAGAAGAATCTGAATATACCAATAAGTCTTCACTCTCTCGGGTAATGTCAAGACAGGAGCTTGAGTTAATCTTTTCTTTAACTCCTCAAAGCATCCCCCTGTTTTTGACCCCACACAAATTTCACATCTTTGCCGTTCAATTTGGTCAAAGGTGAGGCTATTTGGAGAAGTCTTGGATGAATCTTCTGTAATAACCCGCCAAGCCCAAGAAATTGCGAATCTTGGATGGCGTCTTAGAGACTTCCATTGCTCACCTCCTCAACCTTTGTCGGGTCCACCATGATTCCTTCAGCATCAACAACATGACCCAAAAACTAAACCTCATGCAACCAAAGAACACACTTAGAGAACTTAACATACAACTTCTCTCTTCTAAGTGTCTCCAACACCTCGCGTATGTGGCTGGCATGTTCTTCCTCACTTTTTGAATAAATCAGGATATCATCAATAAACACAATCACTGATTTATCAAACATTGGCCGACATACTCTGTTCATCAAATCCATAAAGGTAGCTAGCACGTTAGTTAGATCAAAAGACATGATGAGAAACTTGTAGTGTCCATAACGTGTGCAAAAAGCTTCCTAAGAATATCCTGCTCCTTCACCTTCAAGTGATGGTATCCAGACCAAGATCTATCCTTGAGAACCAATGGCACCTTGGAGCTGATCAAACAAGTCATCAATCCTCATTAAAGGATACCGATTCTTCACCGTCAACTTATTCAGCTCTCGGTAGTTGATGCACATCCGCATACTATCACCTTTCTTCTTCACGAATAAGACTAGAGCACCCCATGGAGAGATACTTTAGTCGAATGAACCCTTTATCCATCAACTCCTGTAGTTGAGCCATTAGTACTTTCATCTCGGTCAGAGCTAATCGATACGGTGTTTTGGCAACGGGTTGAGCACTAGGTATCAGATCAATCTGAAACTTGATCTTGTGATCTGGTGGCACACCTTGCAAGTCGTCTGGGAACACGTCCGGAAAGTCACGCATAACTGGCACATCAGACAATTATGGTACTGACACATCCACATATTTCATGTAGGCCAGGTAGGCACTGCATCCTCGTCTCATGTACTTCCCTGCCACCGCCATCGAAATCACCTTCGGAACCGTAGTGACGCGATCATCTTAGACTGTCACCGAACTTCCATCAGGCGCAATTAATCGAGCTATCTTCTTGCGACACATAATGTTTGTCTCGAAGGTTACTAATCAATCCATCCCTAGTACTACATTGAATCTACCTAGGGCATCACTTGTAATTTAGTAGAAAACCTATGACCTTCTAGTTCTATGACACGGTCCTCTATCATATCAGTAATTCTAGTAGACTTACCAATAGCAGTTTCTACATTAAAAGGTTCATCGATACTTCTAACTAACAGACAATTATCATAGAGACAGTAGAAATGAAATCCTACTAGAACCAGAATCAAATAACACAGAGCAAGTTTGGTTTACTAGAAACATACCTGACACAACATCAGGGTCTACTCTAGCCTCCTCTGTGGTCATCGTGAAGGCTCTAGCACTTGCCCTCTATCATTGTCTTCCGGCTTCTTCTTCATTCCAGAACCCTTGGCCGTGGCTTCTTGCAGTCCCTGCTCACATGGTCTTCCTCGCCACAATTATAACACAGTATAACCCCACACATCTTCACCACATGACCGGGCTTTCCACACTTGAAGCACACATTCATTCCCCATTTGCATTCACAAGTGTGCTCCCTCCCACATCTGCCACTTCTTCATCCCGAGCTTGATGAGACCACCCTACGGTCATCCACCTTCATCTTTTTGTTGTTTGGAGTGAAACCACCACGTTCAAATCTTTTCCCTCTCTAGCTTTTGTCACCACCACCCGTCTTCTTCACCTCCACACCTCCAACTCCTCTCTTTCATCATACAGCCTACCCGCCAGGTCTACTACCAACGAAAGGTACCCGGTTAGGCAGCAATCAGATGCCTACGGATGTTAGTTGGCAATCCTTGGATGTACTTCTTGATCTTCTTGGATACCGGCGTCACCTGATCCGGTACCAACCTTGTCATCTCATAAACTTGGTGGTATACTGTTGGTATATCATGGTGCCTGCCTCCAGCTGTTGGAACTCCCCCTCTATCTTGTCGAGTTCCTAATGAGGACAGAACTCCGCAATTACCAACTTCTTCAACTCTCCCCATCTCATCCTCCCGATGGAACTGCTGCCCTCGGCTTGGATAATATTGTCCCACCAACACAAAGCCGAGTCACCAAATGAGTGAGTTGCAAACTTCACCTTCTGATCCTCCCTACACTCACTAATCTCCAGTACTGCCTCCATCTCTCTCAAGCAGCGGTGAGCAGCAGCAACATTGCCATTTCCATCAAACGTTGTTGGGGGCTTGCACCTCTGAAATGCCCCATAATTACAGCCCCATGCAGTTTCCTGCACTGCTTCTTCCTCCTCCCCTTACTTGAGACAACCGTCTCGGTCTCCGATCATTCTCTTTCCTTTCTTTCTATGGTCCTCCTTCTTTCTTCATTCTCATCCACCCTTACACCCTTAATAACTTCGGTCACCACAGACGGTAGAATCGTCTGCATGACTTAGTGCACTTCCTCTACCACTACCTCTTTCACCGATGCCATTAAGTTCGGACTCTCGTCCCACCTTCCAGGTGAGATGCATCTCAAGCTCTTCACGAGTCCTATCAGTAATGTTAGCCCTATTCCTTGTAACACGCAGTTCAGCATCACGTCCACCATGTACTCCACCCCTAGAGGCCTTAGATGATCTACCTCCAGCCATTCTCTAGTCACTATAAGATTCAAACATCAACACAGTCATTCAAGGTAATAGCTCAGTTTATGTCAAGTATAGTAAGAACCTAATTACAGTGGCCAGTTATGATTAGCCACTTACTTTACTCTTCACACTAAGAGCACATAATTTAAATAGCACACGGACATAATGCCGGTTAACATTAAGGAAATAAATACTTGATGGCACGTTGTTGGTCCATTGATGATTGACATAGTGTAAATGATGATGAATGATACTCAAATACCACTGAAGTGCCATCCAAACAATAATCTATGAAATAGTTTCAATGTAAAACCATTTGAAATCAAACAATAATCAAACAACAAGGCTCAAAGATGATAAACGATGATTCCAGCCAAACAAACACAATAATATGAGTAATGCAAAGTGTATTCTAAATTAAGGTTGTACAAAACTTGCATAAAACAATTACAAGTTACACATATATAGATATGCTAGTTTTGCTGATAGTTTCACCTGGTAGCTAAACTGTCCTGACCAACAGCATAGATTCACCCGGCTGCGAAACCCAATTTCGCCGGGTGACCTAAGTCAGATGACTACCAGCGAAACTATAGTTTCAATGATAGTTTCGCTGGGTCAGTGAAACTTCTACAAAAACTAATACTAGTTACTATTTACATACAATAGATAAACTAATATTATACCTATTACAAATAACTAAAATAAACGAACTAACTAAGGTGAGTCCAACCGATACTTGATCTTCAGTACTCCCCTAGGTTGGATCTCACTTGCTTGCTCTGATCTCTATTTACGCTCCAGAGTGGTCTCCCATTTGACCTTCATCTTTATTGGCTTTCTGTTCTACTTCTTTATCAGCTCCAGCCTCTCCAATCACATCATCCTCAGCATGTGCACTCGCTTGTGAAAATTGCTTAGCTAAGTCCTGCATGTCCATTCTCATTTCGTCAACTTGAATCACTTTTTGAGTAAGCTCCCCGACCTCTGCCCTCGCCCCTCTAGCCTTGTTTGCCACTCTCATAAAGAGACTGGCTTCAGATTCGGTTTCAGCTCCGGCTCCTACTTTAATGTGATTTTCACATAAGATCTTCAAATTTTCATCGCCAAATAAAAACACTTCCATTGGATCAAATAATCTGATCTCCTAGTCCCCTTTAATCCGTATCACAGCTTCCCCAGTATTGTTGTCATAGAACCACTTGACAAAGTCTTCAGCATAGAGGGGAAGTGGATTGGGCACACGTACTCGATTTATAGTTTTTGCAGGCTTTAGTTTTAGCACAATCTTTCCTTTGCCTGTGGCCCAATCCAAGTCCTTCTTGGACCTCCTTCTCTCGGGCTTCATATACCTAAAGCTTCAAAGTTATCATTCAGCCCTTTCTTAATCTCCTTCTCCAACATCATTGCCCTTTCACTGGCATTAGCATCTATCAGCGCGATCTCAGCTAACCTCCTCAAATCCTATCTAGGCAAGGTCTTGAATGCCTTCCTCTTGTTAAATAATATAGTTTTCCACCCCTCCTCTTAATTATGAATAGTTTAAGCTCAGCATCGTATTTCCAGCTAATGATTTTCTTGTCAGCATCCATCTTGCTAGCCTCTTGTATGTTTTGAAATAGGGGTGTAATCTCCTCATGCTCCTCTCTTTCTCGAACCAATCATCCTGATCCAGCTCTATAATATCACCTTCTGTTGATCCTCACTGAGCCAGATAAGTTACTAGCCTCTCATCTACCTCATAATATTCCGGCTCTGAGCTGTAGTCAACCAGTTGTCATCATCCTCTTCTTCCTCATCAACCAACTCCTATCAGGCTCTTTTTCTTTACCTTTATCATTTAAATTCACATGCACTTCCTCTCAGTCAGATCTTTTTCCACATCAAATCTCAAGTTAAATTCGGCCTCAGAGATTTTATCTCCACCAACATCCACTCTTTTTCAACACCACTTCCTCCAGCACCTACATCAACAGATGGATCTGAAGCTCCACTCATGCCCTACCCTACCCTTGATGATCCTCCAACATTCAGAAATTCATATTAGAAGTATCAGTAAGATCTTTCAATTTAGTTTCAGATCTTTGATTAGGCAGGCCGGCTGCTATTTTTAACTCATTCATCTCTTTAAATAAGTTTAATCAGTTCTCCTGGGTCTACCACCATCTTTATCAAACCCTCAATCACTACGTCCTTCACATTTTCCCGTACTCATGATTTACCAGCTTGGTCTTTATCATGCTCAACTCATTTGCCCAAGATGCATTGACGTTTCTGATCATGTCTTAATCAAGATTAGACAAGGCATCTTTCCTTCCGGCTTGTTTTGTGAATGTCTGTTGTCTATGTTTTGTTCTTCTTTCAGACACATTAGCAGCTTCACTTTCCTCCTCAGCCCGTTCTTACTCCTCTTTTCCTTTAGAACTCTCACCTCCTCAGCCATCTCATTAACATCATCTTCAAAATATATTCCTTTTCCTTAGCATACCTTTTCCTTTTCTTCATCGATCTTCTTATCTTACCCTATTTTCCTCAATGTTTTGTTCTCAGATTCAATCACCCTTCTGATCTAGTTCCACCTCTCAGGTGGGACATATTCTCCATAGATATGTGATCTTCCCACTGAAATCATGTCTGATTACAGAGCAATCAACAAAAATCATTGAGTTCATCTGTGCCAATCTTTAATTTCTCCGTGTCTTAGCACATCCAGGATAGATCGTCAATTAGCATTTGGATGAATCTTGGGTATAACAACCACTTATCCATCTTCAGTGCCATGATGTTTTTAGTCATGCAGTCAAAGATGAGTTTTGCAATATTGGCCTTTTGTCCCCAGCAAAATATAATCATGGCCTTGCCCAGTGAATGTTCAACCCGTCTGATCCTCCCTTTCTGTGATCCAAACACATGATAAGATGTGGGCTATGTATCTCCATTCTTTGGAAAGAAGAGATTTCTTAATTTCCTTCTTTGATCCAAACGAAGGTCCCTCATACCCAATACTCTGAAAGCCTCTAAGACTTGGCTATCACACAGCACCACCTCAGGGCCACAGTCATCCTCTAGAAGAAGTACCCTGGTAATAGTATCAGCTGTGATGACAATGTCTTTCCCTTCGATCCCGGCCACTTTCCGGTTGGGAACTGATCCAACGTCGTACTCGTTGTTCTCCAGAAATCTCTCACATGAAGATCGTAGATGGTAGGCATGTGAGAAATGGCATAGAAAATTGGAGATTGCCTCAACCATCTAATACAGCCTCTGAATCCGCGGCTTTTGGATTCCCGACGTCGAGCAGAGCTACAATGTTGAACTTATCATCAAACTTTAAGTTCACCATAACAACAGAAAAGGAAATATACAAGGATTAGTGAAATGAATATACACAATGAAATACACAAAAAAATTATAAAAAGAAGATTTTGGCTAGTTTTACTGGCAGCGAAACTGTAGTTTGCTTCGCGAAACAGTTAGTTTCGCTATCAAGAAATCAAAGGTTCGCTGAAATTAAAGCTCAGATCGCTGAGTCGTAGGCATTGAGTTATGATCATTAGGTTCAAATTAATTTCGCTGATACCTTATTTAGTAAGTTCGCCTAAGAGAAACTAAGTTTCGCTATTAGTTTCGCTCATAATGAAACTCAGGAATCCTAGCCGCGAATCTATAGTTTCGCTAAAATGTCCCAGCGAAACAGTCAATTTTGCTTGGACAGCCCAACTTTACAGTTTCGCTCGAAATTGGAACTTTCGTTCAGTTCGCTCAAGCATCTCACAATTTCGCTGGACGAAACTGTGACTTTTTAGCTTCAGCGAATCAAAATCAGAATCATTTTCAGCCGAAAACAAACCGATTAAAGTAAACACCAAGGTTGCCCAACACACCTAATCACATAACCATGGTATATTTCAACCAAAACGAGCAATGGAGTGAGTTCGCTAAAAGAGATGAGCGAGAGAAACTAGGGTTTCTATTTTTGTACATATGAGTTCTGAACTCGACTGACTGAGGCAATATATACCACCTAGTTTCGCTGGCAGCAAAACTATAGTTTCACTAAAATAGTTTTGCCTTTTTTATTATGAGTATATATATATATATATATATATATATATATATATATATAATATATATATATTATGAAAAAGCAACCATTTGTAAAGGATAAATTCCTCACCCCACAGTTCCAACTAAAAAAGCCGCTAACTAACGATTATACTTTGAATAATTTAAATAAAGTAAAATAGAATTAGGGATAAAATAGAAATTAAATTAAATTAAATATCCAAAGGATATAGTTTGCATCTTTTTCTCGAATTTTTTCTGAGAGTCGAGTCTTGGCGAGATTGCTGATATGTTTGTCCTCTTAAACCCATGCCTTATTCTTTTCAACGAATGACCTGTAACTATTTTATCATGTTTTAGATTTAATTAAAGAAGCTCAGATAACTTGGTTCCACACAGACATCTGGCAAAGAACTTATCCCGTCATCAAGGTTTATTGAGTGTAACCATACTCTTCTCGCACCTCCTTATGGTTTACTCCCTCTAAATCTGCAAGAGACTGTTAGTATTATTCTGTATAATCTCTTGTATCAACTCATTTATCGGATGAGGAGTGGGTGTAGGAGAATAATAGAAAGTACTAGGTGGAGGATATACATGTGGATCATCTTCATTACCCACCGGTCTTAATTCTAGCCCCTCTTTGTCTTTTGCACAATTCCTCATGTTTCATTCCAGAAAGGGTCCATTGTTCTAACTTAATTTTAAGTTTTCGGGTTTCGAACTTAGAAAGTGTGACTGGTTCAGTTAAGTAGTTAATTTCACAATTCTTTTCCAAAAGAGTTCTTTTCAAATGTCGATTTCTTTCAAATCTTCTCTCAATTAAGAAAGTATTTTGATTCATTCATTTTAAGCTCTTTATTTGTCCTTTTCAATTCATTTTCATTAGTTTGTAATATCTTGTTAACCTTATATATTCCAATTAATCTAATTTTGCAAGCAGAGGAACACATATCCTGAATTTCTTCAAAAGGAAGACCCATTACCAGTTTTTCAGCTGCTGCGAGAGCATGGTCATATTAGCATGCGGGAGTGGTCCTCTTGTATTCTTCCACAGCTGCTTGCTTGGCTTCCTGGATCATTACTTCCATTTCCAGCTCAAACTTTCGAGCTTTAGTAGCTCAGCGTCATAGTCCTTGATCTACATGCAGCTTTCCCAGCCTCTTCCTCAGCAAACAAGCCCAGGCACCTACCCAACCACTTCACTTAACCAAAGCTTCACAAATCAGACCATCATGAACATTGTCCTCTTGAACCAAATTTTCTAAACCATAGCAACACCTTCCAAACTCTCTTGAACTTGAACAACACCATTAGTAACACCATCAATAATACTCTAAACCAAACCATTACAAGATTCACTGCAGAACTCCTTGAACGGATCAAAGCTCTCAATAAAGTCATCCTCAAATTCAACCACTTCAGCACTCAAAGCATGGTTGATTTTTTCCTCTGACTCTTTGATCTCAGCACTCCAATCAAAGTTGGTTAGAACTGTTGTTTCTTCTTGGGCTTTGTCTCTTCTTTGTCCATAATTGGAATGACTCTAGAGCTTCTGGAGTTGACTGGTTCTGTGACAATTGGGGATGGACTTCTCTCTTCAAGTGACCCAGCTGCTTGCAGTTGAAGCATCTAAGCTTTGACTTATCATACCCAAGTATGTTGTTTGGACCCTGACGTCCAAAGTTTCTCCTGCCGGTCCTCTCCATGAACCTTCTAGCCTGAAGGGTGAGCATGGACATCTACCACTGAATGTCTATCTCCTCCAAATCATCTGGATCCACTTGGTACATATCCTCAACCGTCATCCCTTTTCCTCTAAGTTTTCAGCAACCAATGCCTCATAACTGTGAACAAACAACCCAAACAGTGCCATTGTGTCACATAGAATCTGAGTAGTGCTTAAAGCATTTGAGCTTGAACCAAAACTTGGAGTACCACCACCAGATTTAATAGAACCACCATAACTTGTTGATCCCCCATAAGCTGCCTCATAAAACTATGAGTTTGCAGTGAATGATATCAATGCAGCACTCTAGGGAGGAACATTAACTAGCACCATGATTGGTTGTATTCTCTTCTTTTCATATCAAGGTCAAAGGACTTCAGCTTATTTATCACATCCATAAGCTTGTAATCCGCAAAGTTTCTCTCTTGCTACAGCAATTTGATTTGCAGACTCCACTGTGGAGGAAGTGAGGCTAGAAGCTTTGTAACCTACTCATGGTTTCCCAGCTGCTCATCATACTTCTTAAGGTTGCTTGAAACTAACAAAAAGCGGTTTGTTATATCAGTAAGGTTCTCATGCTTGTATCCCACGAATGAATTGAACTCCTTCTCAGCTGGAGCTTTCTTGTCCTTCTTCAGATCCTTATTACCATCATAAAAATCACACAACGATCATACAAGTCCTTAGCAGTTGTGTGTTCAGCAAATCGGTTGTAAAGTTCCTGATGCGAACAAAGAATCAAAGCTCCAAGAGCCCTCTTCTCCCGGTCTAGTAACTGATATCAGTCTTAGTGAAAGTACTTGGGTCATTGTTTAGTGTAGACACATTTCTGACAACTGTTACTGGTCTATGAGGTCAGTTCATAATTGAATCCCACTGGCTATGATCATTGTAGAAGAAGAAAGCCTTTAAACATCATTTCCAGTCCTCAAAATTATCACCATTAGTAAGCTCCGGTGGCCTATTAGGTGCAACACTTTCCAAATCAATCACGGTAATGTTCATGTTTTCATCTTGATTACAGATCTTAGATTCGCTGAATGAACAGATTCACTAGTAGATTCGCCCATAAATTCTCCCGTAGATTCGCTGGGCAAACGGGCAGCAGTTTTGCTAGACAAATGCTCTAAAAACTTCTAGTTTCGCGCACAGTTTTGCTGAAACTAGTAGAACTTTTGTTCTAAGACAAATTCACCAGCACCTTCCCTTGGAGGATTGACTAAGTAAGGTGAAGTTTCGTTCAAACTTTGTAGATTCGCTGGAATCCACTGAAAATTCAGCAAATCACTGAAGATGGTAGTTTCGCTGGAAACAGAAATAGTTTCGCTGGATGCAAACCTAGTTTCGCTGGAGAGAAGAGTAAAACAGCCTGTTCGAACTGAAAAATCAATTAAAATAGCCCAAATCACTATGAATTGGTGATTGGATGATTGGAATAGCTTCCTATACTCAAACATGGTATTTTAGAAAAGGTTTTCAAGCTAAAACAACACTCTAATGATCTAAAATTGATGAAATAGTGATTTCTTTCAAAACCCTTTTAAAACACAATCAATAACCACATCAAGAGCACTAAGGCTCTGATACCATATTGTTGGTCCATTGATGATCTACACATTGCAAATGATGATGAATGATACTTAAATCCACTGAAATACGATCCAAAAAAAATCTATGAAATAGTTTCTGTGTAAAACCATTTGAAATCAAACAATAATCAAACAACAACACTCAAAGATGATAAACGGATGATTCCAGCCAAACAAACATAATAATATGAGTAATGCACAAGTGTATTCTCAATTAGGGTTGTGCAAAACTTGAACAAACTGATTACAAGTTACATATATATAGATATGCTAGTTTCGCTGATAGTTTCACTGGGTAGCGAAACTGTCCTGACCAACAGCATAGACTTACCAGGTTGCGAAACACAGTTTCGTCGGGTGACCTAAGTCAGCTGAATACCAGTGTTCCACTGGTAGTTTCGCTGGGTCAGTGAAGCTTCTACAAAGACTAATACTAATTACTATTTACATAAAATAGACAAACTAACATTAAACTATTACAAATAAACTAAAATAAAACAAACTAACTAAGGTGAGTCCAACCTATACTTGATCTTCACACGTAGCTACTCGGGCTGGCATCCCTACATTTGTCCCAGTTTCAGTTTAAGATTAGGTTTTGAAAATATTTACCCAATTCACTTAAACTTTAGCTCTGATACCAACTTGTAAGGCCCCGTTCCCAGAACGCTTACAGTTGGACAATCATCGCATCATTTCATATATAATATATAATTTATAAAATAAGCAGCGGAAATAAGTTATCAAAAACCATCATTTCATTGATAAATACTGTTGTTAAGCAAAACAACATTGTTAAATTACAAAAGCCTCATTCGATTGCATTACAAAACAATAATATTATTATGTGTGAATGGATGCCAATCTTGCCCTGCCGAGTAGCCTCCCCGTGTGCCACCTCAGCAACATTACTGCTGCAACTGAAAATGCGTAAAAGTCAGCGTTGCTGAGTGAGTTCTAGTTTTAAGTATTGAAACACCTTTACAGTTTATATATGATAATACTCTTTCTTATCAAAATTCTTTCCTTACTTTTGTACATGAACAGTCATCGTACATACAACAAGGTATAACCTATTCATCATTCATTATCGCACATATTCATTCGTTTCGTACTTTATCATTATCTTCCATATTCATTCGTTTCATACTTTATCATTATCTCACGTATTCATTCGTTTCGTACTTTATCATTATCTTCACTGTTTCTAGATTCTGTCAAACTTTACCCCCATCATGGCCGAAGCCACCATCCCGATCACAAAGCCACATCATATCCAGGCACGAAGCCTTATCATATCTAGGCATAAAGCCTCATCATTTATGGGGTAAAGTGACAAGGACCTTTTCGTACTATGGTTCAGTCACCAAGACTGATCCCCTGTGTGTGAACCCTCATGGGTTAGGCAAAATCACACGCTATATACACATAGTTGAGCTGACAACTCTCATGAGTTGTGATTCTCCTTTCATTCTGCTTGTAAGCCTTTTCTTTCATTCGTCTTTATGTTCCAATTTCATTATCATTAATTTTATCTCTTTATTTAATGATAATACTTTATGTTTATTTATATAAACACACCATGTAAAATCACATATCAATATATTAAGGAACATAAGAACAGAACATAACCATGCATAGAAAAGGCACATATAAACCTTAAGTCAAATTAGGGTCAAAACCCTAAAATTCAGATCTTTCCAGATATCCTAAAAAAATTCTAAGTGTTCTAGGCGTTTTAGCACTATGTAGGCGCATGAGGCCTGTTTAGACGTTTCAGCACTATTTAGGCGCATGGACTTTAACACTTAGACATTTTCAGCCTAATCAAGTCGTTTTTACTATTTAGGCGCATGAGCCTGTACTTAGGTGCCTGAGTAAAATATTGGCGAATGAGCACTATTAGGGCGCATGACCCCACACTTAGGCGTCTGGCCAAGTATCTAGGCGCATGAACTACTGTTCAGGCGCATGGGGTACACTTAGTCATTCTAAGGCTATAAAAGTGGGCGCATCGGGTATTATTTGGGCGCATCAGCCACACTTAAACTTTCTAAGTAAATTTCCTAGGCGCATGGGCCCTGTTTGGACGCATGAACATCACTTAAACTTTTCTAAGCCAAATTTCAAGTGCATGGGCCCTGTTTGGGCGCATGACCACCTACTTATATATTTCTAAGTGTTTTTCAACCCCAAACATCATTTTAGCCTGTTCTAAGCTTGTTACACCCTTTCTAAACCTCAAACAAGCATTTACAACCATAAAACATCAACATACAAACATGAACACATACGGTTATATATACAACAGTTATAAAATCTCTTGTACATACATTTTCAGCCCAAAAGGTTGTAAAACAAGTAAAAGACAGGGTCCAGAAACTCACTAGGCTGCTTCCAAGTTCAACTCCTTCAAACTGAACTTTCAAAGGGTTTCTAACACCTGGACATGTCAAAAACACATAACCTGAACACATATACACATATAAAAACATGTAGAACTCTATTACATGGTCAAAAATCCATAAAACCAAACCAAAAACTCATAAAACACTTACCAAATTTCAGCCTTTTTCTCCTTGAAAACCAAGGAGAACTTCACCTTTCTCTTCTTCTTCCTTTTTCAGTCGAAAAAGCAGAAGTTTGGTGTATATACATGGGCGGCCATACTAAAAAAAATAAAATTGTTGGTACACATGTCCCTAGTTCTAGTTCTAGTGTGCTTAAATGTAAATGACTTTCATTTTGTACACTGATGTAATCGTTTGATATTTGTAATGAAAGACTCTTGATTGAATGAATATATTTAATTGAATGGGTACTTAATGAAATACAATGTGTGGTTGTACTTATAATGTTATTATTTCATTGATTAGTAGTTTAACGCTTAGTGGACTGACTATATAGGTTTGTGGTTGTTGAATTAATCTTAGTAATGTAATGTTTAAGAAATATATTCAAACTTAGTAATATGAAGTTCTCATGCGAATAGCCCATGCTAATGGACCATACGCATGAACAACTTCATGCGAATGACTCAGTCGCATGACTGAACCAGGACACTGGATCAGTCGTATGATTGTTACATAAGATTGGCTCAGTCGCACGACTGAACACTCAGTCGTACGAATGGATCAACCACATGGCTCAATCACACGACTGAACCATACTTGTGGTTCAGTCGCTCGAATGAGAAACACTAACCTATAAATACCACTTAAATCGTGGAAAAACGTATCACTTCGCATACATATGTACCCTAGCAGTCCAGAGACCTCCAAGAACCTGTTCCAAGTTCATAGATCGTACTAGATCGATTACAATCATTCTTAACGTTTAGTTTCAATCTACAATTGATTCTACGCACGTTCTCACTGATTGGATCGCCAATCAAATAGGATTCCGCACTATTTGATTCGGTATACACGTTTATCAGTTAGTATTTCATTCAATACTTGATCCTAACAAGTGGTATCAGAGCCTTGGCTCTTGATGTACGTGTGATTCAATCGTTCTTGATATAAAAATTGTGTTTTTCCACTAAAAATGCAATCCTTTTGTGTCGAACGATGTTTTAGACGTCTCCAGTTCGTAAAGTTCACCTTTCCCGGCATACTGCAATTAGGGTTAGTGAAAATTCATGTTTTTGCGTCCAAAATACCTTAAACTTTGAATTTTCAAAATCCAGCTGCTTCAGTCGACCGATTGACTCAATCGCAACGACGAGTTCATACGCACGACTGAGTTCATACGCATCCCTCATACGCACGATTGGACTCATTCGTACCTTCATTCATACGATTGGACTGTCTAGTAGCATTGTTCATCCGCACCTGTCCATACGCACATTGATTCATCCGCATTGGTTCATTCGCACGTTTGAGCCATTCGCATGTTCAATCGCACGAGCTGTCCAATCGCACACCTTCATTCGCACAAGCAGTAACAGTTTTGTTCCAAAGTTAAAGTTGATAGTAATGGGAGGATCAGTATTCAGCGTTCACAGCAGGTAAAGCTTTATTCAAGGATCCAGAATCTGTTGCTTCTGGAAAATGAAGTGGGGAATCATAACAAGCCCCCTAAGCTAATCACGTTAGATGATTTACCCACAGTGGAAGCAAAGATTTGAGATTGATTTGAATTTGGTGTAGATCCCAATCTGTGGGAGTCGATAGAGACAGGGTATAGCATGCCTGTAGGTGCAGATGGAGTCAAACTTACACTAGGTGGCATGAAGATGGACAAAAGCTCAAGTATAATGCTAAGAAGAAATCTGCTTACTCAGTCAATTCCTAAGGACATTTTCCATCAATTTTCTAAGAACAAGCAAGCAAAGAAGTTGTGGGATGCATTGGAAAAGAGGTATGATGGTAATGCATCGTTAAAAGCTCTAAAAGCTAAAGCGTTGAAGAAGGAGTTTGACAACTTCTCGTCAATAGGAAAGGAGAGCTTGGATGATGTCATTGATCGGTTCAATCATTAATGAGTGAGCTGCACACTCACGGACTCACCACTTCTATGGAAGACAAAGTCTCAAACTTTGCAGATGGACTGCCCGAAAAGTGGTTTCTTTTGTCTCCAACCTCAGACAGAATGATATGCTCGCGAAGTTAGATATCAATGACTTCATTCTAAAACTGAGGGAGGAAGAATTAAGGATGAAGTACAGAGCTCTAAAGTCTACTTATGATCAAAATCCAACCTGTACAAACTCAATTCCTCAAGCTAAAACATCTGGAGCTCCACTACAAACAGCCTTTGTGTCAAGCTCAGCTGGTCCATCTCAAGCCTCCTCTTCAGGATCTGGCACGTCAGGGTCGTCTGGTACCCAATATATCACAACTGAAGCCAATGCAACAAAACTTAAGACGAGAGTCTCGGAAATGTGACAGTTGAGGTAGCAAAGGAATACATGGATCTCTTAGCAGCTGTCGTCCATCCCTATGACGGGCTAGTTGCTAGGAAAATAGGGAACTGCCATCTGGCAGATGAGGACTATGAGCAGGTAGACGAGACAGAGCAGGAAAGGATGGATATAATATGGGCCTTAGCAAGTGCTGTCCGGAGAGTTAAAAAGTTTGTCAAGAAAACTGGACAAAACTTGGTTGCAACTAAGGACACAACCTTTGGTTTTGACAAGTCTAAGGTTACATGCTTCAATTATGGGGAAAATGGCACTTCAAGCGTGAGTGTGTGAAGCCGAAAAAGACAGGAAATGGGAATCCTTTCTCATCCTTCAATCGTCAGGATAACCCATAGTTAGTCGTACTTCGTCAAGCAAGGATCCTAAAGCCTTGACCGCTCATGATGACGAAGGACAGGATTGGAGCTTTCGGTTTGTCTCTCCGGGAGAATCCAACATTGCAAGTGTTGAAGATATAGATGATGACTCAGCTAGTGAAGGAGATATTGCAGTCGAACTAGCTATGTCTAAACACTGAAGAGACTGAACTGTGGTCAATTACATACCTGAAGAAGGGAAACTACAACAATGTCAGAATCACCAGAACCATAGACACCCGACTCTGCCTTGATGGCTGATTCGTCAGAACTTCTCAGGTAAGTACTACTGACCAACTTTTTAATAATCATGCTGTTCTGATTGTAATAAATTTAGGGAGAGCATTATTTGAAGTTTGCTAGGTTATTAGATCATAATGATAGCTTAGTAAAGGATTTACAACTGTGCACAGAGAAGCCAATAGAGTTTTAAAACAAAATGAGCACAGTTACAAAGAAAAGATAGACCTTTTGAACAAAAACAGCTTAGGGAAACAGAAGTAGTAGCCTTTAACCAAGATAATGACATTAGGTACTATCTAAACTCCCTAGAAGACACTAAGAAATAGAAGGCTGTTTAGAAGTAGAAGTAAATTCACTAAAACAAAAACTGCACAGTTGGACAAGTTTCTCTCATATTGTCCAACACTTAGTGAGAGAACGTAACGATGGGGGAGGGTTTGGGATATAAAGAGGTTCCACCACCACTTGAGACCTTGATGAATGCAAAAATTAAACCAATAAATAATAACCCAATCAAGGATCATGTGGTGTCGACTCCTCTAGTTAGTGATCCAGATTCCGCACGTAAATCCATTGAATCTGTCACTAAACAGAAGGAGACCACTTTGAAATCAAAAGAAAAGATGCCTATGTTAATCTGGATGAACAATTTGAAAAGGTTAAGGTTAAGTCTGGGTCAATCAAGTCTAATTCTGAACCCAAAAAGACCAAAAAGTTAACCACCCACGTGCTTCATGTCTAAATCCAGAGAAACAAAAGGTAAAAGATGTTACAAATGTTCAAACAATTAATTTTGTTAAATTAGATTAAAACATCTAAGCGAGAAATGTCAAAAACCCAACAAAACAATGTCACACGGGTGTCCCATACTTCTCCACATAAACATTTAAATCGTCAAGTTGAAAGCAGATCATGTTACAACTGTGGAGAGTATGGACATATTACGTCTTATTGTCCTTATTATCAGACGCCAAAGAAGAAGGTAGAACTTTATGACACTAAAGTGAGCTTCCAAAAGAAGCCATGACTCTACCAAAAAGATTCAGTGAACCTAAAGTTCAACCTATCAACCAGTCGTCTGTTTATCACAAACAGGCCTTGCATAGACTGGCTTATGGAAAGAGAAATCTGTCCACGAATCTGATAATGAGAACGAAGACGAAGACCATAGATCTTCCCTCACCCTCAAAAGGCCAATGGGTAGAATTTATGATGTGTGATGCCTCTGGTCACCCAAGCAGTAAAGGCTTGGGTCCCTAACCTGAACTAATGTTTTCAATTGAATGTGAAGGGTGTTTGCTATAGTGCTGAAACCAACATGGATTGTCATAGCGGAGCATCAGGCACATGAAAGGGGAACAGGGCAACATATCAAACATCAAACAAATAAAGGGGGCCATGTTAATTTGCTGGAAACGAAGGAGGGTATATCATAGCTTAAGGGGAAGTGGGAAATCATAAAGTAAAGTTTGACAAGGTAAAACTACGTTCAACAACTTCAAAATAACTTACTTTCTGTATCCCAAATTGTGGGAAAAGGGTTTCAAGTAGTGTTTGATAACAAGAAGTGCTATGTCCTGAAAAAGGACTATGTCATCCCGGAGGACCAGTCTTAATGTCTGCCTCAAGATATAATGACCTTAATGTCTTGGATCTATCAAAGGCCTCCACAACGGATCAACAAGTTCAGTGCTTCTTGTCAAAGGCAACTGAGAACGACTCCATCTCCTGGGATCGGAGAATGGGACACATTAATCCACAGAAGATGAATCAATTGATCCAGAAGGATCTAGTGAGAGGAGTTAACATCAAAAAACTTCCAACTTCCAGATTCTATATGGCATGCAAGAAAGGCAAACAGACGAAGAAGTCTTAAGGAAAGAAAGTTCATTCCATCGAACTTCCTCTTGAACTTCTTCACATGGATCTGTTTGGCCCAGTCAGTACAAGAAGCATCGCGGCGGACTTGTACTGCTATGGATTTCTTGGTGATGTTTCTAAAATCCAAATCAGAAACATTTGAGTCATCCAAAGAGTTAGTAACTACACTGGAGTCTCTTACAAGTGAAGGGGAGACAAGTCCCACAGACAACGGAACCGAGTTCAAGATCAAGGATGGAGGCTTTATGTAAAGAAAAGGGAATTATGCACCAGTTCACGTCCGCCTACCCTCCTCAGATGAATGGCGTTGCTGAGAGAAAGAATCGCAGCTTAATAGAGACATCACGGACAATGCTAGCAGACTCGAAACTGCCTATCCAATTCTGGAATAAGGCAGTTACCAATGCATGTTACATGTTAAATCGAGTACTGGTAGTTAACGTCATGGCAAGACATGTTACGAGTTACTTCAACAACGTAAACCAAATCTAGAGTATCTCGAACCGTTTGGCGCACGTGCACCCTACTGAAGAAAAATCAGGAAGGAAAGTTCAGCGAGAAGGCCGATGAGGGAATCTTTCTAGGGTACAACATACCAAATAAGAGAGTTTACAACAACTCAACGGGTCAAGTAGAAGTGTGGTGCAACGTGGACGTTCAGAGATACACAACCCCACCCGCTAGAAAAGGACCCGCTTCTTTTTCAATTATGATGGTTTCTTCAAGTCCTTCAACATTCCCCTCTCCACCTCTGATGATGACTTGGCAACAAAATGATGTTTGAGGTCTTAAAATACACCATCATAAGACGTCACATCATCTGGTTCACAAGGTGAATCGTCTAACCAGTCAGGGGGAGCACTTGAAGTAAGTGACTCCTCCTCTGATGATAAAGCTATGGAAAATGACCAGAACAATAAGAGAAACAGGTTCCATTCTTACAAGTCCACAAGCATCTAACATTGATGCCTCTATGTCTTCAGAACCTCACACTCCTACTACCTCAGATACAGAACCAAATGTCCATAATCTTGGTTCTGAGGTAGTTGTTCCCCTACTCCTGGATCATGCCTAAATGTCTATCATCCTCTGGACAATGTCATTGGGGATGTCAGATCTGGAGTTCAGACAAGAAATCAGCTATATTCAGCTGATTATGTCTCGGTAATGGAAAAAGGTACCTTCACGATGGAGCATATCGTTGTTTTGTGTCTCAGTTTGAGCAAAATATGTCAGTGAAGCCCTAAATGATGAGGCATGGGTGAGTTCCATGCAAGAAGAACTTCTGCAATTCAAGAAGTTAGGAGTATGGACTCTCGTGATAGACCTAAAGGAGCTAAGGCTATTGGAACCAAATGGGTCTTGAAATGCAAGAAAGATGACCAAGGAGTCATCATCCGGAACAAGGCTTGGCTTGTAGTTCAAGGATTTCGAAAGTCGAGGGAATAGATTACAATTAAGTATTTGCACCGGTGGCAAGAATGGAAGCAATCCGTATCTTCCTAGCATATGCTCTTACATATAAGATTAAAGTCTATCAAGTGGATGTGAAGAGTGCATTTCTTCATGGTGAATCCGAGAGACAGTGTAGTTAACCTGAGGGATTTGAGGATCATATCATCAGGAAGAGTTTACAAACATGACAAGGCTTTATACAGGCTTCATCAAGCTCCCAGAGCCTGGTATGAGAAACTCTCGACTCACATTGTGAAACATGGATTCGCGCAGAGGTGTAATTGACTGCACATTGTTCATCAAAGAAAGGATGGTGATTTGCTGCTTGTTCAGATTTATGTTGATGACATAATCTTCGGTTCCAAGAACGAGGATTTATGTAAAGATTTTGAGGTAGTAATGAAGGCTGAGTTCGAAATGAGTGCATGGGAGAGATGAAGTTCTTTCTCGGGTTACAGGTGGATCAGACACCAAAGGGAATATTTCTACACATCAGACCAAGTATGTAGGAGATATTCTCAGTTGGTTTGACTGGAGAATGCTTCCGTAGCTGGAACTCCACTTGCTACAAACCATGATGTAGCACCCGACGAGAATGGTGATCTAGTCGATGCCACCATGTATCGAGGAAATGATTGGATCTCTCATGTACCTTACTGCATCAAGACCTGATGTCATGTATGCAACATGTCTATGTTCAAGATATCAGGCGAAGCCAAAGGTTAACCATCTGATAGGGGTCAAAAGGATATTTCATTATCTGAAGGTACACCAACACTTGGGTTGTGGTATCCTCATGATGATGACTTTGAGCTTACAGCGTATAGTGACTCGAATTACGGTGGCTGCAAAATGAACTACAAGTCCACTTCAGCAGGATGTCAATTCTTTGGGAGAAGATTAGTGACGTGGGTGTAAGAAGCAGACCTCGGTTGCTTTATCAACCTGTGAAGCCGAATACGCTGTTGCAGCAAGCTGCTGTTCACAAATCATATGGATACAACAGCAAATGTGGGACTACGGTTTGCATTTCTCTTCTACTCCTATTTTTGTTAATAACTCTGCTGCAATTGCAGTAACAAAAAAATCCAGTCCAACATCCTAAGACCAAGCACATCGGAATTAAATATCACTTTATACGTGATTGTTTTGAAAAGAACTTAATCGATGTTGTTAAAATTAATACGGATTTCAACGTGTTGACCTCTACACAAAGACTTTGATAAACCACGTTTTCTATATCTGTTAGAGGTCAACGGCATCAAAAAGAAAAGTGAAGTAATTCCAGAAGATGAAATTGCTTAGTCCGACACCTGTTTGTTTTTTCTTTATTTTCTTTTATTTTCTTTATTTTATTTTCCTATCTTAAAAAATCTAAAAAAAACACAAAAGATTTTCGTGTTTAGAATTTAGGGGGAGATTAGTTTAGGTTTCAGTTTTATTTACTTAAAAAAAACGGGAGGAGGAGATTCTAGAAATGAGATCGTATATGTGATACTGATTCAATGACTATGGAAAATGCTAGTACACAGAACAAAGAGTTTGCGACTTTTAAAATAAGTTAACTGATTATTGATGTAAACTTCAAAGTATTAGTCTGAGAAGTCTAAGAAACATAAAAAGGAAAAATGATAGTAAAACTAGCTGCTACTAAGGGAACACGGAGAAAGTAGACCTAGAGGGTGCTAGATCATTAGATGATATGCGGTAGATTCAACACAATAGATAGTAGATCGCGTTGGTGATTTCAATTCTAAACTAAGTTGTTCAACAAGCTGTGGGTTATCATCTTATCCCTGGTTAACACAATCAACCAAGTTCCAATAAGGGGTGACGAGCAAAATTAACGCCACAAAAGTGTGCGGTGACCATAAAATGAGCAAAGCACATAAAAATTGCAAAAAACAATCTAGCTGATAACATGTGTTGTTAGTGCGAACTGTGCAAAAGAAAATAATTGCTCAAACAAGAGGATAGGTTGTGTGCCTCTCTGCTGTGCGGTGGCACTGAATGTGGATAAGCATAATCTAAATATTCTAGAATTCATTGTTGTTTGCATCTCTCTGTTGTGCGATGGCACTGACCTGAGGCTTTGCATCTCTTTGAAGCTCTTAGAATAGTTTTCTCTGTCACAATACCCGTAGACCGCTCAAAAATCTCCTGACGAATGTTGATTACCATATAAGTGTGGGATCCACAAATGCTTGTTGAAATAATTAAACCCTAAATTATTACCAAAGTGTGTTAAAAATCTGTGTATGGATTTAAGAGGACAAGTATACTGACAATCATCATGAGCAGCAATTCTTGAAAGTCCAAATCAATGTGGGATCTTACAGAACTAGTATGATTTCCTAAACTTGCTTATGTATCTCGATGAAAACTAGAATCCAAATCAAAAGGCTTTGATAAATTGTCCCAATAATTTACAAACTGTATGATTCCATAATGAATCGCTCCAGTTATGATCAAAGTACCGTAATGCTACTAGGATTTCAACCTCCCACAAAATACAAAAATAAGTTTCGTTTTGTTTCTTAATTCTAGGTATTTTAATTTGTTTGAATCTTAGTTAGTTAGTTCTAAATGTCAGACTATGCAATGGAAATCAATCTGTGAGTAAATCACTAAAATGAGTCACGTCTGAGGTGACAAACTGTTAAAAGGATCATATCTGAGGTGAACATAAGTTCTCAAAGTTAAAATGGTCATGTCTGAGATGATTGTATGCTCAAAATGTTCTATCAACTGTTAAAAGAGGCTTAGTGTCAAATGGTCATAAAGTCAAAATTCATAAGTATAAGCCATTCGCATGACTGGACCATGAGTATGGACCAGTCGTACGATTGGACCTAAGTATGAACACAATCGTACGATTGAAGGTGACCGACTATGACAGTCACACGAATGACCCTCAATCGCACGATTGGAAGGTGATCGACTGTGACAGTCGCGCACGAATGACCCTCAATCGCACGATTGGAGGAGGCCGACTGTACCAGTCGCACGAATGACCCTCAGTCGCACGAATCAACTATGCGACTAGGTTCAATCGCACGACTGAAAGTCACCCTAGTATAAATAGAGGGGGAGTCGGTCACAGCGTTCATTCACTCAAATCGCCCTTTCAGACGCACGACACAAACCCCCTCTGCCAAAATTTCATTTGATCGACTTAAACCTTTGTTTGACGTTCTCTAACGGTTTGTATTGATCCTACAGGTAATGCGCAACGATGTTCTACCTCCAAAGATCAGAAATACACGTTCAAATGAGACCGAACATGAGATCTAACTATAACCGAAACTGAGCTTACAAATAAACCACTAAAACTAAGAATCTTGATCAAATAAAAGTTATTAGAAGCTTAGTCGGACATATGTGAACCTAATGAGCAATCCACAACATTAACATCAAGTTTTGCTTAAAAAATTGAATTTGGAATGGACAAACCATCTGTCAGCGAGTTCCATGCAAGAAGAACTTCTGCAATTCAAGAAGTTAGGAGTATGGACTCTCGTGATAGACCTAAAGGAGCTAAGGCTATTGGAACTAAATGGGTCTTAAATGCAAGAAAGATGACCAAGGAGTCATCATCCGGAACAGGCTTGGCTTGTAGTTCAAGGATTTCGACAAGTCGAGGGAATAGATTACAATGAAGTATTGCACCGGTGGCAAGAATGGAAGCAATCCGTATCTTCCTAGCATATGCCTCTTACATGAAGATTAAAGTCTATCATGGATGTGAAGAGTGCATTTCTTCATGGTGAAATCCGAGAGACAGTGTAGTTAACCTGAGGGATTTGAGGATCCTATCATCATGACAGAGTTTACAAACTTGACAAGGCTTTATACGGATTCATCAAGCTCCCAGAGCCTGGTATAAAACTCTCGACTCACATTGTGAAACATGGATTTCGCAGAGGTGTAATTGATTGCACATTGTTCATCAAAGAAAAGGATGGTGATTTGCTGCTTGTTCAGATTTATGTTGATGACATAATCTTCGGTTCCAAGAACGAGGATTTATGTAAAGATTTTGAGGCAGTAATGAAGGCTGAGTTCGAAATGAGTGCCATGGGAGAGATGAAGTTCTTTCTCGGGTTACAGGTGGATCAGACACCAAAGGGAATATTTCTACATCAGACCAAGTATGTAGGAGATATTCTCAGTTGGTTTGACATGGAGAATGCTTCCGGCTGGAACTCCACTTGCTACAAACCATGATGTAGCACCCGACGAGAATGGTGATCTAGTCGATGCCACCACGTACGAGGAATGATTGGATCTCTCATGTACCTTACTGCATCAAGACCTGATGTCATGTATGCAACATGTCTATGTTCAAGATATCAGGCGAAGCCAAAGGTTAACCATCTGATAGGGGTCAAAAGGATATTTCGTTATCTGAAGGGTACACCAACACTTGGTTGTGGTATCCTCATGACGATGACTTTGAGCTTACAGCGTATAGTGACTCGAATTACGGTGGCTGCAAAATGAACTACAAGTCCACTTCAGCAGGATGTCAATTCTTTGGGAGAAGATTAGTGATGTGGCAGTGTAAGAAGCAGACCTCAGTTGCTTTATCAACCTGTGAAGCCGAATACGCTGTTGCAGCAAGCTGCTGTTCATAAACCATATGGATACAACAGCAAATGTGGGACTACGGTTTGCATTTCTCTTCTACTCCTATTTTGTTGATAACTCTGCTGCAATTGCAGTAACAAAAAATCCAGTCCAACATCCTAAGACCAAGCACATCGGAATTAAATATCACTTTATACGTGATTGTTTTGAAAAGAACTTAATCGATGTTGTTAAAATTAATACGGATTTTCAACGTGTTGACCTCTACACAAAGACTTTTGATAACCACGTTTTCTATATCTGTAGAGGTCAACGGCATCAAAAGAAAAGTGAAGTAATTCCAGAAGATGAAATTGCTTAGTCCGACACCTTTTTAGTTTGTTCTTTTATTTTCTTTTATTTTCTTTTTTTTAATTTTCCTATCTTAAAAAATCTAAAAAACAAAAAGATTTTCGGTTTTAGAATTTTAGGGGGAGATTAGTTTAGGTTTCAGTTTATTTACTTAAAAAAACGGGAGGAGGAGATTCTAGAAATGAGATCGTATATGTGATACTGATTCAATGACTATGGAAAATGATAGTACACAGGAACAAAGAGTTTGGGACTTTAAAATAAGTTAACTGATTATTGATGTAAACTTCAAAGTATTAGTCTGAGAAGTCTAAGCAACATAAAAGGAAAAAATGATAGTAAAACTAGCTGCTACTAAGGGAACACGGAGAAAGTAGACCTAGAGGGTGCTAGATCATTAGATGATATGTCGGTAGATTCAACACAATAGTTAGTAGATCGCGTTGGTGATTTCAATTCTAAACTAAGTTGTTCAACAAGCTGTGGGTTATCATCTTATCCCTGGTAACACAATCAACCAAGTTCCAATAAGGGGTGACGAGCAAAATTAAACGCCACAAAAGTGTGCGGTTGACCATAAAATGAGCAAAGCACATAAAAATTGCAAAAAACAATCTAGCTGATAACATGTGTTGTTAGTGCGAACTGTGGAAAAGAAAATAATTGCTCAAACAAGAGGATAGGTTGTGTGCCTCTGGCTGTGCGGTGGCACTGACCAGTGGATAAGCATAATCTAAATTTCTAGAATTCATTGTTTGTTTCATCTCTCTGTTGTGCAATGGCACTGACCTGAGGCTTTGCATCTCTTTGAAAGCTCTTAGAATAGTTTCCTCTTGTCACAATACCGTTAGACCGCTCAAAATCTCCTGACGAATGTTGATTACCATATACGTGTGGGATCCACAAATGCTTGTTGAAATAATTAAACCCTAAATTATTACCAACGTGTTTAAAAATCTGTGTATGGATTTAAGAGGACAATATACTGACAATCATCATGAGCAGCAATTCAAGTCGAAAGGCCTAATCAATGTGGATCTTACAGAACTAGTATGATTTCCTAAACTTGCTTATGTATCTCGATGAAAACTAGAATCCAAATCAAAAGGCTTTGATAAATTGTCCCAAATAATTTAACAAACCTGTATGATTCCATAATGAATCGCTCCAGTTATGATCAAATACCGTAATGCTACCAGGATTTCAACCTCCCACAAAATACAAAAATAAGTTTCGTTTGTTTCTAATTCTAGGTATTTTAATTTGTTGAATCTTAGTTAGTTAGTTCTAAAGGTCAGAACTATGCAATGGAAATCAATCTGTGAGTAATCACTAAAATGAGTCACGTCTGAGGTGACAAACTGTTTTAAAAGGATCATATCTGAGGTGAACATAAGTTCTCAAAGTTAAAATGGTCATGTCTGAGATGATTGTATGCTCAAAATGTTCTATCAACTGTTAAAAGAGGCTTAGTGTCAAATGGTCATAAAGTCAAAATTCATAAGTATAAGCCATTCACATGACCTGGACCATGAGTATGGACCAGTCGTACGATTGGACCATAAGTATGAACACAATCGTACGATTGAAGGTGACCCGACTGTGACAGTCACACGAATGACCCTCAATCGCACGATTGGAGGTGATCGACTGTGACAGTCGCACGAATGAACCTCAATCGCACGATTGGAGGAGGCCGACTGTACCAGTCGCCATGAATGACCCTCAGTCGCACGAATCAACTATGCGACTAGTTCAATCGCACGAATGAAAGTCACCCTAGTATAAATAGAGGGGGAGTCGGTCACAGTCGTTCATTCACTCAAATCGCCCTTTCAGACGCACGACACAAACACCCTCTGCCAAAATTTCATTTGATCGACTTAAACCTTTGTTTGACGTTCTCTGACGGTTTGTATTGATCCTACAGGTAATGTGCAACGATGTTCTACCTCAAAGATCAGAAATACACGTTCAAATGACCGAACATGAGATCTAACTATAACCGAACTGAGCTTAACAATAACCACTAAAACTAAGAATCTTGATCAATAAAAGTTATTAGAAGCTTAGTCGGACATATGTGAACCTAAAGGCCAATCCACAACATTAAACATCAAGTTTTGCTTAAAAAATTGAATTTGAATGGACAAACCATCTGTCATGCGAATGGACACAAGGATGAACTTCAATCGCACGACTGAGCTATGCGAATGGCTCAATCGCATGACTGAGATAGACGAATGGCACATTCACATGACTGAACCATACGTATGAGTTCAAACGTATGACTGAGCTAAACGCATGAAAGATCATACGTCTAAGCCTAATCGCATGACTCAGTCGCACGCATGAGCTCATTCGCACGACTGATCTCAGTCGCACAGTCAATGCGCACGACTATCTTAGTCGCACAGTTCATTTGCACGACTGAACAAAATTTTCAAGTTCATTAAATCAACTTTACTCTTTGACACTTACTAACGTTTATGTACTTTGTGTCACAGATGGCGAGTCTGTGGATGATGAGCACAAAGCATAATATTTGTGCTCATCTTGACCTGTCTTCCCGCAACGCAGTGGAGTTTGCTGGCATTATTACATTTCTACGGTGATCGAGGATTTTCAGAGCTATCTTGACACCATGCACACCATATAGATCAGTACAGCAGGCTTTTCTGGGAAAGAGCTGCAGTAGACAGATCCTCTGAGCCCCATCGTATTAGGAGCTCCATATTTAGAGAGGAGATAGAGATCAACTGAGGAGGATCTTAGGACTGTTCTAGAGTTTGGGGATGATGCTGATTGCCCCCACGATTGCTCCCTTACAGTTCGAGGATTTTCTTAAGAGCCAAGCACTCTAGGGACATCAACGCAGGTGTGCTCAACAAGAGTAACCTATGCCCCCAGTTCAAGTACTTAGCACACGTGCTGCTGAGTTGCATCGCCTCTCGTAAGGGAGGCTTTGACGAGCTTTCTGATCAGATGCAGAACGCCTATGTGGCGTTGGTGCTAAACCACTCTTTCAGCTTCTCGAGGATGATCTTCACCTACCTGGTGGAGATCATTGAGGCTAAGGGCAAAGAGAGCTTCTGCATGTACCCTCGATTCATGCAGATGATCATCAATCAGAAGCTCCCGTCATTGCCCAAGGAGAAGGAGGATGTTGTAGTCCTTGAGGTGATGGATGACACTACCTCGGGAGGACGAGGATGTACCGGGGTAAGCAGGTAAAGCCCCCGGTAAGGTGACTGTTTGGGCATCTGGCCTGTGAAGACTATGTGGCGCCAGCAAGGAGGAAGTGGCGCTACGACGATAGTGATTCAAATGTTGAACAGATAGCTCTACCCTCCGATGACTCAGACGGTATGATCATGATACAAATCAGGGAGGAGACGGTCAGGGTGAACCCAAACCAGCTCCTATTCACCCTGACTTTCAGCCTGATGAGAAGGAGGAGTCAGACGATGAGCCTCTGGTACGAACGGTAGGAAGCCGTGTCATAGCCGCTGAGAGGGGCTGAGGGCGGTTGGTGGACGCCAGGAAGGGTCTGGGAAGCTAATTCAGATCCATCATACACCCCAGACTAGCCAAGTAGCCAAGGGGGAGCCTTCGGGTCTAAAGGACTCGGAAGAAGAGATGGCTCAGCCCTATGGGAAGAAGGGAAAGTGGCTAACATTCACACTGCATACCACCACCTCTACCACTTCACCACCACCTCTACGACTACACCACCCACTACCACTACACCACCCACCACCACTACTCCACCTTCCACAACTACACCACATACCTCTCCACCCATTCATTCACCACCTCCCATATTCACCACAGCCACTACTACCACCACCAGCCACCAAGCCGGACCATCATCCCATTCCACGTTCCCTACCAGATCTACTCTACCCTTAATTGGGGTAGAGGAACAGCTATCAGCACTGAACAAAATGGAGCTAAAGTTGTTAGCCGCTGATGAAGAAAAGACTGCATAGCTACATCAGCTGGTGGAGTTCAATGCTTCCCAAGCTCAGCAGATCTCACAGCAGGCACAGCAGATTGCTCAACTCCAAGAGCATAAGGAGGAGTCTACTAAGAAGCTGGAGGGGTTGGAGGCTGCTAACAAGAAGATCATGCTCAAACTCAAAGGATCTAAGGATGAGCCTCTGATGATCGGTGAGGGAGATGATGATGAGGATGATGATGAGGATGATGATGAAGATAAAGACAGTGAGGATGATGATGTGAGTGGTGTGGGAGAAGCAAGAGGGAGTCAGGATGATATGAGGATGATGAAGGAGATGCAGCTGCATCTGCCTCTGCTCATGGTCAAGAGCAACGAACGAAGAAAAGGCAAGACCAAGGAGCATCGTCATCTGCACCACCTACCTCCCCGTCTGCAGAAGCTCCTGACATGATTCAAGGCAAAAATTAAAGCTTAGATGTCTATATGTTATTAAACGTTTGTACTTGAAATCATGTATTAATGTTAATTTAAATAAATAAATGAAAAAGTTGAACTGTCATGAGTTATGTGCATAATGTATACTAATTTTTTGATGTGTTTGTTTATTTCTTTAACAGGTTCAACTAAACAGGCTGACGAGCATGATGTGGTACCCCTTTGACAAATCAAGGCTCAATTGACAATGATTCCTGATTTGCAAGGGATTGTACATCGCTCAGTCAGCTACACACCTGAAGAGGGAGAAATCATCCATGATTTGACAGATGAACAAATTGCCGAAATGTTCAGTCTCAATCTGGATGAATTGGTGAAGGATGCTCCTGAAGTTGACGTAGTCAGTGATGAAGAACTACAAGATGTCGATGAGGTGGAGATTGAGGATGTGACTGCTGACCATTATCCCAGTATACTAACGCCGAAGGCGAGGTACTACCAGATCTAGGAGAAGCATTTGGCAGCAGTGCATTCTATAAAGTTGAAGAAAAGATAGCTGAAAATGAACCTACAGAAGAAGTTCTCAGGCGGATGATGCTGATCTAGCAAACAAAAAGGCTGAGTGGGCAGCCTGCCTGGAGGAAATGAGGAAACAGCGAGAGCCTGTAAAGTCTAACACCTACACCAAGCTCTACAAAGTAAAGAAGCATCAGAAGGTGTCTGGCAAGATCATAAGCTGGGCATACTTTGAGGACCTAAATGTATATGTTGTGAAGAGAGAGAAGGGCATAGAGTATTTCAGATTCCCACACGATCTGAAAACGCTCCCTGGATTTGAGCTTAACCGTCTTGCTAACTTGAACCTGCTTTATGCAATTCCTGGAAAGAAATCGGGATGTTTCGAGAAAGCAAGGAAACGGGAATACCATACGAGGTGGGTCAACTTCAAACCTCAACAGCCCAGAAGATTCATTCATAAGACAGAGGTTGACCCTACCTCAGGAAG
The DNA here is from genome assembly GCA_024085815.1 of Flaveria linearis. NCBI lineage: Eukaryota > Viridiplantae > Streptophyta > Magnoliopsida > Asterales > Asteraceae > Flaveria > Flaveria linearis. The sequence continues at coordinate 35,344,589 of CM044006.1, forward strand.
ACCAAATGTAGTCTTGAAATGGCACCCTCCACGCATAATGTCTCGTATTCCTTTGCGGGAGATTCCACAAGACTTTACACCCCATTCAAATGGTGGTATTATGACTGGCGCACAAGGAGAGGCCGTCATAGTTTTGGATCAGGAGGGGACGGTGGAGACAATAAGGGTGTTTGACCCAATGTGGTTCACAAACTTGTCTGCAGCTGATGTTTATACATTGTACAAGTGGCCACTATTTTTTGATACGCAAGATATCGTGCAAGCACTTCAGTTTCAACATGTTAAACGTTTATGCTTTGCACTTGATATTCATGCTGGGGTTCCAAGAGAAGAAAGAGTCAAGAGATACGAAGAGTTTACAAAGGAAGTCAAAGAATAGGTAGAACTAGGTCAGAGGGAGTTTGTTGGTACACATGTCCCTAGTTCTAGTTCTAGTGTGCTTAAATGTAAATGACTTTCATTTTGTTACACTGATGTAATCGTTTGATATTTGTAATGAAAGACTCTTGATTGAATGAATATATGTAATTGAATGGGTACTTAATGAAATACAATATGTGGTTGTACTTATAATGTTTATTATTTCATTGATTAGTAGTTTAACTCTTAGTGGACTGACTATATAGGTTTGTGGTTGTTTGAATTAATCTTAGTAATGTAATGTTTAAGAAATATATTCAAACTTAGTAATATGAAGTTCTCATGCGAATGGCCCATGCTAATGGACCATACGCATGAACAACTTCATGTGAATGCCTCAGTCGCACCACTGAACCAGGAGACTGGATCAGTCATATGATTGTTACATAAGATTGGCTCAGTCGCACGACTGAACACTCAGTCGTACGAATGGATCAACCGCATGGCTCAATCGCACGACTGAACCATACTTGTGGTTCAGTCGCCCGAATGAGAAACACTAACCTATAAATACCACTTAAATCATGGAAAAACGTATCACTTCGCATGTATACGTACCCTAGCCGTCCAGACCTCCAAGAACCTGTCCAAGTTCATAGATCACACTAGATCGATTACCAATCATCTTAACGTTTAGTTTCAATCTACAATTGATTCTACGTGCGTTCTCACTGATTGGATCGCCAATCAAATAGGATTCCGCACTATTTGATTCGGTATACACGTTTATCAGTTAGTATTTGTTCAATACTTGATCCTAACAAAATATTTGAGTTTTGTCCTTTTTATACTTTAGCCCTCCACTTTGGCCTCTTTCTTTTTCTTTCAAGATACTTTGTTTTCTTTTCTCATTTCTTTTCTTTTTTTTATTTTAGACAAAATTTTCAGGTGTTACATCGAGGCGCGTAGCGAGGGAACAGGTTGGAGTTCGGAGGGTGGACGTCAGAGGTCGGAGGATGAGGGTGGATCTCGATGGTCAACGGTGGAGCTCGATCGATGATTGGAGGTTAAGGGTTGAGGTCGCGTAGAGAGCTGCTAGGGCAAGAATGGAGGGAATAATGAGTAGGGGGAACAAATTGCGGGTTAATGTTTAGAGCAAACTAATTAACGGCAGAAATGGAGGGAATAATGGTGTCGCCGCTATTCCTTTGTACGATAAAACGAACGCCGTTAGATCTGCACACTAATTAACGGCCAGATCTAAGTGAATTCACTTGAAAACAGATCGACTATAATTAGTGGCGACATGTCACCGCTAATAAGTCACCATTTATAGTAACAATTCTAGTAGTAGTGTCGTTTAGTCATTTGGCCTGTATAATAGTGGTGATGATTCATTAATTCCAACTAAAATCACTAGATGTGAAACACATTCTCAAGAAAATTCTTTAGGTTCTCTTATTACGTGTAAACAATAGCAAAAGCAAACAATTAAATAAATTAAACCTAGTTTATGGAAATACAAATGGATATCATTAGAAAATTCAAATGTAAGGTTGGTATTGGTCATGTACCAAAGCAAAAATGAAGGTATTAGATGAGTTTGAAGGTGGCTTGAAAGAGCATTATGCAAGATATTTCGACTATAAAGCTGAGAGATTGAAAACATACTCGGGGTACTATCAAGATGGCTGTGCATTCAATGATGAATTAGTATTTACTATATGTGTCTTAAGGGTGTCAAACAGGATGTATCAACGGTTGCGTAAAAGTTATAGGTCTGGATGGGTTGTTTGTAAAAATGGTGCTTTGTTGATCTTGACTATTAGAGGAGACGTCAATAATTATAATATTCCTGAGCACATGTTGTTGTGTTTACTTTTCCTGACGTTATGTATTGTTAGTAACGTACTGGTTACCCATATTGCATGTAGTTGTTTTTTCATTAGTGTATATTAGGAAATTTTGTAGTTATGAATGATTCATTCCTTATAATACCTTATGTTAAGCACAGACAAATCTAACAACCTGCAATTAGACTCAGATTTGTTAAAGTAAATTTCAAGTTTAGTTACATATCTTGAGAAAAAGTATGGTAAGCTTCGGTGTAAATTATAGTTTAGGCTAGTACAAATTTAACAACCTATCAATTAGACTCAGATAAATGGTTTAAGAGTAGGCATTCTATGGATTTTCAATATCAAGATCATAGGTTTGAACCTTAGTTAATGCAATATGCTCTAGGTGGTCCAGGATTTTATCACAGAGCGTTCTTTAGGTGGTGGGTTCACAAGAATGGGCGGCGGTCAGGAAACTAGCGTTGCCTATGTTTGCAGGGCGTGGGTGCCATTTGTCGATGGGTTTGCCGGGTGGTCAAACTTATAATATTCGTTAGCCGCTTAAAAAAAATAAAAAGAAAACAAATTCAACAACTTCTTACATATATTTTGTGACTTGTCGCTATCATAACAAATCAACTATTTAATAATGATATATAATGTTCATAATATTATTTCTAAATTATAAAAAACTATAATTTTATAGAAATTAGAATATATTTCTTTATATTAGAAAACATTAATTTTTAAAAAAATTTCATGAAATATTAAGTATTTTTAATATAGAAAACTTTTTTTATATACACATTGTTTAAAAATATTTTTTGCAAATAGAAAGTTTAAACATATCAATTTGTTTTTTTTAATAGTATGGATTACTATCGGCTAGTTTGGATTTTATAACAATCTAATTTGCCTTGTTTCTAAACAAACTTTTTTTAAAGGCGGATTTTAAAAAAAATTGTTGTTATTCTTTTACTACTTAAGATAGTTAATTATACGGGATTACAATTATTCATTATCTCACAAAAATATATTGTAAATTTAATATATTCAGTAACTGTTAGTTTATATTTTCATTCACACAAAAGTCTCTAAACTAATAATAAAATATAATTAAATATAAATATAGTGGTCGAAGTTGTACAGATTTTGTACACTCAATTCAAAATATTAATAGGTATGAATTAGAAAAGAAAAAAAAGGACATTAAATTATAGGAAACAATCAACCATTAACTTGACCATTTGGCTTTCGCTTCCTTGGTCAACACGTGCATGTTACCCTCCGCTATTCAAAAAAATACAATATGTCAAACTCTCTGTCTATAAATAACTACGATTCCCTAGTGGCATATTCATTCATGCCATCACAAACAAACTTGTAAAAGCATTAAAGCAACAAGCTTTATTTAATCTTGTAAGATGGTGTTAAGTGGGTAGATCGGTTGATTCAATAGCCAAAGAAAATAGAGGGAATACAGGAAGCAAATAGAGAAGATAGTTAGAGCAAATTTTCTGATGTTTACTTCAAAACCAAAGATGACAATTTAAAGGGAAACAAATCTAGAAAACTTAACAACTTGGAAATAAACATTAGTGGAAACGTGGGCATTCCCATTATCTTCTTTATTTAAGCCACTATCTCCTTCATTTAACCCACTATCTCCTTCATTTAAGCCACTATCTCCTTCATTTAAGCAAGACTAATTCAAAGAAACGTTGCAGAAGCTTTCAAAGAAACGTTGCAGAAGCTGATTCCATTCTCAAACATCTTGCGCATGGGCCTTGGTTCCTGGACTTTCTTTTGGGCTATTCCCATGTACGGTTTGCATGATATGCATGGACTTCGACACGTAACAATCCACCCCACTCGAAGTCACCTTGTCCTCAAGGTGAAACTGAGGATAAGTACGAGAGAAACGCCACTTATTCTCCCATGTTGCATCCTCGCGAGGTTGACCAACCCATTTAACCAAAATCTCCGTCTTAGGCCGATATTCCCTTTCTGTATGACCCTTCTTCCAACACAAGCTCCGGCTGTGGAATTAATTGTGACTGACAGGCTCATCAACGGGAGGAGGGACTGGTTCTGGAACAGGACCTTCACTCTTTCTTAATAAACTCACATGAAACACATCGTGAATTAAGGACCCGAGTGGTAATTCGAGCCGATAAGCCACTTTCCCACCTTAGCAAGAACCTTGTAAGGACCAAAAAAACGTGGACTGAGTTTAGCCGAAGCTCTAGTAAACACGCTCGACTGACGATATGGCTGCAATTTTGTTGGGTTTGTTGGACCTAAACAATGTTGTTTAACCATTTTAAACAAGAAAACGCAGCGGAATATGAACTTAATTTCGTATTCTATAATCTGAAAATTAAAGTTCATAACATTATTTCAACAAACCCAAAGACAAAGGATCATATAATGTGAATAGATTAGTTATCAAGAAGCAAACAAACAACCAAATCAACATTATGAACTACCTTTAAGAAGCTGTCAAAACCGTGGATTTATCATGAAGATCCAGCCCTTAGCGCCCCTATGGCAGCTTGGAGCGCCCCTATGGCAGCTTGGAGCGCCCTTATGGCAGCTTGGAGCGCCCCTATGGCAGCTTGGAGCGCCCCTATGGCAGCTTGGAGCGTTCCTGATGCCGAGGCTTGTTAAACTGCTGAAAATCGTGGATGTAGATGAAAAGAATGATGTTCTTGAGCAGCCAAAACACCAAGAGAAGGTGTTCTCAAGTGTTCATACCCATAAGCCCTTTTAGCAACACCTTTTGCTAGGATTTGTACACCAATTCGAACCAAGAACAAAGCTGAAATCGTATTTCAGCAGTGAACTTTTACAAGGCTGCTGGAACTTTGTTTCAACCATGAAATCATCTATTAGATGATGAAATCCAGCCCTTGAATCGATTTTGCATGTGAGAAAAAAGGTAGATCAGATGTGTGTGTTCTTAGAAAGGTTTGTTTCAAAAACAAGAAAGGGGAGAAGAGGAGAAAAGGCCTTGCGGCCGAAACAACAACAACAAACCCTTTTAGGGTTTTCCCTTTAAAAACCTTCTAAGTTTTTACAAAATGTTTTTTTAACATAATTAACCTTTTAATTATACATAATATGCACACACACTTTTATTATTTAATGTTGATTAACTAATTTAAACAACATAACAAATAATGTCCATGAACAAAATATCCTCATAGTTTGTTCTTTCTCACATATAATTTATGTAGAAAACCCATTTTCCAAATTGGTGTAATTATTTAATTGCATGATCATATCATCAATTAAATATTAGTTGGTGTTTGCTAAGCTTGTTATTGGGTATGACCCGACTTGGATCACAACGTACTAACCACATCAATGTTCTATGTGTCTTGGGCATACAGAATCCAACAATCTCCACTTGCACAAGATACATAGAAGATTGATGCAAGCAGTAAATACCGCCTAACAACGGTTTACTACCCTTAATACGCATGACTTAGAAGCCATTCAATAACATCATCCCCTTTAAGTATCCAACTTGAAATGATTTAGGTGAATCAATCATTTATCCTTTTGTTTCAGATGTCATGTTAAATCCAAGGACACAGAATGATCATTCCTTGTTGATTTAACTTATTCAGGCCTTAGACATCATACTCTCAACGAATAAGAGGAACAAATCCCATCTTGACTACATACGTTTCTCACAATCACCTTATGTCATACCTGAACATAGCCTTATGTACTGACAATTGTTTCATATCAGTGAAGAACTAGCTCAAGGTATAACACTTGGTGAATATCAAAACCCAATATGTATCTCAGGTCGGAGGATACCAAATGATATTCGCCTTTACTCAAATTTACTTATGATCAATCAATAAGATTCCATGTAGTAAGATTTGAGATGCGGGTCAGTCCAATATTCGTATCCCACGAATATCTATGAACCTTGGTAGCAACCAATTGCTCTATATTCATGCCTTATGAATATCCACCAATCCAAGTTCATAATAATCTTACATTCATATTTTTCCACAAATATGACCGACTACGGACATTTAGAATAATAAAATTATTCATGGATGTAAACATGCTAAAAGGAACATCACTTAAAATATCGTAAATGCATAGATAAGTTAAGTATTACAATTTTTCCATATTAATAATATTAATACTAAATAGATCAATTCCAATCACTAGAATATCGAAGTCCTGAGGCACAGGTATGACTTTCATGCTTTGCCCTTTCAAGGAGCTTCGTGAGTGGATCCGCAATGTTTTGATCAAAGTGAACTTTGCGAATACATATCTTTCCCTTTTCAACTTCATCCCTTATGTAGTTGAATTTCGCTCATTGTACCTAATCTTTTGATGTGCACGGGGTTCCTGATTTGAACAATCGCACCCTCGTCATGACAAAAGATTCCTAAGGGGTCTTGAATGGTAGAGACCATCCTTAGATTGGTGATAAACCTTTTTATCCATGCAGCTTCCCAAGCTGCTAATGAGGCGGCTATGTATTCGAATTCTGTAGTGGACAATGCTACCCTATTCATAATGGAGACGTACCCCGATTGTGATCGAGGATCATCTTGATCAGTTTGGAACTTAGTATTCGTGTAACCCTTTACAACCAGTTCCTCTTCATCAGATCCGTATATTAGAAACATATCCTTAGTCCTCCTAAGGTATTCCAATATACATTCAACAGCCATCCAATGGGTGTTACATGGATTCTGCTGATATCTACTTGTCATGCTTAACGCGCATGACATGTCCAGTCTAGTGCATATCATCGCATATATGATGGATCCTATAGCAGACGCATATGGGATGTCCTTCATATGATGTTGCTCATCCTTTGAGCTTGGACATTGAGATGCACTCAATATTGTCCCTCTTTGAATAGGTACTATACCTTTCTTAGAGTTTTTCCATCTGAACCTTTTCAAGATTTTATCAATGTATGCACTTTGGTTTAACCCTATCAACCGCCTCGATCTATCCCTATAGATCTTTATTTCTAAAATATAGACGGCTTCACGGAGATTCCTTTGGAAAAACAATTTCCAAGTGTAGTATGTCATTAACATACAATACTAAGAACGTAATTACACTCCCACTAGCCCCTTGATACACACAATCCTTGTCAGCGTTCTTGATGAAACCCAATTTCTTGATCTTTTCATCAAAACGTTGATTCCAACTTCTCGATGCTTGTCTCAATCCATAGACTGATATCTTTAACTTGCATACTTTATCAGGATGACTTTAGCATAGCGATTGGCGAGAAGGTTTCATCATAATCAACCCTTTGACTTAGAGTGAAACCTTTTGCTACAAGTCATGCCTTGTAAGTATCCAAGTTTCCATGCATGTCAGTTTTCTTCTTGAAAACCCACTTGCATCCAACCGGTTTGGAGTTAAGTGAAGAATCAACCAATTCCCAAACTTGGTTGTCATATATGGATTGCATCTTTACGTTTATGGCTCCTAGCCACATGTCACAATCCGAATTGGACATTGCTTCATGGTATGTAGTTGGCTCTTTGAAGTCAACAACGTAGCATCCATCTATGAAAAATCCACATTTTTCATGTGGAATGCTAACTTTACCAGATCTGCGAACGTTTTGTGTGTATTGATCAACCTCTTGATCATGATCAACAACCTTTTGTTGATTGCTAGTGTCAACCAAACATGTATCGGCTTGTGGATCTTGATCCTCATCAAATTCCACTGTTCTATGCGTCATTCCTTCCATAAGGAACTTGGATTCCAAGAACTCTGCCTTTTGAGCAATGAATACCTTTTGCTCTGTTGGATCAAAGAAGTGGTATCCTATACAGTCCTTTTGGATATCCAACAAATATACACTTAGTGAATCGACTTTCAGTTGGTTTGGGTGTTAAGCTTAACATAAGCTTCATGACCCATGATTTAAATATGATAGCGATAGAACTATTCCATTTAATATTTCAAAAGGCGTCGAATCCACTTTCTTGGTTTGGGCCATGTTCAAAATATGAGCCCGAGAGTAGTGCGAAACCCCAAATGATAGAGGTAGTGAGCTTATAGCCATCATAGGTCGAACCATATCAATAGGGTTCGATTTCTCCTTTCAGACACACCATTATGTTATGGTGTTCTGTGAGGAGTAAGTTGTGAGACAATCTTACAACTTCCTAGATGATCCCTAAAAGTCTCACTTAGGTATTCACCTTCTCTATCTAAAGGTGAACTTTGGTAGTTCTATCGAGTTGATTTTCTACTTCATTCTTGAAGTTTTTGAACATTTCAAATTCTTCATGTTTATGTGCCATCAAGTACACATGACCATAGCGACTATAATCGTCGGTTAAGGTAATGAAGTAAGTCTCACCATACCTTGTCATTGTCTTAAAAGGACCACATACATCCAAATGTATGACTCCTAATAAGTCTCTTGCCCTCTCATTAGTACCACTAAAGGGCGTGTTTGTCATCTTACCTTGTAAACAAGATTCACACTTATCAAATGAACATTTTTATTTGTTTTCAAAAGACCATTCTTTTAAAGTGTTTAAATCCGATTCTTGTTTATTTAACCAAGATGACAATGACAAGAATAAGAGTCACTTAAACCATTTTAAGTCTCTTGGTGCATGATAGGTATAATGTGTTATTATAGGACGAATTTATGAACCAATTCATCAACATCATTAGAAGGCATGGCCTTAAAATAATATATATCATCCATATAAATATAAATACCATCATTTACTAACTTTAAATCATAACCATATCGTTTTAAAAGGGAAACTTAAATCATGTTCCTAGTCAAACTAGGGGCATATAACATGTTTTGACGAACAACTTCCAAACCTTTTGAAAGTTTCAAAACATAGTCTCCTTTCTTAAAGTGCTTATTTCTTTTGAACCCTTGCAACAAATTGCAATAGTGAGTTCCATATGAGGTATCCAATTACCCATGTGCTTTTAGGAAATAATACCTAAGTTAATATGGATTATGAAAGTTATACTTAAGGTTTGCCCAGCATCCCTTTATTTCTCAACTCATTTAGATAGGTTGGATGAATCCCTTTCAAATGACCTATCTCACCATACTCAAAACATGGATCGTTTTCGGTTACCTTAGGCTTCATAAGCTTAGGTTTTGGAGGTTCCGCTTTGATCTACCCTTACCCATTGCCTTTTGATGTGCCCTTCTCCTTTGCAACATTTGCCTTGGGATCGGAAATGGCCTCAACATCGTCGGGGTCGGGTTGGTTAGGAATAGGATCGTCAAGGACATTTGCCTTTGCTCTTACTTGAGAACAATTCTTAAGTTTTGAGACTAGTCCATAAGGTTATTATGGTTCAGACGATCCCTCTCTAAAATAGTTCTCAGTGATAGGGTATGGACGGTCGGGGTGGTAACATTATTGTTTGCGGCCATTCTACAAATTTTACAAAGTTCTTTTTAGTATTTCTGAAAAATTTCATTTTAATTATTAATACCCTTTATGTCTCATAGACAATTAATAATTAAAATCTAGAATCCAACGTTACATTCAAATAATGGTTAGGTGACCTTTATCCCATTATTCAAATTAACAAGGTAGTCAACTTTTGACAATTGCAACCTTTTGCAACTTCTAGCGGTATGGGATCGACTTTAAACATCATATGTAAAGTCGGCATGTTAATCCCATCAACACCATTTGGAAACCATATTTTAGGTGATCTATTCAACATGGTTTGCAAATCAAGTTACCCTATTTGCACACACATGTGAGTTTACCAACACAAGTGGTTAGGTGACCTTTATCCCACCAATGTGGTATTCCCACCTTAAGTCATAAGTTCCCTCAAAATGGTTAGGTGACCTTTATCCCATTAAGAGTTTCCAAATGACTTAAGTGTTGTGCAAAAGGACGGTGTTAAACTTGTTTGAAAAGGGATTTTTAGTTTTCATTGATTCTAGTTTGAAAACTCTATTTACCTTGTATTTGCATGCTTTCAAATGCAAGGTATCCTATGGTTCACTTTTAATAAAACCTCTTTTATTAAATCATTAATCCTTTTAATAACCTTTTATTAATCACTTAATGATTAGGAACCATAAATTTCAGCTTGTTAAGTTTGTTAATTGGTTTGTTATGCACATACAAATGTCAAATAACAATCATACAACAAACAACCAAACAAGCACAATCATACAAACATATGTGCATAACTATAGCCACTAAGTTGACTACACTTGTTTGCCATCACAAGTGTTGTCATAAGGTCTTTCCTAAGGGTTCAACACAACACAAATGATGAGGTCTTCAAAGACTCCCACTTGAACTTGCATCCAAATGCTTCAAGTCCATCCTTTGTGTCTTCCTTTTGTGCTTCCTTCCCGAGCATCTTCTTTTACAAAATATATATCCTAATACATATTTTCTAGTAAAAGAAAAAATACTCCTAATCTATTTATTACATTGCCAAATGAATAAATAAATTACAATCCAAATAGAAACACCAAAAGGAATTATTACAACCCAAATCGAAAGAATACAACCAACATGACAATTCCATAATCAACCAAATCCAAAACATATATGGTCAAGGCTATGTTATGCACTAAGACATGTATCCATATACATCATTTCAAGAACTAAATGAACCCCATTTGACCCTAAATTTTCAGCCAACACAAACTAAGAATTTAGGGTGTATTGTCCAAACAAAAACAATCAACCAATTTGATATCTTCCTTTCAAGATCCAATCATAAGCATGCATGATTACAACCTTGAAAGGTTGGGGTATCATCAAATCATCACAAAACAGCCCTAATGAGGTTGTTAAACCTTATATATCCAAATATGCAAGAACATATGAAACTAATCATCCACATAACCGGCTCTAGATGCCATTGTTGGGTTTGTTGGACCTAAACAATGTTGTTTAACCATTTTAAACAAGAAAACGCAGCGGAATATGAACTTAATTTCGTATTCTATAATCTGAAAATTAAAGTTCATAACATTATTTCAACAAACCCAAAGACAAAGGATCATATATATGTGAATAGATTAGTTATCAAGAAGCAAACAAACAACCAAATCAACATTATGAACTACCTTTAAGAAGCTGTCAAAACCGTGGATTTATCATGAAGATCCAGCCCTTAGCGCCCCTATGGCAGCTTGGAGCGCCCCTATGGCAGCTTGGAGCGCCCTTATGGCAGCTTGGAGCGCCCCTATGGCAGCTTGGAGCGCCCCTATGGCAGCTTGGAGCGTTCCTGATGCCGAGGCTTGTTAAACTGCTGAAAATCGTGGATATAGATGAAAAGAATGATGTTCTTGAGCAGCCAAAACACCAAGAGAAGGTGTTCTCAAGTGTTCATACCCACAAGCCCTTTTAGCAACACCTTTTGCTAGGATTTGTACACCAATTCGAACCAAGAACAAAGCTGAAATCGTATTTCAGCAGTGAACTTTTACAAGGCTGCTGGAACTTTGTTTCAACCATGAAATCCATCTATTAGATGATGAAATCCAGCCCTTGAATCGATTTTGCATGTGAGAAAAAAGGTAGATCAGATGTGTGTGTTCTTAGAAAGGTTTTGTTTCAAAAACAAGAAAGGGGAGAAGAGGAGAAAAGGCCTTGCGGCCGAAACAACAACAACAAACCCTTTTAGGGTTTTCCCCTTTAAAAACCTTCTAAGTTTTTACAAAATGTTTTTTTTAACATAATTAACCTTTTAATTATACATAATATGCACACACACTTTTATTATTTAATATTGATTAACTAATTTAAACAACATAACAAATAATGTCCATGAACAAAATATCCTCATAGTTTGTTCTTTCTCACATATAATTTATGTAGAAAACCATTTTCCAAATTGGTGTAATTATTTAATTGCATGATCATATCATCAATTAAATATTAGTTGGTGTTTGCTAAGCTTGTTATTGGGTATGACCCGACTTGGATCACAACGTACTAACCACATCAATGTTCTATGTGTCTTGGGCATACAGAATCCAACAAATTTAACATAAACATAATCACTCACTGCAAATTCCAATTCCCGTCGGTGCCGATCGGCATAATTCTTCATGCGGTTTTGGGCTTCAAAAAGGTTGGTACGTAAGGTTTGGAGCATCAGATCTCGGGCTTGGAGGTAATCTTCAACAGCTTGTACCTTAGTCGTTCCCGGAACATATGGTAAAAGCTTAGGGGGTAGCCGACCATAAACAACCTGGAAGGGTGTTAACTTGGTGGAAGAGTGAACTGAAGTGTTGTAGCTATATTCTGCCCAAGGTAACCACTCCACCCATTTCTTAGGCTTGTCACAGACAAAACACCGCAAATATTGCTCTAGTATTCTATTGACAACTTCCGTTTGCCCGTCCGATTGCGGATGGTAACTAGAGCTCATGCACAATACCGACCCCTGCAATTTAAATAAGGCCTGCCAAAAAGAACTTATAAAAATTTTATCACGATCACTCATAATGGTCGTAGGTATACCATGCAAACGAACAATGTTAGCAACAAATTCCCTAGCCACGGTTGCAGCCGTAAACGGGTGACGTAAGTGCACAAAATGAGCATACTTTGAGAGTCTATCAACGACTAACATCACTACCGTGAACCCGTTAGAAATCGGTAAACCCTCCACAAAATCCATGCTAATGTCTTCCCAAATTTTTTCTGGCACTGGAAGAGGTTGTAATAACCCGGCTGGTTGCATGCTATCCGACTTAGCTCGTTGACACGTATGGCATTCCCGTATATACTTCTTCACAAACTCCTTCATTCCAACCCACCAAAAATTATGCTTCACTTTAGCTATTGTTTTATGGAATCCAAAATGTCCTCCTTCAGAAGAGGAGTGACACAAAGCCAACACAGTAGGTATAAGTGGGGATTTGGAACTTAATAATATAACACCTTCTTTGAACCACACCCATCACGCTTCACAAGGGTCCACCTAGATGCATTGGGCAAAGAAGAAGGCAATTGCAAATAAAAAGAGTCAGATTGTACCTCCTTTTGTATGTCAGCCCACAAAGACGAGCATGGATGCGAAACGCCTAGAAAATGAAACTCGGGTTTACGAGAGAGAGCATCCGCTCCCCTGTTCGAACTCCCACTTTTGTATTCAATCTTATAATCAAAACCCAAAAGTTTGTGTAACCATCTTGACTGAGCCGGCGTGGTAATGCGTTGTTCCATCAGGTACTTTAAACTAACATGATCTGTTTTGACCACAAAAGGACGGCCCAATAGATAGTGACGCCATTTCCGAACCGCCTTCACAATTGCTAACATTTCCTTCTCATATGTCGACCAAGACAACATGGTACTCTTCAAGGGAGCACTATAATAAGCCAAGGGTCGTCCTCTTTGAGTGAGAACCGCCCCAATACCCACCCCACTTGCGTCACACTCCACGGTAAAAGGGTGGGACCAATCGGGTAGAGCTAACGTTAGGGTGGTAGTCAATGCAATTTTTAAAGCTTGGAACGCCGCCTCTGCCTTCTCATCCCAATGGAAAGGACCTTTGCCCACTAGTTTGTGTAAAGGAGCTGTTATACCTCCGAACCCTTTTATAAACTTTCGATAATATCCGGCCAATCCTAAAAACCACGGACTCCCTTTGCACTAGTTGGAGTAGGCCATGAGAGAACGGCTTGAACCTTGGCCAGCTCCACCGCGACACCTCCCGACGAAATCACATGCCCCAAATAATTAACCTGAGCAACTCCAAAGCAACATTTGGAAAGCTTGGCAAAAAGATGATTAGTAACTAACAACTCCAATACAGTACGTAAATGACCCAAGTGAGCATCCAAAGACCTTGAATAAATAAGAATATCATCAAAAAATACCAAGATAAACTTACGAAGATATGGCCTAAAAATATCGTTCATCAAGCATTGAAAGGTAGCCGGTGCGTTGGTGAGCCCAAAAGGCATAACGACAAACTCATAATGTCCATCATGCGTTCGAAAGGCTGTTTTAGGGATGTCGGCTTCGCGAACCCGTATTTGGTGATAACCGGAGCGGAGATCAAGCTTGGAAAAAATATTAGCACCATGTAATTCATCCAGGAGCTCATCTATCATTGGAATCGGGTACTTATCCTTGACTGTGATGTCGTTAAGGGCTCGATAATCGACACAAAAACGCCACGTACCATCGGTTTTCTTGACTAGCAAAACCGGGGATGAGAATGGGCTGTGGCTAGGGCGAATCAACCCGTCATGAAGCAATTCCTTAACCTGCTTCTCTATTTCTGTCTTTTGCAAATAAGGTTGGCGATACGGACGAGAGTTCACCGGTTTGGCTCCCGGTAGTAAGGGAATATTATGATCATGAGAACGTTTGGGGGGTAGGCCTGTAGGCTCCTTAAAGACATGTTCGAACTCAGTTAAAACCCGTTGGACAGCCGCGCATGGGCTAGGATTAGTGGAAGGTTTGGTTTCGACTCGACTAATATGGAGAAGTAAGGCGGTACCTTGAATCCCCATTAGTTCATTTGCCTTCAAGGCTGTAAGATCGGAACCCTTCAACCCCTGTAGCTTATGCGACGAGCCCGCAAGACGAAAGCCAAGAGTGAGGTTTTGGAAATCGATCTCAATAGGCCCTAAAGTCTTCAACCATTGGACCCCTAAAACAATTGGGCAAGCTGCTATTGGCAAAACAAAGAAATCTGTTGTTATGGTGTACCCCTGAATAACAATTGTGAGACCACGTACGCGACCCGCGCAAGCTAACTTTTCGCGGTTAGCAACCACCACCTCCAATTTGATGCCTGTATCCACCGTTAGACCGAATCGTTCCACCAAGGTCTGTTCAATGAAATTGTGGGTGCTTCCACCATCAATCAATACTACCACATCTTTATTATGAATCTTACCCGGCAATCGAAGCGTTTGAGGCAAAATGGAGCCAGAAATTGCATGAAACGATATCTCAGCAGTAACCCCATCAGGCTGGGAGTCGTCTGCTTTATTCTCATGGGTGATATCTTCATCAAAGTCATCTATTTCACTGATCATGAAAAGTTGGGGTTTGCTACACTTGTGACCCGGAATGTAGCGCTCATCACAATAGTAGCAAAGGCCTTTTTCCCTTCGTTCCCTTGCTTCTGCACCGGATAACCGACGAACTGGGTTTGGGGGTGGTAGAGCAAGAGGTTGGGCTGGAGCTGGGCCTAAGAGACCAGTAGTGGGCGGGGCCCTTGAGGGAGAATGAGAACTCGTTACCCTGGTTGAAGGCAAAACTCGACGTTGCAGATTCATCTTCTCCTCAATCAAACGCGATAACCCGATTGCATCCGCCAAGGTGCGTGGTTTCTTAAGCTTAACCTCCAAACGAACTTCTTCCTTCAAGCCACCTACAAAACAACCAAGTAAAAAAAATTCCGGTAGGCCGTCGACACGGTGCGACAACCGTTCGAAAGCCTCGATATAAGCTGCTACGGTTGTAACTTGTTTGAGTCGATGGAGGGACTCCGAGGGGTCCTCGTAATCAGTCAGTCCAAAACGACCCAACAAAGCGGTGGTGAATTCCCTCCATGTCATCGGTCCTCGGGTCTTGGTGTACCAACGGTGCCATTGTAAAGCAATGCCGTCAAGATGAAACGAAGCCAAACTGACTTGATCTTGCTCGTCGACACTTTGAAATTCAAAGTATTGTTCCGCCTGATAGATCCACCCCGTAGGATCATCACCACTAAACCGAGGAAAATGGAGTTTTAAATAAGGCTTTCCTTCTTTTCCCAGCACGATCTTCTTACCGGAACCTGAAACGTCGCCTGCATTTTTCGCATGTATGGCCTGGACATCCGCCATTAATTTGTTGTACATGGCAGTGAGTTTTTCAAGGGTATCATTGGTGCTTTGCTGAAATTGTTCTTGAGTTTGTTTACGTGTTTCCATTGGATCAAGGCCGCTCTGATACCACTGTTAAGTGTGTAGATCGGTTGATTCAATAGCCAAAGAAAATAGAGGGAATACAGGAAGCAAATAGAGAAGATAGTTAGAGCAAATTTTCTGATGTTTACTTCAAAACCAAAGATGACAATTTAAAGGGAAACAAATCTAGAAAACTTAACAACTTGGAAATAAACATTAGTGGAAACGTGGGCATTCCCATTATCTCCTTTATTTAAGCCACTATCTCCTTCATTTAACCCACTATCTCCTTCATTTAAGCCACTATCTCCTTCATTTAAGCAAGACTAATTCAAAGAAACGTTGCAGAAGCTTTCAAAGAAACGTTGCAGAAGCTGATTCCATTCTCAAACATCTTGCGCATGGGCCTTGGTTCCTGGACTTTCTTTTGGGCTATTCCCATGTACGGTTTGCATGATATGCATGGACTTCGACACGTAACAGATGGCTTTCAAAAATGCATGCACCCTTTTGGTGTTTCTTGTTATCTTGATTGCTGTTATTAGCCCATCCGTAGTTGAAGGTAGAGTCTTGACTAATGATTTTGCCACGGCGAACCATCTTGCTACATACTCAGCCGTGTATAACAAGGCGAAGAATAGTATGTCGTTTTGGCTCCAACGACTTGCATCGGGTCCTAGCCCTAGAGGACCTGGTCATTAGCTTCGTTTGATGTATTATGGATCGATGATGCCCCGGTCAAGTGATGCGACCAAAATAAGAAGATATTCGTTTATTTTTCTTTGTTTTTACAGTTGTAAATTTATGAATAAGCTTGAATGAAATAAGTTTTTCATTGAGAAAGTGGAAGAATTTTTAATGATCAATGTATTATTTTCTTTAATTTTGGCTTCGGATTTCTTCGTTTCACGTCAAGAGCATCTTGAATCCACGTCTATTAGTTTATAATATTTGTTAGATACTAGCTAGGTACACATCACATGTGATCACAATCTCTAATATTGAAAATTATATTGCATAAACTCTTGTACACTTAATGCTACATAATTGAATTTTTATGTCCAAAGTTTTCCATAAAATATAACTTGGTTTCAAAAGACAATTAGACATAATATTTAGTTTCTTCACTTTTCAGCCATAGATCTAGGATTCTTTGTTTAAAACACGTTCTTTCTATACCATAATTAAATATAATCTTATTCTAAGTAAATAGTGGGACTATATTGTCCGCCAAAAGAACATACGAGTCAAAATAGGTGTGGAACCTTCTTGTATTACAAATCAGACACTATTATGCTTTTTAAACTAAAGTTTGTAAGTGTCGACAATAAGCTCTTTAAACTCTATTTTTATAACTGTCGATAATAATGTTTCTCATATAGTTCTTTTCTTTTTGCCATTTTATATTTTTGTCTGAGATATACTCTCTACTTTTGTTTACTTTGAAAAACTAATATATGTATTCTACCTCCTTGTTTATCAATTTGTTTGGCCAATGGATCATTGATGGGCCACTAATCCACCCGAACATATTCATTATTTGAGTACAGAATCTAAGATCATTGTCGGGAGGAAACTCATCTTAGGTCAGGAAATCCCATCGCCCAACATATAAACCTTAAACCTACATGTTTTACTTCTTTCAATAACTCATATATTTGTCTCTTGGTGTTAGTGTTCTTCCAACATTGTAAATAATATTTATGTAAAAGTTGAGTCAATTGTCTAGCAATGCCACCATAATCTTTCATAAATCTTCTATAGAACCATGTGAGTGTTGAAAAATTAGACATGAGATTGAAAGAACAACACATGATAAACTTGCTTGAAATTGAGAAATTGTTTATTACAGACTTGTTCTTCATGATATCATTGGGTATATAAACCAAATCAACTGATGCATCACTTCATAGAGTGTCACAACAATTTGGTTTTTATATAATATACATGTGACTCCTATTTATTTACATACGAGACTCAAAACATACTTTCTATATCTACATAACTGACCCAAACTATTATTAGTTTATATAGTTCAATACTCCACTTAAATTAAATATAGTTTAAGTAAGGTATTCAACTTGCTTGTCTTGCTTTCATAATAGCAATGGTTTGTTATCATCATAGAAGAGATAAGATTCTTGTTTCTTGTCATTCACCTTGTTTTTCATATGGTGCCTTTGTTCACAAAATGACTTGAGTTCTCCACATTCATAACATCTAAACATGCTTTTGTCTTTGCTTCCTCGACAATGCCTCTTCCATATCTGTTTTCTTCTTTGTTAGAGTTTCTACTTCGTCCTCTACCACGACCTTGTTATTTAAACTTTCCATTGGAAGTTTCCCTTATTATTAGCCTCGGTTTCTTCTTGACTTTTATTCGTTCTTCAAAGGATATAATTTTTCCACTGCTTATTCAAATGGCATTGTATCAATTTCTTTATATTGCTGGCTAGATGCCACAATTGATATGAACTTTTTGGAACCAAGTTAAGCAGCTTCCTTGCAAGTTTCATATCTTTGAAAGTCCTACCAAGACTTTGAACTTGTCTTTTATATTGCGTAACTTTCTTGCAAAGTCATATACTCGTTTAGTTGTATTCATTTCTAAAGCCTTTAGTTAACTTTTCAACATTTGTAAACATGTTTTCTAAACTACATCTGCTCCAAGGTATTTGACTTTCATCGAGTCCTGAGCTTCCTTTGTACGTAGTCGAGTAATGTGGAACTTGCATAATTACATCTTGTAGCAATGTTTAGAAGATCGTAACCTTGGTTGTATGCACTTACTTTTCACTGATGGTTTGTTTAACATTAATTATTTTCCAAAGGCCATAGCCTTCAAGATTGTTTCAGTCAACAATGCCCAAGTCGTATAATTCATTTCAGTTTGTTTGGAACATTAAAGTGAAACATTGCCTAGCTAATGAATTGATGTAGAACTGCTAGTTGCATTTTGACATTCTTCCTTGCTTTAGTTTCTTGCGGTTTTTCTTCCCTATCTTGTTTTATTTTTGTGCTAACTTGCTTTTGATCGATGATCACTCTCTTGCTCAAATAGATTAAGATTTTTTCCTTTGCTGCCAACTTGCTAACTAGTTTGTCTTGCTCTTGATCAACTTCCTAATCAGTTTGAACTACTTGCTTATTAGATTTTTGCTGTTTTGAATTTAATCAAAAATATCCAATCGAATTGCTAATTGGACTTTAATTTTGATTAATTTGTTGTGCTTGATGCTGGCTTACTTACTAATAAGATTTGTTGTGCTCTTGACCAACTTGCTAATTAGATTTTATTTGCAGTAACTTGCTTTGACTAGAGATTGGCCTTTTATTGCAGAGTTGAATTACAATTATTCTACTTACACTTGCTAATTAAATAAATAATTGTTTGACTTGCTATTTGAACAAAAGGTTTTAACTTGCTACAAAGCAATGGGTTTGTTTAATTAACTTGCTATAAAACAATGGATTTGTTTAAATTGCTTTGAACCATTAAGGTTTGGTTTGACTTGCTATGAACCATTACGGCTAGAAAACCAGCACTAGTTATGTTTGTAGACCGTAGGTGGTCTTTTAACAATGAGGTTACACGACTGGCCAAACTTATAGTATTAGTGGCCGTTCAAAAAATAAATAATAAAAAATTCTAACAACTTCCTACATCCATTTTGTGATATGGCTAGCAAAACAAATCAATTATTTAATGATGACACTAAATGCTCAAAATATTATGAATATCCTTTCTAAATTAAGTTGTTCCTAAGGGACCGAAGGTCTCAGGTTCGATCCGTGGAAACGGCCTCCCCACAAAATGTGGGGGAAAGACCGCGTACATCTTCCTTAAATGGGACGGACCCTCCCTGGACCCTGCGAAAACACGGGAGCTCTTTGCAGCACCAGGTACGCCCTTTTTAAATTAAAAAACATATATTTTAATAAATTAAATTTTTTTCTTTTTTATTAGAAAATGTAAATTTTTAAAAACAAAAGTTTATAAAATATGAAATATTTTATTACAAATAACTTTTCTTTAAAGATGGACACAAAACTTTTAAAGATGAACGTTTAAAAAAATATTATTATTGTTTTATTACTTAAGGTACGTAACTAATTATACGTGATTTCAATTATGCATTATCTCATGAAACTATTTCATAATTTCAAAATATTCTTTAGTAACTATTAAATTTAATATTTTCATTCAAAACCATGTAGTGCACACATCTTTAAACAAATAATATATTACAGTAAAATATTAAACTATTTTGGTTATCGTTATATAATTTTTGCACACACAATTCAAACTATTAATAGATATGAATTAAAAAAAAGGAAATTAAATTATAGGAAACAATCAACCCATTAGCTTGACCATTTCCAGCTCTCGCTTCCTTGGTAAACACGTGCATGTTACCCTCCGCAATTCAAAATAACACAAAAGTTATGAAGTCCTCACATCAAACTCACCCTCTTACATGTCGAACTCTCTGTCCATAAATAACTTGGATTCCTAGTGGCATATTCATTCATGCCATCGCAAACACAACTTGCAAAGCATTAAAGTATAAACAAGCTTTATTCTTGTAAGATGGCTTTCAAAAATGCATGCACCCTTTTGATTTTTCTTGTTATCTTGATCACTGTTATAAGCCCATCCGTAGTTAAAGGTAGAGTCTTGTCTAATGAGTTTGCGAGGGAAAACATCTTGCTACATACTCAACCGTGGATAACAAGGCCAAGAACGGTATGTCGTTATGGCTCCAACGACTTGCGTCTGGTCCTAGCCCTAAAGGACCTGGTCATTCGCATGGTTTGATGTATTATGGATTGATGATGCTGGTCAAGTGATGCAGACAAAATAAGAAGAGATATATACGTTCGTTTTTGTTTCACACTTATAGATTTACGAATAAGATTGAATGAAATAGGTTTATCATTGAGAAAGTGCAAGAAATGTTAATGTTATATGTATCATTTTCTTTAAATTGGGCGTCCGATTTCTTATTTTCATGTCAAGATCGAGCATCTTGAATCCATGTCTATTAGTTTGACATCTTTGTTAGATATATACTAGCTAGACAAACATCACATAAACAAACAAACAAACAAACAAACAAACCCAGTATATCCCACTCAAGAGCAGGGTCTGGGGGTAGGTGATGGCAAGTGTTTCCTCTATCCAGATAGGTAGAGAGACCGCTTTCAGAGAGACTCTCGGCTCGATAACAAAAGCAGCTAGACAAACATCACATATGATAACAATTATCCCTAATATGGAAAATTACATTGCATAAACTCTCGTAAAAATTAATGCTACAACATTGAATTTTTGTTTCAAATGTTTCCCACAAAGTATAACTCGGTTTCAAAAGACAATTATACATAATATTTAGTTTCTGCACTCCTGAGACCCAGATTTAGGCTGCTTTTTCAAAAACAAGTTTTTTGATACCATAAAGAAATATAATCTTGTTCTAACTAAATAGTGGGACTCTATTAATATTGTCCGCCAAAACAACAAACGACTGTAGAACCTTTTGTATTCCAAATCAGGCTCTATTATGCACTTTAAACTCCAAGTTTATAATTGTCAAGCACTTTCAACTCTAAGTTTATAACTGTCGACAATAATGTTTTCTCATATGCTTCTTTTTTGCTATTTCATATTTTTTCTGAGATATACTCACTACTTGTGTGTTACTTTGAAAAACTAAATGTGTATTCTACTCATGGGCGGACTTAGTTTGAACGGAATAAAGTCACAAGTATACAGTGAGTTTTCGCTTGTATATGGAGATTTTTTACGAGTTGTCAAGTGACATCATTATGTATTTGGACAGTGACTCTTATAATTATAAAAAAGTTCATATAAACCCAGAATTTGAAAAAAAAACATACAAGTTAATTAATAAAATAACTAAATAAGCTCAGATCCACTAAATAACCATAAAGCTCATGAGTTAATTAAATTAAATTAGCCTTTTACCCAAAAAAAAAAACCCTAAAAACGGACTTGCAAATTGCATTCCAAACTCAATAGGTAGAAGGGACGATTTGTCGATCGGAATACAAGACTTAAAACTTGTCTCTCAAGGGATTGTTGATAATCAATTGGTGAGTTTTTTGAAGAAGTTTTTTTCCAATGAAACATGTGAAGATGGAGTTGTATAATTGAATGTGTAATGGATACAAAAATGATTCTTGCAATTGTTATATTTAAAAAGAGATATTTCAATAAACTTTTGTTGAAAATGTAAAATATGAAAACTTATTGGGAACAACTATAGAATATTTTTTTCAATTCGTAAAGACTATCGTGTTTATATTATGTTACATTCTAATGACGATATTTTTTTATTGTTGTATGTTTTTTTATTATATGACAAATTTGACTTGACCAGACAATATAATTTGACGATATAATTTGAGCATTTAAAAATAATGATTTCATAAAAATAAATATATGGTTCCGCCATTGATTCTACTTCCATTCATATCAACAGCATAACTATGTTTGACTCGACATTAAGTATAATTATGAGGCAACAATTGTTTAACCGGTTTTCTTTCTTGCAACATATAATTTTTTAATGATCAAACACTAGCCCACCTAAACATCTTCATTATTTCCGTGCAGAGCCCGAAACCATTCTCGAAATAAACTCACCTTCCGTGAGGACCCTCTTACCCGACATATAAACCTACATATTTTACTTCTTTCAATTTGAGTGTTCAAGACAGAAAGAATAAATCTTTAAGTTTTCATGTTTGAAATCTGATAATCCTTTTTTAACCAAGGTGAAAATAAAAATTTATCTTTGTCTTTAGTGTTTCTTGCAACATTGTAAAGAATCTTTATGTAATAATTGAGTCCATTGTCTAGCAATGCCTCCATAATCTTTCGTAAATCTTCTATAGTACCATGTGAGTGTTGGCAAATTAGATATGAAATTGAAACAACACCACCCAATGATAAACTTGCTTGAAATTGAGAAATTGTTTATTACAGACTTGTTCTTCATGATATTATATAAACCCAATCAACCGATGCATCACTTCATAGAACGACACAACTATTTGGTTTTCATACACACATGTAACCCCTATTTATTTACATATATACATACTAGACTCAAAACATCCTTTCTAATATGTACATGACTTTTATTAGTTTAATTATATATTTAAATGCTCCACTAAATTAATATAGGATTCTTAGTTGTATGCACTTACTTTTCATCAATGGTTTCTTTAACATTAATTATTTCCCAAAGGCCATAGGCCTTCAAGATTGTTTCAGTCAACAATACCCAAGTAGTATAATTCATTTCAATTTGTTTGGAACATTGAAGTGTAACATTTCTTTGCTAAAGAATTGATGTAGAACTACTAGTTGCATTTTTTTGACATTCTTCCTTGATCTAGTTTCTTAGGTTTTTTCTTATCAGTCTTGTTTTAATTTGTGTGCTAACTTGCTTTTGATCGGATGATCACTCTGTTGATCAAATATATCAAAAAAAAAAAAAAAATTCTTGCTTCTTGTCAACTTGCTAACTATTTTTTCTTACTCTTAACCAACTTGCTAATTAGTCTTACCTATTTACTAACCGACTTTTGCTGTTTCGAATTTAATCAAAAAAATATTAGGGTTTTGTATTTTTCTACCTACCCAAGGACCAAATTACAAGTTTTTCGGATACAGGCGTATATTTCATTTATATGAAACTTATGTTTTCCTGTATTGCTCTCATAGTTTGTATTTAGACAAGTTTCATAACATAAAGAAGTTTTCAAAAATGTAGAAGTGGTTCTAAACTTGGTCTCTATTGTTGAAAAAAAATGCATTACAT
The DNA here is from genome assembly GCA_024085815.1 of Flaveria linearis. NCBI lineage: Eukaryota > Viridiplantae > Streptophyta > Magnoliopsida > Asterales > Asteraceae > Flaveria > Flaveria linearis. The sequence continues at coordinate 35,368,546 of CM044006.1, forward strand.
CATCCGTTCAAAATCGTACAATATATTAGGTTATAATTTTCAAAGTAATATATTTCTTTAAAATGATTTTGTTTGCACTAAACGATCTTTGGCCTAGCTGTGTTTCAGAGTATGGAAAAAGTGTTCCTACTTACAAGGTTAAGTGCTTAAGTTTCACATTGAGCAAAAAATTTAAATTTAGAAATAAGATTTAGTGACATGTGAGTTGGTGTAAAAAAACGTCTTTTTTTAGATTTATAATTTTACATGTTCTCTACAATTACAAAATGTTTTTATTATTATTACAACTTATAACTTCGAACATTTACGACATTAAAATATGTATCACTTTTATAATAATTAGTTAAATATAGTTATCTGATTACGCTGCAAGTAAACATTATTAAATTATGTGTGTAAAATCTAATTAATTCAATTATGTGGTCAAGATTTGGTAGTCAAATAAGTATTATAGTCCGAACATGTCATACAATATATTGAAATGAAGTGTATGCTTGCTTAGTATTACGTTTCAACTTCGAGTATAAATGGACATGTGGATTGAATTTTTAAGTTACGCACCAAGAAGAGACTAAAAGTTTTTTACTTTTCGTTGATTATATCTCCAACTTTTGTAATTTCCCTAAAATAATTAATATTATAATATTTTTGAGTAAGGGTACAAATAACATAAGTTTAGAAAGTGGTGCTATCCCAAGTGTGGAGTGGCTTTACTAAAATTGTTTGTACAAAGTGGCTTTATTAAAATTGTTACAACTTGGGCTAGTAGTCTTCGTCTTGGGACTGCGACTAGTCGAAACGATCGCTAAACCGAGGATGACATTTTCACAGGTCATCGTTTCGGCCCAAAAACAGCTTATTTTATAAGTTATTTTACTTTTTGTCTTATTACTAGATTTTGTTGGACGTTAATTTTTTGCCCAAATTTTGGCCCGCTTATGTTTTGTGGCTCAATCGACTTTTATTTTGCTTTTTTATGCAGTAAGCAATGGGAGAAGTTTAGTTTTGAAGTTTATAAAAAAAAATTTCTCTCTATCATAGTGTAAGTGTGTGAAACCCTGATTATCAGCATTTTTTGTGAATCAACGATAGTTAAAAGAGTGTTACTGGTATTCTTGATGAATCAACTGGTTTAATTATTTTCTTTTGCTTCTGTCTACATTAGAAAGGTAGGTAAGGATGTTATCATATTTAGAGAAATTATATTATATGAATACTAAATATAACAGTTGTTATAGGCTTTGTGTAATGGTACGTGAGAGGGAGCGTGACCATGGTCATGTAGATCGATCACACCTAGCACAACTTGCCGCTAGCTATGATGAGGGGCTCTTAACAGCCCAGCCGTGTCCGCCATCACGTTGTTTGAAGTTTAAAAAGTTCTTGACCATTAAATGCATATTTACTTACTTTAAAAATCAAGGGCGGTGGTTTTTTTAATTACTTTTCCCACTCTAGTTAACTAATAAAATTACTACTATAGCTTGTTATGATTGGGCTGGTTAGATCTTAAGAGTTTGAGTAATTTGTCAAATCACCTACACAAAATGTTTTAATGTTTCATTTTAAAATCTTTAATTAATGAGTCGTCCCTATGGTATTGAAGATTAACTCATGTAAATCTCAAAAATATAAATAAATTAGAGGATAATGGTTTAGTCACAGGAATGCCAAATAAAGAAATTGAATGTGATGATCACTGTGTTGCTTCTTGAAAGGGAAATCAATATAGATCTTCTCATAAGTCCAAAAAAATAAATTGTCACCATCCTTTTACACTTGTTGCACATGAATCTATTTGGCCTAACAGGTGTAAAGAGCTTAGTAAGAAAATTATATTGCTTGGAAATAATAAATGACTTCACAAGATTCACTTGAGTCTTATTTTTAGAAACTAAAGAGAATTATCAAAACTATAAAGTCATTTATTATTAAGATTGATAATCAAAATAATCAAAAGGTTAAAATAATCAGATGTGATCAGGGTACAGAATTTAAAATCACACTCTTGACTCATTTTATGAATCCAATATAGTGCTCCTAGGACTTGTCAGCAAAACGGATTTACCGAAAGAAGAATAGGACACTTATTGAAGCTATAAGGATCATGTTGTCTAACTCCAAACGTCCTATAACTTTCTAGGTTGAAGCAGCCAGCACTACGTGCTATGTTCAAATAGAGTGTTAATAGTTAAGACATATGAGAACACCTCTTAGGAACTGTGACATAAGAGAAGGCCATTCATTGGTTTTAAGACCTTTTGGATGTCCTTGTACTCTTCTCAATACCAAGATTCATTTATTCAATTTTTCTAAATCAAGAGATTTGTTCTTTGTAGGATATTCCTCACATGCTAAAGTTTACAGGTTATATAACAAAATTCACCACAACATTGAGGAATCTGAAATGTAATATTTAATACAAATTCCTTAAATAGATCGGCAGTACCCAGAGTTAGATGTTTGATCTGAATAGATTCATAAATGCTTTTAACCATTTACTTAAGACAAGATATTCAGTTAATAGATCAACATATACTCAAACTATAAGTACTAAAGATTATAAAGTAGATCTTCCACTTGCTTTCGCTAAAACAAGATCAACTACTGATCACATGCAACTACAATCAGCAGATGCATGTGCAGGTACAACAAATGTAATCTATCAACCTTAAAACAATCATAATGGCTCATCAGATAAGGAATCTTATATACATGAACATATGGGTACTGAGCAACTAACCGAAGGGAAACATGTGCTGCAACTGTTGAAGAATGAGATATCTTAGCAGTTGACCCCTGTACTAAAATTCAATTGTCTACTGAACCACTTGAAACAAACTTTACCAATTTTGATCTATCTCAACAAATCCAAGTGGTCAAAGAGCATACAGTTGAGAATATCATTGTCAATGTTGATGTTAGGGTCAAAACAAGAAGTAAGGCACACAAGGCAAACATTTGTTTGTTTTCATGCTTCTTGTCTCAAATAGAACCCAGGAAAGTAGATGAAGCACTAATAGAGAACAGGTGGGTAGAAGCCATGCTAGAAGAGCTTCCTTTGTTTGAGAAATAGAAGGTTTGGAAACTATGTAAGCTTTTGAAGGGAAGACTGCCATAGGAACCAAATGGGGTGTTCAGGAACAAGAAGGATGACAGAGTGATAGTTATCAAGAACAAGGCAAGACTTGTGGTACAAGGGTACATACAAGAAAGGACTGACTACGATAAAGCTTTTGCTCCTATAGGAAGACTTGAGTCAATAAGAATTTTTTTTCCTTTACTATCTTAAGAAACTTCAAAGATTTTCAAATGGATGTGAAAAGTGAATTTCTTTATGGACAAATAGATGAAGAAGTGTATGTTGGTTAACCTCCTAGCTTTGAAGATTCAAAATTCCAAGCTTATGTATGTAAACTTGATAAAGCTCTATATGGATTTTATTAGGCTTAAAGAAAATGGTATGAGACTCTCTCTCCTTTTCTCTTAAGAAATGGATATACCATGGGTTCCATAGATAAGACACTATTTATTAAGAAAGTTGGAACGAATATCATATTGGTTCAAGTATATGTGGATGACATTATATTTAGGTCTACAAATAAGAGACCCTATAAAAATTTTGAGCAACTCATGATATTAATATTTAAAATGATCTTAATGGGAGAACTCACATTCTTTCTAGGTCTACAGGTCAAACAAAACTCTGATAGAATTCTTATAAATCAATCTAAGTATGTTCAGAACATCTTAGTGAGATTTTAGGCCACTGATGCTAAAGTTGTTAAAACACCAATGTCAAGGATATGCTCCTTAACTTCTGATCTTGAGGGGGAAGTAGTACATATGTAGTAGTATTGAGCCATCATTGGATCTCTTATGTACCTCATAGCCACCAGACTAGATATAATATGTTGCCACATGCCTGCACTAAAGATTTTAAGCAACTCCAAAAGTGTCATATATGATTGCTGCCAAAAGAATTTTAAAGTATCTTAATGGAGAACCTAAGTTAGAAGTACGGTATCATAAGAGTGCTAACTTCAATCTCTATAAATACATTGATAATGACTATGGAGGATGCAATATTAACAAGTAATCTACATTTAGTGGACGCCAATTTCTAGAGGGAAGATTGATCTTATGAAAGTGCAAAAAAATCAAACCTTTGTATCTACATCAAGTGCTAGAGTAGAATACATTGCTGCCTCTAGTTATTATGCTCAAGTGTTATGGATACAAACTCAACTCAGACACTATAGAGTAACCTTCACCAATACTACCATTCATAATGATAATAAGAGTGCTATTTCAATCATCAACAATCTTGTTCAGCACTCAAACTCAAGGATATTGATATCAGATATCATTTCATTTATGACTATATAGAGAAAATGATTATTAAACTAGTCAAAGTTCATAAAATGAACAATATACAGATCTCCTTACAAAGGCCTTTGATGAAACCAGATTTAAATATCTCATATCTGCTAATGGAATAATGAATCTTGAATTGTTTAATCTATTTCAAATTGTAGAAATTTTACTTGTGAAAAAATAGTTTTTCTTAACAAAGTCAAGTTCATCTGCCAATTTCTGATATTCGATAGAAAAGTGCATTTCCGCACATAAAACTGAAAAGATTTGGTAAGTATCATATCCATCTTAAAATTGGTAGTGGCTTCATACTTTCACCTAAAAAGATTGTTTCATCATAATTAGTCGTCAGGTTTACAGTCTTATAGCCATAACATTTTAAAATTTTTATTATTATATTTTATCCAATAACCGTAAATCTGACCCTCTTCCTTTCACTTCAAAATCATCTCTCCACTTTTACTCTCTCAAGAAATATCTCACAAAGTCCTTCAACCCTAAGCACACTTATTCATCTTCTAAATGGCCGCTCAAAACCTAGAATTCATACCCAATCATAACATTGTTGCATCACTCGAACCGATTGGGGACCCGTTTATGACCATAATTGCATTTTCTTCGTAATAGGAACTATGCTCACACTATATCAATTGAACCAGCCATTTGTGCTTTGCACATTCGATAATTTTGAAGCATTTGTTCTATTCAACGATATCAAGGAACCAAAGCTTTTAAGGGCTATTATTTAGGGGCATCCTATCACCATTTCTCTGGTGACAACCTGCTCTCATCTATAACTTGATGATGTAAATGGAGAATCCTCTTTCTTGAAAGAAGCGGTGAGCACTACTTTCAAAGAAATGAGATATGATGGAATTCATCCAACTTCAACCTTCTCCAAATCGCTAGTATATTATAATTGGAGAATCATTCTTCATATCATTATTTGTATCTCAAACAAGTTCAGGAGGTTGGGATCAAGTTCCAGTACACTTAGTGAGGGCTATCTATGGACTTGTAAAGAAGCAGAGTTATAATTTTTCAAACATCATTTTTTAAAATATGTGTAAAAATGCAACTACTGCTGAAAATTTAAATTTTTGACGTATCTAAGATTCGTATAGCAAATCTTAAGTGAACAATTGGGTAATAATCTAAAATTTGAAGGAGATGTATATGTTGTTGCACCATTAAACAAAGCCACTTTTACAAAATTCAAGGCTAAACCAAAAACATTTTCAGGGGAAAAAACTAAGTTATTTGCTAATATGTTTGAGGTCACTGAGCCTTAGGATGACAGTGTGGTCACATCTTCCACTACTGATTCCACACCCTCTACTTCATATCCTAAAAGCTTAACAAGAAATGAACTCCTACATCATCTGCTGAGAATATTCAAGCTCCTAAATCTCCTTCATCAAAGAAGGCAAAGCTTGAAACAAGGGTCCCAGGTAAGCCAAGGTGACTACCACACCTGAACTTGGCTGAAATAAGAAGGTTTCTCTTCATTCCTCTTACCGGACCCAAACCTTGCCCACTAGCTCTCGATCAGACTCATAACACTCTCTTAAGCAACCAAAAAAGGATACCCATATTATTGAAACAACTTTTGAGGAAGAAATTTCATTAGGATCTTGTTCACATCCTGGGCCATTAAACACAGCTCCACAATTCATAATACACATGTCTTATACCTAAGATGAAGGTCTTTATACTTCATCTTAACATGATCCACCATTTTTCAAACTTATTCATTACAAATGATGGGGACTAAAATTTTTGTAGAAACATCTGACCCATATCTTTTATCTCAAAAAATTGACCTTAGGGAAGAAAAGATCAATGTGGAAGAGGTTGTCTCCATTGCTGATACATGAAATGATCAACAGTACAGATAGAACATCCCTAAGAACTCAAACATGGTAACTCACCTTAAGCATGTCTCTATGGAGCCCTTACTCAAGGAGAGGAATTAGACCAGGACATCAAAAAACCAAATCTAGTGGTAAAGGTGCAGAGGCCAAGCCTAGGACCCGATCTAGTCATAGCGATTCCTCAACTATGGATGAGGGAAGTCTATAACAAATACATGAATTGATGGCACAAATCTTCATCTTGCCTAAAGACTCACAACACTTCAAGAAGAAAACAATAGACTGAGCGGGTATGCTGAAAGGGAAACAATTCTCAAATTTGAGAACTGTCTTTTAAGATCTTCAGTAGATAGAGTTCTTGAAGTGGAAACTCAACTCAAGACTATACAAGATCAGACTAGAAGGATTACTACATTGGAATCTTAATTAATCACTCGTCAGTAGATAGCAGCAAAGACATAATCTAAGGTAAAATCTCTTCATAAAAAATTAATCTTTAACAATCTATCATTCTAAGTCTTCAAGTATCTCCATCACCATAAGAACCTTTGGATGTGCCTTCCTCTACACTCTTAGTATCATCTAGAATTTCATATTATGCTACCAGAAAAGGGGAAGATGAGCCTAAAGAAGCTGGTGATATCTTCTTATATCTGGCAAACCAAATTGTGAGTAACTCTTAGCCAATTCCATTCTCTACCTGTTGGAGTGAAGAATACAATGCTCTTTCTGATGCTAAAGCCAAACTTAATGAACTACTAAATAAGCATGGATGTGATAGCTCAGAAAGAGAGGGAAATGAATTCAAAAGATCAATGAGAAGATTGAACCAAAAGGTTCAACTTGGCAAGAAGAAAATGGCACAACTTAAAAGATCTAATACTCCTCTTTCTCTTTCTCTTAAAAGAAAAAGATTAGATGAGGAATCAATAAAGAGAGAGATAGTACTAGGACTTCAAGCCAGCCACTAACAAGTCATCTACTAAGGAAGAAGCCTCGTTACTTAAAGTATTATTTGAAGTTATAGAAGAGCTAGAGAAATCAGCTAACAATGCAACTACCAAATTTGTCTGATATGAAGCTCAATCATTAGGTGACTCCACAGGGCAGTATATAGTATACACAAGAGGATCCCAAACAATAGAAGATGATATTGAAAGACATGGGATATTTCTTGAAGAGGAAGCTACTCAACTTCATAATGTTCCAAAGGAAGTACCTGAGTTTGAGTCCAAGAAATCGGCTGAGTTAATATTTGGTCAACCAGATGTTGATACGGAAACCCAGGTTAACTATATGGTGCATGTTGAAACATATGGAACAGAAGTTACCCATGAAGCTGAGAGAATTCAGTTCTCTACCGACGATCCCAAAACAACTTATGAGGCTACATATGCATATACTAAACCTTCAGCAGTCAAACTTACTGCACACTCTATCTCTACTAATAAAGGGAAGAGACATATGACTGCTAAAGATGAAATAGAACATGAGACATAGGAAAGGAGGACAAGATTCCTGATGACAAAGAGCATGAAGCACTCTCTACATGGGATTATTGAAGAAAAAATATATCTACATTATGGAAGAGCTCAAGAAGGCTTCTTTAAAGAAGAATATTATTACTCGAATAAAAAGGGAAAAGGAATCAAGAATTGATAGGGGAAGAATCGATCCTATAGGAGAGACAAGCAAATCTTAATCTAAAGCTCCATCCAAATCAAAGTCCAAAGTTATCAAGAAAGTGTATCGAAAGTCACGTAGCCAAACATCTAAGAGCACCACTCAAATAAAAGTCTCTCAGCATGCTCCTACAACAATAACTATTGAATCCAAGCTAGTGATCTCAACTCAAAGCCTAAAAAAAAGTAGACAAGACAAATAAAAATACATCCTGGCAACTCAACTTGAGTCAAAAGGATTTAAAAGTGAGAAGATCATTGAGTGAAACTTAGCTGAGATAAAATCAAATTAATAGCCGTAACTCATGCTAAAATGGAAAAATAAACTATGTTAGTAAGAAGAAAGAGAGTTGAATTTGAAAGAAAGTATGTAGAAAGGATCAAACAAGAGTCAAGAGGTAAGCAACAGATGAAGATTCATCTAAAGTACCATGGTTTTTATGGTAAACAAGTATGACTAATGAGTATGTCTACTCTTGATCTAAATATCACGGAAAGCATTAAAAGAGTTGTATCTGGTGAGCTCCCAAAGTATGAAGAGGCCAAAAGGGAATGGAAAAGACAACAAGGAAAAAGAAAGAAATTAAGTTAAAAATCTTCCCATCTATCGATTAAGCAACCAACATCTCCTCTTTCTGTGACTACTACTTCAAATAATGATAAACCATTATCATCAATCATTGCTATAAAGAAAGTTGAACAAAAAAGAATTGTAAAGGCAAGACTGTTTGATCCTAAGATTGAGGAAAAGAAAATAAAAGGAACAAAGATATTAGGAGATGATATATTAAAAAGCTAAAGAAATTTGCAATTAAAAGAGCAAATGGAGTGATTTGTATTATGACCATGAAAATGAAATCCTTGATTTGCCTATAGACATATTAGAGCAAATGACGAAGTATTTTAGTATCTATAGCTGCAAAAATAAAAAGTTAAAGCTCTTACTATAAAAGGTACTATCTTTATTCCCACTTGAGTCTGGTGAAGATATTCTTGAGACTCCACTATAGCATTTGATCTAATTAAAGAGTGAGAATATGATTAACACAAGGATGCATATTATGTCACCAGATCAGTTGTTGGCCGAGTAGCCTACTCAAGAAACTAGCTGGTGTGCTTTAATAGGTTTAAAATAGCTAACTTGACCAGGCTAAGACTATCAGCAATGATTCAGAAACAATGGAGGTAGAAAAGGTGCTTCTAAGGATGTATAAATCTCAACTTGAAAAATATATAGGCATGCCTCTCAATCAGCTAGCACTCAATCATAATCTCCTCCACCTACCACTCAATCATTTCAAAGCACTAAACATGTCTCTCAATCAGTTTAACAAGCAACTGAACCCTCATTTTCAAGAACTCAAACTAATCCTTCAGCTGATAAAATGATAACCACTATAAGTGCTGAAAGAATTAGAAGGGCTTTGGAAAATCCAAAGCAAACTGTTGTAGATGATCTCATAGAGTCTAACAAGAAGAATCTTTGGAAGATGATAAAACTCTCATTATTGACTGGGGTCTTGACTTAAAATCTGAGAGATACATTACTAAAAGGAATGATAGATCAAAGACTATCTACTTAAACGAATTGGAGGTTCTAAAACTCAGCCCAAAAGATCTGAAGAAAATGTTTTTCTCATAAAAGAATATGCAGGCATGCAGAGCAAGTACAAATCTATGGCTTATATTCTCAAGGTGAACATTGGAAACAGGGTTAAGGTAGAACCAAATACAGATGAGGAAAATCACGTTCTACATGTAAATCCACTAAATATACATGATACTATCACTCACTGGAGTTACAATTCCTCTACCAACTTTGTCACTCTAACTTTTGTAGTGCGGGAATGACCGAAGTAAGAGAACATGACCTATTTAGACTATCTAGGCACAACATAAGAGACCTAGTAGATCTATCTCTTGATAACCCGACAAAAGATAAAAAGGATACATGTATAAACTTCTTTTGATAAGAATGCTTGAAAACTAAAGAAGAGTTTTGTTAGCATCATCCTAGGGGGAATTCATTAGATCATAAGAAGATGAAGCTACCCAAACTCTAAGTTCTGTGCTGATCTCTACATGTTGAAATACTCAAGCATTGAGCTACTAAGAATCGGGACATGTTTATATACTAATGATCTATTGATTCACTGCTGCATTAGACAAAGTTGTTAGTACTAACGAGTAGTGGTGAAAACATACCGCTACAACTATTGATCTTCTTGAGTACTGATTACTGTCTTTTGTTGTACATATCTTTGTAACTAATAGTAATGCATATTCGTGGTAGGCCATAATGTGTAGAACAATGGATAAAACATACCATTGATCCTAAACCTAGAATAGATTATGAGGATTCATTCTAAAGTTTAGCTTTCATAGTACAAATACATTATACTTGTATAGTTTTAATGTTAGCTTGTTTGCCTACTTGTTTCTCTATTTTTATTACTTCTGTGAATAAGCAAAGATAATGTAGTGAATACTTTGAAAGAACTAATTATGTCATTTTAAATTCAAATTCATGTGATTGCTTATAAGAAGTCAACTTAGATTTCGTATTTGTTATTTGCCAATTAACAAAAAAGTCTTGTTTAGTAAAACTTGATCCAACAATACCGTCACCGCTCATCATTAGAAAACTACTTATGTTAATGGAGAGTATATTAATGTCCTCTTACTATCTGATGATACTATCCTAGCCATGCAGGAAACTCTTTTGAATGCTCATGTCCCAGCTCCAACTCAACCTTCATGTAAGTTGAAAAAAAGAGGTCAATCACCCTGTAAAAGGCCATCAAAGAAATCCTAGACTAGAGCTTCAAAATGACCATTGACTGTAAATGGAGTGCCTTAACCAAAGATTGTGTGAAGATCCTATCAACACCTCCTAAGCCCTACTTTATGACTAAACTTTGCTCCCTTATAGCTGATACCTCTTAAACTGACACAAATCTGGCCTTGCAATCTGGTGATAGAGACGTAGCAAGACCAGATTTAGAGTGGGGCAATATGCCATTTGTTCCTCAGTTCAGTATTTCAAACAAATATCTTTTTTAGACCCTACGGTCTGTAACAAGGTGATTGCTGCTTTTCCTACACTTGCTCAAAAGCTCGTTATTCAATGTATGGACCAAGGCCCTTTTTGGTTTGGCATATTCTCTCTAGGTATAGTTTGGTTCCATGTTGCCCATGGTAACAGGGCGATTAGACTATTGCATCTCTATCCATGATCGCTTGAATGGGAACTTTTCTGCCATGAGTCATCATGTGAGTGACATGTCTGCCTAGACATCGATGTTTGAAAAACAAATCAAGTCTTTGCAAGATGAGAAGTTTAGCTTTAAGATGATTTAGTAAAGGTTCTTTTTAGATATGGAGGAGAAAGAGAACCAGGTGTTAGAGGAGGTTGCTGCTGCAACAACAACTCTAGAGACTGACCGAGTGCAGCTTGTCTGAGAGTGTGCATCTATAGTTGAGGAGATAGGAAGGTTTAAAGCTGAGGAGGATGAGTCCAAAGCTTCAATGTAAAATGATCTATGTACTAACAAGGAATTGCAAAAACACATAAGGTGCTTGGAGATGAGAAAAAATGGTTGATGAGGAATGTTTTCTGTATGTGTTCTAAAACTTGTGTCATAGCTTGGAGTTTTATACACATGTTATCAATCTTCACTAGGCCATGTATCTTTTCCTTTCTTCAAGGCCATTTCTATATGTTCCACCCTGCACTGGAGGTTTTGAAATCATTAGACCTGAAAGGTTTTAGCCTAGACAAACCTCTCATTCAACTAGTTGAGAAAAAACTAGGCAGGCTAGCTAAAGCCATGTCAACCTTGGTTCCCTTTTTGCAACCTGGGCCTTGCCACTTAAACCAAAGGAGGCACAAGACGTCTAGTCATCAATTGTGTCAAAGCACCTTGATCTAGCCATCTTATGTTTAATAGGAGTTTTGTAATGGCTCTACTGTCTTTTGTTAGACCTCGTCCATTTATGCTTTTGTTTATAATATTTGTCTTCATGTCCTATAAATATTAGTGACTTTATTTTAGTTTTATTTCTTATATGCATGTATGAGTATGTCAAGGCCAAAACTCATGTTATAATTTCTACAACAAGTTAAGGCTGGAACTTGCGTTAAGTATACACACCTCATCTAACATGCTCAGTCCTGATGGTTTGGTGTTTGCATAAATTTGGACAAGATGCCACTATCATTGCTATTTTAGTTCTTAGTTACTCGTTTAGTTCTTGTTGTGATGTAATTATTCACAAGGTGGTTTGTCATTCACGTTAGCATTATGAGTTCTGAAATACTACATTAATTCAAATAAACATAATGCTGACCCAAGGGTTTACAAAAGTAGTTACATTACCAAATCAGTTATAGCCAAGCATCCTTGATATAACATAAAAGACATGTTAGACTTATTGATGAAATGATAACAACCATTGTCTAGACAAAGAAATACTATAAATTTGCCTCATTCAAGTGTCTAGAAATAGGCCTACCTTGCATATCCATGACTTATAAAAGCCTTTCTTATGAGCTTCCATGACTTAATATGGGCCCCCCATTTAGGACCTAACTTCCTGTGTTTTGCTGGCAACTTGCTTCATTCTTCCTTAAGACTATATCTTCGGGGGGAATATTTCTTGTCTTACCCTAGCATTATAGTATTTTTTTAACATCATCTTATATATTTCTTCCTCATAGCGTGATCTCTGCATTCTTCCATCAGATCTAGATTAATTAGAACTTCTTTTTAATTGCTCATTGCTTCAAAACATTGCTTCCTTGACGATGTTACCCCTATTGGAATCGTAGCCTCTGATCCAAATGTCAAACTAAAAGGGATCTTGCCATGGTTCATCTTTTCTACTCATCCTTATTGCCTATACCATGCTGACCAACTCCTTTACCCATGATTTTCCATACTTGCCTAGCCAAGCTTTCAATCCATCTATAATACTTTTATTCATCCTTTCCACCTGGCCACTTTCTTGCGCGTGTACAACCAATATGAAGATTTTGAAAATATGAAAACCTTTGCACCAACCTTCGAAATGTTCATTGGCGAATTGCTTTTCATTGTTAGTTACCACCTTCCCGGCTAAGCCAAATCAATAGATAATGTTTCCCCAAAAGAATTTTACGACCTATGTCCTAACGATGGATGAAACTCTTTGCCTAGGCCAACTTTGTTAAATAAACTACAACAACAATTAAAAATCTTGGCTTCCCACTGCTTTCTAGAAATGGTCCTACGTTATTCGTCCCCCATTTATGAAATGGCCAGGCGGATGTAATGGTAATCAATCCTTACCTGGGAATATGTTTCATGGGAGTCGAGTTGGCTTGATTCACACCGTCATATTTCTTCCATGACATCCCTATGCATTGTGGACCAATAGTACCCTAGATTCATAATTCTTGTCACAAAATCTTGCATGAGCCCTACAAACACTCATGTGAATTTTTGGAATTATGTAATTAGTCTACTGTAGAGCTACATATCTTAATAGTGATGATAAGTAAGCTTTTTTGTAGAGGTTTCTCTCTAGCAGAATATATTGCCATGATTCATTTGTAGCCTTTTGACTTTGTCCATATCTTCCGGCAACAATTTTTTTGTTAGATAGTCTTAGATATGTGTCATCCAAGTTGTCCCTTCCTTTTTAATGATGTCCATGAGCTCCACCTTTTAGTACAAACTTTTCTTAAGCACTTCTACCATGACCTTTTTTGAAAGGTGTGAGAAAGTCAAAGAGGCTAATTTGTTTAAAGCATATGCTCTCTTGTTCTCCGTTCTTGATATCTGCTTGATCATACACAAATGAAAACTACTTAACAATGCCTTGGCCTTGGATGAATACTCTTTCATATTTGGCTATTTAGCTTCATAGTCTTTGCTAAATTAGATGGCCATCAATAGCAAGTCTAGAAATACCTGCATGTGTGTAGCCTTCATCTGTTTAGCCAATTTTAAACCTACCAGCAAGGCCTCATGTTTGTATTGGAAAAGTCAAACCGCGGTGCCTAGGTGAGTTTAATCTTGTTTGGGCTTACAAGAATTATACCTGCTTCCGATCCTACAGCAACTATGGCTCCATCTATATATATCACCCGTTCTTGAAAGTCTCAGGTTGACTCATCTTTCTCCGCTATGCTGACCTCTTTCTTGTCCTTTGGTGTCTCTATCATGAAATCCACCAAGACCTATCTCTTTATCGTTTTCCTAGGGATGTATGTTTTGGAGAGCCTTCCTAAGGTTTCTAGTCTTGCCAAGTCCTCTTGTATTGGTTGATTAGTTGAGACCATGACAGGATGGGCCTGGAAGTATCTTGCAACTCCTAGTCATATGGACTATTGCCAACGTAGTTTCTTTCAATTTGGATCATTCACCTTTGTTTTTTTAACTCCTAACTAACGAAATATACAAGCCATTTTGCCTTATCTCGCTCCACCACCAAAACTATGCTAACTGCCTTGGCTTCTACGGCAACATAGAACATGAGTTGTTCTCCTATCCTTGGTGCTACCAAAGATGGAAAGTTAGCCATGTAATTATTTGTATCCATAAAGAATCTTTGATCTCCTCTGTCTAAGTGAAATATTTCTTTAACAAGCACCTTTGTAGAGTTTTGAAAAGGGTATCGACCTCTTAACAGACTTGGAGAAAAATCTATGCAAAGCCACCAACTTGCCATTTAGGATTTGCGCTTATTTCCTAGTAGTTGGTGATTTCTTGTCTCTCATTGCTTTTACTTTTTTCCGGGTTAGCCTTGATTTCTTTCTTGTTAATTACGTAACCAAGAAACTCATCTCCATCCAGGCCAAAAGAACACTTGCCTGGGTTAAGCTTCATGTTTTCTTTGCAAAGGTCAATGAAGGTTTCCTATATGTCGACAAGTATTGAATTTTTTCATTGGCTTTTTATCACCCGGTCATTCACATATGCCTCCCTGTTTCATCCCAGTTGTCGTTTGAATACTTGGTCAACCAATTTCTTATACGTAGTGTCAGTATTCTTCAGGCCGATTGGCACTTCTGTGTAACAAAAAATTCCTTTTGGTGTATGGAACGTCATCTTTTCTTCATCTTCCTCAGCCATTAGTACATGATAATAACCCTTGTATGCATCTAAGAAGCACCCTAAGTTTTACTCTGCTAGAGCATCTACTTTGAGATCATTTTTTGGTAAAAGGTAATAGTCTTTTAGCATGCCTTGTTCAAATCCTTGGAATCAACACAGATTCACCATGTTCTGTGACTCTTCCTTACCATCATGGGGTTTTCTATCCATGTGTGACACTTGATTTCCTTTAAGATGTCAGTTGCTACTAACTTGTCTACCTCAGCACAAACAGTCAGACTTCTTCATGGGCCATCTCGTGCTTCTTCTATGTCACTGGGACATAACTAGGTGTTATTTTATAGGAATTCTCAACCATATCTCTGGGTACTCTGGTCATATCGCCCGGCGTCCTGGAAAAAATTTATTGATTATCTCGCAAGAGGTGCATAAGACACGCCCTTTCTTTCTGTGACATCTGGTAATTTTCTGCTACCAAAACTCTATTAGTTTCGTTAAGTCTTGCATACACGTGTCGTAAGCACACACTAGTTGTCTTTGAATGTTGGTGACATAACGAGTAATTAATATTGGCTTCACTAATAGTAACTTGATTTAATTATTTTGATCATTATTAAGTGAGTTTGTGAATCAAAATGTTAAGTGTTATTTTATGAATTACGCCTTAGCATGTGATTATGTGAATTATATAATGTTCATGAGTGATTGAGTGTTGGTTATTATTTGACTTGCATGTTAGTAGTTGGTTTATTAGGTTCAAGTATTATGAAATAAAAAATGATTTAAAGCATTAAAAAAGGTAAGATTAATAACTTATAAAACAACAAGGATAAATCAAGAAAAATAACTACCACATGTAAACTACAAAATAACCCTATCCCCCATTCTCACCCTTTAGCCATAAACCTCACCCCCACACCCCTCCCTTGCGATTTCAAGCTCAACAATACACAATCACTCGATTTTTCTTAGCTTTGATCGTTACAACGTGTTACAAGGCCAATTGCTGATCACTAACGTGTATAAGGTGAGTTTTTTAACAAGTTTTTCATTGTTGTTCATAAAAGTTGATTATGAATAAACCCTAGTTCAACCTTGCAAGATAACACGTAATTGATTATATTAGATGATGTTATTATGTTACTTTGATAGTATTGTTGATAATTTACATGGTTTATGCATAGAAATCATGATTTCAACATCTAGTTCATACCTTACTTAAAGTAGAAACTTTAATTTCAAAGAACTTGGGATTTTGTGATTCTATGTTATTTCTTATGTTCAAAATACTGCTATGAACTAGATTAGGCATGTAAATGATGAATCATGATTGGTTTTGATGAAATTTGAGTTATAGGATAAACTTTCCCAAAGTGGAAATTTTATTAATATGTTTAGTGAAATTCCAGATGTTGATACTGCATGTTATGTTAGAATCATGCTTGATTGATTGTTGGGATCACTTATTATGTTAGAATGCAATGGTTAGATCATATGGATGTTACTTTGGGAATATTTGATGTTTAAGTGCCTGTGTAGTAATTATTGATGTGATTATATAACTTGATGGATTGATGTTGGAAAATTAAGGTTTTATGTATTAATGGTGATGTTTGATTAATATGATATGTTCGTAGGCAGTGAATAGGGTTGAAAGTGAATGTCGCCAAAAGGTGACAGAATGCTCTCGAAACCAATTCACTTGAGTGAGACAGAGGAGAGTGGAATTTCATGAGTAGGGGTGAAATCCATAAATATACGAAGGAACGCCAAAAGTGATTGTCGTGCTAGTATAAGTCATGTTTGGAATGTGATGATGAACAGCGTACATGCTTGCGGATCTCTTGCCCCTACTTAATAGGAATGGCAGGGTTTAGGATCTAAAGTAGTAAGTTACTTCACATGGTATGTAGCATATAGTTAAAACCATATGTGATTAAGTATATATGGGATTGATTTCTAACTGTAGAGTACATGGCGATTACTTGTCGAGATTCGTATGTGTTGTATGATAACTTATGCTAGTACAATAATCCTGCTAGAGTAGAGGATTCATTATGGGCTATACGTGAATTATTTGAGTTAAGCTTATGAATAGCTGGACTATTAAATATGAGTAACCATGATTTCACTTAAGATGTCACCAACGGTCAACTTGGTCAAAGGGGTCAATATTTTCAAAATCACTTAAACCATTGGGATTGATTGAACGCTTAGGGTTTGTTAAACCATCTTGTCTTGCTTGTACTTATGTACTCATGTAATCTAGGTAAGCTGTGAAGTCACTGGATCGGTAAACATTCGAGCATGTTCTTGACGGAAGGATAAAAACCAAAAGACAATCAATAACACGAACAATAATCGAATGATTTTATTGATAAAACATAACGATTTTAAGCTCGTTACAACTTAAGAATCAAGACTTTTGGCAAGGGGAGATCGAGCATGATCTCCCCTCTCATCCGGCAGCGCCTGGGCACCGGGCACACTATCAAAAACCTTAGGTTTTTACACAATGAAACTGGTATATATAGGCTTCGGCCCATATTAGATGCGACTGGGCCCATTCATGCAATTGGACCATGCGTATGGTTCAATCGTACGACTGGACCATGCGTATGGTTCAATCGTACGACTGGACCATTCTTATGGTTCGGTCTTACGAATGTCCCAATTGCATCTCTCAGTCGCACGACTGGTTCATTAGCATGGCTCAGTCGTACGACTGAGTCTCATTCGCATATGCTCCTACGAATGACCCAGTTTCATGTGTTTACAAGGTGTAAAACATTAAGCCTAGACTATTCGTCAAGCGACGGACACACTATATATGACTATATATGCTCCAACATAAGCTTTAACAGGTTGTCTTTCCATTCTTTATTAGATTGCATTACTTTTCGCTTATGTTTTAGGCGAGTTCAATTCCCCTCTTTTTCATACTCCTTTTGCGAGATAAAGCATATTTTTCAAACGTTTTAATTACTATACGTTGTGTATAGCATTAACATAGTGTAGTATATCATAGAAGAGCTCTAACACTTTCGAATCATTAATTAAGGTAACTAGTAGGAAATTTTGGGTAGTATTATTTGATTTGACAAGCCCTACCATACGACTAGAAGTCAAGTGGCTGCAGTATTGTCCTAAACGACTAACATATTGTCATGGCTTGGTAAGTCATGGCAGAAGAGAAATAAACAAACATAGTCAGCTTTGATTGCGAAAACACTATTGTTATTGCTTATGATTTAGACTAGCTATCTATTTCAGTATACTTTACTTACATATTACAAATACAACTATGTTTGCTTGCTTTTAAACTCTTAAACTCACTAATCTTTGTGATGACACTTTAGTATATTTTTCTCAGATTGTTAACAGCAGATGCATGTAGGAGCATAACACAAGTCAAGCATGCATTCAAACACTTATTTTCTGAACTTTGGTTTCTTAACGTTTTGGTTTGGATTTTTAACTTATGCTTCCTGTTGGACCAAAAGAACCAATGAGCCAGATCAGAAGAACCTTTAAGTCCCACAGACATCATAACAACTGAAGAGACTTCATCGGCTGAAGACAAAGTCTGAAGACAAAGTCTGAAGACAAAGCCTGAAGACTAAGGCTGAAGACAAAGTCTGAAGACAGAGTCTGAAGACAAAGTCTGAAGACCAAGTATTCAGAGGCTGTCACAACAGCTGAAGAAGTACTCTTCAGTAGTTGTGATGGTTTACTTTCAGTAGTTGTCTTTATATTTTCAGTAGATTGTAATCAGTAGTTCAGTAGTTTGTTTTCAGTAGTTGTAGTATTAGTTAATACTTAAACGTTTATTATAAGAAGATGTCCTCAGCTGTTGTGGACATCTTCAGTAGTTTTAGTTATCTTCAGTTGTTTGTGTAAACGGTTAAATGTCGCTATCAGGTGACATCTGCTGACGTCGTCTTTTCCTATAAAAGGAAAGTTGACCTAATTGTAATCTTGCTGAAGCACATGAATGAATGAGAACATTCTCTTTTACAGAAAACTTTCTCTCTCTATAGCCGTTACTGTTTGATTGAATACTCATCTTGTTCTTGCATAAATTGTGTCTAATTCTAACACTATTCCGCTGCAAATCATAACCTAATTGATCAAACTAGATCAGAGATCCTTTCACTTCCACACTATTTTTAAAACTTAAAACTCTATGGTTTATTTCTAAAAGTTCATTTAGAGGTCATTCATAGTAATTAATGACTTGGATCTTGATTTATTCACACCCCTCGCTATAAAACCACGCATGTGGATTATAAGGGTGTAGCACTTCCAACGATAAACTTTACCTAATCTGGATAGTTTGTCCATTGTACCTTATGTTAACGTTGTAAAGAACTAGCCTTTATGGATTACAATGTCAAGTGAAAAGCAAAAAGTCAAATCATGCGAGAAATACAAGGATGTGAGAACTCCAAGATGATAAATAAAATCTCATCGCGCTAAAACTTAGAGTTGTCGCGCGAGAACTTAATGTTCTCGTATGAGAACATCTGGATAGTATATATAAATGTTTTTGCTTTGTATTTTATTATGTGTGTTCATTTGTAAAGATTCTCTAAGAGTGAGAGAGCAGAGAGATGTATGATAGGCCACCTAAGGGGAGCTCACCTCGGGTGGATCGAGCTTAAAAGATGTAAACTCATTTGGTATTGTAATCGTTTAATCAATAATGTTCAATTGAGTTTTTTTAATGTTCTTTGATATCACACACGCACACATTCATCTTAATTTGATTATCAAGTGCAACAATATGTGAAATCGATTGTGATGAGAACTTTACAAACGCTAACCTTGATAGGTCAGGCTCTTCCCTTCTTCTGTGGATCCCACCAATGTCCAATCATGATCTAACCTCATAGTGGATATTCCATGATTGGTCAGGAATCTCACCAGCCATAAGCCATGGACACGATAACACCTAGCGAGGTGATATGTTGGCTTCCTATAATCACGTTTTAGCGTGAGGTGATCAAACAACTAGGAAAAGCATCTCTTTAATTCTTTCAAGTGATTCTTCCCCAAAACATACTTCCAAACTAATCTCCCTATAGGCTAAACTCATTCTCCCGAGAATCCAACTAACGACATGTTAGATGGTATCAATCTTTTTTAGTGTTCGCGGGAAGTTGCAAGAAACAATGTTCGTACATGATTTCCGACATGCTTCCACCATCAGGTACACCTTGCGTACATATCTTCAATCCTAACTATTAAGACCATACGGGAGGAAAAATGCTCACCAGGTGATAAAGTTGGGAAGCTCATATCCTGTCGTGACCAGCTACGTGTCATAGGGCAGGCCACCAACTTTTTTGACACCCTTTTGCCTCCGGGTATCATTAATATCTTATTTTATTACCTTTTTCTTTTTCCTTATCTCCCTTGGATGGTTCTTTCATCTTGTCTTTATATCTTTAATAAGGCGAGATGATAACTCTTCCGACTGTACTACCGCTTTTATTCTCTTCTTGAGTTAGAAACAACCATTCATACAGTGACCCACATATCCATGAAAGTCATAGTACTTGTGAGCGGTTCAATCACCAGGAGGTTTCGTAAGTGGTTTTGGCGGCCTAAAGTAAAATGTGCAATCGCGGTGGCCAGGATTTTTTATGGGAACTTCATCCTGCCTTGATTTATCTTGACCATGCTCGGAATGTTTCATCTGAGAGGTTGGGTATGTAGATCTTTCATGTGGCCTTCGGTCATCATAATAGGATCTGGAGTATTAGCATACTACAAAGGGTTAGAAACAAGGTTGTGTGGCCTTTCATGAAGGCGATGACATCCTCCAACCATTACTTTTTTTGTTTCTTGGACATGTGGGAAAGCTTTGGCACGTTCCATGGCCTTTTCCAAAGTCTCTGGGGTATTTCTGTTAAGCTCCTTAATTAATTGTATGGGGCGCACTCCATGCATAAACCATATATCCGTATTTTCTCCATAGTACCTCCAATACTCAACCCCTCTAACTTGTATCTTTCCATAAAAGCTCAAAGATCTTTATCATCCTTCTATTTAATGTTATGTAGTTCAATACGGTCTTTGGTAATATCTGCCTAGTTGCATGAATTTGGCTAGGATACTCCTGCATAGATCCTTGAAGGAATCAGCGCTCCCGCTGGGTAAGCTATTGAACCATAATTGTCCGGTGCCTACCAAAGTCTGAGCGAACATATGGAACCACCTAGGCATGGCTTACTGTTCTACGTTGGTGGCTCCAGCAAACAACTCAAAATAGTCATTGGGATCTCCCAAGGATCATACATTTTCACATTGGTTAGCATTTTCATCTTGGGAGGAAACTTAAACCAAGCTATTCTAGAAGAGAAATTGGTATGTGAAGTAGGCACGTAAGGTTGTGACAGGTCATTTACCTACTCAAGAATGGAAGTGACAAGGATATCGGTCAAGTTGGTGTCGGAACAGGCATTGAAACTTCATAAAAATATGGCATAAAAGAAGGCTAAAATGAATGTAAAGGCATAATGTAAGGACCTGATTCCAGGCACCCTCAAAATTGGTTTCTTAGACATAACCATAATTATTAAATTGGAAATTTCATTAAAACATGCATTGGAAAACATAAACCATTCATGAATCAAACGTCAATATTCATCAATTACATAACATATTCTCATTGTCAATTATTCATAACGTAATAAAACTTTGAAATAGGATGCAAGTCTCTAATCCGGGAGCATCTTCATGACTTAAAGTAGTGGCAGAGCTTAAGCCAAAGCTTAGGGGGTGAGGTCGAAAGCAAACTATTTTAGGGGGGCGGACTCGATATTTATTAAAAACTTTCCATTACCGAAACGAAAATTTACACTATTGAGCCAATAATTTACACTACTGACGAAAAAAGAGCCCCCCCCCCCCCCGGCCCAAAAAAGCTTCACCCCTACCTTAAACCCATCAACTCAGCTACACTCAGATTTACCTAACATGTATACTAAATGTTAGCGTTGCTGAATGTGCTCTAGATTTAAAAACATATAAAGTCATTAATTCATTGAAACCTTAGAAGAGTTAAAACATCACTTGTCTTAGATGACAGAACTCATTACCCAATGAACCCTCTTATAAATAACATACATCATCCATGCCTTTTAACAAGACAGGCTAATACAAGCACTAGCTAAGCTAACATAACCATGCAAAGCACTAAACTAAGCAGGTCTAGTAAACCATGCATTGCACATAGCAAAGCAAGCTAAGAATCTATACAATGCATTAAGCAAAGCAAACTGAAAATTCATGCAGTGCACTTGAGCAAAGCAAGCTGAGAATCCATGTTGTGCACTTAAGCAGAGCAAGCTGAGAATCTATGCAGTGCACTTAAGCAAAACAAGTGGCAGGACCATGTAAATGGTTCAACAATAGTTTCACAATTGAATATAACACACTTAATAGATCAAATAGGGAACCAGCCAAAGAAAAATGAACAAACAAGTAAGAACACTCAAGAACACAAAGATTGGTTTTCAAGGATGATCTATATTGCTCTCAAGTATTTTACAAGTGTTACAAAGCTTCTTTTTCCTAAGATTGATACATGAGACACTTTATACTACATCCTACTGCCGGCCATACTTTGAAGGCCAGCTAGACTCTAATCTAGACAACAAGATCAAAGTAAAGTCAAAAGATGGATTGCCTTTTGACATGTGAATATGACATGTTATAGCTCATATCTTATTGTATTACAATAAGGATAAAATTACTAATGTAGGAAGTTACAAATAAAAGACCATGATGTATAGTTGACAAAAGTAAAAAGGTAATCACCAACTTATATAAGCTGATGAGTCTTTAGAGCTAACAGCAAAAAGGTCTTCTACTTTTGTTAAAAATGTGTCTGTAGACATATGTCTTATTAGTCTTCGGAAGAGTTTAGTCTTTAAGCTTTAGAAGACTTTGTCTACAAGCTTCGGAAGACTTCACTTGTAGCTTTGAAAGATTTTTGTCTTTGGCTTTGAAAGATTTTTGTCTTTGCCTTTGGAAGATTTGTCACTTAGCTATTTTCTTTGTTCATTGTCAAATCTTTAAAAATACTTCCTTGACTTTAGTGCATGCTTGAGAGATCTTTGGTTTGCATCAGCTTCTAGATAAACCTCTTGATCTTACAAACTCTACCTAGGCTTATACTATCAAAACTTGAGTATTACTATGAATGTTGATCTCGCACTTTTTTACAGCCATCATTAGAATTATTTAGGCTAATTTCTTCATCAGCTGGCCTAGATTATTTAGGCATTCATAGTATCTCCTCATGTCCAAAAGGTCATGCTCAGGCAGGTCAAGTATGTTGTACCAGAAATATACTTGTTGGCCTCCTTGATCTTTTATGACATACCATCTGTCTGGGTTTGGAGAGTACACCCAAGACATTATGGGTCTCAGTAGCTAGAGGCTCTACACATAAGGGAGTTGGTTGAGCAGCCTATTTTGGTTCACGCTCATTATGTTCTAACTCATCCTAAGGTGTAAAGGTGGATGTCTTAGACTTCTTCTTCTTCTTTGACATTAAGTCTCTTTTAATGGACATCCTTTTCCTCTTTCTGTACTTTAACTGAGAAAGTTTGTCTTGATCACCATGTCTTTCTTTTTCCTTCTCAGTTTGGTCCTTCCCTTTCACATGTTCAAAAGAAGGTTGAGGACCTACCTATGGGTCAGAAGATGAAGCTGGCTGTGGATCAGCACTAGTTCTTGGTTCTGTTGTTGGTTGGGTTCAACCTTGACCTCGTCTTCAAGTGCAGCTTGACTTGGTAGAGAATGCAAGTCTTGAAGCTCACCTCTCTTGATCTTCTACTTGATCACCCTAATATGTTCATCTGTTATGGATAGAGACATGGGACCAAGCCTCCTTCCGAAGAACCTATACAACTTCAAGAAGCTCACCATGTTTTGTTGTCTTCAGACTTCTTCTTGTTAGCTTTGATGATGACTTTGATTTTTGAGCTTCTTCACTTCTCTTAGTAGCTTTTCTTTCTTTGATGACTTTTGTTCCAGATGCTTAAGATATTCAAACTCTATGTAATCATAAGATAAAGGGAGTAAAGTTTTGCGTGGCACACAAGTAGTTGACCATATTCTGTTTATCCTTTTCTTTATCTACTTGAGCTTCTTCTTCTGTAGCCACAGTTTCTACCTCAGGCATCTCTTGAACCAGGAAAAGGACAGGATCTTGATATAATTCTCTTTTCTTTCTCTCTTCTTTGATTTTGAGTAGCAAAGCAGCATCCTCTGCCTCCTTCCTCTCTCTAAACACCTTTATGTCTTCTAGTTCATTCAATTCATCCAAAGGAAGAGAGTTTAGATCATCAATATTGTAATTCCTAGACCCTATGTAGTTTAATCTAATTGCCCTTAACTCATCTTCTTTAGTGTTGGGCCTTTGGGTAGCCCTGATTGTAGCCTTCATGAAACTAGGATTCTCTCTTTATCTTCCTTCCCTTGCTTTCCTCTTCCTTTCCTGTTTCTACTCCTCAATCTCCTCTGGGATAGAACCTTCTTTCCCTTATCGATCATTGGCTTGTGTGACTCAAATGGAGGATAGAGCTTTGACCTTCTTGAACTTGTTCTTCATTTGAGCTCTAGCTAGGGAGAGGCCGTGAGACATATTCACCAACTGGTGTCTCACTTAGAGGGGTTGGTGCTGAAGGAGTAGGAGTCTCAATTTTCACAAGGTCCATAACTCGGCCTTCAACTAAGGTTTCCCCTTTGAAGCTAATCTTATGGTCCAACTCAGTATCCAGTTGACCAATTGTTTCCCTACTAGGCTTTGCCTATACAAGCTTGTTCTTCTTTTGAACTCCTCAAACACCCTCCTTTGAATTATATTTGAATCCTCTTTACCAACCTGTCAACATGTCTTTTCTTTAGCAGTTGATGCAGATACATAGGATTGCTTCTTGCTTTGCCTTGATACTATCCTTTCACCAAGGAACTGACATCCCCAAATGTAAACTTGCTAATCTTATTTCACCTACCACAGTCACTATCTTTATGCATACAGATTGAAGTCAGAATTCTTTAGATACCAAAGTCCTAGTTTAGGAGCTCCTTTAAGATATCTAAGAATCTCTTGACAGTAACTTGGTGTGACATCTTGGGTTTGGCTTGATATCTTGTGCATATACATGTAGTAAACATGATATTAGGCCTACTGGCTGTTAGGTACATAAGAGACCTAATTATAGCTCTGTATTGAGGTTTATCTACACACTCACCCTCAAGATCAGGTCCTAGGGAGTAGTTTCTTGTTATGGGTTCATAACCTTACAATCAGTCTGATGAAATCTTGTTAGTATGTCTTGTACATACTTTGACTTGTTTATGAAGATGTCATCGTCAACTTCCTTCAATTGAACTCCTAGAACGAAATTAAGTTCCCCCATGGCACTCATTTCAAACATGTTCTTCATCAGCTTCTCAAACTCTTTGTAGAGTTTTTCACTAGTTAACCCAAAGATAATGTCATCAATATAAACTTAAATAGGCATGAAGTCATTCCATGTCCTTTTGATAAAGAGTATGCTATCAATAGTACCTCTTTTTAACCATGTTGAACTAGGTACTGTGACAGTGTCTCATACTACTTCCTTGGTGCTTGATATAGCCCATAAAGAGCTTTTTCAAGCTTGAAAAGATAATCAGGATAATCTGAATCTACAAAGCTAGGTGGTTGATAGATATACACTTCTTCATCTATCTCTACATATAGAAAAACACACTTGAAATCAAGATGGTAAACCTTTAAATCCTTTGATGCAGCAAAAGAAAGGAATATTCTTACAGCTTAAAGTCTTGCTATAGGAGCAAAAATATCTTTCTAGTTAATCCCTTCCTCTTGAGTGTACCCTTGGAATACTAGTCTTGCCTTGTTCTTGGTGATAAGTCCTCTATCATCTTTGTTGTTCCGGAATACCCATTTGTTTCCTATTGGCATCTTCCTAGGAGGAAGAGGACATAGGTTCTAAACACCCTGTCTTTTAAACTAAAGCATTCCTCCTGTATTGCTTAAATCTAGCTTTTATCTGTTAAAGCATCATCAACTTTCTTTAGGTCAGTCTGGGATAAGAAGCAAAAGTACAGACAAACATTTTGATCATGGGTTTGTCCTCTTGTTCTCACCCCGGTTTCAACATCACCAATGAGGTTTGTGGTAGGATGTGACTTGTGGATTCTTAGTTGAGGAATCACAGCAAGTTGATGTCATAGATCCAAATTTGAGAAAATTTAGATCTAGTGATTGAGTATCACCTGCCACATTAGAACACCTATCAAGTGTGACTTGATCCAAAGAGTGTGTAAAATCATTAATGTTGTCTTCAGCGGAGTGGTTGTCAGCATCAAGATATTCTTGATCACTTTCACCATCTCCATCTTCTCATGCATTGGAGATCCCTTCATTTCAGTTTTATGCCTTATTGTTAGAATTTCTTGGCACCTCAGATGTGTCAGCTGAAGAATGTGTTATGTTTGTGCTAATAATATTTCCACTTATAGTGTTCGTTACCACTGGTGTTGAAGGGGTTTTATCATTTGGTCTTCTCATCTCAAATCATGGATTAGGATCTTCTACATATATATCACCTGTTGATCCTGAAACAACTTCACAAGATTTATTAATACAGTTGGTAACTAAATCAATATCAAATAGCCAATCAGGACCAGAACCTTTCACACATGGAATGTGTTCATTGAAGGTCACATTGGCCGACTCTCAACTACTCTAGTTCTGAGATTGTAGACTCTATAATCCTTAGCTTGAGAAGAGTATCCAATGAAATATCCATCATCTTCCTTCTCTTCAAACTTGGCTATATGATCTTTGGTATTCAAGATGGTGCATGGGCATCCAAATGATTGGAGGAAACCAATGAAAGGTCTCCTTTTGCACCACAGTTCATAAGGTGTCTTACCATGAATTTTGACTACTAAAACTCTATTCAACACATAGCAGGTAGTGTTGACTGCCTCTCCCTAGAAGGTGATAGGCAGTTTCGAGTCAGAGAGCATGGTTCCTACAGCCTCAATAAGTGTTTTGTTTCTCCTTTTAGAAACACTATTTTGTTGCGTAGTTCTAGAAGTACTATATCGTCTTGAAATACCCTTTTCATCACAAAATAAATCAAGGATTTAGTTCTTGAATTCAGTTCCTTGATCGCATCTTATGATCTTAGTCTTAAATCACATTGATTCTTAATTGTTTGAATGAAGGATTTCTAGATTTCAGGGTCTCATCCTTACATCTAAGATAGAAGACCCAAGTATATATTGTGAAACCATAAGTGAAACAAGAGAGAATGAAGTGCTTACTAAACTTATTACACTTGTGGGGCTAAAGAGATCCACGTGTAATAAGTGAAGGGGAGTAGTGATTGAGTTCATTTCCTTTGGCATGTTTAATACTTTGTGTTGCTTTCCTTTCAGACATGCAACACAATGATCATCACTTGCAAACTCTTTATTTGGCCTTCTAGTTACCAAATCATTCTTAATCAGTATATTCTTGTTCTTAAAGTTTACATGGCATATTGTTTTATGCCAAAGAAAAGATTCATCACTATTAGTTATAGATAGAAAGCAAGAAACTTCTCCAGAAGAGGAGGTTTTTGGCAAACCCATCTTGTACGTGTTCCTTTTCCTGGGGGCTCTGAGAAAAATATACTCTTGAGGAATGATCACCACATATTTGAGAACAATGCACTCATGCTCAGTAAAGAGCATGCTATGTCTCTGGGCATAAAATTAAGATACACTCAGAAGATTGTACTTATGCTACTTGACAAAGTTTACCTTCTTAACACTGAGCTTACCATTTATGACTTTGCCCCATCTAGTAATGTAACTCCTGATTCACCTCCATAAGCAACTGGCCATCCATCAAATTTCTTAAAGTTTTGAAGCAAAGAGCCATTAGCAGTCATGTGCCTAAAACAACCACTATCAATGATCTACACATTTCTTTTGGTCTTCAGCTGGTCATGCACATGAAAAGAGATGATTAGTTATATTTGAAAATCCAAGCCTTACTGGTCTTGGGCTTGTCAAGATGAACTAAAGATAGTTCGACAACTATTGATCCTATATGCAAGCTTAGGGGATCCCTGGCTGTTGATGATAAAACTTCAATCATATGGCTTTCCTTCATCTCTCACACCATCTTTGGAAAATTAGACTTGGCTTTTAAAACTTTAGAAGTTCTGTAATACCTAGAAAATTTATAAAAGAAAGAAAAAGAAGAGTAAAAAGAAAGAAAAGTAAAATAACCCAAGTTAAGGGGTTAAAGTTATGCAAAAGGCAAACTTTATTATTATTATGTTTAAAAGTAGGCATGGTTGCCCACTACTTTGTTCTATCAACTGTTTTAACTTATTAGAGAGAGAGAGAGCAGAGTTCCATGGTTTTTTAGAGAGAAGGAGAAGAGGATCAATGAAAGGTGAGTTTTCGTGAGTTTTGCTTGGTTTCAACTGAATTCACAGCTTTCGGTCGAGCCTTATGTGTTCATTTGTATGTTCTTGGTGTGTATAGGTGTTAGAACATCAAGGGTGCTTGAATTTGAAAAAGTTTTACTTGGAAGCAGTCAAAGGTGAGTTCTAGATCCCCTATTTTTCTGTTTTAAACATGTTTTGGGGCTGAAAATGCATGCAAATAACTTTTACAACTTACAAGTATGTTATACCGTATTTTATGTGGGTTTAGGATTTGAATCCAAAACATGTTGAGCTTATGGATCTTAGGATTCAATTGCCTAGATCTAAATTTGATGATTAAGAGAAGCTAAAATGATGATAATGATAAACAAAGAATTTCTATTAAATCTTCTTATTTCTGTTTATTGAAGAAGAAAGGAATACATGATTTATCATCATCCTTTGAAGGACTGATGATGTTATGCTCTCATCCTCACACCTCTCATGTTTTGGCACACCTCTAAGGCACACACACTCTTGGAAGGCACACCTACAAATGATGTAAATTATTATATTTACACTAAGATAATTACAATTGTAAACCCTAGACTAATAATGTTGACTCGTTGTTGACTTGTTGACTTCAAGCTTCAATTCTTCATCTTCTTGTTGACAAGAATGTTGACTTGAAAATCTTCAATTTATTCTTGTTGGCCCAAAATCCAACAATACTCCCCCTAAATTGTAGATTTCTGATGATAAAAATTGAAACTTGATATTGATGTTCCTTGTTGATGCTATTTTCTTGAATAGTTGATCCATGTTGTTGTTAATGTTCTTGATGGTTCGTTGATGTTGTTTGCTGCTGTTAGAACCATGCAGAAGCTACCCAGAAGATGCAGCCCACTTAAGGGGTGCACCAAACCATCACAATAGGTGCATCTGGCGATGTTTTGAGCTGCACGGGCTTCTGCTTCTTTGATGATTGAATGCAGCTCTTTTCATGTTCATTTGTTGTTGTTTTGATGCTAAAACACTGCCCAAAACATGCTTTTGAAACTCTGATTTGCTGCTGCACATTCTGCAGGGCGTACCAAGTGTGCTAAAACCCAGCTCCTTTGTGCCGATCCAAATCGACCCCTTTTGTTGTGTTGTTGTTGCTAACATTCTGCACAAATGAAGCACTTTGTAACTTCGATTTGTTGCAACATTTTGATGAGAATTTGATGTCAAAATGCACTGATGCAACCCAAAAGGAGCGCATCAAATGCTATAGGGCGACACAAGCTGTTTGAGTTATTCAAGTGTAGCTCGTTTGATGTTGATCTATTGATGAATCCTAGGATCTCAATTTAGGATTTATCAGTATTAAAACAAAGACAAGTTAATGATCACGAAATAATCATTAATTGCCATTTAATTGTGTTAATTGTTAATTGAAGAACACAATCACAATGACACAGTAAATACGAACACAATAATTGATTCAAATGTATTTCATTAATATTGAGTAATGATTACAAAAGAATAATTATAAAAACTATGAACAATGATTTCTTCAATCGAATTGATGTTTTGTTGATGAGACGGCGGCTAGGGTTGCACAATGATGTGATGGTCGACAGCCGTAATATTGCTAAATTGTGTTACGAGATGTGAAACCTAGGACTCATATTTATAGACATCTTTGAGTCAGTTAAGGAAACACAGAATCTCTTGGGATTTGAAATTGATGTTGACTTGTTGACTTGTTGAATTTTGACAATTTCATGTCTTCGTCTTCCGTAGGAGCTTTGTCTTCCATAGGAACTTTTATTCTTCCGCAGGAACTTCGTCTTCCGCAGGAACTTGTTCTTTCGCAATAGTCTGCACCACCTTTTGTTGATTCCATGTGGATACTGATGTTCATCCGTAGACAATCTTTGGATGCTTGGTATTGTAAGAAACATATATACGGAAGAACACAAATGTTCATCCGTAGATGTTTCTTAGCCGATTTCAATAATCAACCAAGTATAATGTTTGCGCCTGTCATCATACAAAAAGCAACACAGATTATATGGGTTAACCTATATACTCAATGCATATATATATATATATATATATACTGATAATCAGTTACAATCATTTATTACAAAAATTGATTAAATTTCTAAGCCTATACAAATTGATCTAGACCTATTTTCTCTAGATCTAACAATACTCCCCCTTAGGCTTAGATACTTCTAATCATTCCTTCAAAACTGAAAGCTCCTTGACTCTGGCAATTATTTTGTTATAAAAGTAAGATGCAGCAGACTTTGGATCATCATATTTGTAATTGATCTTCATCTTGCTGATCTTCTTCAGAGTTTCATAGCTTAGTCCCAGAACATCTTCCTCAGTAGTGAGTGTGTCTAACACTCTGTTGTTATTCACCACTTCTAGCTCATCTTGCTCTGAGATTCTGAGTTCTGTTACTTCATCAAAAGTTGTTCCCTTCAGCAATCCAGCATTGTGTCTTCTTCTTTTGTATGCTTTAGCATGTAGTTTATCAATTACTTGAATGACATGGACATGCAGGAATAGATCATTCTGTGCTTTTTCATCACCCAACTTTGGAAAGAATTTGTCATGCAGGTAAGAAGTGTAGCTGGGATGAAGTAGCTTGATTTTCACAGGATCAAAAATCCTGATCCGATCAGCCCTTTTGGTTTCTGCATTTCTCAGCAGCACAAGCTCTTTTGTTTTCTCAACATAACCCCATTCAGTTATTGGGTATGTGTATTGAGTCCCTTCAATGCACTTGATTGCAGCTGATTTCCTGTTATTATATCCAACCCT
This sequence comes from Flaveria linearis, assembly GCA_024085815.1. Taxonomy (NCBI): domain Eukaryota; kingdom Viridiplantae; phylum Streptophyta; class Magnoliopsida; order Asterales; family Asteraceae; genus Flaveria; species Flaveria linearis. The sequence continues at coordinate 35,399,862 of CM044006.1, forward strand.
CTTCAAGAATTCATCATCTACTGATTCTAAGGCATTGGACTTGTATCTTTTAAGGCCTTCAATTCTCTTCCTGTGCTCAACATCTTCTCTCTTAGCCTCAGCAAGCACATCATATTTGAACTTGGTCTTCATCTTACCCAAAATAGTTGAGAAGTCTCTTCCTCTTGGTTGTATTGGGTAATTGCTGATGATCAGGCTTTGTAGATCTTTGATGTCATTCTCTGGCAGGCACACCACTGAAAATACATCATGGAAGTATTCAATTCTTCCAGATGTTCGTTTAATAATGACACAATCCTAGTCTGGATCATATTTCCAGGCCATGATCATGTTCTCTTCCACAGAACTGGGAGTTGTGAGGTGATCTATCAGTTGTATCAAGGTTGACTTTTGTTATGTTATTTCCCTCATAGTAGTTCCAATAGGCCACACTTTCCCTGGGGGCTCTCTGATCAGTTTATCCTTTTCTTTGTGTTGATGTTTGTTTTCCACTAAAACTGGTTCAGCAGACATTTTGTTATGATGCTCAACAGCAGGATTAGGAGCTTCAGTTCTGAATCTGACTCCTGTATCAAGCTCAACCTTCATTACATGCTCCATCATTCTTCTAAGCTCTCCGACTGACCTTCCCTTTAATTCATGTGGTTTGTAGTTGTGACCTTGTAACCAGCATTTCATGTTGTATTTGCTTAGCTTAGCTGTGTCACAATGGCCCAACTCTTTCTTTGTCTTTTGAATTGATTGAAAGATGCTGAATGCTTCATAGTCACAGTTTGGAGTCATGAATCTTGCAAGCTCGAACTCTTTCAGTAGATTCTTCATCTCAGTCATGTTTAGTGTTGGACCAAAAGAACCAATGAGCCAGATCAGAAAAACCTCTAAGTCCTACAAGACATCACAACAACTGCTGAAAGTATCATCAGCTGTTTGACAAAGTCTGAAGACCTCAACAGCTGAAGATCAAAAGAACTGAAGATCAACAGCTGAAGTATAAGTGCTGAAGTACAAGTACTGAAGACTCAAGTGCTGAAGACTCAAGTACTAAAGAATCAAGTGCTGAAGTACAAGTACTGAAGACTCAAGTGCCGAAGACTCAAGTACTAAAGACTCAAGTGCTGAAGACTATTCTTACTGAAGATCAACAGCTAAAGTACAAAGACTGAAGACAAAGACTGAAGACATCAGCTGATGACATCTACTGAAGTCATCAGCTGATGAAACATCTGAAGTTAAAGTCTGAAGACAAGTGCTGAAGATTCAGAGTTTGTCATAACAGCTGAAGAAGCATTCTTCAGTTGTTATGATGGTTTACCTTTCAGCTTTTCTTTTCTGTAGTTATCTTTTCTATTTCAGTAGTTTGTAAAACGACTGAAGAGTTTGTTCTTCAGTCGTTTAGTTTTCAGTAGTTTCTCTTCAGCTGTTTGTAATAAGTTTAACACTTAGTATTTTGTAAGAAGATGTCAGCTGTTTGACATCTTCAGTAGTTAAGGTAGTTTCAGTAGTTTGTTAAAATAACGGTTTGATGTCACTATCAAGTGATATCAGCTGACGTCATTCTTCCTATAAAAGGAAGATGACCTAGTTGTAATCCTTGCCGAAGCGTGTGATCTAATAGAAAACACCTTTTTGCAGAATTCCTCTCTCTCTCTATAACCTACTATTACATTGAAATATCTCTTGGGTTCTTAGTATAATTTGTTAATTCTTGTGCTAAATCCGCTGCGAATACAACCTAATTGATCAAACTAGAGGCTGAGATCCTTTCAAATGGTATCAGAGCAGGTTAATCATTGATCGATTTAACAATTGATCATTGAAACTGCTCTTTTGCTATCTACGTTTGATCGAATTAGCAAATTTGCAAGAATTGGTTATAGAGATTGATTTTCTGCTTTTTCTGGCCATTAAACTTGAGGTTCTCGTGGTTTTGAGCTAGATTTGTTTTGATTATCTTGAAATTGCTTGAAGTTTGAGATGGCGACACCAACCAATGATCCTCACAATACTGGCTCCTCAACAAAGCCTCCGATGCTTGTGAGGAGTGAGTATAACATATGGCAACGTCGTATGCTCCATCAGTTGTCTATCAACAGCGCTGGTTATTGGAAGTCAGTGGTACATGGACCATACAAGCCTATGGTGAGCGTTCCTGAATCAAATGAGCGGGTTCCGAAGAAACCTGAACAATATTCGGATGAAGATCTAAAGCTGTTCGAAATTAATGCTAAAGCCCATGGAATTCTGGCCATGGCACTGCCTAATGAAATCTATTCAGGGCTTATGCATCATGAAACTGCTCATGATCTCTGGGTTGCTCTGAAGGAACAATTCGGAGGAACCGATGAGGTCTTAGCAAACACTAGGGAAATCCTCGCCCAATAATATGAGACATTCTCTCATAGGAAGGGTGAGACTCTGACTCAACAGTTTGAGTGATTTTCTTGTTTAATCTCTAAACTGAAAATGGTTAAACAAGAGTATTCAAATAGCCAGATGAACAACCATTCCTCAGATCACTGCCTGAGAGATGGGACACATACACTATTGTCTTATGCTCTAGTGCAAATCTGAGTACTCTATCTCTCACCAACTTCATGGGAAACTGCTTACATTTGAAAGAGAGATAGAACATAAAAGGGAGTTTTCATCATCTGGTAAGCTCACTGATGACTTTGTATCAGGCAATACTGCACTGATAGGTCAGGAGTCAGAATATGCTGCATCAGAAAGTGCATATGATGAGCATATTGATTTCTCTACCAATTCTGAACATGCTTTTGTTGGTGTTGATGGTAATTTAGGAGGTAGCAGTGATAACCTGTGCATTCTGATGGAGGACTTGTAGGGCATTCCAGATGATGATCTGGAAGAGATGGATATTTTAAGTCAAATGGCAATGATAAATATCAGATCTCAAAAGTTCTACAAGAGAACTGATAGGAAATTTCCTGGTCTCTCTGGCAAAACCAAAGTTGGTTTTGACAAGAGCAAGTTAAGGTGTCACAAGTGTCATAGGCTTGGACACTTTGCTAGAGAGTGTAGATCATTTGGATCTAACTCCTCTGCACCTTTTGTGAATTTTCCAAGCAATAGCTCACAGCACAAAGGGAACATACCACCAGTTTTGTTCATCCATCACCAGCTCAGGCATCACCTGCATACTTTGTGCCTCAAGGTCATATGCCATACCCATATCCCTGCTACTACATGCCTCAGTCAAGTCAAGTTCAAGCACCCACTGCTCAGCAACCACATGCTCTCCCTGAGCCTCAACCTTCTCAATCTCATCATCAAACCCAACCTCAACAACACAGCTTCTTCACCCCAGGAGTTGTTGACTGGAGCAGTTTACCAGATGATTTATCTGGTCATGAACAACTGTTTCCTGGTGCTGGTCAACATGGTGGTGATCATCCTTTTGGGAACCTTGCTCTCATGGCCCTGGAGTCTGCTGATGGGTCATCCTCCAATGCTTCATCACAGGTATCTTCTGAGGCAAAAGCCAAGCTATGTTCTGAATCTTGCATAGCCGCATTTGCATCTATTAGAGAAGCAAATGTAGCTTTAATTGATAAAAATCTTGAGCTAGAGCAAACCCTTTCCAAAGAAAAGCTGAAATTGAGTCTGTGCTTAATGATAGAAATGATGAGATTTATAAACTTAAATGCCAAATCAAAGATGATAAGGCTAGGGAAGAGGTACTTCTAGAGAAGTACAGAGACCTCAAGGAAACACTTGCAGCTACCAGGTCGAGTGTGATCGCTGGGTGTAATCCTGCAAGGGTTTTGAAATGCTTCTGAGTAAGCAATCAGCTTCCAATGTGAAGTTTGGCATTGGTTATAATCACACTGCTCCTCCAACCGATTTTACTTCCAGAGCAGAAGTAGAATCTAATGAAGAAAGCAATAACCAATCCTTCTCATCATGTGACTTACTATCTGACACAGCATCATCAGTGGTTGAAGTCAGCATTAACTCCTCACAAAACCAATCAGCTGATGCTACAACATCTGATGGTTCAAATGCTGACTGTCACATGATCAAAAGGTTGATCAACTCGGGTGTTGTCTCTAAAAGTACTGAAAGTACTGGAGAGCAAGTGATAACACCTGAAGTTCAAACCCCAACTACTGCCAGTACTGAAGGGAAGAAAACTGCTAGTAGAAAGGGTTTGAAGACTACTAAAGAAGATATCAGGAAAGCAAAAACTGCAAGGAAGAAAACTGCAAGTACTGATAGCAAATTGCTGAAGAACAAGTCTTTAGTAGTTACATCTTCTTTAGTAGATGATCAACTAAAGATGAAGAAGAAGCCATGTGAAATATGTGGCTTGTTCAATCATCTTACTGATGATTGCTGGTACAAAAAGGGCTCCAAACTCAAACAAAAGGAGAAAATTAAAGAGAAACTGAATGTAATGAAAACTGAGTTTGAGACCAAGTTTGTACTAGCAACATCAACACCTGAAACCCCTAAGTCTAAGAAAAAATCCAAAAAGAAGGATGGGGTTAATCAGGCAACAGCTGAGGTTGCTCAAGAGAAGATGGTACAACACAGGAATCCATCACAAGCAAGCACCAATGTGTCTGATGAGCTAAAAGCTTTATCCTAAATCAGACACAGCTTGTTATGATGGTTCAACATCTAATGGGAAGAGTCAACCAATTAGATGCTCCTGTGCTAAACCATAGAAAAGGAAATCCAAGCCAAAGGATTCCTCTTCTACACCATCTCCTTCACCTCAGGCTGTCACACGCAACAAACCAGTTAGTGTCACATCTGTTGATGAGAACAAACCCAAAACCAAACAGGTTTGGGTCTCAAAAACTAACTAATTTGTTGTGATGCATGCAGGGTTCTTCAACATGCCAAAGAAGCATCTAGTATGTAGACAGTGGAGGATCCATTCATATGACAGGAAGCAGCTCACTTCTTAATGACTACTCTCAAGGAAAGAAAGGGTTTGTTTCCTTTGGCAATGATGCAAAAGGTTACATCATCGGCAAAGGCTTTGTTTCCAATGGGTAAATAAGGTTTTATGATGTTAACCATGTAGAGAATCTCAAGTACAAACTCTTGAGTGTCAGTCAAATGTGTGATAAAGGCCATGTTGCCCTTTTCACCAGCCCGAACTGTCGGATTCTGTCATCCAAAGTTCTAAGTTTGATTGACAAGGTGTTGGATGATCATACTCTCCTGAAGGCCAACAGGACAGGAAGAGTATATGCCTTAGATCTTTCCAATAAAATAGATCTAAAAGGCCATCCTTACCTATTCTCCAAGGCTTTTCCTCAAGAATCTACTCTATGGCATAGAAGGCTGGGTCATGTGAATCTCAGAAACATGAATCAGCGGATACACCATGGTCTAGTAAGAGGGTTGCCTATGAAGGAGTTCAAATGTGAAGACAACTGCACTGCTTGTTTAAGGGGGAAACAACACAAAGTCTCATTCCCTCCAATAGAAGAACCAAAGTCCAATGCCTGCTTGCAACTTTTGCACATGGATCTTTTTGGTCCTGTCAGAGTAATGAGCATGGCAAAGAAGAAATACTATCTGGTAATTGTGGATGATTACTCCAGATTTGTATGGACCTTCTTTTTGCCCTCCAAAGATGAAGCTGCAAAAGCTATAATGAACTTTTTGTTATATGTGGAGAAGCAGTATTCTCTTCCAGTCAAGTGTGTGAGGAGTGACAATGGCACAAGTTTAGAAATCACACACTTGATGACTTCTATCTGTCAAAGGGAATCAAAAGACAGTTCAGCATTCCAAGAACTCCTGAACAAAATGGAGTGGTGGAGAGAAAGAACAGGACTCTCATTGAAGCTGCAAGGTCAATGTTGGCTGACTCAGGATTGCCATTGACCTTTTGGGCTGAAGCTGTCAACACAGCTTGCTATGTACAGAATAGAGTATTAGTAAATCAGAGGTTGATGAAGACTCCTTATGAAGTACTTCATCATTTGGCTCCTTTGATTTCCTTCTTTAGAGCCTTTGGGTGTCCTTGTTTCATTCTCAACACAAGCTATCCACTCTAGAAGTTTTCATCAAAGGTGGATGCAGGGTATTTTGTTGGTTATTCATCAACTTGCAAGGCATACAGAGTTTTCTACTGTAGAACAAAGATGGTTAAAGAGACTTTGCATGTAAAGTTTAATGAATCTCCAAAGGACAAGATTCCACAAAACCCTGTGGAGTTATTTGATTTGGACATACTGCAATATATTCCTTATCAACCTCTAGTTGTTGTTCCTGTCAATAGTTCTCCACCTGGTGGTACTGATGATGATATAGCCAGTACTCACCTTTTCAGGTTTAGTGACCATCTGCCTGAGTCCACTAAACCTGATGCTCCTATGGCTTCAGCAGCTGCATCCACAATAAATGCTGATGAGATCTCTGAATCTTCTACTTCATTTGAGCTACCATCTCCTACTTGGTTTCAAGAATCTACATCACCATCTGTTGCTGCTGAAGGTCCTACAAACACTTGCACTGATCTTATTGTCTATCAAGAGTTGAAGAATCACCCAATGTCTCAAATCATTGGTGATATCAATGCTGGAGTTTCAACCAGGAGTCAATTGTCCAATTTCTGCTTCTATGCTCTCTTCATCAGTCAGCAAGAGCCAAAGAATTATCATGTTGCACTAAGAGACAATGGATGGGAAGCAATGCAGCTTGAAGCAGAAGTGTGGGAGCAAGGTAAGTGTGCAATAGGCACTAAATGCAATCTTCAGTTCAGGGGTTTGCACAAGCATTATGCAGCCAGACTGTCTTAGCCCTTTCACAATCTTAAAGCAAATGGATGTCAAAAGTGCCTACTTTGATAATCAATAAGCTTGATAAGGCTCTTTATGGGTTGAAACAAGCTAGAATATTATAGAATCTCCATTATTCATTAAGAATATGGGCCAGCATAAGCTACTTGTTCAAATTTATGTTGATGATATAATTTTTGCATCCTCTGATCCACAGTTGTGTGATGAATTCACTAAGCTAATGAAGCAAAAGTTTGAAATGAGTGCTATGGGAGAATTACAGTTCTTTCTAGGTTTGCAAATCAAACAAAGGGCTGATGGAATCTTCATTCATCAGTCCAAATATGCAAAAGAGTTGTTAAATAAGTTTGATTTACAAAACTATAAGCCATGTTCTACTCCCATGAGCAGCACCACACAACTGGATGTTGATCAGAAAGGTAAAGCGGTTGATGAAACCCTTTATAGATGTATGATTGGGTCCTTGATGTACCTTACAGCTTCTAGACCAGACATTATGTTTGCAACATGTGCTTGTGCTAGATATCAGACTGCACCTAAAGAATCCCATTTGATTGCAGTCAAAAGGATCTTTAGATATTTGCAAGGTACCCAATCTCTAGGTCTTTGGTATTCTACTGGGCATTCTTGCAAATTAGTTGCTTTCTCTGATAGTGACTATGTAGGATGCAAAGTCACCAGAAAATCCACTTCTGGTGGTTGCCAATTCCTAGGCAATTGTTTAGTTTCTTGGCAGAGTAAGAAACAAACATCAATTGCTACATCCACTGCTGAAGCTGAGTACATTGCTGCTGCAAGTTGTACATCCCAGGTACTCTGGTTTCAGAATCAACTCTTGGATTATGGCATTACAGAGACTAAGACTCCATTATTAATGGATAGTGTTTCCGCTCTTTGTATTGTTAAAAATCCAGTCCACCATTCTAGGACCAAACATATTGAGATCAGACATCATTTTATTAGGGATTGCTATGAAAAAGGTCTGATTGATCCAAAGTTTGTGCCTAGTGCTGATGAGCTTGCAGACATATTTACTAAACCTTTAGATAGTGCCACATTTCAAAATCTGGTACTAAGGCTTGGTATGCTGCAGCTAGAATAATTTAACTAATACTGATGCTTTTAGCTCACAAGTACTGATGAGCATTAGTATGCAAAAGTCAGAAATAAGTACTGATGAGTAATTTAGTCTTCAGCATTTTTCATAACTATTGAAGACTAAAATGCTTAAAAGTACTGAAGTACATTATTTGTTGAAAACAACTGATGTAGTTACAACTACTGATGTATAGTTTTCAATCAAATAAGTACTAAGAACAAATTTTTTTCACAAGTACTGATGTGTAATCTTACACATAAGTACTGAAGACAAAACTGTTCACAAGCTCTGAAGAATAATTTATTTTAAGTTTTAGGAACATTTGTTCATAAGAGCCGAGGAATAAATATTCACAAGAGCTGAAGGCCAATGAAACATCTGAAAGTCAACCAAAGAGCTAATGAGTAAATATGTTGAGGTCAGCATGAAACAACTGAATTGACGACAACAGCTGATGAGCAATTTTACTCTTCAGCTGATTTCATCTGCTGTTTCATCCCAAACAACTGAAGAACAAAACCATGTCCTCAGCAGTTTTCCAACTACTGATGACTAACACCAAGTTCTCAGTTGTTTACAACAACTGAAGACAAAACCATGTCTTCAGTAGTTTATAACTACTAATATTAGTAGTTTACAACTACTGATGCCTAATACCAAGTCTTCAGTTGATTACAACTTCTGAAGATGAAAAACATGTCTTCAGTAGTTTGTAACTACCGATGACTACCAACAAGTCTTCAGTCATTTGCAACATCTGAAGGACAAAACCACAGTCTCAGTAGTTTCAACTACTGATGACTAACACCAAGTCCTCAGATGTTTATAACTTCTGAAGGTTAAAACAATGTCATTAATCGTTTCAACAACTGATGCCTAACACCAAAACCTTCAGTCGTTCTCTTTCAGCTGTTTAAATCCGTACCCTATAAATACCCAACCCTACCTTCAGAGTTTTTCATTCTCTCATAACCTAATATTTCAAAAAATCTGAAACCTCTCTCACACCATTAATAGCGACCATGCAGCTCAAGCCAAGGCACAACTGTGTCGCATACCTTACCAAATCCCCATTTTGGACCAAGTTTCACAATGCCATAGATCTCATGGTTGATTCTCCTTACCAAACAGCATTCCTCCTCAATCCCACCACATATACCGAATCCCTTACCGAGTTCTGGACGAACGTCACCATTACTGGAGAGAACGACGCCGAGGTCTCTCTCCAGTCATTCGTCAACAACCAGAAGGTGGTCATCAATCCGGCAATCATCCGCCAAACCCTAAAATTGGATGATGCCACCTTCCCAACCGAATATCCAAAAGGCACCACTGATCTTACTTTTGCACACCATGACTATCAGGGTGACCTTCATGCCTCTACCCTGCTCAAGAAACATTTCCATGATGCTGAGCTCCTTATATTCCACATGGTAAATGTTTGCTTAGCCCCAAACACCTCCTCATGGGATCAAATGTCCACTAGGTGGCAGCAGGTATTATTCTCTATCCTTGAGAAACAAAACTTAAATTTTTCTGAAATAATCTTTATGGAACTTAAGGATAAAAACAAACAAACAAACAAACCCAGTATATCCCACTCAAGAGCAGGGTCTGGGGAGGGTAGGTGTAGGCGAGTCTTTCCTCTATCTTGTTAGGTAGAGAGACCGCTTCCAAAGAGACCCCCGACTCGATAGCAAAAGCCATACTGATAGCAAGACAACATACAATAAATCATACAACGCATAGCATACAGTATACAAAAAGCCATATCGATAGCAAGACATCATACAATAAATCATACAACACATAGCATACATATATCCTAGATGCATGTGGCCACAAAACCTTAAGGATATGGCCACAAAACCTTTTGCTAACCGTTGGATACTATATCCACGGTCATAATGGCCATAATAGAGAACCAGCTACAAGCTGAGGGACTTGTTGGCCTTGGAGTCCCTACCATGACTGCATTGCCTGAGGTATACTCCAGGCACAACACTGACCAAACATTAAAAAAGGCTGCCAAGCTGCGAAAACCCATGCAGCTGGAAACCACAGCCTCCTCCTCAAAATCCAAAGTCCCCACCAAACCTAAACAAAAGAAACCTAAAAAGGCTACTCAGGGAGATGAGTCCCCTGAGGATGCCCCCACACAACAAAGGTAGGAAGTAATTGCTGGCACGATTCTCCCAGCAATTACCACGACTCGACCAACCACAACCGCACAGGCATCCTCTCTACAGGAGCCTGATGCAACCATTTCCGGGGTTGCCACACATCTGGAACCTTTCTCACCTGAAAAGGTTGCCATGAAGAGCACACCTCTCCCCATGTGCATACTGCTTCTACCCCATCTCCTACTGCAACCGCCCCTTAAAGCCCTATATTAATAATTGCTAAAGTGTTGACTCATCTTAATACTCCACCCTTTCCCCAGGAACCAATCACAACTAGGAAAACTCCAACCACAGAGAGGGTGGATACAAGTGTTGATGAGAGCCCACAACACAGAGAATCAAATGTCTCATCTCCAAGTGTGGCAAAGGAGATAGGACAATCTGGTGAGGCTGCCACTTCCCCTGTATCAGCACATAAACAGGAAGAAGTTGGTACCATCTCTAAGTCCTCACCAGAGGCAACTGCCGATGATGGATCCAATCCGAAGGCAGGAAGTCCCCAGAACCAAGAACAAGGGGCACATGTGATCACTGAGCCACACTCAGCACATGTACATCCTGATTAAATCAGGAGGTCAGGTGATTCAGTTCCGAATGATGATGACTTGAGCTTTTTCTACGATGTAGTAGCTCAAAATACCATTCTTGAGGATGAGGTGAGTAGACTCAAAGAGCTAATTGCCAAAATGACTCAAGAACAAAGTCCATCTACCACCATGCACCCACAAATGGCACCTTCACCTGAAGGTCTCACATACACTCTGCCACTCCCACAAACTCAGCCACTTGCCCCTACTTCTGGCACTAGTTCTCAGGGACATATCCCCCCTGAGCAATTAGCTACTATCTTTCAAAATTCCTTGCCTCTCATCACACCCATTATCACAGATATTGTGATCAAAACCCTTGATGAGAGGCTTCCCTCTACTATACAGCCTTTCGTGGAAGCTGTAGTGCTGAAGAAGCTTTCTGACAGTCAACCCCTTGCAACCAATGCAACCAAAAAGGGGGAGACTTCAGTGAAAGCCAAGAGAAAGAGAGTGGAGGAGGAAGTGAAAGGGAAAGAAGTTGAGGATGAGGTGGTACATGAGAGGGAATTGGTGGTGGAGACTAAGAGGGAGAAGGAGAAGGAGAGTGCTGAATTGGTTAAAGTGACTGAAAGTCAAAAAGACTTTCATGTCACTTACAAGAAGAAGGGAGAGAAGGAGAAGAAGGGAGAGAAGGAAAAGGATCTAGTTGTTCTTGTCAAGGAGGCTGATGCTGAACATAGCAGGTCAATGGATAACATAATTGATCAGCTGTTAAGGCAAGGCTTGACACTAACACTGCTGAGCTAGATCAGGAGATAAGGAAGTTGGAGGTGAAAGAAATAGAATACCGATGGTCTTGTCATAGCCAAGAGGAAAAATAGAGACTTGAGGCTATGACAAGATTCATTTCAAAGTATCTAGGGAGATCAGACCTGGAGATTAGATCATGGTCCAGGGACAGCATCTTGGCAATAGCCACCAAGATCTGTTCATCTGAGACATTCACTAAGGGACTGATCATAGAAGCCCTCAGTGAAGCCAGTGCTGGGAACAGGACTGAGTTAGCAAAACAAACCAAATCCTCTCTCACATCTAAATTGCTAGCTCAGCCTGCCCAAGTAAATTGCAGCAAGATGCTCCTGACTACCCCACAAATTCAGCACCGACAGCTGACATCTTCTCTTCTCTCTTTCGTGTTCTAACAACATTCACCGATTCTGGAAGTCCAACGAATAATGGGGTATCCATCGAACTTGTTTGACATAAGAAACTCAGGGTGAATGTGCTTTGCTCATCCTCAACTCTTGCATAAACTCTCCAAGACAATCTTCACTATTGACCCGAACATGAACTGAAAATGACCCGATAATTTTCCCAAAAAAATTTATTTTACCAGATTTTTTCAGAAGGCTTCCCGACTGATAAAAATAGTTTAGGGAAAAATTCGTGCAAGAAGCTATTCCAGAATCTTTTTTTTTTGTCTGGTACACAGCTCATTCGTGCGACTTGAACAGATGAATGAAGACATACGTACGAATGGGTGATTCGTGCGAATGGATACTCCAAATGGATCAGTTGTGCGAATGAAGTACACGAAAGGGTCAGTCGTGCGAATGAATGTTCACTCGTACGAATGGACATACGACTAGGTTAGTCGTACGAATGGACCATACGAATGGTTCAGTCATGCGATTGAGGCCCAGTCGCATGGCCCAATCGCATGAACGGGTCTGAACGCAGAAAACCAGATCTGCAGCCGCCACAAGGCTGAAAAACCCTAATCCGATGATTTGGACGAGACACAGCACAATAATTGTACCACCGGATTCGTTTTTATGATCTGAAGAAGATTCCGAGTCCGCTTTTAACAAATAAACATCACGCACAATGAGATTTGAGCAAAACAAGATGAACACGAAGTGGGTTTTACGTCAACGAACAAGAATTCGATCCAGAACTCAAGAGCTCGGGTTGCTAGGGTGATTGTTAGATCATTCTAGCAGCAACCGGCTCTGATACCAATTGTGAAGCCACTGGATCGATGAACATCCGAGCGTGTTCTTGACGGAAGGATAAACAACCAAAAGATAAACAATAGTACGAACAAGAATCGAATGATTTCATTGATAAAACATAACGATTTTAAGCTCGTTATAACTTAAGAATTACAACTTTTGGCAAGGGGAGATCGAGCATGATCTCCCCTCTCATCTGGCAGCGCCTGGGCGCCGGGCATACTATGAAAACCCTTAGGTTTCTACACATTGAAACTGGTATATATAGGCCTCGGCCCATATTAGATGCGACTGGGCCTATTCGTGCGATTGGACCATGCGTATGGTTCAATCGTACGACTGGACCATTCTTATGGTTCAGTCTTACGAATGTCCCAATCGTATCTCTCAGTCGCACGACCGGTCCATTAGCATGGCTCAGTCGTACGACTGAGTCTCATTCGCATATGCTCCTGCGAATCACCCAGTTTCATGTGTTTACAAGGTGTATAACATTAAGCCTAGACTATTCGTCAAGCGACGGACACACTATATATGACTATATATGCTCCAACAATCATCACATGTAAAACATATAATTTAATTAACTTAAATAAAACATGCAGCGGAAACTGTGAAATAACTTTTCATTTTACTATAAACGCTTTTGCAAAGTAATACAACACTCATTACAAAATATCGTTTGTTTGCATTACAATACCAAAGCATTAAGCAAAAGAATGCCATCCCAAAAGAGCTGAGTAGCCACCTCGTGCCATCCTCAGCAACCTCACCTGCCAACTGGAAACACATAAAAAGTCAGCGTTGCTGAGTGAGTTCTAGTTTTATAAACAAACATACTTTACTCTCATTAAAACCGTTTCTTTAATTTTATGCTATCACACATCATACGTACACATAGATAATATCATTATTATCTTCATCATTCATTATCTTTGTTTCTATGTGGATCTTGTCACACTTTACCCTCTTCACGGCACGCAGCCGTGATTATGGAGGTCGAGTGGCAAGGATCCTGTTTCATACTTTATTATTTCATTTCTTCCGTTCATTACTTTCATTCTCTGTATGGCTTTATCTTTTTTACTCTTTCATCTTTATCTCTTTTCTTTACATCTCCCATAAACCTTACCCTTCTGTATCGTGGTACTGGACCTAGGCCTATCAAAGACCTTATATAACGGTGCATCGCACCTCCTGGCCACAGTACCTAAGGTAAAGTTTAAGGGTACCATAGCCACATGCAATATCCTTCTGTATCATGGTACTGGACCTAGGTCTATATCATAGACCTTCTATATCGACGCACCGCACCCTCCTAGCCACAGTACCTAGGATATGCAGCGATGGTTCTATACAATGGTTAATCCAAGTGCCATGATTTTACCCTCTTCGTAGCACATAGCCACGATTACTGAGGTCACAAGACAGGGATTCCATTTCGAGTCTGTTGCAACAACAAGGTCGCTCACCTCCTGTATTTGCTTGCAAGCCTTTATTACTCTCATTCATTATTAATGCATGCATTCATTCATCATGTTCCTCTTTCATCATCTTTCACTTTACGTTACATAATACTTTCATTACATTTATTAATCATAACACGTAAAGCCACGGAAAGATAAACACGTATCGAAACAAGGAACATCGACATTTACCAGTCATCAGTCATCACCATCATACAGGGCTACATCATACTTAACATACATACATCATGCATAACATGCAACACTATCATCATCATGCCCAACATAACTTCTAAAGCCTTGACGGCCATCTTACATGTACCTACGGGAACTACCACATCATTACTTACCCATGTTCTTTTCCCGAAAGTCAGTAATTTAACTATGCCTCTCCTCGTACACAACAGCCCTATTTGGGCGATGGGGCACCCTTCAGTCGCATGGCCTCCATGCGACTGAACATCATGCGACTAGACCAATGCGAATGAAGTCCCATGTGATTGAACCTCCAATCGTGCGAATGGACCCTCAATCGTGCGATTGGACACTATACGAATGGACCTATGGGACTGAGCTCTCAGTCGTGCGAATGAACACCTATGCGACTGAGCTCCTATGCGACTGGGCTCTCAGTCGTATGACCAGTCATGCGACTGGAGCCCCAGTCGTGCGATTGAACCTCAGTCATGCGATTGAACCTCAGTCGTCCTTCAGTCGGCCGATTGTCCCTCCAGTCGCATAGCCCTAACTGGGCGCAGACTGCAGTTCATCCCGAACTGCAGTCGTGATTTTCGGCCTCCAAACCCTTCCAAAATCATTCTAAGCCCAAATCAACCCTCCTAATCCTTAGGAAAGCATACTATGACACCATTCAAGCACACACAAGCCCAAAATCACACTCTAAACACACTATACACAATCATACCCAAATGGGTCAAACACACACAAATTTTTTTTAAAAAACGGCTTTTTATGTGTTCCAGCCCCAAAATCAGTTGAAAACAAGTAAAATAGGGGTCCTAGAACTCAGACAAACTAGAAGAAGATGAAGAGCTTCGTTTGGACTTACTACACGACGAATTTCGAGCCCGAATCACCACTTTTCTCTTCTTTTTCTCTTTTTCCTCTCTTTTTTCTCTTCTCTTCTTTTCTTTAGCTGAAAATGAGTGTGGGGAGGGGGAAATGGGTTGCCCTCTCCCTTAATGTGTCCCTATTTGCCCAATTTTCGTGCGTTGGTGAGTTTGGTCCCCCGACTTTGAACTTTATTTCTTTTTCTTCTTTCGTCAGCTTCAAAGAAAATGTCCGGGTGTTACGTTCAAAAACTTCATTTATAAGCAGACACATTAATTTCATTTATTTATTATGTTGCGCCCACTTTCCTTTTCCCTTTCCATGAACATTTATTCCGGATGTATCATTGCTTCCGCAGAACATCTGCGGAACCATAACATCTGCGGATGCCATAGCATCTGCGGATGCCTTAATTAAAAATTAAATGCATCATTACTGAAGTACATCTTATTCATAGATTACCATTCTATGAACATGAATTATACTTTAAAAATCATTTGCACATCCGTTAGTTTACGAATTCTATGATTATGCAAAAAGTTACATTTTTACTGTTCGTTCTGCTGATGCAAAATTTTCACTGTTACTTCTGCGGATGCAGAAATTTGACTGAAACTTCTGTGGATATTAAAGTTTCATTTAAACTTTAAATGTATGATTCCTATCAAGTGATAGAATCATTTCTTGATGTTAGACCTTGTTGACTTTGTTCGTATGACAATTGAGTACAAGCAAGCTTCCTGTATCCTGCATCCAAGTTAGTGCTCAAGTTCCAATTCCTTCAGAGATGATTTAACAGCTTTTTATTGATTTTCATGCATTACCTACTCCCCCTAAATTTGTGATTAATGTGAAAATGTTTCATTCATCATAAATTTATGTTAGAAATAAGCATGAAAGTCATATGTTAGTCCAATTGAGAAGTATCTTTTAAGAATAAAATGAAACAAAAGACTCAAATGATACAAACATGCATATATATAGAGGGATCATATTATGACTCTGGGCTTCTACTGATGGTGGTTATTTGAATAATGCTTGATCTAGCGCACACCTGATTGTAAGTATATAGATCCACTGAAATTCATACATGAGTAATGTATCAACTAGGCATGCTATTTATCATGTTTTGAAGTTTGTTAATCAGTAACTGTCATGTGCTCCACATTCAATTCTCGATAGAGTTTGTCCACCATTGGTGACTCAAATCATCATTTTTTCACACTTAGAAACTATGTACATTAAGTTATAAGTTCTATCTAGAGACAGAATTGCAGTCTCATTAATGCTTTGATGTTTAAGCTCTTTAAAATAATATACAGTTGATCATAAGAGATTCTTTAGAGAGCTGAGATATGATCCTCATAAAGTCACCAGGTCTTTACTTTCGTAAAACAGAGGTGTACTTATCCCAGGTCTTTGTTTACACAAAACAGAGGGAGAATGAAGATCATACTCTTTAATCATATACCCAGGTCTTTGTTCACATAAAACAGAGGGAATATGATTTTTTGCAAAGATAGAAGATTATAAAGTGTTTTACATAGTGTGCTTGGGTGAGTGATTTGATCACATCAGGATAAGACTTACGTGCTTGATCCTCAAACTGGAGTTCCCACAGACAGTCACCTTTTTTATTATGTTTGGCATGCTCTTAGTGTAGTTTCCACTCAAGATGAACCTACTCACATATCAAAATGTTTCAAATCAGTTTGAAGTTTAATGATGCTGATGAAGTAAGCCAAGGCATAGTGTTCTATCATTTCCCATACATATGTCATGCAGAAACAAACATAGAAATAAAAGGGTGTGTATATATATATAAACCCATTTTTTTATTTTTTTATTTAATTTTTTTAATTAGTGATTACTATACACAAGGACAGTCACATGCTTTTGATGATTTAGTCTAAGTTAATCATACCTAAAGATTCAATAAGAAAATTAAATCTAACAGAATCAAAAGCTTTAGTGAATAAATCAGCAAGCTGATTTGTTGTGTCCACTTTGATTAACTTGATTAAACCCTTTTCTAAGCACTCCCTCAGAAAATGATATCTGATTTCAATATGCTTTGTTTTGCTATGTTGAACTGGGTTAGCAGTGATGAACATAGCAGCTGAATTATCAATATGAATTAGTGTTTGAAGGAAATTGTAACCATAATCAAGTAATTGGTTTTGCAACCAAAGTACTTGAGAGCAACCAGCTGAAGCAGCTATGTACTCAGCCTCAGCGGTGGACACAGACACATTGGTTTGCTTCTTGCACTGCCATGAAACAAGTCTTGGTCCTAAAAATTGACATCCACCAGTTGTGGATTTTCTGTTGTTGTTGCATCCTCCAAAATCACTATCTGAGTATGAGTAAAGACTGAAATCTCCATCTTTTGGATACCACAGTCCTAGAGCTGGTATTCATCGACCTAGAAAAGGCCTATGACAGTATTCCGCGTCAACTAATTTGGGATAGTCTACGACTTAGAAGGGTTCCAGAGAGGTATATCAAAATAATCAAGGATATGTATGATGGGACAAAAACGTGTGTGCGAGCCCCGATCGGAGACACAGACTTATTCACAGTGGAAGTGGGACTCCACCAAGGATCGGCACTGAGCCCATTTCTCTTCACAGTAGTGTTGGATGAGATGACCAAGTCTATACAGCAGCCAGTTCCGTGGTGCATGCTCTTTGCGGATGATATTGTCTTAATATCGGAATCTAAAATGGTGCTTAACGACAGGCTTGAACAGTGGAGAGCAGCACTAGAGCGCAAAGGTTTAAGGATAAGTCGCTCTAAGACAGAATACATGCATTGTAACTTTAGTGGTGAGGCGGAAGAGGACACCCAAATCAGTATTCAGGGTATGGCGGTCCCACAAACGTCTAGGTTCAAATGCCTGGGCTCGTACCTGCAGGAAGACGGAGAAATACACAGCGATGTAGCGCACCGTGTTCAAGCGGGATGGTGCAAGTGGAGAGCAGCATCAGGGATCCTATGTGATTTGAGGTTTCCAGCAAAACTAAAGGGAAAGCTATACCGAGTGGCAGTACGTCCAGCTATGTTATACGGAACAGACTGCTGGGCCATAAAGAAATCGCACGAGAAACAAATAGAGGTAGCGGAAATGCGAATGCTGAGGTGGATGTGTGGTCACACAAGACTGGATCGGATAAGAAACAAAGTGTTTCGACAGAAGCTACAAGTGGCTCGTATCGCAGATAAAATACGAGAGGGAAGATTAAGATGGTTTGGGCATGTCAAGAGGAGACCAATGGCGGCACCAGTTAGAGCAGTAGAGAACATCATCTTAGAGGGTAGGAGAAGTAGAGGAAGACCTAGATTGACTTGGGATGAGGTAATTAGGCGAGATATGATACACTTGCACCTCTCTGAGCACATGATCGAGGATAGGAGTGAGTGGAGGCGTAGAATTAAAATTAAGGACTTTTAGTTCGACCAATAGGCAGGAAGGGTATTTGAAGTCTGGTTGTGGGGCCTGATGTCTAAGTAGTCCATGTCTGCCCTTTAACGGTGATTATTCCTGCTCCTATGATATATGTATGCTATGTGTCGTATGATTATTGTATACTGTATGCTATGTGTCGTATGATTTACTTGAAGGATGTATTGCATTCGGTATGGCTTTTTGTGCATTATGTGTTGTAGGATTTATTGTATGTTGTATGCTATGTGTGGTAGGATTTCTTGTATACGGTATGCTATGTGTCTTGTTTTCAGTATGGCCTTTGCTATCGAGCCGGGGGTCTCTTTGGAAGCGGTCTCTCTACCTAACAAGATAGAGGAAAGACTCGCTTACACCTACCCTCCCCAGACCCTGCTCTTGAGTGGGATATACTGGGTTTGTTTGTTTGTTTGTTTGTTTGTTTAGTCCTAGAGCTGGTTTTCCTTTCAGATATCTGAAAATTCTCTTCACAGCATTTAGATGAGACTTCTTTGGATCCGATTGATACCTGGCACACACACAGCATACATTATTTCAGGCCTACTAGCAGTTAAATACATTAAAGATCCGATCATTGATCTATACAATCTCTGATCTACAGATTTTCCAGTAGGGTCAGGCACAATCTTGTCTATTGTTGAAGCAGGTGTTTTGCATGAAAATGTATCGGCAAGATTGTACTTCTTCAAAATCTTATGTATGTACTTTTCCTGATTGATAAAAATTCCATCTGTTTTCTGATGAACTTGTAAGCCAAGGAAAAAGGTCAATTCTCCCATTGAGCTCATCTGAAACTCAGATTTCATTAACTCTTCAAAACTTTGACAAAGCTTCTTGTTGGTTGATCCAAATATTATGTCATCTATATATATTTAAACCACCAAAGATCTTGATGTTCTTGTTTGAGAAAGAGAGTCTGATCAATAGGCCCTCTTTTGTAGCCATGCTTCAGCAAGAAGGAAGATAATGTTTCATACCACTTCCTTGGTGCCTGATGAAGTCCATACAAAGCTTTGTCTAGCTTGTAGACTCTATGTGGGTAGTCAGGATCCTCAAATCTAGGGGTGTTGATACACATGTCCCTAGTTCTAGTCTAGTGAGCTTCAATGTAATAGACTTTCATCTTGTAACACATATGTAATGTTTTATAAATGTAATGAAAAAACTCTTCTATGAATGTTTATTGGTTGTTTAATGTTATATCTATTAATATTATTTATTGTTACACGCTTATATCAACATGTTATATAGGTTTATAGTTGTTAGACATAGTTCTGAATCATTAAAGGTTCAAGAATATGTTTAACTAAGTAATCTGATTCAGTCGCACGACTGGTCCATGCGAATGGGCCAATCGCACGACTAAACCAGGTGATTGAGTCAATCGCATGATTGAGTCATAAGACTGACTCAGTAGTTTGAATGAATCAATCGTATGACTCAGTCGCACGACTGAGCCAGTCGCTTGGCTCAGTCGTACGAATGAAAGCTGTAACCTATAAATACCACTTAATTCGTGGAAAAACGGGAGACTTCGAGAATTCACAACCCTAGCCCTCCCAATTTGCATAGAGCGTCCCTTCCAAGTTCATAGAACGTTACAGATCATTCCTACTTCATTCTTAACATATTCTAATCGTTAGGTTTGATCTGATTAACGTTCTCCCTGATTGGATCACCAATCAAATAGAATTTCACGCTATTTGATTCGGTTTCACATAGAATCAGTTAGTACTCCGTCTGTACACAGTCCTAACAAGTGGTATCAGAGCTATTGGCTCTTGATTCTTCGCGGATTCAATCGTATTTTTGAAAAAGGCAATGTTTTTAAGCGAAAAGATCTGTTCTTTCTGCTCAAAATCCAGTTTTTTACGTGTGCATGCTTTGAAAATTGAGTCTTTTTCGAGTTGTAGCCGTCTAGGGTATTCATAATCGTGTTTTAGGTCGAATTGTGTGAAAAAGGTTGAAAAATTTCAAAGTCAGCAGTCTCAGTCACACGATTGACTCAATCGTACGACTGAACTCCAATCGCCCAGTTCAATCGCACGATTGGACCAATCACTCGTTCAATCGCATGATTGTCCCAGTCGTTTTGCTCATTCGCACAACTGCCCTAATCGTCTGCCCAGTCGTACGACTCATCTCAATCGCACATTGATTGTCTTAGTCGTCCTTCAGTCGCCCATTTCAGTCGCATACGCAGTTTAGTTTTTCAAGTTTAAGACTACTTTATTATGGACTCAGAGAACTTTGCATTCTCAGCATTGAAGGACTCCAGGATCCAGAACCTTTTGCTGTTGGAAAATGAGATCGGGAACCATAATAAACCACCTAAGCTATTGTCTCTTGATGAATTTCCTCAATGGAAACAAAGGTTTGAGATTCATCTTAATGGAGTGGATATAAATCTCTGGAATGCTATTGAAACTAGCTACAATATGCCAGTTGGTGCTGATGGTATACCCCTTACTTTGAGTGGACTAAGCGATGCACAAAAGGTTGTTGGTGCTGATGGTATACCCCTTACTTTGAGTGGACTAAGCGATGCACAAAAGG
The DNA here is from genome assembly GCA_024085815.1 of Flaveria linearis. NCBI lineage: Eukaryota > Viridiplantae > Streptophyta > Magnoliopsida > Asterales > Asteraceae > Flaveria > Flaveria linearis. The sequence continues at coordinate 35,421,033 of CM044006.1, forward strand.
TTGCTTATAATGCAGAGAAGAAAGCCTATGCGATGTTGACCCAGTCAATTCCCAAAGACATCTTTCATCAATATTCAGAACATAAGCAGAGCAAAAAGTTATGGGAGGCTCTTAAGAAGAGATATGAAGGTAATTCAACACTAAAGTCACTGAAGGATAAAGCGTTAAAGAAAGAATTTGATAATTTCTCTTCTGTTAGGAATGAAAGCTTGGATGATATCATAGATCGCTTCTACCATTTGATGAGTGAACTTCACACTCATGGTGTTAAAACGTCTAAAGAAGAAAAAGTGGCAAGCTTGGCTGATGGGCTACCAGAGAAGTGGGATTCATTCATTTCCACTCTAAGATATAACTCAGTGCTGGAGACTTTGGATATCAATGATTTCATTCTGAAACTAAGAGAAGAAGAGGTGAGACACAAGTACAAGACAAAGAAGGGAGCATACACTCAGGATCCATCTCTCTACAACATTACTCCTACTCCAACTACAAAATCTACTAGTGCCCCTCAGCAGACTGCATTTGTATCTAATGCATCATCTACCACTGGTCAAAGCTCATCGTCTGGTGCTGAGTCACATGTTTCATCAGGGGCTCAACAAAGTCCTACAGTTGCTCAATCGATGAAGTTAGTGACAGAAAATATGGGCAAAGTAACTGTGGAAGTGGCTAAGGAGCACATGGACCTACTTGCTGTTATGGTTCTTTCTTATGATGGTTTGGTTGCAGGAAAGATTGGGAACTGCCACTTGGCTGATGAAGACTATGAGCAGGTGGATGAAAATGAACTGGAAAGAATGGACATAATGTGGGCTCTCGCAAGTGTTGTGCGATGAGCAAAGAAGTTTGTGAAGAAGACGGGACAGAATCTGGTGGCTACCAAAGATACTACTTTCGGATTCGACAAGTCTAAAGTCACCTGTTTCAACTGTAGTGAAAAAGGCCACTTCAAGCGGGAATGTGTCAAACCAAAGAAGACTGGAAATGGAAACCCGTTCTCGTCCTTCAACAAACAGGATAAAGAGAAAAATACAGCTTCAATAAAGGACCATGTGATGACTACTCCTCTGGTCAGTGATCCGGACACAGCAGTTAAACCTACTCCTCCGGCTGCTGATCAGACAACATCAACATCAGGCACAACTGGTAAAACCATCACTGAAAACCGGGTGGAAGAAAATGTTCAAGCATCTCTTGGGTTGGGTTCAAAATCTGCTACCACACAACCTAAGATTTCCAGAACCACTCAAACTAAACCGGTTAAGCAAGATAATAATCATCTTCAAAGACAAAACCCCCATAATGTTAAACAAGTAAAATTTGTCAAGGAAGGTGAAAATCAAAGGAGTGAGACCAAAAAGTCAGTACCTGAAGTTTACTCACCGCCCCACAAGAGATCTCCAAGTCTTGTTGAAAGGAGATCGTGCTGTACTTGTGGACAACGCGGTCACATCTCTTCAAACTGTCCATGCTATCAGAAACCCAAAATTAAAATTAAACTAGATAATAAAGTTAAACATGTTTCAAAACACAGATCTAAGACTCCGTTAGATCTAAAACACCTGTTAGGTCTAAAACACCTTCTAGGTCTTTGACCTCTCCTCAACACCACAGACAACACAGACAAGTCACTGGCAAGTCTGTGATGCCTGAGGTGAAACCTGTTTTTGAAACTAAACCTAAGGTTCAAACTGTAAATCAGTCATTGGTTTACCACAAACAATCCTTTCACAAGGATGGTTTGTGGAAAGCCAAAACATCTAAAGTGACTGAAAGCATTGATAAGTTGAAGTTTGAGATCCCATCTACTGATAAAGGACAGTGGGTTGAGTTCGTGATGTGTGATGCCTCTGGGAAACCCAAGCCAGTCAAGGCTTGGGTCCCCCTCCTTAACTACTTATTTTCTATTATGTGCAGGTTGTCCGCTATAGTGCTTCTACCAACACATGGATAGTTGATAGTGGAGCATCCAGGCACATGACAGGAAATCAGTCCCTCCTTTACAATGTCAAACAAATTAAAGGGGGACACATTTCTTTTGCTAGAAACAAAGGAGGATACATTACCGCACAAGGAGAAGTAGGTAATGCAAAGGTAAGGTTTGATAAAGTTAATTTCTTTCAACAATTGGAAAACAATCTGCTTTCAGTGTCTTAGATATGTGACAAGGGCTTCAAAGTTATGTTTGACAATCGGAAGTGTTACATTCTGAAGAAAGAGATGGAGATTCCAGAGGAGCAGGTATTAATGTCAGCATCTAGGTATAATGACATGTATGTTCTAGATATGTCTAATGCTTCTACTAGTGTGTATACTGTTCAATGCTTTTTGTCTAAAGCTACAGAGAAGGATTCCATCTCATGGCACAATAGAATAGGACAAATTAATCACAGGAAGATGAATCATCTGATTCATAACAACTTAGTTGATGGAGTTCCTGTTAAGAACTTCAAACTTCCTGATTTTTGTGTCTCATGTAAGAAGGGAAAGCAGACCAAGAAATCTCACAAGACCAAGAAATCTCACAAGACCAAGCACGTCAATTCTATTGAGATGCCCCTGGAGCTATTGCATATGGATCTATTCGGTCCCGTCAGCACGAAGAGTATCGCCGGAGACTGGTACTGCTTTGTAGTCGCAGATGACTACTCACAGTTCTCCTGGGTGATGTTTCTGAAAGCAAAGTCAGAAACCTTTGAGTCATTCAAGGTGCTCGTTACTACACTGGAGTCTCTCTACAAGCTGAAGGTTAGGAAGATTTGTTCAGACAATGGAACAGAGTTTAAGAATCAGTGGATGGATGCTTTCTGCAAAGAAAAGAGAATTGTTCATCAGTTTATCTCTGCATACACACCACAGATGAATGGAGTTGCTGAGCAGAAGAATAGGAGCTTGATCGAGACTGCCAGGAATATGTTGGCAGATTCAAAGCTGCCAGTGTAGTTCTGGAATGAAGCTGTTACCAACACATGCTACACACTTAGTTGTGTGCCAGTTGTCAAGAGGCATGGGAAGACTTGCTATGAGTTGCTTCAGAAACGTAAACCTAACCTGGAGTATCTGGAACCATTCGGAGCTCCATGTACGTTACTGAAGAAAACTCCAAAGGGCAAGTTCAGTGAAAAGGCATATCAGGGGATCTTTCTAGGATACAGCATACCAGACAAATGAGTTTACAACAACTCAACAGGTCAGGTCGAAGTATGGTGCAATGTCAACATACAACGATTAACCATCCCTCCTGCTGGAAAAGCTCCATCATCGTTCTTCGACGATGATGGCTTTTTCAAATCATTCAATCTTCCTCAGATAGATTCAGATGAAGAAATTGCTACTCAGATGATGCACGATGTTCTAAACACATCGAATCTGGATACTAGCAATACAACTACTGCAAGTGGTTCATCTGGATCTTCAACAGTTGATCAGTACGAGAGTGATGACTCATCAGATGAGGAAGAAGCCGCTGAGACAGGCCTTGAGCAAAATGTTGATCAAAAGGAAAGCTCATCAGCTGCTGAACGTGCATCTGGACATACGGATACTGAACATCCTGTCAAAAATCTGGATACTGAAGTTGTCGTCCCTACGACACCTGTGACTAGGATCAGTACGAATCATCCACCGGAGGCTATCATTGGAGATCTACACTCCGGCCTGCAGACGAGAAATCAGTTGTATTCTGCAGATTACGCTTCAATTATGGAAAAGGGCTACGTGAATGATGGGGCCTTCAAATGCTTTATATCTCAAGTCGAACCCAAACACGTAAACGATGCCCTGAAGGATGAGGCCTGGGTCAATGCTATGCAAGAGGAGCTACTACAGTTCAAGAAGCTTGGAGTGTGGACACTCGTTGACCGGCCCAGAGGAGTTAAAGTGATAGGCACCAAATGGGTGCTATGCTGCAAGAAGGATGACCAAGGTGTTGTTATCAGAAACAAGGTACAGTTGGTTGTTCAAGGCTTCAGACAAGTCGAAGGAGTCGACTATAATGAAGTTTTTGCACCAGTGGCTAGAATGGAAGCAATCCGCATCTTTCTAGCCTACGCATCTTACATGAAGATCAAAGTCTATCAACTAGATGTAAAAAGTGCATTCCTGTAAGGGGAAATCCGTGAAGAGGTCTACGTCAGTCAACCCGAGGGATTCGAAGATCCTTATCATCGAGACAGAGTCTACAAGTTGGACAAGGCTCTGTATGGGCTACATCAGGCTCCTCGAGCCTGGTATGAGAAGCTCTCCCCCCACCTGCTGAAACACGGGTTTCGCAGGGGTGTGATTGACTGCATGTTGTTTATCAAAGAAAGAGACGGGGATTTACTTATGGTGCAAATATATGTGGATGACATTATCTTCGGTTCGCGAAACGAAGATCTATGTAAAGAATTCGAATCTGTGATGAAGGCAGAATTTGAAATGAGCGCCATGGGAGAAATGAAGTTCTTCCTGGGATTACAGGTGGATCAGACACCTACCGGTATATTTCTGCATTAGACTAAGTATGTCGGAGACATTCTTAGTCGCTTTGATATGGAAAATATCACTGCTGCCAGTACCCCACTCGCCACAAATTATGATGTGGCTCCTGATGAGAATGGGGATCTGGTGGATGCCACTATGTATCGTGGGATGATCGGATCTCTCATGTATCTCACTGCCTCGCATCCAGATATCATGTATGCCACATGTCTATGCTCCAGATATCAAGCAAAACCAAAAGTAAATCATCTGATCGGGGTGAAACGGATCTTTCGTTATCTAAAGGGTACTCCAACACTGGGGTTGTGGTATCCTCATGATGATGAGTTTGAGCTAACGGCGTATAGTGATTCAGACTACGGTGGCTGCAAGATGAATTTCAAGTCTACATCAGCAGGGTGTCAGTTTTTTGGAAGGCGTCTAGTCACGTGGCAATGCAAGAAGCAGACCTCGGTTGCCTTATCAACCTGTGAAGCTGAATACATTGCTGCTGCAAGCTGCTGTTCTCATATTATCTGGATCCAACAGCAAATGCAGGACTACGGTTTGCAATTCTCTAACACCCCGATGTATGTTGATAACTCTGCTGCCATAGCTATAACTAAAAATCCGGTTCCACACCCTAAAACAAAACACATCGGCATAAAGTATCACTTCATACGCGACTGCTATGAAAAATAATTAATTGATGTGGTTAAGATAAACACATATTTCAACGCGCTGACCTCTACACCAAACCATTTGATAAACTCAGATTTTTCTATCTGTTAGAGGTCAACGGCGTGAAAAACAAAAGTGACATTATCTCTGAAGACACAGATGCATAGTCCGACACTGGTTCTGTTTTTTTTATTTTATTTTAGTTTTTTTTATTTCCTTGTCTTATAAAATCCAAAAACACAAAAAGATTTTTTGTTTTAGAATTTTAGGGGGAGATTAGTTTACTTTCAGTATTTATTTACTTAAAAAAAGGGGGAAGGGCAGATAAGCTAAAAGGCAAAAACAACAAAGATAAGACTGTGATTCTACATAATGGAAAGTGATAGAACATAGGCGTCTAGTTACTTGGAACACCAAAAATATTTTAAATTTTTGCAATTTTAGTTTAAATTAAACCACAAAAAATTATTAGTCAGAGAACTATAAGTCTAACAAATTAGGAAAATGATAGTACGCTTGGGTGTTACTGTAATTACACGGAGAAAGTTGATCTAGGGAGGTGCTAGTTCACTATACGATGTGTCGGTAGATTCAACACGATAAGACCAGTAGACACCACTGGTGAACACAATTTAAACTAATCTGTTCAATGAACTGTGGGTTCCCATCTTATCACTGGTTAACACAATCAGTTATTTCTAATAAGAGATGACGAGCAAATTAACGCAACTAAAAGAGTGCGGATGACCATAAAAAGAGCAAAGCATGAAAAAATTGAAATTAAGCGCAATCAAGCTGATAACATATGTTGTTGGTGCGTTATGTGCAAAATAAAATAAGAAATGCTCTAACAAGGAGATAGGTTGTGTGCCTCTCTGCTGTGCGATGGCACTGACCTGAGGATAAGCATAACCTAGATATTCTAGAATTCACTGTTGTTTGCCGCCTCTCTGCTGTGCGTTGGCACTGACCTGAGGCTTGGCTTCTCTTTGAAAGTTCTAAGAATAGTCTCTTCTTGTTAAAATACCCGTAGACTGCTCAAAAGTCTCTTGAGGAATGTTGATTACTATATAAGCATGGGATCCACAAATGTTGGTTGAAATAATGTAATCTAGTACATCACCAATATGTGTCAAAAGTCTGTGTATGGATTTAAGTGGACAAGCATACTGATAATCATCGTGGATGCAACGCTTGATGTTGATAATCAACGTGTGTTACGTATCAGATCAAGCATGATTCCCAGTTAGAATTTAGAAGTCTCAGATGAATGAGATACTGTGATATGTAAATATGCTAGTTTCCATTTCAATAAATGTATAAAAAGTTCCAAGTAATTGAGTTTATGCATGTCTGATTCCATAAGAATCTGTCTTGGAAATGATGTTAATGCTAATAGGCTGATCTACCCAATCCTAAGAAAATCACAAAAATATGTTTATTTTGTTACTTAGTTTATTCTTTTAATTTATTTGTAAAGTGTGTCAGTGTTGGACTGTGCTATGTTACTCATTGCAGTAAATGTCACAATATGAACTTAATGTTTAATCTAAAATCAATTGTTTTTGAAAGGATAAATGGATCATGTCTGAGATGATCAGGTGGATAAATGGATCATGTCTGAGATGATCAGGTGGATAAATGGATCATGTCTGAGATGATCAGGTGGATAAATGGATCATGTCTGAGATGATCAGGTGGATAAATGGATCATGTCTGAGATGATGAGGTGGATAAATGGATCATGTCTGAGATGATCAGGTGGATAAATGGATCACATCTGAGGTGATCAAATGTTGTTTTAATCTTAAAATGGTCATGTCTGAGATGATCGTATTGATCAAAAAGTTTTATCTATTGAAATAAGGGTATAAGTGTTCATGGGTCAAAAAGGAAAAAATTTACAAGTAGAACCCATTCGCACGACTGGACCATGAGTATGGACCAGTCGTACGAATGGACCATGCGAATGAACCTATTTGCATGACTGGACTATGAGTATGGACCAGTCGTTCGAATGGACCATACGAATGAGCCCAATCGCACGATTGGAGGTAACCGACTGTGAGCAATCGCACGAATGAACCTAAATCGTACGACTGGTGATGACCGAATGGACGAGTCATACGACTGAAGCTCGGTCGCATGACTCAATCGTACGACTAGGTTCAATCGCATGACTGAAGGCTGGCCTAGTATAAATTGAGGGGAAGTCGGTCTCATTCGCCTCATTCTCTCAAATCGCTCTCCATTCGCACGACCTAAACTTACTCTGCTGAAATTTCACTCGATCTTCTTAGACCCATTTTGACATCTTTTGATCATCTATCTCTGTTTCATAGGTACTACACGACATTTGTTGGCTAATAACTTGGTTACTACAACATAAAACTGATCGAAAAGTGACCTAAGTTAAAACCGAGAAAATAAAGACAAATAAACCACTGAAACTAAGCTTTTTGAACATATAAAAGTTATTAGAAGCTTATTCAGACAAATTCAAACCTAATGAGCCATTCCTCAATGTTTAACATCAAGAATCGCTCAAAAATCAAATTTGAATGGATAAACCGTCAGTCATACGACTAGACACACTGATGAACTCCAATCGCACGACTGAGCAGGACGACTAGACTCAATCGCTCGACTGATTTGGATGAATGGTTCAATCGCACGACTGAACCATGTGTCTAAGCTCAATCGCACGACTGAGGTAAATGCATGAGCAATCACACGACTAAGTCCAATCGCTTGACTCAGTCGCACGTATGAGCTAAATCGTATGACTAGAGCTCAGTCGTCCAGCTCAGTCGCACGACTAAATTCAATCGCTCAGTTCAGTCGCATGACTGAACAAAATGTTCAATTACATGAAACAAGTCTGGCATACCTTGACACGTACTAACGTTTATCTACTTTGTGTCACAGATGACGAGCAGATGGCCTATGAGCTCTAAGCACAACATTTGTGCTTATCTCGACCTGACTTCCCACATCTCTGCGGAGTTTGCTGGGATCATCACATTTTTACGACGCTCGAGGATCTCTCATGCGATCTCAGCGCCTTGCACTCCTTACAGATCGATACAGCAGGCGTTATGGGAAAACGCTGCTGTAGACAGGTCTACCGATCCCCACACCATCAGGAATTCGATTTTTGGGGAGGCCATCCAGATTACCGAAGAGGATATACGGACGGTTCTTGAGTTTGGGGATGATGCTAATTGCCCCACTAGATTACATCCCCTTACCGTCCTTGGCTGCTTCATGAGAGCTAAGTATTCTGGGGACATCAACACAAGTATGCTCAACAAGAGCAACTTGTTCCTCCAGTTCAAATACTTGGCACATGTACTTCTTAGATGCATCGCATCAACGAAGGGCGGCTTTGATGAGTTATCAGACTAGATACAGAATGCATACGCTGCACTGGTGTTGAACCATCCTTTTAGCTTCTCCAGGATGATCTTCACCTACTCGGTGTAGAACATCGAGGCCAAGGGGAAGGAAAGTTTCTGTATGTACCCAAGGTTCATTCAGATGATTATCGATCAAAAACTCCCCCAGCTGCCTAAGGAGAAAGATGATGCAGTCGTATTGGAAGTTATGGATGATACGACACTGGGGAGAATGAAGGTATACCGGGGGAAGCAGGTGAAGCCCCGGTGAGGAGATTGTTTAGGCATTTGGCCCGTGAGGATTACGTGGCGCCAGCTAGGAAAAAGTGGCGTCACGATGATAGTGATTCGGACTTGGAGCCGATAGCGGTTTCGGATGATGATTCAGATGATGATGACGGTGATGGTGGAGATACTGGCCACATACAAACTAGGGCCATTACTACCGATATGATATCTCCATCATCCACCCAAGGAGGAGCAGAGAGTGATGGTTTCCATTAGGGATTTCAGCCTGATGAGGAAGAAGAGTCGGATGATGAGCCCCTAGTACGAAGGGTAGGATGCCGTATCGTAGCCACGGAGAGGGGTATTAGGACGGTTGGCGGATGTCCTGGAGGGTCTGGGGAGACTGTCACTGACCCATCTTGCATCCCAGACTCTCCCAGTAGCCGAGGGGGAGCCTCCGGGTCCAGGGGGACTCGGAGGAAACGGATCGCTCAGCCACATCGGCTGAAGCCCAAGCGAAGGAGGTTTACCCTACTCACTACCTCCACATCCACCACCACTACCTCAACCACCCCTACTACCACTCCACCACCCTCTACCACTCTTCCACCTACTACCACTCCACCACCCTCTACCACTCCTCCACCCACTACCATTACACCACCAACCACCTCTATACCACCCCCAATCTTCACTACCACCACTACACCACCAACCACCTCTATACCACCCCCAATCTTTACCACCACCACGAGCCACCAAGCCGGCCCATCCTCCTTCCCCACAGGATCATCCCTCCCTCCTATTGGAGTAGAGGAATAGCTTGCAGCACTTAACAGAATGGTGCTGAAGCTGTTAGCTGCAGACAAGGAGAAGGCAGCTAGGCTTCGTCAGCTTGAGGAGCAAAATGCTTCTCAAGCTTAGCATATTGCTCAGCAGGCTAAGCAGATCTCCCAACTCCAGGAGCAAAATGTCATATATTCTAAGAAGATTGAGGAGTTGGAGGAGGCGAAGAAGACGATCTTGCTCAAGTTGAAAGGGTCGCAGGATGAGCCGTTGAAGATAGATGAAGGTGATGATGATGGTGATGATGATGAGGATGACGATGATGAGGATGAGAGTAACACCCGTAAATTTTTAGTAAAGAATCTAAAAGAATAAAATAGAAAGAGAAAGGAAAGAAAAACAAAAGTTACTTTTGTTTAAGGGCCAAAAGTGTCAATTTGACAACTTTCTATTAATTCTTTGTACAAAAAGGTGGAATGGCCACCCATGTTGTCTGCATTTCACTTCATTCGAACTTTTTAGAGAGAGAAAGTAGCAGGAGCAGAAAACCATCGGAATTTTGAAGAAGGATCTGAGAAATTCGAAGTTCTTGGTAAGAAATCCCGAATTTATGATGTTAGGACGATTCTAGAACCATACATGAGCATATAAATGTGACTAGTGTGTTCGGGTTGCTCTGTGTGTGTGTTTTAGGTGTATAAACGACTGAGAAGTTCAAGGAAAGGGCATCCAAAACCCGAAGACCAATTAAGGTGAGTTCTAGACCCCTTTTTACTGGTTTTTAAATGTTTGGGGCTGGAAAATGCATGTAAATATATTTTTATAAAGTTTGGGTTGAAGCCCGTATGAACGATTGTATGTATGTTTATGTTTATGTTAGATTATGCCTAGGATTATGTGTATATGTTTAGAACTAGGCATGATGATGTGTTGGGCTCGGATTATGAATTAGACACATGAATATGTTGTTAATATGTCTGAAATTGGGACTTAGAATAAATAAGAAAAGTTGATGTGTCCAGCAGTGCTCATACGACCAACAGTGGTCGTATGATCAGGATTTTTTCTAAGTGTTATAAGCCTAATAGGACTCATACGACCAACAGTGTGGTCGTATGACCAGGTGATGAATTTTTCTAAGTGATTGATGAGTCTAATAGGACTCATACGACCAACAGTGGTCGTATGAATATGTGAAATTTTCTAAGTCTGAGGCCCACAGGACTCATACGACCAACAGTGGTCGTATGATTATATGGAAAAAGTTCTAAGTGTGGACTCATACGACCAACAGTGGTCGTATGATCCAAATATGTTCCCAAGTCCAGGGGTGGTACGACCATCAGTGGTCATACGACCAACAGTGTGGTCGTAAGACCAGCTGATAAATCTAAGTGTTAAGTGAAAAGTCCAGCAGTGCTCATACGGCTAATAGTGCTCATACGTCCAGAGGGCTTATACGCCCAATAGTGCTAAAACGCCTAAACACTTAGAAATTTTCAGGAAATTTCCAGTAAGCCTGAAGTTCGAGGTTTGATCAGGGTTGACTAGGGTTAATAAATGATGATGTCTCATGCATATAATGATGAGTATGATTAACCCTAATTGTTACTAATATTATTATTAGTATATTATTGTTAACAATATTATTAAAATATTGTTAAGTAAGATATGATGCTATGCATGATGATGTACGTATGATGATGAATGTATGATGAATAAGTATGATGTGTGTATGTTCCTTGTGATTGTGTATGCTTATCTTTCTGAAACTTTACGAATAACGAGAAATGAATTAATGAAGTATTATGTATCGTAAAGTGAAAGATAATGAAAGAGGAACATGATGATGAATGCATGTATTAACGAATGAACGAAAAGAAGAATGATGATGAATACATGCATTAACGAACGAACGAATGAAAAATGTCTTGCAAACATTGGATAAGTTTAACGGGTCCTTCTTAGTGATTGACCATATGTATGGTACCCCTACCGCTTACCTCTAGTACCGTGGCATACGTTTTGTTGTTCATATGTTGACTTCGGCCCGGTAGCTAATAACGTTCGGGGTATAGCAGATGGTAGTGGTACAAAAGATATCCAATGTGCAAGAAAAGATGTAACATGTATAATGAATGAACGAATGATTAAATGATGATGAATACATGCATTGATGAACGAACGAATTATGTCTTGCAAGCATTGAATAACGCGATTGGTCCTTCTATGTGATTGACCATGGTCATGGTACCTCTACCGCTTACCTCTAGTACCGTGGCATACGTTTTGTTGTTCAAATGTTGACTTCGGCCCGGTAGCTAATAACGTTCGGGGTGTAGCATATGGTATTGGTACAATTAACCTTTCAATGCGTGCAAGTAAGTATGAACGGGATTCTGGTCATTCGACCACAGTAATCATAGCCAGGTGCTATGAAGTGGGTAAAGCCTGACAGAATCCATACGAGAAGTTAAAGATAATGATGAATAACGAATGATGAAGATAATAACGAATATTATCTCTGTGTACGTATGATGTGTGAACGCACGCACGAAAGGATACTTTTAAATAAGTAAAAGTATGTTTTATTACAAAACTAGAACTCACTCAGCAACGCTGACTTTTATGTATTTTCCAGTTGGCAGGTAGTGTTGCTGAGGATGGCACGAGGCGGCTACTCAGCTCTTTTGGGATGGCATTCTTTGTTAATGTTTTTGTATTGTAATGCAAACAAATGATATTTTGTAACAGTGTTGTATTACTTTGCAAAGGCATTTTTAGTAAAATTTGAAGTTTCCGCTGCATGGTTTTTATTAAGTTATATTAAATGTATGTTTTATGGGTAATGACGACCAACTGTGAGGTGCCCGGGAACGGGGCCTTACAAGTTGGTATCAGAGCCAAAGTTTAAGTGAAATGAGTAAATTTTTTAAAATAAATCTAAAACTTAAACTGAGAATGGGACAGGGGGAATGGGAATGCCATCTGAGTAGCTGCGTGCCATCAGGTATTTTTCTTGAAAGTTAACCAGTGTTACGTGCGCATGTTATGTGTTTATGTGTACTGATAGACTTAGATACTAATGTAGTCAGGACAGGTAATGCTCGGGGTGTGAAGAGTAGGGTAAGTGGCTAATCACAACTGGCCACTGTAATTAGGGACTTACTATACTTGACATAAACTGAGCTATTTCCTTGAATGACCGTGTTGGTGTTTAAATCTTTCAGTGTGATAGAAGATGGTCGGTGGTAGATCATCTAAAGCCCCAATTGGTGGAGGCAGTGGCGGAAGTGGTGTGGAACCACGAGCCACAAGAGGTAGGCCTAGACAAGAGAAGAAGGTTCCCGAAGGACCTAATACTACTCCCTCGGGGGGAGTGGATGAGAGCGATAATGTGAGAGCCTCGGTGAAAGAGACGGTGATCGAGGAGGTGCACCAAGTCATGCAGACGATCTTACCGTCTGTAGTGACTGAAGTGATAAAGGCAGTACGTGAAGACGATAGACGAGGGAGGAATCGGTCCTCAGGAAGACAACAACAGACGGAAGCAGAGACGGTACTATCTGATGATGAAGAGGAAGAGGAAGAAGAACAGTTACGGGAGACCGCCCGGGGTTGTAACTATGGGGCATTCGTGAGGTGCAAGCCCCCAACTTTTGATGGGTCTGGTACTGCTACTGATGCTCACCAATGGGTGATGGAAATGGAAGCTGTCCTCGATATTAGTGATTGCCAGGAGGACAAGAAGGTGAAGTTTGCTACCCACTCTTTCACAGGGTCGGCTTTATGCTGGTGGAAAAATATAGTCCAAGCCGAGGGTAGCAGGGCTATAGGGAAGATGAAGTGGGCCGAGTTGAAAAGGCTGGTGATCGAGGAATTCAGTCCTCGTCGGGAAATGGATAGGATAGAAAGGGAGTTCCTGCAGCTAGAGGCGGGGACGATGACCCACCAACAATATACCACCAAGTTTAACGAATTGGCGTTGTTGGTGCCGGAGCAGGTGACGCCGGTGTCATGAAAGATCAACCGGTATATTCAAGGACTGCCGGCTGAAATTCGTTGGCACTTGATTTCTGCTCGACCAAGCACTTTCAGGTCGGCGGTGGATTTGGCGGGAAGGTTATTTGATGAACGTGTTGCTTTGGTGAAGGCTGAGGGAAGCAAGAAAGGAAGTGGAGAGAAGAACTGGCAGGGGAAGAGATTTGGTCGGGGTAATACTTCGACAAACAACAAGAAAGCAAGGGTGGATGACCGCCGAGTGGTCGTGTCTGGAGCTGGGGTGAGGAAGTGTGGTAAGTGTGGAAAGGAGCACTCAGGGGAGTGCAAGTGGGGATACAACATCTGCTTCAAGTGTGGAGGACTGGGCATATGGCCAAGGATTGTCTGATGGGCAAGTGTTTTAACTGTGGGGAAGGTGGTCATATGAGCAGAGATTGCAAGAAGCCGAGGGCTGAGGGCTCGGGAGAGAAGAAGACGGGAGGAGAAGCACCGAGGGCAAAGGCTAGGGCGTTCACGATGACACAGGAAGAGGCTAGGACGGACCCCGATGTGGTGTCAGGTACGTTTCTAGTAAACCAAACTCTTGCTTCTGTGTTATTTGACTCTGGTGCTAGTAGGAGTTTCATTTCTGCTACTTTCTGTGTTAAACTGCCTGTTAGGAGTAAATGCCTGGATAAGTCCTTTGATGTAGAAACCGCTATTGGTAAATCCACTAGGGTTACGGATGTGATAGAGGGCTGTACCGTAGAAGTAGAGGGCCATAGGTTTGCTGCCATGTTACATGTAATGCCTCTAGGAGGATTCGATGTAGTGTTAGGGATGGACTGGTTAGCAACCTACGAAGCGAATATCGTGTGCCGAAAGAAGATGATTAGACTGACGGCGACCGACGGAAGTCCGGTGCCAATTTATGGCGATCGAGTTACGACGATTCCGAAGGTGAACTCGATGGCGGTGGCGGGAAAGTGTATGAGGCGCGGATGTAGCGCCTACTTATGTTATGTAAAGAACGTAGAGACGCCAACACCACAGTTATGCGATGTGCCAGTGGTGTGTGACTTTCCAGATGTGTTTCCCGAAGACTTATCGGGTTTGCCACCTGACCGAGAGATCGAATTCCAGATCGACCTGATACCGGGTGCCCAACCTGTCGCAAAAGCACCGTATCGCTTGGCTCCGACGGAGATGAAAGAGTTGATGGACCAGTTGCAGGAGCTGCTGGATAAGGGGTTTATCCGACCGAGTATCTCACCTTGGGGTGCTCCGGTTCTGTTCGTAAAGAAGAAGGATGGTAGTATGAGGATGTGCATCGACTACCGCGAGCTGAATAAGCTGACGGTGAAGAACAGATACCCCTTACCAAGGATCGATGACTTGTTTGATCAACTTCAGGGTGCCAGTTGGTTTTCAAGGATAGATCTTCGATCGGGTTACCATCAACTAAAGGTAAAAGAACAAGATATCCCTAAAACAGCCTTTCGTACGCGCTATGGTCACTACGAGTTTCTTGTCATGTCTTTTGGGTTGACCAATGCGCCGGCTGCTTTTATGGATTTGA
This sequence comes from Flaveria linearis, assembly GCA_024085815.1. Taxonomy (NCBI): domain Eukaryota; kingdom Viridiplantae; phylum Streptophyta; class Magnoliopsida; order Asterales; family Asteraceae; genus Flaveria; species Flaveria linearis. The sequence continues at coordinate 35,436,150 of CM044006.1, forward strand.
TGAACCGAGTGTGCCGACCAATGTTGGATAAATCAGTAATTGTATTCATCGATGATATTTTGATTTATTCAAGAAGTGAAAAAGAGCATGCCGGGCATATTCGGGAAGTGTTGGAAACGTTGAGAAGGGAGAAATTGTACGCCAAATTCTCCAAGTGTGCCTTTTGGTTACGCGAGGTGCAATTTCTGGGTCACGTAGTGAATGCAGAAGGAATAATGGTGGACCCAGCAAAGGTTGAGGCTGTGATGCAATGGAAATCACCAAAGACGCCATCCGAGATTCGTAGCTTCTTGGGGTTGGCGGGCTACTATAGGAGATTTATTCAAGACTTCTCCAAGATAGCCTCACCTTTGACAAAATTAACTCGCAAGGATGTAAAGTTCGTGTGGGGTCGAGAACAGGAGGATGCGTTTGAGGAATTAAAGATGAGACTAACACAAGCTCCTGTCTTGACTTTGCCTGAGGGAAGTGAAGACTTAGTGGTCTATTCGGATGCATCTTATTCTGGGCTAGGTTGTGTGTTGATGCAACGTGGAAAGGTGATAGCCTACGCGTCTCGACAACTGAAAACCCACGAAGTCAACTATCCCACACACGATCTAGAACTAGCTGCGGTGGTTTTTGCATTGAAGATATGGCGGCACTATCTATACGGGACGAAGTGCACTATCTTCACAGACCACAAAAGTTTGAAGTATTTCTTCGAGCAGAAGGATCTCAACATGAGGCAGAGGCGGTGGTTGGAACTGATAAAAGATTATGATTGTGAGATCCATTACCACCCGGGCAAAGCCAATGTGGTGGCTGATGCCCTTAGCCGAAAAGAAAGGCCTGAGCCGATCCGGGTAAAGGCATATCAGCTAATTATGACCTCAGATGTAATGACTCAGGTTAAGGAGTTTCAAGTCAGGCTTTGAAAGAAGATCGTCTTAACTCCGAAAGGATGAGAGGTCTAGTTACAGAATTGGGCGAGAACACTCTAGGTGTTAAGACCCGATTTGGGCGAATATGGATTCCTCGATACGGGGGTCTACGTAGTAGAATTATGGATGAGGCCCATAAGACACGATACTCCATTTACCCCGGTGCTACCAAAATGTACCACGATATGAAGAAAGACTACTCGTGGCCGGGCATGAAACGCGACGTAGTAGAGTACGTAAGTAAGTGCTTGACTTGCTTACAAGTGAAGGCGGAACACCAGAAGCCCTACGGGAAGATCCAACCATTGGATATACCCGAATGGAAGTGGGAACACATCACCATGGACTTCATCACGAAGTTACCGCGTACCCCGAAAGGGTATGATGCTATATGGGTGATAGTTGATCGATTGACGAAGAGTGCCCACTTCCTACCGATCCGCAAGACGTATTCATCTGAAAGATTGGCGGATCTATTCATTAAAGAAATTGTAGCTCGTCATGGCGTACCGGTGTCTATTGTGTCTGACCGTGACACCCGGTTTACCTCCAAGTTTTGGAAGAGATTCATGATGCAATGGGGACGAGGCTACATATTAGCACGGCATATCATCCTCAGACAGACGGTCAGTCTGAGAGGACGATCCAAACACTCGAAGACATGCTTCGGGCGTGCGTGATCGACTTTGGAGGAAGTTGGGACGATCACCTGCCGTTAGCAGAATTCTCGTACAACAATAGTTATCACGCCAGCATTGGCATGCCACCTTACGAGATGCTATACGGTAGGAGATGTAGGACGCCCGTATGTTGGGGAGACATTGGGCAGAAAGAACTGGGTGGTGTCGAGGTAGTTGAAGCAACGACTGAAAAGCTAGAAAAGATCAAAGCCTTCATGAAGGCGGCGAAAGATAGGCAAAAGTCGTATGCTGACAAGAGCGGAGGCCGATAGAGTTCAAGGTTGGTGACCGAGTTATGTTGAAGGTCTCACCTTGGAAAGGAATCATTAGATTCAGGAAACGAGGTAAGCTAAGCCCGAGATACATAGGACCTTTCCGAATTATCGCACGAGTAGGAGAGGTGGCCTATCGACTTGAACTGCCAGATGAGTTAAGTGGAATTCATCCCACATTCCATGTATCTCATCTGAGGAAGTGCTTAGCTGATGAAGACATGGTTGTACCACTGGAGGATATTGAAGTAGATGAACGGCTCAACTACGTGGAGCAACCAGTGGCAATCATTGATCGTAAAGAAAAGAGGTTGAGGAATAAGGTGGTTCCTCTTGTGCGTGTACAGTGGAAGCACAGGAAGGGATCCGAGTCTACGTGGGAGACTGAAGAAGAGATGAGACAACTCTACCCACATCTGTTTGAGGAATAACAGGTTTCGGGGACGAAACCTATATAAGGGGGGTGGACTTGTAACACCCGTAAATTTTTAGTAAAGAATCTAAAAGAATAAAATAGAAAGAGAAAGGAAAGAAAAACAAAAGTTACTTTTGTTAAGGGCCAAAAGTGTCAATTTGACAAACTTTCTATTAATTCTTTGTACAAAAAGGTGGAATGGCCACCCATGTTGTCTGCATTTCACTTCATTCGAACTTTTAGAGAGAGAAAGTAGCAGGAGCAGAAAACCATCGGAATTTTGAAGAAGGATCTGAGAAATTCGAAGTTCTTGGTAAGAAATCCCGAATTTATGATGTTAGGACGATTCTAGAACCATACATGAGCATATAAATGTGACTAGTGTGTTCGGGTTGCTCTGTGTGTGTGTTTTAGGTGTATAAACGACTGAGAAGTTCAAGGAAAGGGCATCCAAAACCCGAAGACCAATTAAGGTGAGTTCTAGACCCCTTTTTACTGGTTTTTAAATGTTTGGGGCTGGAAAATGCATGTAAATATATTTTTAAAGTTTGGGTTGAAGCCCGTATGAACGATTGTATGTATGTTTATGTTTATGTTAGATTATGCCTAGGATTATGTGTATATGTTTAGAACTAGGCATGATGATGTGTTGGGCTCGGATTATGAATTAGACACATGAATATGTTGTTAATATGTCTGAAATTGGGACTTAGAATAAATAAGAAAAGTTGATGTGTCCAGCAGTGCTCATACGACCAACAGTGGTCGTATGATCAGGATTTTTTCTAAGTGTTATAAGCCTAATAGGACTCATACGACCAACAGTGTGGTCGTATGACCAGGTGATGAATTTTCTAAGTGATTGATGAGTCTAATAGGACTCATACGACCAACAGTGGTCGTATGAATATGTGAAATTTTCTAAGTCTGAGGCCCACAGGACTCATACGACCAACAGTGGTCGTATGATTATATGGAAAAAGTTCTAAGTGTGGACTCATACGACCAACAGTGGTCGTATGATCCAAATATGTTCCCAAGTCCAGGGGTGGTATGACCATCAGTGGTCATACGACCAACAGTGTGGTCGTAAGACCAGCTGATAAATCTAAGTGTTAAGTGAAAAGTCCAGCAGTGCTCATACGGCTAATAGTGCTCATACGTCCAGAGGGCTTATACGCCCAATAGTGCTAAAACGCCTAAACACTTAGAAATTTTCAGGAAATTTCCAGTAAGCCCGAAGTTCGAGGTTTGATCAGGGTTGACTAGGGTTAATAAATGATGATGTCTCATGCATATAATGATGAGTATGATTAACCCTAATTGTTACTAATATTATTAGTATATTATTGTTAACAATATTATTAAAATATTGTTAAGTAAGATATGATGCTATGCATGATGATGTACGTATGATGATGAATGTATGATGAATAAGTATGATGTGTGTATGTTCCTTGTGATTGTGTATGCTTATCTTTCTGAAACTTTACGAATAACGAGAAATGAATTAATGAAGTATTATGTATCGTAAAGTGAAAGATAATGAAAGAGGAACATGATGATGAAGCATGTATTAACGAATGAACGAAAAGAAGAATGATGATGAATACATGCATTAACGAACGAACGAATGAAAAATGTCTTGCAAACATGGATAAGTTTAACGGGTCCTTCTTAGTGATTGACCATATGTATGGTACCCTACCTCTTACCTCTAGTACCGTGGCATACGTTTTATTGTTCATATGTTGACTCGGCCCGGTAGCTAATAACGTTCGGGGTATAGCAGATGGTAGTGGTACAAAAGATATCCAATGTGCAAGAAAAGATGTAACATGTATAAATGAATGAACGAATGATTAAATGATGATGAATACATGCATTGATGAACGAACGAATTATGTCTTGCAAGCATTGAATAACGCGATTGGTCCTTCTATGTGATTGACCATGGTCATGGTACCTCTACCGCTTACCTCTAGTACCGTGGCATACGTTTTGTTGTTCAAATGTTGACTTCGGCCCGGTAGCTAATAACGTTCGGGGTGTAGCATATGGTATTGGTACAATTAACCTTTCAATGCGTGTAAGTAAGTATGAACGGATTCTGGTCATTCGACCACAGTAATCATAGCCAGGTGCTAATGAAAGTGAGTAAAGCCTGACAGAATCCATACGAGAAGTTAAAGATAACGATGAATAACGAATGATGAAGATATAACGAATATTATCTCTGTGTACGTATGATGTGTGAACGCCGCATGAAAGGATACTTTTAAATAAGTAAAAGTATGTTTTATTACAAAACTAGAACTCACTCAGCAACGCTGACTTTTATGTATTTTCCAGTTGGCAGGTAGTGTTGCTGAGGATGGCACGAGGCGGCTACTCAGCTCTTTGGGATGGCATTCTTTGTTAATGTTTTTGTATTGTAATGCAAACAAATGATATTTTGTAACAGGTGTTGTATTACTTTGCAAAGGCATTTTTAGTAAAATTTGAAGTTTCTGCTGCATGGTTTTTATTAAGTTATATTAAATGTATGTTTTATGGGTAATGACGACCAACTGTGAGGTGCCGGGAACGGGGCCTTACAGAGTGAGAATGATGATGAGGAGGGTGATGGCGAGGCTAGAGGCAAGGATGGTGATGACGATTGAAGGGGATACAGCTGCATCCGGCTCTGCTCCTGGTCAAGAGAAAAGAACTAAGAGGAAACATACCAGGGAGCTTCAGCGTCTGCCCCGCCTACCTCCCCTTCTGCCGATGACCCAGCGATGATTCAAGGCAAAATTCAAGATTAGATGTCTAGTTATATTAAACTTTTGTTCTTGAAATCATGTATCAAATATGTGTTTAATAAATAAATGAAAAGTTAAACCGACAACTGTTATGTGCTTAATGTATACTAACTTGCATTGTGTTGGTTATTTCTTTAACAGGTTCATCAAAACAGGTTTACGAGCACGATGTGGTGCCCCATCGACAAATCGAGAATCAATTGACAATGATTCTCGATTTGCAAGGGATAGTACATCACTCTATCAGCTACGCCTGAAGAGGGAGAGATCATATATGATTTGACTGATGAACAGATTGCTGAACTGTTCAGTCTAAATCTAGATGAGCTGGTGAAGGATGCTCCAGAGGTCGATGTAGTCAGTGATGAGGAGCTATATGATGTCGATGAGGTGGAGATAGAGGATGTGACTGCTGATCATTATCCCCAGCATGCTAACGCCGAAGGCGAAGTACTACCGGATCTGGGAGAAACTTTTGACAGCAGTGCATTCGACAAAGTTAAAGAGATGACAGCTGCAAAAGAAGCTACAGAAGAAGATCCTCAGGCAGATGATGCTGATCTAGCATCCAAAAAGGCTAAGTGGGCAGCCTGCCTGGAGAAAATGAAGAAACAGCGTGTGCCTACAAAGTCAAACGCCTACACCAAGCTCTACAAGGTAAAGAAGCATGAGAAGGTGTCGGGAAAGATTATCAGTTAGGCGTACTTTGAGGACCTCAAAGTATATGCCATCAAAAGGGAGAAGGGAATAGAGTATTTCAGATTCCCACATGATCTGAAAACTCTCCCTGGATTTGAGCTAAACCGTCTAGCCAACTTGAACCTCCTGTATGCTATTCCCGGAAAGATATTGGGATGGTTTGAGAAGGCTCTGAAGAAGGAGTATCATACAAGGTGGGTCAATTTTAAACCTCAACAGCCTAAAAGGTTGATTCATAAGACAGAGGTTGACCCCACCTCCGAAAGACCAAAGGTAGTCTTGAGATGGCACCCTCCGCGCACAATGTCGTGTATTCCCTAAGGAAGATGCCACAAGATTTTCACCCCATTTTAAATGGTGGTATTATGACTGGCGCACTGGTGAGGCTGTCTTGTTTTGGATAAAGAAGGGAAGGTAGAGACGATTAGGGTGTTCGACCCTATATGGCTAACCAACTTGTCTGCTTCAGATGTCTACATATTGTACAAGTGGCCTTTATTTTTTGACACACAGGATATCGTGCAAGCACTTCAGTTTCAACACGTTATACGTCTATGCTTCGCACTTGATCTTGATGCTGGGGTTTCACGAGAAGAAAGAATGAAGAGATATGAAGAGTTCAAGAAGGAAGTCAAAGTTTAGATAGATCTAGGTCCAAGGGAGAGTTTGTTGATACACATGTCCCTAGTTCTAGTCTAGTGAGCTTCAATGTAATAGACTTTCATCTTGTAACACATATGTAATGTTTTATAAATGTAATGAAAAAACTCTTCTGTGAATGTTTATTGGTTGTTTAATTTTATATCTATTAATATTATTTATTGTTACACGCTTATATCAACATGTTATATAGGTTTACAGATGTTAGACATAGTTCTGAATCATTAAAGGTTCAAGAATATGTTTAACTAAGAAATCTGATTCAGACGCACGACTGGACCATGCGAATGGGCCAATCGCACGACTGAACCAGGTGATTGAGTCAATCGCACGATTGAGTCATAAGACTGACTCAGTCGTACGAATGAATCAATCATATGACTCAGTCGCACGACTGAGCCAGTCGCTTGGCTCAGTCGTACGAATGAAAGTTGTAACCTATAAATACCACTTAATTCGTGGAAAAACGGGAGACTTTGAGAATTCATAACCCTAGCCGTCCCAGTTCACACAGAGCGTCCCTTCTAAGTTCATAGAACGTTTCAAATCATTCCTACTTCATTTTTAACGTATTCTAATCGTTAGGTATGATCCGATTAATGTTCTCCCTGATTGGATCGCCAATCAAATAGAATTCTGCGCTATTTGATTCGGTTTCACGTAGAATCAGTTAGTACTCCGTCCGTACACAGTCCTAACAAGGGGGTTTGAGCCATATATACTTCTTCGTCAATTTTTCTATAAAGGAAAGCACACTTGACATCCATTTGATACACAGTGAACTTCTTGAGTGAAGCATAAGCTAAAAGACCCTGATTGCTTCAATTCTTGTAACTGGAGCAAAGACTTCATCATAGTCTATCCCTTCTTCTTGAGTATATCCTTGAGCAATCAGTCTAGCTTTGTTTCTCACGATTATACCTCTATCATCCAGCTTGTTTTTGAAGAGCCATCTTGTTCTAATTGGATGCTAACCTTGAGGCAAGTCTACAAGATTCCAGACCTTTTGTTTTCTGAATTGTTGTAGTTTTTCTTGCATAGCTTCAATCCAGCTATTGTGCTTTAAAGCAGCTGTAATGTTTGCAGGAACAATCTGAGATAAGAAGCAAGTGAACAGGCAAATGTTTGCCACTCCCCTTTGCTTCTGGTAGTTCTTGCATTCAGGTCTCCTATGATACTATCTGATGGATGAGACTTATGAATTCTGGTTGTTGAAATAGTATCAACTGGGATGGTTGATTCTAAATTCGTTAAATCCATTGGATCAGCAGGATTTAGCTGTGATGAGGAGCCTATGAAGTAGTCAAAGCGTTCTTCAGGCTCGACAAAGTCAGCTTGAACTTCATCTGCATCATGGTATTCTTCCGTAGGAATTTCTACGGAGGCATTTTGTTCTTCCGTAGGAGTTACAGCAAAATCTACGGATTGAGTTTGTTGATCTGCTGACAAGTTTTATTGATTCAAAACATCTTCTACACCCCTAGGATCATCGGTTGTAGCATTATTTACATCGACTGATGAAGTATGATCATCTACGGATGTTTGTTCATTGACTGCGGATGCGGGATTTCCTTCTCCGGATATATCTTCATGTTGCTGACTCAGATTATTGATTCTTGCTGCAGGATGTTTGAAGGTTGTGGCCTTGGAGGATCAGCTGATAGTGACACTTCATTCAAACTTGGAGGAACAAATGGATAACATGTATCAGTAGAACCTGTATTGATTAAATATCTAGTGTTAAATGACTCCGTTAATGCATCTATATCAAATACCAAGATGATCCTTTTACAGTTGTTGTAAAAATGGATTCATCAAAAGAAACATTAGGAGTCTCTTCAACAATGTTATGTTCTGGAATGTAAATCCTATATGATTTAGATGTGGATGAATATCCAACAAATAAACCATCATAGGCTTTTTTAGAAAATTTTCCCAATTGTACTTTAGTGTTTAACACAGCTACATGACACCCAAAAGCCTAAGATATCCTATAAAAGGCTTCCTTTTGAATAAGAGCTCATAAGGAGTTTTATTATGTTCTTTGACAATTAAAGTCCGGTTTTGAACATTGCATGCTATAGCTTCTGCCCAGAATGTTATAGGCAGCTGAGAGTCAGCTAGCATTGTTCTTGCTACTTCTATGAGAGTTCTATTCCTTCTTTCAGCAACTCCATTTTGTTGTGGAGTTCTTGGTGCATTAAATTGCCCTGCAATACCTTTATTCCTGCAAAAAGAATCTAGATCAGCATTAACAAATTCAGTCCCATTGTCATTCCTGAAAATCTTAACTTTTAGATCAAGTTGATTCTCAATCTTGATCACAAAGTCAATTAATGGTTTAGATGTTTCACTCTTTTGTTTTAAGAAAAAGACCCAGGTAAATCTAGTGAAATCATCTACTATCACCAAACAATATTGCCTTTTCCCAATGTTCATCACATTGGTTGGACCAAAAGATCCATGTGAAGTAATTTGAGTGGTGTAGTTTTAGTGTTGATAGTTTTGGTTTTATGAGACACTCTATGTTGTTTTCCCTTGTAACATGAAAAACAGTGATTTGAACAATAAAATTATTTCTTTGGTAGACCAACGACTAAGTCATTTTTCACCAATTTGTTCATATTCTTCAAGTTAGAATGAACAAGTCTTCTATGCCACAATTGAGATTCATCTTCAAAGGACTTGGATAAAAGACATGTTTCATGTTTTGTGAGTGTTGTGTTGTTCAAATCCAAAACATAAGTGTTTCCTTTTCTTGATGCTTTAAGAAGGATCCATTCTTCTGGGACTGAAAAACATGGCTTAAGAATGTAACAATTAGAGTCATCAAATAATGTTATGTATTTTTTATCACAAATTTGAGATACACTAAGTAATTGTACTGCAAATTTTCACAGTAATTCACTTTTTCAAATGTTAGTACACCATTTGTTACCATTCCTTCACCAACTATTTTACCTCCCTTCTTATCCCCACCAAATGCCACATATGAGGCATGTTTATGTTTGAAGTCATGAAGAAGGGAACAGTTTCCTGTCATATGCCTGGAACAACCATTGTTAACATACCACTTGTTGTCAGCTCTCCATGATTGTTCCTGAACAAAAGAAGAAATCAATTAGAATTGACAACCCAAGCCTTAATTGTCTTGGGTTTGCCAGAAGTGTCTACAATTGTTACCCTAATTGATTCTTTTTGATTTGATGGTGGTGAGGATGATTCTGTTGAAGATGAGGCATATTTTTGGGTGTATTCTTTCTTGTCTGATTCTATCTTCATCTTATCTTTCTTTGGTTGATATTCTGATTTTGAGGTTGATCCTGAATTTCTGAAAGTTTCATCATCTTTCAATTTTGATTGAGTCACAGGAGTTCCTTTTTCAAAATTATCAAAGAAATCATCATTCACTTTTGTCTTCTTGTCTGACAGATCCACCTTTTGTGAGGTGTTTTTGACTGAGTTGATACTCTTTTCTTCAAAGGCTTAACCTCAGCAGATGATTTTTGCTTTGATTTTTGTTGGACTTTCTTGAACTTTGATTCTTTGTCACTTTCAAAAGATTGAGAATCTGATTCAGACACTTCAGCATTTGACTTCTTTATGCTCTTTGTCTTGTTCTTCTTGTTGAAATAACATTCCTGAGTTGAATGATTATTTTTGTTGCAGATAGCACAATGTTTGTTGAAGTAACAATCAGAAGTCATGTGATTGTTCATATTACATATGGAACAATAATTGCTGAAGTAGCAGTCATTTGTATTGTGATTTTTCATATCACACCATTTGCAGTATTTTTCTTCTGAATTGTCTTCAGACTTAGACTTCTTTTTCTTGTTCAGCTTGTGGGACTTCAGCTCCTTTTCCAGTGGATCACTTGATTTCTCCTTGCTTTTGCTAGAAGAACCATCCACAGAGTCTTGTTTAACTTTAGCTGACCTTGTCTTCTTGAAATCCAACTTTTTCTGAGCATGTTTGTTGCCAGTCATTTGTGATGTTTCTTCTGGAGATTTAGCTTTACTCTTCCGCAGATGTTCTACGGATTCATCACATTTTGCCTTCTGCAGATCTTCAAAAGAGTTTTTCTTATTAGTTGATACTTGTTTCTTTTTACCTTTCTCTGCATGAGATGAAGATACTTCCTCACTTGATCCATAGTTACCAACTTTCCTTGATGATGAACATTTATGAAGATTCAATTCTTGAAGTCCTTCATTTAGTTTAGCAATCCTCTTGCATATTGTCTCAAGCATGTTTCTTTGCTTTGGAGAATATAGCAGCTTTGATTCTTCAAGGACTTTTGGAAGACCAGTTTCAACATGAACATTCTTACCAACGTTCAGTTGACCAACATCATGTTCATCAGAATCATCCAAGTCATCACATTTATCATAATCAAATTCTGAGTCATTATGTTTTAAAGATTCTGATTCAGAAGACTCAGTTTCACTCACCTTAGCTTCATTGTTAATATTGATTTGATTTGTTTTTATATCAATCTTGGTGCTAGGCATAAAATGATTTGACAATGTGTTTGTCATTGTTTCAGGTAGAGTTGTGTAATTATCATTTATTGGTGGTGCAACAGCATTATAACCCAACCCATACCTATTCTTTGATTCAATATGAGAGTTTAATAGCTTCTTATATTGCTGAGATGAAAGTTGAAACTTCTTAAGTTTCACTTCAGTTAATGCATGATCAGCTGTGGATTTGATTAAGGAAGTGGTCAGATACTCAACTTGGGCTTTTAGGCTGTAGTTTTTAGAAACAAATTTTTCTAAATCCTTTTGCGAAGAATTAATTTTGATTTGATATAACTTATGTTCTCTAACATGTGATTCATTCAAAATCATAGTTTCTTTTACTTTGTCGGCCAACTATTGAGCATAGACTCTATAATGTTCGACTTCCTCAACACATGATGATGAACACAACCTTTCTCTTACCTCTCTGGACATTGGAGGAACTTTGTTTTCCATGTGAGACATCAAATCTTGATTCTCTTCCAAGACTTCCTTTTCATACATACTCCATCACAAGTTCTATCTTAAAGTATGATCAGCCCTGACTCCTTTGAGTTACTAGGTCCTGCTGATTCATTTGTAGCTGGTGGGGATATATTAGTCAGCTGAGGTCGTCTGTGCAGAGATCTTTGAGTGTTTGATTGTTGATGAGATTGAGTCTGATGTTTCTGATGCTACTGATGTTGTCTCATCTCCGGGTGTGACTGTTGATTGCATTCTCTAGAAAATGTCAATAGAGATTGCACTTGAAGCATCTTACCTTCGACTTGTCAACACCAATCTTTGATGTTTTGCTTGCTGCAGCCAGGTTCTTGTTTCTCCTGAGATATTGCTTAGCTTTGTAAGCAATCATTGCCATCTACCATTGTAAATCCATCTCTTCCACTACATCAGGATGTAGTTCTTCCAAGTCTTGCTGGCAGATATTTGCTGAAGTTAGAGAGCTTCCCAGGTAGGCTTGAAAACTAGAACTAAAAGCTGCAAATGCCGCTTTTTGTTCTTCAGAATCCAATATCACAGTGATTGGTTCTGACTGATTGTTTTGTTGTAAAGACTTTGATGTGGCTGCATTTGTATCTCTTCTGTCAGCAGTCTTCCTTTATCCTTTTGATTTTTACTTTGAGTTGATTTCTTTGAGGGTTTAGAAGCATAGAAACTGACTTCCTCTTCATCATCACTCAAAGCACAAGAGTTATCACTATCATTGTTTGAAATAAATGCACTTCCAGCAGTTTTTGTTTCTTTGAAGTGATAAGGTGATACATGAGTCCTCATACTCTTGTTTTTTGATTTTTCATCCATTTCAAGAGCCTCAACTTTGGCAACCAGTGTGTCTAGACCAGTTATCTTGAGATCTAAGGTGTTCTTGAACATGGACACAGTCTGCTTCCAACTTTCAGGCAAAGTATGGAGCATCTTCTTGTTTAGTTCCTCAGTAGTATACTTCAACTCCAAGATATTCATCTCAGTAACAGTTGCACGAATTTGTGGAGTTGTTGAGGAATTGATTCACCCTCAATATGATGAAAGGTTTCATATTGTGATCTAAGAGTGTCTTTCCTGATGCTTCTAATCTCATCACTCCCTTCACAAGAGTATGAAGTATCTTCCATAAGGAATTTGCTGTTTTGTAGTTTTCACACCTGATTAATATCTCTTCAGGCAAAGCCATACTTAGCAAACTGTATGCTTTAATATCAACTTTGACCTTTTTGACATCATCAGGTGACAGATCTTTGGTGCTGATTGGTTGATTCTTATCATTATAATCCAGCCCAAGAGTGAGTGGAATATAAGGACCTTCAGTGATGGACTCCCACAAGTCAGAATCAGTGTAGTTCACATGATTCCTGAACTTGATTTTCCAGGGTTTAAAATCAGCTTTTGTTTCCAACTTTGGTGGTTGATATGATCCACCAAAAGTACTCATTTTTTTAATAAATATTATGAATTTAACTCTGAAAGTTAAAGTATACAAATCTATCAAAGACTCAGATCTAGTATTCAATTGATGTGAATATAGATCTATATCAATCAAGCAACGAGATAATGCTTGCTGAATGATAAGTCACTGAATTAGTTGTTTAAAAGACAATTAAACAATTTTAATACTGATAGATCAATTGATCTAAATCAATGAGCACTTAGCTCTGATACCACCTGTGAATCCTAGGATCTCAATTCAGGAATTATCAGTATTAAAACAAAGACAAGTTAATGATCGCGGAATAATCATTAACTGCTGTTTAATTATGTTAATTGTTAATTGAAGAACACAATCATAATGACACAGTAAATACGAACACAATAATTGATTCAAATGTATTTCTTAATATTGAGTAATGATTACAAAAGAATAATTATAAAAACTATGAACAATGATTTCTTCAATCGAATTGATGTTTTGTTGATGAGACGGCGGCTAGGGTTGCACAATGATGTGATGGTCGACAGCCGTAATATTGCTAAATTGTGTTACGAGATGTGAAACCTAGGACTCATATTTATAGACATCTTTGAGTCAGTTAAGGAAACATCGGATCTCTTGGGATTTGAAATTGATGTTGACTTGTTGACTTGTTGAATTTTGACAATTTCATGTCTTCGTCTTCCGTAGGAGCTTTGTCTTCCATAGGAACTTTTACTCTTCCACAGGAACTTCATCTTCCACAGGAACTTGTTCTTCCGCAATAGTCTGCACCACCTTTTGTTGATTCCATGTGGATACTGATGTTCATCCATAGACAATCTTTGGATGATTGGTATTGTAAGAAACATATCTATAGAAGAACACAAATGTTCATCCGTAGATGTTTCTTAGCCGATTTCAATAATCAACCAAGTATAATGTTTGCGCCTGTCATCATACAAAAAGCAACACAGATTATATGGGTTAACCTATATACTCAATGCATATATATATATATATATATATATATATATATATATATATATATATATATATATACTGATAATCAGTTACAATCATTTATTACAAGAATTGATTAAAGTTCTAAGCCTATACAAATTGATCTAGACCTATTTTCTCTAGATCTAACACCTTATTACTCTTATTTATATGGATGAATGCATGTTTAGGTATGTATGGTTGTGTTCCTGTTTACATGCATGTTTAGGTGCTTAGTAAGTTAGTTTTGGGCTAAGAACACGTTAGGATGCTGATTTGGGAGCTAAAATTAGCATGGTTAGACTAGGTAAAATGCCCATGCGCCTAAGTGTTCATGCGCCTAGTGCCCATGCGCCCACTGCCCATACGCCTAAGTATGGACCAGGCGCCCAATCAGCATCCATGTGCCTAAGTTCCCCATGTGCCCAACGTTTAGCTCATGTGCCAAAGTATGCATATGCGCCCAACTAACCATGCACCCGCATTTCATGCGCCCGTATAGTGCTCATGCGCTTGAATAGTTCCGATGCGCCCAAGTTTCCTCATGTGCCTAAGTGTTCCCATGCACCCAAGTACACATGCGTCTGCATTGTGCCCATGCGCCTGCATAGTGCCCATGTGCCTGCATAGTGACCATGCACCTGCATAGTGCTCATATGTCTAATACCTTCGAAAAATTTTCTAAAATTTTGGGAAAATAGAAATTTAAAAGCTAAGGGCTGAATGTTTACTGATTATGTTTTGTTGGTATTATGCATGTTTGAGATCAGATAATTATGTTCCATACTATGTATTATTACGTGACTTTACATGATGTGTTAATGCTAGTACAAGTAAGTATTATCGTAAATAAAGCGAAAGATTAAAGATAATGAAAAGTGGAACATAACAAATGAATGAAAGTCTTGCAAGAAAAATTTAAGAAGGTTCATAACTCATGACCATGTGCGAAAGTAAAGAAGATGTTTTAGACAAATGGAAAGTATTTTAATTATAAAACCAGAACTCACTCAGCAACACTGACTTTTATGCATTTTCAGTTGGCATGTAACTTGTTGCTGGGGATGGCACGAGGATGAAGCAACTTGGCAAATAAGAGACTGGCATCCATCTTATGAATACATGTTATTTTTTTCATATAATGCAACTAAATATTATTTTGTAACTTTAACAATGATGTATTACTAGGCAAAAGTAAGTATTAATGCATGAAGTGGTTTTTGTTAAATTATTTCGCTGCAATGATTTTAGTATTCTAATGAATCTTAATATGATTTAAATATTCTGTGCGATGAATGTCCAACCGTAAGTGTTCCGGGAATGGGGCCTTACAGGTTGGTATCAGAGCCAAAGTTTAAGATAATTGTGTAAAATATTTTCAAAACCTAAACTTAAACTAAGAATAGGACAAGAAAAGGGAAGGAATGCCAGCCCAAGTAGCTACGCCCCATTAAGTAATTCTCTTAAAGTTAACCGGTATTATGTGCGTGTGTTATTTGACTTATGTGCTCTTAGTAGATTTGAATACTAATGTAATGACGATAGGAAATGTTTGGGGAATGAAGACTAAAGTAAGTGGCTAATCACAACTGGCACTGTAATTAGGGACTTACTATACTTGACATAATCCGAGCTATTATCTTGAATGACCATGTTGGTGTTTGAATCTTATAGTGTTTAGAAGATGGCTGGTAGTAGGTCCTTTAAGGCTTCACGAGGTGGAGGTCGTGGTGGATGTTGTACTAGACAACGTGTCACGAGGAACAGGGCTAGAGCTATCAAAACAGCACTTGAAGAGCCCGAGGTCCATCACCAGGAAGGTAGTGATAAGAGTGCGAACTTGAGGGCCTCAGTGAAATAGGCAATAGTTGAGGAGGTTCATCAAGTCATGCAGACGCTTCTGCCGTTTGTGGTGACTGAAGTGATTAGAGCTATGAGAGAGGATGAGAAGAAGGAAAAGAGGGAGAGGAAGAAGACCGCTAAGAGTGGGAATGATGATAGAGGAGAACGAGAGCAACCAAAGGCTGAGACGGTGCCTCCAGTGATGATGACGAGGAGGAGGTCGTACAGCAAACTGCATGGGGCTGTTATTACGGGACATTTCAAAGGTGCACGCCCCTAATATTTGATGGGCATGGCAATGTTGCTGCTACTCACCGATGGGTGAGGTAGATGGAGGCGGTACTTGATATCAGCGAGTGCGAAAAGATCAAAAGATGAAGTTCGCTACCCACTCGTTTGTGGATTCGGCCATATGCTGGTGGGACAACATTTTCCAGACTGAGGGTAGCAGGGCTATTAGTAGGATGAGGTGGCCAGAACTAAAGAAGCTGGTGATTGAGAAGTTTTGTCCTCATAGGGAACTTGACAGGATCGAGAGGGAGTTCCTGTAGCTGGAGGCGGGAACCATGACATACTAGCAGTATACGACCAAGTTCAACGAGTTGGTAAGGCTGGTGCCAGACCAGGTGACAGCCATGTCGTGAAAGATCAAGAGGTATATACAAGGCTTGCTGGCGGATATCCTCAGACACATGATTGCCACCCGGTTGAGTACATTTAGGTCGATGGTTGATCTAGTAGGGAGTTTGTATGATAAGAGAGAGGTGGCGGTGGTAGAGGCGAGTAAGAAGGGAGGTGGTGACAAGAACTAGAATGGGAAGCGGTTTGGCCGTGGTGGTTTCACTCCAAATAACAAAACGCAAGGGTGGATGATCGAAGGGTGGTTACATCAGGTGCGGGGATGAAGAGGTGTGGTAAATGCGGAAAGGAGCATACGAGAGAGTGTAAGTGAGGGTTGAATGTCTGCTTCAAATGTGGGAAGCCCGGGCATATAGCTAGAGAGTGTGGGGTTGTAAGGTGTTATAACTGTGGTGAAGAGGGCCATCTAAGTAGGGATTTCAAGAAGCCGAGGGCTAAGAGTTCTGGGTTAAAGAAGAGGATTAGGAATGAAGGGCAGAGAGCGAACGCTAGAGCATTCACTATGACCACGGAGGAGGTTAGGGTGGACCCTGATGTCGTGTCAGGTACGTCCTAGTAAACCAAATTGTGCCTTTGTGTTATTTCATTCTGATGTTAGTAGGAGTTTCATTTCTACTGTTTTCTGTACTAAGTTGTTTGTTAGAAGTAAAGTATTGACAAGCCCTTCGATATAGAAACTGCCATTGGCAAGTCTACTAGGATTTTTGATTTGATAGAAGGTTGTGACATAGAATTAGAAGGTCATAGGTTTCCTGCGAGACTGTTTGTGATGACCTTAGGCATATTTGATGTAGTCTTAGGGATGGATTGGCTAGCATCCTACAAGGCAAATATTATGTGTTGAAAGAAGATGATTTGATGGACCGTGCCCGATGAGAGTTCGGTAATTATCTACGGTGATCGAGTTACTATGGTTCCAAAAATGATTTCGATGGTGGTGGCAGAGAGGTGTATGAGACATGGATGTAATGCCTACCTGGCTTACGTGAAGGATGTGGATGTGTCAGTACCTTAATTGTCCGACGTACCACCTGTGTATGACTTTCCAAACGTGTTTCAGGAAGACCTATCTAGTGTGCCACCTGACCGCGAGATCGAGTTCTAGATTGATCTAATACCTGGTGCTCAACCTGTTGCCAAGGCACCATATCATCTAGCTCCGTCTGAAATGAAGGAACTAATGGCTCAGTTGCAAGGGCTATTAATAAGAGGTTCATTCGACCAAGTATCTCTCCATGGGGTGCTCCGGTGTTATTTGTAAAGAAGAATGATGGTAGTATGAGGATGTGCATCGAATACCGTCAGTTAAACAAGTTGATGGTGAAGAACTTGTACCCTTTACCAAGAATTAATGACTTGTTTGATCAGCTCCAAGGTGCTAGTTGGTTCTTAAGGATATATCTTCGATCTAGTTACCATCAACTGAAGGTGAAGGAGAAAGATATTCCTAAGACAGCTTTTCGTACACGTTATGGACACTACAAATTTCTCATGATGTCCTTTGGTTTAACTAACGCATCAGCTGCCTTTATGGATTTGATGAAATGGGTATGTCGGCTGATGTTGGAAAAATCAGCGATTGTATTCATTGATTGTATCCTGATTTATTCAAAGAGCGAAGAGGAGCATACCGATCACATTCAGGATGTACTAGAAATGCTTAGAAGGGAAAAGTTGTATGCCAAGGTAACGTTGTTAATCCTGAAGGGATCATGGTGGAGCCAGCAAAGGTTGAAGCAGGATGCAATGGAAATCTTCAAAGATGCCGTCCGAGATCCGTAGTTTCTTGGGTTTAGCAGGTTATTACAGGAGATTCATCCAAGACTTCTCCAAGATAGCTTCTCCGTTGACTAAGTTGGCCCGTAAAGATGTGAAGTTCGTATGGGTCAAGCGCAAGAGAATGCTTTCGAGGAGTTGAAGGCGAGATTGACTCAAGCTCCTGTCTTGACATTACCCGACGGAAGTGAAGATTTGGCGGTATATTCGAATTCTTTTTATTCGGGATTAGGTTGCGTGCTGATGCAACAAGGGAAAGTTATAGCCTATGTGTCCCGATAGTTGAAGATTATTGAGGCTAACTATCCTATTCATGATTTGGAGTTAGCGGCTGTGGTCTTCGCGTTGAAGATTTGGAAGCACTACTTATACGGGACGAAGTGCACCATCTTCACTAACTACAAGAGCTTGAAGTACTTATTCAAGCAGAAGGATTTGAACATGAGACAGAGGAGATGGTTGGAGCTCATCAAGGATTATGACTGTGAAATCCATTATCATCCCAATAAGGCCAACGTAGTGGCCGATGCCCTTAGCCGAAAGGAGAGACCCGAGCCGATTTAAGTAAAGGCCTATCAGTTGGTTATGACCACTGATGTGATGAAACAGGTCAAGGAGTTTCAGGATAAAGCGCTTAAAGGGGATTGGATTAATTCTGAACATATGAAGGGTCTAGTCATAAAATTGGGTGAGAACACTCTCGGTGTTAGAACCCAAACTGGAGGGATGTGGATCCATCGTTACGAAGATCTGCGGAGACAAATCATGGATGAAGCTCATAAGACTCGGTACTCGATTCATCCCGGTGCCACGAAGATGTATCAAGACATGAAGAAGGGTTATTGGCGGCCGGGAATAAAGCATGATGTGGCAGAGTATGTGAGTATGTGCCTTACTTGCTTCAACCTTTGGATATACCCAAGTGGAAATGGGAGCACATCACCATGGACTTCATTACGAAGTTGTCGCGTACGGCAAGAGGTTACGATGCTATATGGGTGATAGTTGACCGTTTGACGAAGAGTGCTCATTTTCTACCGATCCGCAAGACGTATTCATCTGAGAGGTTGGTGGATCTTTTAATCAAAGAGATTGAATCTCATCATGGTGTACCAGTGTTTATTGTGTCTGACCATGACACTCGGTTTACATCTAAGTTTTGGAAGAGATTACATGATGCGATGGGGACGAGGTTACACATCAGTACGGCTTATCACCCTCACACGGATGGTCAGTCAAAAAGAACTATACAGACGCTTGAGGTTAGCTGAATTGATTTTGAAGTAAATTTGGATGAATACTTGTTGTTAGCTGAATTCTCATATAACAATAGTTATCATGCTAGTATTGGCATGCCACCATACGAGATGCTATATGGTAGGAAGTGTAGAACGCCTGTATGTTGGGGTGACATCGGATAGAAGGAGTTGGGAAGCATGGAGCTGATCGAAGCTATGATTGTAAAGTTGATAAGATCAAGGCCTTTATGAAGGTGGCAAAAGATGGGAAAAAGTCTTATGCTGACAAAAGACGTAGACCGATTGATTGTACCTAATTCCATTCCATGTATCTTATCCGAGAAAGTGCTTAGCAGATGAATATATGATTGTACCATTGGAGGACATTGAAGTGGATGAACTGGTCAATTATGTAAAGCAACCAGTTGCAATCATTGACCAAAAAGAAAAGAGATTACGGAATTAAGTGGTCCCACTAGTACGAGTACAGTGGAGGCACAGGAAGGGGTCCGAGTCTATTTGGGAGACTAAGAAAAAGATGAGACAACATTACCGACAACTGTATACATAGATTTGGGCCCGATCCTTATGTGTTTGGTTGTGTGTTCTTGGTGTGTATAAGTGCTAGAACATCAAGAGTGCTTGAATTTGAAGAAGTTTTACTTGGAAGCAGTCAAAGGTGAGTTCTAGATCCCTTATTTTTCTGTTTTAAACATGTTTTGGGGCTGAAAACATAAGCAAATAACTTTTACAACTTACAAGTATGTTATACCGTATGTTTGTTACTCTAATTTATACGGATGACTGTATGTTTGGGTATGTATGGTTGTGTTTCCTGTTTACATGCCTGTTTAGATGCTTAGTAAGTTAGTTCTGGGCTAAGAACACGTTAGGATGCTGATTTGAGGACTGAAATTAGTGTGGTTAGACCTGGTAAAATGCCCATGATCCAAGTGTTCATGCGCCTAGTGCCCATGCGCCCACTGCCCATATGCCTAAGTATGGACCAGGCGCCCAAGTAGTGTCCATGCGCCTAAGTTCCCTATGCGCCCAAATTTTAGCTTAGGTGCCTAAGTATGCCCATGCGCCCATATAGTGTTCATGCGCATGTATAGTGCTCATATGCCTGAATAGTTCCCATGCGCCCAAGTACCCATTCACCTTCATAGTGTACATGCGTTTGCATAGTGCTCATGTGCCTAATGCTTTAGAAAAGTTTTCTGAAATTTTAGGAAAATATAAATTTAAAAGCTAAGACCTGGATTGTTTAGTGATTATGTTTTATTGGTATTATGCATGTTTGAGATCAGAAAATTATGTTCCATACTATGTATTATTACGTGACTTTACGTGATGTGTTAATGCTAGTATACGTAAAGTATTATCGTAAATGAAGTGAAAGATTAAAGATAATGAAAAGTGGAACATAACGAATGAATGAAAGTATTGCAAGCAAAATTTAAGGAGGTTCACAACTCATTGAGAGTTGTTAGCTCAACTGTGTGTTATAAGTATGCGATCTTGGCTAACCCATGAGGGTTCGCACAGGGGGAGTCAGTCTTGGTGATTGATCCGTACGTATGAAATAGGATCCTTGTCGTTTAACCCCGAGACTGAGGTGGCTTTCTGCCCGACGATGGGGTATAGCTTATGACAGGATCTAGATAGAATTGAAAGATAATGAAAAAGTGCAAAACGAACGAATACGTGCGATAATGAAAAATAATAAGTTAATACCTTGATATATGTACGATGAATGATCATGTATGAAAGTAAAGAAAATATTCTAGACAAATGGAAAGTATTTTAATTATAAAACTAGAACTCACTCAGCAATGTTGACTTTTATGCATTTTCAGTTGGCAGGTAACTTATTGCTGGGGATGGCACGAGGATGAAGCTACTTGACAAATAAGAGACTGGCATCCATCTTATGCATACATGTTATTTTTGTCTTGTAATGCAACTAAATATTACTTTGTAACTTTAACAATGACGTATTGCTTGGCAAAAATAATTATTAATGCATGAAATGGTTTTTGTTAAATTATTCCGCTGTGATGATTTTAGTATTCTAATGAATCTTAATGTGATTTAAATATTATATGCGATGAATGTCCAACTGTAAGAGTTTCGGGAACGGGGCTTTACAAGTTCTTATGACTTTGGAAGTTTTAGAGACTAAACATTCGGAAGCTGTTGCATCCACTACAGCAGACTTCAGTGCTTCGAAAGCATTCATTTCCTCTAAGACCAAACTTGCTTCCAAAGATAGTTTTCCACCTATCTTCTTCTAAGTCACCTTAATTCTTCCGAAGGAAAATAATTTTCCTTCCGAAGCTGATTTCTTCTTCTTCTTAGAAGTCTTCTTCTTGTTCATGTGGATGGTACTCTTAGGATAGTAAATACAATCCTTAACATACTAAGTTATACCACCACATAAGATGCATTCCCTAGGCTTTTTTCTAAGAGTCTTGTCTTGAGGAGAAGGTTTGTTTTGATCCTTTTCCAGCTCCTTCTTCATCTTCTTAGATGATGCAGCATGCTTTTAAGGGTAAAGCTAACATTTAGAGTTGGATGGTTTAGCTTTTGTAGTAGTGGTGCACAATGGTTCAACCTTCTTCTCTTTACAAGGATGGCTTGGACTTGAACTAGGACTCCAGGTACTAGAGTCCTTGGTTAAATATTCAGTCTTCCTCACCTTAAACCTAGCAGAGATAAAAACTTGGTTTTTCCTTGGGTTGAAGGTGGGCTTGATCCCTACATATTCTTTGATCTTCTTTTTATAACCCTGGTCTAGTTATTTCTTGCAAACTTCACTATTCCTAGTTTCTTCTTCTCTTCAGGGATATAATGACCCTTCTTAGAATGAACCTCTTCACTTATTTCTGGTTCATCCTTTATAATATCCTCTTTATCTTCATCTTTCTCTTTTATAGGATCAATAGGAGGCAGCTCATCTTCACAAGTTTCACACCTTGGTTCTCTGACCGATAGTAATATGTATGCAGGAGCTATTTCATTTGATCCAAGTCTCTACCTATTCTAATAGAAAACTTTTGCATGCAAGGATGAAGATATAATGCTCTTGAAGGTTTCTTCTTCAAGAACACATTTTTCTACCTTGGCTTTGCTGATCACAAGCTCATCCTAACATTCAGTTAACTGGGTAACAAGATCTTTTATCTGAGTCATGTAGTTTGTATGCTTTGTTTAGAGTAGAAACATTTTTCTCTAAATCTTCTATTTTAAGCTTATAATCATTTTCTGCTCTTTTAAAATCAGCTTTTAACTTGTTCAAGGACTCAAGATCAGATCTTACTTCCAAGTTGTATGACATGTACATGTTAACGTTACCAATGCATTCAGGACAGCAAAGATGTTCCAATACCTTAAATTTATCATGGTATGCCATAGGGGCTTGGTTAAGGGAGACATCTTCCACCTGAAAGCTCTAGTCAAATCCTCCTCTTCAACAGCAACTGCAGCTTGGTTGGTTAGGCTTCTCAAATCTTGGAGTTGCCTCAGTGTAGTTTGGCATGGACTGTGTTTGGCCACCATTTGTTCTTGGTGCCTTACACTCCCTAGCAAAGTGGCCCATTTGGTTACAGTTGTAATACTTTACTTTACTTTTATCCAGCCCAAACTTTCTACTGGATACATTGCTTGGAAACTTCCTTCCTGTCCTCTTGTAGAACTTCTTGACTCTTTGAGTGAGTAGAGCCATCTGCTTGACTATTTTCATATAGTCCATATCATCTGGATAGATGCAGTCTAGGTCTTTAAAGGTGAAGAGAAAGTTTTCAAAAACTTTCATCTAAAGACACAAAGGCCTGAGAAGAGCTGGGCTCTTAGAATATGCTTCCTTGAGTATAGATCTCTCTTATTATCTCTGGTAAAATGATGAAAGGACCCTTTGGTGAGTCAGTATGGTAGCAGATGAGATGATGTTATGGTTCTCTGCTATCTCTTTCAACCACATGAAGGGTTGAACTCTTTTGGGTGGTGGATAAGCTTGTGGAAGAATTTTGCATGTTCATCTCCATTTGGTAACCACTCAGTATACCATACAGCTTAGTGAGAGCAAGGGTAGAAAGGTTCTCAGTTCTCTTGATGGCCATATAATAGTGTGTCCATTCTCTATAAAACGATAACATGAACTTTCTTACTATATCCACATTCTCAATTTTGACACCAACATCCATTAGAGTTGTGACACACCGTAATTTCAGGTTAACACTAATCAGACTGTTGTCGTTATCATTGTTACATTCTCGTTATTACCCGAAACGAATACAAGCATCACCACCGACATCGTTAAATAATCATGATATATAATACTAACATTTGGTGTTGTAGAGGATTCAAATAAACAGGATTACTTAAGGAATCCTCTTAATTAACATAACTCGCCCATTTACGTCGTTATCAACCGAAACAAATTCGGGAACGCGGGGACAAAGTGCAAGACCAAACATGACAAATTGCCAAACTAGGGCTGGGTATATAAACCCCTTATCAGCCCAAATTTTCATTTCACTCCCATTTCTTCTATCTTCTTCACCATCTCCTCCTCCACCTCTCTACCACCTCCTAGCACCAACAATCACCTCGTTTGAGCTCGTTTTCGCCGGCTAAACCATGCTACAGCTGAGATAACACGTTTCCAACAGGTAGGCGACCTTGGTCGTCCATTTTGTTACCCGTTTCACTGCTGCAAATCTAGGGTTCGGGTGCTCGGGTTCAACCCGAATGCATGTGGTCGTGGGGGTGCGTGTGAGGTCAATCAGCATATGCATTTTACTTAGACATGTTAGGAAAGTGTTTCTGGAAGTCCCTGATGTGTGAAAACCATGCACGGAACAGCCGAAGGCTGTTCAGCCCCACCAGCAGTCGCGATCTGCTGCAGTTCGCGACTGTGCCAGTCGTACGACTAAGCCGTACGACTGGGCGTGTCGTGCGAGTGGTGCGACTGGGGTGAGTCGTGCAGCTAAGTCCAGACGTATGGGCTCGTCGTGCGACTGAATGCATGCGATTGAGAGTGTGTGCGATTGAGTCAATCGGATGAATGTGCGACTGAGTATCACACGACTGAAAGTCCAATCGTACGAATGAAGGTTCAGTCATGCGATTGGCCGTTGAGTCGTGTGAATGGGTGATG
This sequence comes from Flaveria linearis, assembly GCA_024085815.1. NCBI lineage: Eukaryota > Viridiplantae > Streptophyta > Magnoliopsida > Asterales > Asteraceae > Flaveria > Flaveria linearis. Next base: position 35,460,693 of record CM044006.1, read on the forward strand.
TGTGGTACGACTGAATGCTGAGTTGTACGACTGAGGGTTCAATCGTACGAGTGAGGTTGATTCGTACGATTGAAGGCCCATTCGTGCGAATGAGGTGTCCAGTCGTGCGTCTTGCCTTGTTATGCGATTGGAGTCATTATGAGTGAATTCTCCTTGTGTGCGGTGTGCCTATCGTGTGATGATAAGGTAACAATCAATAAAGTGTCATTTCTTGACCACAAAGATTAAAGTCAACGCAATCAACAAGAACATACTTTTTCAATCTAAAATAACCTAACCGTTTGTAATTAACGATAACTCAGTTGGGACCTACATAAGGTTTGATATGTGTATGCCTGCTTGTGTGTGTCACCCACGACCGAACCAATGCGACCCGACCCGACTAAACCTTTTTATGAATGCTAGACATAACATTAACGCTTAACATAACTGTCAATAGGTGTTTGACAGTTCATTGTAAACAACACTTGGGAGGCTACCATCCTACATACAACATCATCAGTGAGTCTTCACGGCCCCTATTTTACTTTCTTTCCTTTTGGGGAGAAAACATGCAAACAAATTCACATAAATGGTTGTAGTATTATTGATATCGCTTGTTACGTTAGTGCAAACACACATAACAGTCCTGACACTCTCGAACCGTTAGTAATGTGTAGCGAGGTAATTCTGAGTAGTACTACTGGGTCTGACAAACCCCGCCCGGGCTATTCATGCTAGCTTGATTGGAGGTCGAACGGGTGCATTATTGACCTAACATTTGTCACTGTCTGGTGAGACGTGACGGGATACAACAAACATATAGGACGTAATCAGTCAGCTTCGGTTCGAAACGCTAAGTAACAAGATCATAGGCTAGCTACCTAACGATATGCTTTATATACTGAACCATTGAAACGCTTTCAGACACATTTTCTTGTTGATTAAACCTGTGAACTCACCAACTTTATGTTGACACAATTTAGCATGTTTTCTCAGGTCACAGGAACGCATAAGCCCATGATGCACGCTTCAGGAACGCACTCAGGACATGCATTCATCGATCTTATTTTCATGCATTCAACATTTTGTCTAGACTTAGCACTTGTAACTTTTATGTAATGGATTCACATATCATGTATACGCTTCCGCAATGTTGTTAATGTCGTTTATGTTCCATTGAATGAAGTCAAACGTTTATTTTCAAATTCATATAGTGTCGTTCGATATGACAGTGTCTGAGATCCTGGTATGTCACACGCCTAACGGTAAAACCCCGTTTATGGAAATTGAGGGTGTGACAGATTGGTATCAGAGCCACAGGTTATAGAGAACTAGGATTGCATTGCATCTAGACTATAGCCTTAGACACAACACTAGTATCGCACAGACACTCTTACATGATTGCAACTGTTGTACGAACAACCTCCTGGCACACTAACATTTCATTGCTGAACGAACATAACATTACCGGTATGACATGTGTATCATTACCGACTGACAGAGGGGCGGAGAATCCCGCTCACTCACTCCTAACATTTACACTTGATTCTTCACTCTCGAGTTGAAGCAACGACAAATTGAACCTAACATTACCACATTGGGAGCACAGAAACCTTTCCAACCCGCACCACTAGTTTAACGATGACAAACAAAAAGAACAACACATCACTCTTCCAACTCTTTCATACTTGTTACCATTCCCAACATATCCTATCTTTTGCACTAGGCTAAGCAGTAAATGAGAGACGACTAAGAGGTTCAAAGATTATCAGAGAATCGGACTTAGACATTTAAACGCTTAGAACTTCAAGGGAAAAGGACCAAATTGTCTTGATTCCCCGTTGTTATCTTAACTGAATCCTTTGTACAACCTTAGTTATTTGACCCTTGGGGTAACAAATATATCCTTGATACCTCTATCATTGATAACACTCGGTACTTGACAAGGTATGTTATCTCGAATAGGAGGAACCATGGGTGACCATGCAAAGCAAATTAGAATCACGGGTGCACACGTAATTGTAATTTGTCGTGCATGAGAACTCTGGGAACTCTATTGAGTGATAACGACATGATCGGTACAAATTTTCAATTCCATACTTGGAGACATGGGGTCTCGGTTCTCATAAAGCTTCACTATCGATATGCAAACAAATCCTTCATTCCTACTAGTATGATACAATTCAGTTTTATCAATAATTATTATCCGATTAGTGACTAATATGTATTGTGAATTGAAGAAATCATGTCTGGAAGAAGAGCTGGACGCCCGGGTGGACGAGGAAACATCACCCTAACTCAAGCTGAGTTGAATGCTATCATCAATGAGCGCGTTGCTGATGCGCTTGCAACCTATGAACAGGCCCGCAATCAGGACCAGAACAACCAGACTTTGAATCAAGGAGGTCCAACCGCCTGTACCTTCAAGATGTTTATGGATTGTAAGCCTCACTCTTTCAGTGGTTCTGATGGTGTTGTTTCATTACTTCGCTGGCTGGAGAAACTCGAGTTAGTTTTCGCCATGTGCAACTGTCCTACAGGGAGTCGTGTCAAGTACGCCTCCGACACCCTGGAAGGACCAGCTCTGACATGGTGGAACTCACAAGTCCAGACCTTAGGGCTTGACGCTGCTAATGGTTTGCCATGGGATGATTTCAAGATTTTGATGAAAGAAGAGTATTGCCCCAGAAGCGAAGTTCAGAAACTAGAGGCAGAGTTTTGGAATTTAAAGATGATTGGTTCTGACATCGAGGAATACACGACTCGTTCACACGAGTTGGCTGCTTTATGTCCTCAGATGGTGACCCCGGCCTACAAATGGATTGAGAAATACATTGATGGTCTAGCTCCTCAAATCCAAGCTAGTGTTATGGCTGCTGATCCTGTCACTATTCAGTAGGCTATCCGACTAGCTCACAAACTCACTGATCAGGCAGTGGCACAGGTACTTTGCCTAAACGTGGTGCTGTATCTAGCTCATCTGATCACAAAAGGAAATGGGATGGTAATAACAGCAAGTCTTCAAGCACCAATAACACCCAGCAACAACAGACCAGAAAGTTTGACTCGTCAAGAAGCTTCACCAACAACAACCAGAACAGCAACAACAACAATAATGGCCAGGGATCGAGCAGCTATGCGGGTAAGTATCCAAAGTGTAAACGGTGCAACTTCCACCACCATGGCCAGTGTGACCGCCTCCGTTGCCAAAGGTGTGGAAAGATAGGTCATGCTGCTAAATTGCAGGGGTGAGCTGATGACTCAGCAACAACATCAACAACAACGCCAGGGAGGAGCGACTAGGGGTTGTTACGAGTGTCGTAAGGAGGGCCACTACAGGAAGGATTGCCCACAGCTGAAGGGTGGAAACAAGGGTAATAATGGGGGCAATGCTAAGGGTCGTGCATTCGTGATCGGTTCTGGCGAGGCAAGGGATGATCAGAATGTGGACACTGGTACGTTTCCCCTGAATGGTTGTTTTGCTTCTATACTATTTGATACCGGCGCTGACAGGAGTTTTGTTTCCAACAAGTTCATTAAGTTCTTAGATGTAACCTTAGCAGTTGTGGAGCCTAGTTACGTTGTAGAATTAGCTGACGGGAAACTAATAGAGGCAACTCACATCATTAAGGGATACAAACTAGGATTATGTGGTCATAAGATAGGTATAGATCTGATGCCTGTCACACTTGGTAGCTTCGACGTAGTTGTGGGTATGGACTGGCTATCTAAGAATCAAGCTGAGATCATCTGTGGTGAGAAAGTCGTTCGTGTATCCCTTCCTAGTGGTGAGGTTTTGTCTGTTCAGGGCGAAAGGAGTGGTACAGTCTCCGGAATTATCTCCTACATGAAGGCCCAGAAGTGCTTACGTAAGGGCATACAGCCTTCCTTGCTCTGATCACTGAAAAAGAAACCGAGGAAAAGAAGATTGAAGATATCCCTGTTGTACGTGATTACCCTGAGGTTTTCCCTGGAGACCTGCCTGGTCTCCCACCGCATCGCCAAGTCGTGTTCCAGATTGAATTGGTACCTGGAGCCACCCCTATTGCGAAAGCACCGTACAGATTAGCTCCAAAGGAACTGCAAGAGCTGTCTACGCAATTGCAGGAATTATTGGATAAAGGGTTTATCAGACCTAGCTCATCACCGTGGGGAGCCCCAGTCCTGTTTGTCAAGAAGAAGGACGGAACTTTTCGTATGTGTATCGATTACAGGGAATTGAACAAAGCCACGGTTAAGAATCGTTACCCCCTCCCGCGCATCGATGATTTGTTCGATCAACTTCAAGGGTCGAGTTTCTACACTAAGATAGATCTGAGATCGGGTTATCACCAACTAAGGATTCGAGATGAAGACATTTCAAAGACTGCATTCAGATCGAGATATGGCCACTACGAGTTTTTGGTTATGCCATTCGGGTTGACCAATGCGCCAGCGGTTTTCATGGATCTCATGAACCGAGTGTGCAAACCCTATTTGGACAAGTTCGTCATTGTCTTCATCGATGACATCCTTATTTATTCAAAGAATAAGGAAGAACACGAAGAGCACCTTAGACTGATTCTGGAGCTGCTGAAACGAGAATAACTGTACGCGAAATTTTCAAAGTGTGACTTCTGGATACGAGAGGTCCACTTCTTGGGTCATGTAGTCAATGAGGATGGGATACATGTTGACCCGGCAAAAATAGAAGCCATCAAGAATTGGGCTACGCCTAAGACTCCAACTGAGGTACGACAGTTCCTCGGGTTGGCTGGCTATTATCGACGGTTCATCGAAGGGTTTTCAAAGATTGCTCAACCTCTCACCGTGTTAACTCATAAAGGCACCACGTACAATTGGGGTGATAAACAAGAAGCAGCATTCCAGGTTCTGAAGCAGAAGCTCTGTACGGCACCGATTCTATCCCTGCCTGAGGGAACAGATGATTTTGTAGTATACTGTGATGCTTCTATTCAAGGCCTCGGTTGCGTGCTAATGCAACGTAATAAGGTGATTGCTTATGCATCCCAACAATTGAAGGTTCACGAGAAGAACTACACGACACATGACCTAGAGCTGGGAGCAGTTGTATTCGCACTCAAGATATGGAGACACTACTTGTACGGTACCAAGTGCACCATTTACACCGATCACAAGAGTCTCCAGCACATCTTTGAACAGAAGGAGCTAAATATGAGACAACATCGTTGGGTCGAGTTGTTAAACGACTATGATTGTACGATCAAGTATCATCCGGGCAAGGCCAATGTAGTAGCAGACGCCCTAAGTCGGAAGGAAACACCCAAGCCAAGACGAGTTCGAGCATTGCAACTCACCATTCACACCAGTTTACCCGATCAGATCCGCAATGCTCAACTTGAGGCGTTAAAAGACGAGAACCTGAAAGCCGAATCGCTACGAGGCATGGAGAAGCAACTGGAAACCAAGTCTGACGGAATCCGCTACTTCATGGATCGAACATGGGTTCCCTCGTATGGAGACCTACGAGAGCTAATAATGGACGAAGCTCACAAATCCTGGTACTTAATCCACCCAGGTTCAGACAAGATGTACCACGACCTGAAGATTCTTTACTGGTGGCCATACATGAAAGCCGATATCGCCACCTATGTAAGCAGATGTTTGACCTGTTCTAAAGTTAAGGTAGAGTATCAACGACCCTCTGGACTACTTCAACAACCGAAATTCCAGTATGGAAGTGGGAGCAGATATCAATGGATTTCATCACAAAACTGCCAAGAACTCCCAGCGGATGCGATACCATTTGGGTGATCGTGGATCGTCTGATGAAATCCGCACACTTCCTGGCAATCCGGGAGACTGACCGCCTGGAAAAGTTAACTCGTACCTACCTAAGGGAAATAGTCTCTCGGCATGGTGTGCCGACTTCCATTATCTCTGATCGTGACGCTCGATTCACGTCACACTTCTGGCAGTCTTTACAACGGGCATTGGGAACGCGGTTGGATATGAGCACAGCTTATCACCCACAAATCGATGGCCAGAGTGAGCGTACGATCCAGACCTTGGAAGACATGCTGCGTGCCTGCGTGATAGACTTGGCGGCAGTTGGGAAACTCATTTACCGCTAGTTGAGTTTTCTTACAATAACAGCTACCACACCTCTATCAAAGCTGCTCCATTCGAGGCACTGTATGGGCGCAAGTGTCAATCACCTATCTGCTGGGCGGAAGTTAGAGAAAGTCAACTCACCGGCCCTGAACTTGTGCACGACGACCGAGAAGATCGTCCAAATCCGTAACCGTATGGCGGCAGCACGTGACCGTCAGAAGAGTTACGCTGATAAGCGTCGCCGACCGTTGGAATTTCAAATAGGCGACAAAGTGCTTTTGAAAGTGTCACCTTGGAAAGGTGCGATTCGTTTCGAAAAGCATGGGAAACTGAACCCTAGGTACGTGGGACCGTTTGAGATTGTCAAACGGGTCGGCCCCGTGGCCTATCAGCTGAACCCACCCGAAGAACTTAGTGGAGTACACGATGTGTTCCATGTTTCAAATCTAAGGAAATGCCTTGCAGACAAGACTCTTGTCATTTTGTTAGACGAGATACATGTGGACGAACAACTACGTTTCATCGAGGAGCCAGTGGAAGTCATGGACCGAGAGGTCAAGACGCTCAAACATAGTCGTATCCCTATCGTCAAAGTCCGTTGGAACTCAAAGCGTGGACCAGAGTTTACCTGGGAACGCGAGGATCAGATGAAGAAGAAGTACCCGCAACTGTTCCAGTATCGGGCATCAACCTCTTAAGATACGCAGAAGCTTTGTTCAACATATGTTACAAACCGTTGAGCCTTGTATCCCCTGTTGAACCTCGTAACATGATGTTCTAATTTTCAAGACGAAAATTCCTGCAACAAGGGGATAATGTGACACACCGTAATTTCAGGTTAACACTAATCAGACTGTTGTCGTTATCATTGTTACATTCTCGTTACTACCCGAAACGAATACAAGCATCGCCACCGACATCGTTAAATAAATCATGATATATAATACTAACATTTGGTGTTGTAGAGGATTCAAATAAACAGGATTACTTAAGGAATCCTCTTAATTAACATAACTCGCCCATTTACGTCGTTATCAACCGAAACAAATTCGGGAACGCGGGGACAAAGTGCAAGGACCAAACGTGACAAATTTCCAAACTAGGGCTAGGTATATAAACCCCTTATCAGCCCAAATTTTCATTTCACTCCCATTTCTTCTATCTTCTTCACCATCTCCTCCTCCACCTCTCTACCACCTCCTAGCACCAACAATCACCTCGTTTGAGCTCGTTTTCGCCGGCTAAACCACGCTACAGCTGAGATAACACGTTTCCAACAGGTAGGCAACCTTGGTCGTCCATTTTGTTACCAGTTTCACTGCTGCAAATCTAGGGTTCGGGTGCTCGGGTTCAACCCGAATGCATGTGGTCGTGGGGGTGCGTGTGAGGTCAATCAGCATGTGCATTTTACTTAGACATGTTAGGAAAGTGTTTCTGGAAGTCCCTGATGTGTGAAAACCATGCACGGAATAGCCGAAGGCTGTTCATCCCCACCAGCAGTCGCGATCTGCTGCAGTTCGCGACTGTGCCAGTCGTACGACTGAGCCGTACGACTGGGCGTGTCGTGCGACTGAGTGGTGCGACTGGGGTGAGTCGTGCGGCTGAGTCCAGACGTATGGGCTTGTCGTGCGACTGAATGCATGTGATTGAGAGTGTGTGCGATTGAGTCAATCGGATGAATGTGTGCGACTGAGTATCACACGACTGAAGGTCCAATCGTACGAATTAAGGTTCAGTCGTGCGATTGGCCGTTGAGTCGTGTGAATGGGTGATGTGTGGTATGACTGAATGCTGAGTCGTACGACTGAGGGTTCAATCGTACGAGTGAGGTTGATTCGTACGATTGAAGGCCCATTCGTGCGAATGAGGTGTCCAGTCGTGCGTCTTGCCTTGTTATGCGATTGGAGTCATTGTGAGTGAATTCTCCTTGTGTGCGGTGTGCCTATTGTGTGATGATAAGGTAACAATCAATAAAGTGTCATTTCTTGACCACAAAGATTAAAGTCAACGCAATCAACAAGCACATACTTTTTCAATCTAAAATAACCTAACCGTTTGTAATTAACGATAACTCAGTTGGGACCTACATAAGGTTTGATATGTGTATGCCTGCTTGTGTGTGTCACCCACGACCGAACCAATCCGACCCGACCCGACTAAACCTTTTTATGAACGCTAGACACAACATTAACGCTTAACATAACTGTCAATAGGTGTTTGACAGTTCATTGTAAACAACACTTGGGAGGCTTCCATCCTACATACAACATCATCAGTGAGTCTTCACGGCCCCTATTTTACTTTCTTTTCTTTTAAGGGAGAAAACATGCAAACAGATTCACATAAATGGTTGTAGTATTATTGATATCGCTTGTTACGTTAGTGCAAACACACATAACAGTCCTGACACTCTCGAACCGTTAGTAATGCGTAGCGAGGTAATTCTGAGTAGTACTACTGGGTCTGACAAACCCCGCCCGGGCTAGTCGCGCTAGCTTGATTGGAGGTCGAACGGGTGCATTATTGACCTAACATTTGTCACTGTCTGGTGAGATGTGACGGGGATACAACAAACATATAGGACGTAATCAGTCAGCTTCGGTTCGAAACGCTAAGTAACAAGATCATAGGCTAGCTACCTAACGATATGCTTTATATACTAAACCATTGAAACGCTTTCAGACACATTTTCTTGTTGATTAAACCTGTGAACTCACCAACTTTATGTTGACATAATTTAGCATGTTTTCTCAGGTCACAGGAACGCATAAGCCCATGATGCACGCTTCAGGAACGCACTCAGGACATGCATTCATCGATCTTATTTTCATGCATTCAACATTTTGTCTAGACTTCGCACTTGTAACTTTTATGTAATGGATTCACATATCATGTACGCTTCCGCAATGTTGTTAATGTCGTTTATGTTCCGTTGAATGAAGTCAAACGTTTATTTTCAAATTCATATAGTGTCGTTCGATATGACTGTGTCTGAGATCCTGGTATGTCACACGCCTAATGGTAAAACCCCGTTTGTGGAAATTGAGGGTGTGACAAGAGTATCTACAATCTTAACATACCTGAAGTATTATTGAGTCATAGTTTCACTTGTCTTAAAGTTGAATTTTTCAAACTGTTGCATCATTATGTCTTTCTTGTTCTCCTTAGCTTCCACAGATCCTTCATACATCAGCTTCAATGCATCATAGAGTTCTTTAGCAGTCTTACACTTCTTAAAGCCTCTGTAGATGGAGTTAGGAAGAGTAGTTTAAAGAGCAGTCATAGCTTTCTAATCAATGTCAATTTTCTTCCAATCTTCTTTAGAATAATTAACCGCTTCCTTAGGTATTATCCCACCTCCCGCAGTTGTTGAAGTAGCATTTGGGATGTGAGGTCCAGAGACTACAGATATCCATATCCTACTGTTTTAAGACTTGATGAAGCCTTCCATTCTCATGAACCAAGTGTCAACGTCATTAGGGTTGATCAGTGGAGATATTATTCATTCTGTCGGTTTCCATATCAGCTTTAGAATATGCTGCCATTTGAGTAATTAAGTGAGTGTGAAACTGAAGAATGATTCAAGATGGTGAGATCTTGCAATGAAGAGCCTAAGAAGCTCTGATACCAATTGCAGTATTGTGTAAATGGTTCAACAATAATTTTAAAGTTGGAGATAACACAATTACTAGATCAAATAGGGAACCAACCAAAGAAACAATAAACAAACAAGTAAGAGCACTCAAGAATATAAAGATTGGTTTTCAAGGATAACGTATATTGCTCTCAAATATTTTACAAGTGTTACAAAGCTTTTTTTCCTAAGACTGATACATGAGACATTTTTTATACTACATCCTAAGTCAGCCATACTTTAAAGGCCAACTAGACTCTAATCTAGACAACAAGATCAATGTAAAGTCAAAAGAAATATTGTCTTTTGACATATGAGTATGACATGCCATAGCTCACATCCTATTACATTACAATAAGATAAAAGTACTAAAGTAGACAGTTACAACTATTGCATTATAATAAGGATAAAAGTACTAAAGTAGACAGTTACAAATACAAGACCATGATGTATAGTTGACAAAAGTAAAAAGGTAATCACCAACTTATATGAGTTGGTGAGTCTTCAGAGCTGACAGCGGAAAGGTCTTTCACTTTTGTCAAAAGTGTGTTAGTAGACACATGTCTTTTTAGTCTTCGGAAAAGTTCAGTCGTTAAGCTTCAGAAGATTATGTCTTCAAGCTTCGAAATACTTCACTTTTGGTTTCGGAAGATTTTTGTATTTGGCTTCAGAATATTTGACACTTAGTTATTTTCTTTGTTCATTGTCAAATCTTTTGAAGTACTTCCTTGTACGTTAGTGCATGCTTAAGAATCTTTGGTTGGCATCAGCCTCTAAGATAAACCTCTTGATCTTACATAAGCTTATGTGCCATACAATGCACTAAGCAAAGCAAGCTGATAATTCCCTAATAAAAGTGGTAACACATGAAATGACTTCTTAAACCTCTTTTAAACTTTGAACTTTTAAGGTGGGTATAACTGTGCATCAATTCCCTGTAGGTATAGGCAATATGTGGATATAAAAATAAAACATCTCAGGTGTAACAAGTATGAGCACAGTCAAACTGATATGACCAAGTTACTTAACAAATGCGGGTAACATTGAACTTATACGGCTAAGTTGAACCAATCCGGGTAATATTGGACTTATGTGACTGAGTTAAAATAATGCGGATAAAGTAACTTTGCTCATTCACATTCCTTTGACTTAATAAATGACTAACGTGGCTGAAGGGTTTAGACAAATGCGGTTGGAGGTGACTAATGTAGGTAGAGTACCTTTACTCATTCGTATTTATTTGAAGACTTAATCATAGAATGACTAATGCGGCTGAAGGGTTAGAACAAATGCGGTTGAAATAGGTAATAAGGGTAGAGTACCTTTACTGATTCACATTTCTTTAACTTAGTCAGAGAATGACTAATGTGGCTGAATGGTTTGGACAAATACGGTTGAAGTAGCTAATACAGGTAGAGTACCTTTACTCATTCACATTTCTTTGACTTAGTCAATAAAATGACTAATACAGCTGAAGTGTTTAGGTGTATGGTTGATAAAAAAGTAACTTGCATGGGCGGTCACATCATCATTTTTAAAGGCTTAGAGTTCTAAATTTTCAATTTGTGCACCTTTACCCCTTATACTTTTTAAACATGCACTGTTGTCTCCTTTTTTATTTCCCATGAAGTGGTCGTAGATTTTGGGATGTTACACATAGGGGCCTAGCTAAGTGTCGGGAATCATCCTTGCAACTACGTGTCATAAAAATGGTAGTAAGGTAAGAAAGGAATGCTTCCCTGAGGGGAATAGCTTTGCAACGGCTGAGCCTGCAAAAGAAGGTAGGTCTATCTGGAATGTGCATTTCTACAGTTGTTGTTTCGTCATGACTGAAGGGACTAGTTCAAATAATATCATGGCCTGCTCAGTGGAAACCTGTGATGTTGGTAAGGGTGTTACGCTAGGTTCTTCCTCATAAGCTAGTCATACCTTCACTCCCTTCATTCGCTCTTCATGAACATAACCTCCAATTAGCTTTTGATCGTGTGAAGTTTTCCCTGACCGCTTTGGGAGTTAACTCGATCATATCAACCACGACCAGCGAAGAATCTAGAAAGCGGCAGTCTGAATTATTTTGGGAACCGATCCATGTCTCTCGTCATACCTTTTTATATAGCATCAACAAAAAGTAAGGAATGCGGAGCTCCTTTTCCATAAAGATACCGGAAAACGGTGTACTTGACGTTTTGACGTGTGATGTTAGCAAGGACCACCACAGTGTGAGGCAAGGACCACCACATAGATAATCGAGTATCAAGTGATATAGTTTTGTGTTTGAGCGTAACCTGACTGTCTTTCGTGGTTCAACATGTATTTATCTACCTGGAGTCTTTGATCATAATAATTGCTTGTCCCAAAATGGGGTATATGTCTTTTTTTTCAAGGCATTTTCTTGATTTCTCTTCCATCTTCCTTTTTTGGTGAAAGGTCTTGGCCGGTTGACCCGACCTTCCTTTTTTATTTACATGGCAGGAAAGCAGGCTATATTCTTAGCTACTGACCTTGTTGTTTTTATCCGGATGACGGAAGACGAACACTTCAATGCTTTCCAGCCCCTTTGCTCCTTTCCAATCTAATTTTCTTTTGTTCTTATCTTGTTTCCCGCTCATTTCTTCTATTTCCTGCTTGTTTCTTGTTACTGTGCCATCCTTGTTACAAGGTTTTCATCCTTGCCAAGTTTATTTCTACTCATGTCATCATCCATTAATCACATGAATTAACTGTTCATGTGGTTACAAATCATTAATGTAAAACATATATTGATATGTTTTATTTTGTACTACACAAATCATTAATCGTGCGAAGAGAAATTACTAGTTTTTCCTTTTAAACGTTTTAAAAAGTAATTATTTTTAAATAAAGACTTAAAAGCTATGAAATCGGAAATGGAAAAAGAAGGTAGCCGTTCGTGTGTATCCGCATTATCCATTCGTTGATAGCTAACCCTCTCTCTTTCATAATAATATTATTCACTTCATTTCTGAATCAAAAATGGCATCAGCCTCCCTCCTTCCACTCGGTAATTCATCTTCCTCTTTCTCAATCGCTCCTTTTGACATTTCCAATTTGCAAATTACTATTCTTAAATGATAATTTAAGTAATTTTGGGATTTTAAGGTTTCGCATTAGAAGAGGTAATTGTAGCAATTTTGATGGGAACTATGAGTATGATGTAAATTGTCACACGAGTTAGATCTAGTATGTGTATGATCTAATGTAATAGTATATGGTCACCTGAAGATTTGTTGAAATGCATATAAATTCTCAATTATGGTAGACAACACACACACACACACTACTTTGGAGTTATGCACTTATGCTACATTGATCCAACAAGAAACCCTACACATTTGCCCTAGAATCTGTATGTTTTTGACACCAATATCTTAAATGGAACAAATTACAGTGTGGTTTCCATTGGTTGATGAATGATTCTTACCTAGCAGGTTCTTTTTCTGGGAATTTGTGTAGCAATCATCAAATAGCCAGAGGCAGACCAAGAAGAGTGATAGCCCAATATGTGAGGTTGGGGATTGACACGAAAGGTTCACAAATTGTTGGGTGTGAGGGTGAAATACCATTGATTAAGCGAAGGGTTGCGATTGGGTTAGCTTTAGGTGCTTCAAGCCTTCTAATTCACTCCCCGAATGTGGAGTCAGCTGGCTTACCGCCTCAGGAGATACCAAAACTATGTGATGATGCTTGTGAAAAGGAGCTTGAAAATGTATGGTGAGATTGCATATGTCCTGAACTTTGGTTACATTGTAAACATAGTTTGTTTAAGAAGAATATTAAGTGCCCAATGGCTTCTATAAGTTTTGATCATAAAACATGAATAGTTTAAGTTAAAAATAGCGGTATCAATTGATAACATGACTCGAAACATGATATGAAGATAAACAGGCTTTGGGTTGTCAATTCAAACGTATTCAGGTTGACTTGTTTAACCTGTTTAATGAAACAGGTCGAACTCTCATCAACCCATTGATAATAAGAAGTTTATATTTTTATAATGCCAACTCACCAATTGTTTATGACCAATTGAACCCATATATTACAACCCTCCAACCTATTAATGACCAATTTAACCCATTTACAACTTGATTACAACTTTATCAACTTGCTTGACTCGTTTAGATAAATGGCATGTAGCCCAATGGTGAGTGGTTGAGGACTTGAGGGTTCAAGTCCTATTGTGGACAAGAAGTGTAGATTTAGGAGTGGGTTTGGTGCGTGTGTGAGTTTGCCGTTAAAAAAAAGATAAGTAGGTCAAACGATTTTAAACGTGTCTAGGTTTTGGGTTGATGTCTTTGACATGAAGAAACATCTAGGTCATATTCGAGTTCATCAATTCAACCCGCCAATCCGGCATGATTACGCCCCTAGTTTAAAATAAGTCGTACATTTACTTAGAATCTTAGATATTGCTTTCATTTTATGTTTTATGAAGTGTGCTAATCTATACAACTTTTTAACTTTATAAAGGTACCTATGGTAACTACAGAATCTGGTTTACAATACAAGGATATAAAAGTTGGTTCTGGCCCTAGTCCCCCAGTTGGTTATCAGGTATGGTCTTTTTATCAAGAACAAACTTTTTCAGATAATTAAGCAATCACAATGTATTTTGACTGTTTCCCCTTCTGCTTTGTTTCACCTCATTGCTTGAACATCGGTCACTGAACTTATATTTATGCATAGGTATTGTTGTATCATCATGGTTAGTAATTTGAGATATTTTGACCATATATTGTTTTCCCTTTCAGTGAGTTCCACCTGTGGTTGGCTTGCTTTGACTTCATTCTTATACAGTTTTTGTTTCCATATATAGGTAGCTGCAAACTATGTAGCAATGGTTCCATCTGGTCAGGTGTTTGACAGGTTATATAATGAACTCTTGTTGTCTATTCATGTCTATGTGATCACTTCTATCATATAATACAATTAGCATGATTATATAACAAATTGACAATTTTACTATTAAGACCCTTGTTATCACCTACTCAAGTTTTTTCCCATCTGAAATTACAGTTCACTGGAAAAACGTCAAGTTTACATTTTTCGAGTTGGGTCAGGTCAGGTAAGACCTTTGACATTCTTGTAAACATGGTAGTCGAATTAAAATCACCTTTATGTAGAAGTGGCATGTTCAATCAATTCACTTATAAATATGTTGATTTAGATTACGTTTCTGAAAGTGTCAAATGGGTAAATTGATAATAGATTATTAATAATATAATAGCTAAAAAGAAAATGGGTTGATAGCCACTCGAGGTGTACTTTTAAGGCATACAACCTTGTAAATAGGTTTATTTATATAATGGTTATTGTTGAAATAACATAACTGAAATGGGTGAACATAGGTAGTCAAAGGACTCGATGAAGGTATTCTGAGCATGAAGGTTGGAGGAAAACGTCGACTTTATGTTCCTGGATTGGTAAGCCCGTCGCCATTTTCTCCTTTTATAGGAAATAATAATATGGCCAACCCAACATGGTGGCTTTGCTATTTAAAGCATACTTATCTGTGGCACAGATAGTCCAAAGCTGACTTTTGAGGGTCACTTGAAACAGTGAGTTACTTCTAATTCTAAGGTTAACAATAACTTTTTTCTTGTTGTGGAAGTATTAAAAATAACATTTAGTGATAAACAATGAGAGGTGTATGTCAACATCCAAACTTAACCCCCTAAGGGTGGCCAAAGAAACCAGTCTTCAATCGGATCACGATTAAATATTTGATACAAAGTTGTAACTTCAAGAGATGTATTGGATATAGATGAGATGATCGATATGGTTCTTCCGATATATCACAATGGTTCCCCCAACATAGATTGCTTCTATTTCTTTTAGAGGATTATTAGAGTCAGTAAGATCTCTACTTGACCCATACCTTTAGTTTCTTTATTTGATGATATGTGCGTTACTTGCGCACATTGATATCAAATGACTTGTTTCTATGCCTTTGTGAGATCACATATAGGGAATAAATATGTGATCCATAATTTTTAAACTAACAAGGTAGGCAAGTTGGGTGATAGGTCAAATAGGTCTGCAACACTTCTTTATCCATTTTAACAAATATTTAATGCACGACTATGATTACAAAACAATTAGTAGTTGTGTTTTTATATAAAATGATTTAGAAACTTAAATGCATAAATATACGCTCCCGATAACATGAAAATCGTTATGACTTATTCAATCTATTAGACCTGTCCCTTTTCAGATATTTTTTTTAAAAACACAAGTTTTATTTCAAAACCCGCTGAATGCTTTTGAAGTTGTTATCTGTTAGTGCTTCCAACCAATTCATGGATCACTCATTAGTTTCCGAGTGATGGCAAAAACCACAAATCAACTTGGTTCCTTACTCTCAGTTTCCATGAATAAAGGAACTATATTGTCAAATGACAATAGGAGGGTCTATATGTTGTTAAGACACTTTGGCCTTTTCATGCTAAGCTATTCTTATAAGCTTACCCATTTGAGTCAACTTTTGATCATAGTTCATTTGTTTATCCATAAACGGGTCTGCATAACCACCTCTAATGGTTGGGTTTCACGTTCATCACATCTCAACTAGTTTAAAGGAGATGTTCAACTTTTGTGATTGTCTCTTGCGTCATTTTATGAACGTATTGCTTTGTGTTAATACACACTTACTATGTGACACTCGTGTTTTATGCAGTTGGCATTTCCCAAGGGTCTAACTTCAGCTCCAGGACGGCCTAGAGTTGCGCCAAATAGCCCTGTAATTTTCGACGTGAGTTTGGAGTACATACCAGGTCTTGATGATGAAGAACAAGAGTAAAAGCATCAGCCCTGAGTAAAAGCATCAGCCCTTCATTCTCCTAAAGGTGGATAAACTTATATCATGGAGTTGTATTTAATCAACGGTAAAATCATCATTAACCTTGTTTTATATTGTAAAATGAGCTAATTCTTTTGGGATAATGTATGTATGTATTACAGGGTGTATTAAACAAAAAGAAAACTGATAATGAGCATTAAAAGGATTCAAATTTGAATGATGTATGCTGACAGACTATAAAAACATAGAAAACTATATATGATGATTAATTCAATTTAGTAAATAAACAAGACACTAGAATATAAAATCTTATTTAATTCCAAAAGCAAGATGGAAATTTACAAATTCAATTTTCTTTCTATGTTTCATCTCAAGAGCATTTGTAGTTGGGACTAGCCACATAAGACACGGCCACGACTAGCGGTGGATCAACATATTTTTAGGCCAATAGCAAACTTTGTAATGAGGCATTCCGCATTCGTTTAGAGAAAAAAGGTTTCCTTTTTATTTTTTTTAGAAAAATCATGAAGTGTCTATCTAAGCAGAAATTAACGTGTCATCATATTACTTTATCTACTACGTATTCTTCTTCTTCAACAACACTTTTTTAAAACACAAAAATCGATGGAATATCATATATAGTTGTAATTTATAATATAGATAAAAAAATAGTTTTTTCAATGTTAAACTCCCTAAAATTTGATACTTAAAACGGTTGTTTTAATTGTTTGTGTAAAGACACATCTGACCATGACAGACGGGCCACATAAGGTACCAAGACGAGCGGCCATGTAGGGCGCAAAAAGCAAACAAAGAGACCCCTACGAAGCTCCTTCCACTCTCTTCTCATTCTCTCTCGTCTCTCTCCCTAATGGGAAAAATTCATCACTTGGAGGTAAGGGCGTTATTTGGGCTGTGTAATTCTGTTTTAGGTCCTCAGATTTAAGGTTTCAGAGGCGTTATTTGGAACTGAACCCAAACACCGAACCAAATAAGAATTATTATATAATTGGTATTTAAGGTTTCAGATATCGCCTTCATGGCTTGATCTTAGTACGCCATTTTGAAGCTTTACACACCGAAGGTATTAAATTGTGAAACATGGTTCGAAAATCATAAATTAAGTATTGACCCATTGTTGTTATCCTTATAACAGTGGCATTGCTATAGTTGAACCAAACACCAAAAAATGTTAGCCATTTAAACAAACGTATTCAGGTTCTTCACGAATTCCAAAAACCCACTCAAATACCAATTTAAATAACAAATTCGGGTCCATGTATGATTTGTAATTGGGTTGAGTTTTTCGAAAATTTAGTTAGGTTAGGTATTTGGGTTCGGTTAAAAACGACACCCCTACTTGAAGGATACATCTACATTCGTGAGGGCAAAACGCATTGGTTGTTGATGGTCTAAAACAATCGTCCCACCTATGTCAATCTCGAAAGCTCTTCAAGTTATGATTTTGTTTTTAAAGAACAAGTACTTACACACTCGTTTGCTTATTGATGAATTATAACAACTTATAATCTAACTCTCGTAAGAATTTGAACCTTAATTTTCTCTAAAGAGTTTTTTATTCATATCAGCACACTACTGAATGGCAAGGTTTGATTTTAATCCAAGTCAAACTTGTGGTATGTTTTATTATTTTTAACTAAACGTCAAAAATGTATTTTTATGGAGAAAATTGTGAAAGTAGCTCTTATGGTTTGATCAAATTCATGTTTGGTTTTTAGAATTGAAAATTACAAAAATATCATAAAGTTTTATAAAAAATATTCTCAATGATCGTTAGTGGAGGTCATTAATAATCGGTAATGTGCAGTAGGGATCATTGTAGTTTAGTCACTTGCCAATCTGTACTCATTTACGCTACCCAAATTGAATATGCATAGCATTGGAATAATGAAAAAGTTAGGCAATGTGCAACAAGTTAAAGTATGCAATGATAGTTAATTAGTTATGGGATTTTTTCAACTCTCAAAATTCGGTAACCGAAGTGTGGCCTAACGAAATGGACATACGAGGCCCAGTAAGGCCCAATAAGGAATTTAGGTTGGCCTGAATCCCGATTTGATAATCCCAAGTCATAACGATGATTATTGAGCCTCGCAGATTAATATTCAGACTAATAAATGGTTAACGCGGTAGCTGAAAACGTATATGTTGGATTGCATGGAATACTGTTACTGCCCCCTAAAAAGATGGTGGTCTTGGCATCAGATCGATCAAAAATATGAACTTGGCTCTCCTAGCCAAATGGTGGTGGAGATATCAAACGGATCATTCTAGTTTATGGAGAGGAGTTATTCAAGCCTATCATCAAGGATTGAGGAATTTCAAGACGATGCCAGTGAGGATGGGCATGACGGGTACGTGGTTGAATATTTCTAAAGTTGATTTCTTTTAGCAGCTTCTAATGTACAGCTTCTAATGCCACCATATACCCCTGCTCCCAGACCCTGCTCTCCAGCGGGATACACCGGGTATGTTTGTTTGTTTGTAATGTACATCTCAAAAGGCTCATCCACGGCAAGGTTGGGAATGGGGAAAGAATCAGACTTCGGATAGACCAATGGATACCTTTGTGTGAAGTGAAGGTTCCCAGATTTGTTCCATTTAGAATCTTCAAAAGCTTGTGTTATTACTGAGCGTTGCTCTAAAGTGGGGGTTGTGTAATTTGGAATTGGGTCTGGATCTTCCCGCCTTCTTCAGGTGCGGAATTTGCCCAACTTAATTAATGCTTTATCCACTTTGCTAGCTGATGTTCGGACATCTAATTCATTGGATAGTTGGATGCCTTCTTGATGAAGTCAATTAAAGCTATTCTCAATCAACCTTCTAATCCTGTAGCCACTTAGGTTTTCGAATGGAACAAGTGGCTACCATTAAATGTAAATATCTTTGGCTGGAGGCTTGGATTGGACAGATTGCAAACCAAATTAGCTTTAGCTTTGGTAAAGCGAAATGTCCACATTCACTCAATATTATGTATGTACTTTATGTGGTGAGGTTGATGAACTAGGCCATCACTTGGTCACTAGATGCTTTATGACTTTTGTGGTTTGGAACCTGGTGGCTAGATGGTGCGGTTTTCCTTCTTTTTTTGCCTTCTCAACAAGGGGTATTATTGAATTGCACAATTATATGAACTTGAGTAAGGTTAAAAGAAAAATTGTTCAATCGGTGATACTAGTCTCGTGTTGGATTATTTGGAAGGCAAGAAACAACCACATCTTCTCTGATACTAGTCTCGTGTTGGGTTATTAGGAAGGCAAGAAACAACCACATCTCCTCTGAGAAAAGCATTTCGGCTATCGATTTAATTCAAGAAATAAAGATCATGAGCTTTCTATGAATCAAGAATAGATCTAAGTATCAAAATTTAGATTGTTCATCTTGGTGCTCTTTTAATTTTGAAACAAATATGTATGGTTCTCTTCTTTATTTTGATGTACTTCTCTAGCTCCTTGCTAGAGGCTTTCCTTTAGTGTTATTTCAGTCGTCTGAAAAAAAATATTAACACTAGAGACAATATTTATAACATCGCAGATTACTTTGTATTTTTTTTTTATTTTTCAAATGACCAATTGAATCAATAACGAGTCATTCTCTTCATTACTCAAATAAGAAACTCAAGACCACCCTTAGAAGAAAACTCAACTTAGATGAAAAAACCATTGGACCCAACTTGAAACCCTTAGTTTTTGCACATGTGATATTTAAACCCTAAATCTTCTATATTTTAATAAAGTTTTAAAATATCTTACTTTAATCACGGAAGCTAAAAATCATTTGTACTATCGTTACAATTTTCAATGTTACAAACCGAACATCCAATCCAACAAACCACATAAATAATTTTTACAATTTCCCATTTGTTGTTGGATATATTGAGTCAATAATGGGCTTTGGTCCACGTAGTGTGTCGTGCATGTTGGCTTAGTCAGCCCATGCACACGTTGTCATATGTAACGGCTAGTTACCTGAGTCATTGGTTGTTATCGAGTCTAGTGGGTTGTTAGCTTCTTTTGTGGAGTCAGTTAAGAGTCTGTAATGCTATTATAAATAGCAGCTTACAATGAGAATATAGGTATCCAGAAATTAAGAGTTCTTTGATATTCTTGTGTTCGTAACAAGTGGTATCAGAGCAATTACCTGGAGAGTGAGAGGATTCGTTGTCAGAGCAAGGATGACAGAAGAGACGATGTCGTACCAGAGCGTACCACGCTTTGATGGAGATTACGACCATTGGAGTTTGGTCATGGAAAATCTGCTGAGGTCGAAAGAATTTTGGTGTGTGATCGAGACCGAAATCAGAGAACCCAAGGAAGGAGAAACCTTGGCCGCTGCAGAGAAGACCCTCTATGAATCGCTGAAGTTGAAAGATTTGAAGGCTAGAAACTATCTCTTCCAGTCCATAGATCGGCAAATCATTCGCATGATGAGCCAGAAAGATAGTGCAAGGCAGATATGGGAGGCTATGCAGAAGAAGTATCAAGGGAACACCAGGGTTAAGAAGGCTCAGTTACAACGTCTTCGAAAGGATTTTGAGATGCTGGAGATGAAAGACGGTGAATCAGTTGCAGATTACTTCAATCGTGTTATGGTGGTGACAAATGACATGCGGAATTATGGTGAAGATATGACGGAGGTTAAAGTGGTGGAGAAGATCTTACGCTCTTTGACAGAAAGCTTCAACTTTATTGTGTGTACCTTGGAAGAATCATGAGATTTGATGAACTTTCCATTGATGAACTACAGAGTTCTTTCTTGGTTCATGAACAAAAGATTCGGAAGAAACCTCAAGAAGACAAAGTATTGAAGGCTGAATCAACACCCTCTGGTGGACGAGGACGCGGGAGAGGAAGTCCTCTTTCACTAGGGGAAAGGGACGAGGACGAGGAGGATCAAGAACCGACTTTGATAAATCATCAATGGAATGTTATTCCTGCTATCAACTAGGACACTTCGCCTATGAGTGTCCTCAGTCTGATAGAGCAGTGAATTATGCAGAATTCGGTGAGGGGGAAGACCTGTTCCTAATGGCTCATGCTGAGATCATAAAGGAAGGTAAACCTGGTCTATGGTTTCTTGATTCAGCCTGCTCAAAACCATATGACTGGAAACCGGGAGTGGTTCACTAACTTGGATGAATCATACAAATACACTGTCAAGTTAGGAAATGACTTGAAACTAAAGGTACAAGGACATGGTGACATACGCCTTGAAGTAGGAGTCACTCAAGTAATCACAAGAGTATACTTTGTACCAGAACTCACATCTAACCTGTTGAGTGTCGGACAATTACAAGAGAAGGACCTGACGATTGTCATACGTAGAGGTACATGCAAAATATATCGTCGTAGAGGGTTAATAGTGACCTCTAACATGACCATAAATCGCATGTTTCTAGTTCAAGCAACAGCAAAACCTTAGCCCAGTCGATGTATGAAGGTTACTGAAGATGACAACACTCAAATCTGGCACAGGCGTTTGGGGCATGAAAGTCACAAGTATATACGCGCCATGCAGTTTAGACAAATGGTGGTTGGACTTCCTAAAGTCGCAGAACAAACGAAGATATGTGAAATATGCCAAGTTGGCAAACAACAAAGGGAACCGGTGCTGAAGAAAGTCCGTGGAGAGCCTCGGAGAAACTACAACTCATTCATACAGATCTGTGCGGTCCCATCTCACCCATGTCACCAAGTGGTAAAAGGTACATATTAGTATTTATTGATGATTTCTCTATAAAGGGATGGACTTATTTCTTGTCAAACATGGCTGATTGTTTTGAAGTCTTTAAGAAATTTAAAGCCTTGGTTGAAACGAGTCTGGGTTTAAAATAAAGGGGCTAAGAAGTGATAGGGGAGTTGAATTCACCTCGAGTGATTTCAATAGCTTCTGTGAGAACCACGACATTAGAACACAACTGACTGCTGCATTCATACCCTAACAGAATGGGGCGGCTGAACGCAGAAACAAGACCATTACAAATATGGTCAGGTGCCTTCTGGCTGACAAAGCATTACCGAAATGGTTCTGGACAGAATCAGTAAATTGGGCTAATTATGTTATCAATAGATGCTATACAGCAGCCCTTAAAGACAAAGTTCCTGAGGAAGCATGGCCTGGTACTAAACCCAATGTAAACTACTTTCGTGTGTTTGGGAGCATTCCATATGCTCAAATTCTATCACAACTACGAACCAAACTGGATGATCGAAGTATCAAGTGTGTTTTCTTGGGTGTTAGTACCGAGTCGAGGCATTCAGGCTATATGATCCCATCAAGAAGAAAATTGTTATCAGTCGAGATGTTACATTTGATGAAGAGGCTGAATGGAGTTAGAAAAGAGAAGAATTAGGATCTATGGATCTAATTGTTCCTGAAGAATATGTTGGTGTTGAAGAGGAGGAGTTACCAGACTCAGGTGAGAAGCCCACACACACAGAGAACACCTCAATACCGAGTAGTTCAAATGGAATTGAGGAGCAGCCCCCAGAAACAGCAGGCCCAGCAGAACAACCCGATAGTGAAGACCTTGGTGTGACTGACACGATTCCAGAATCAGTACACAATGTTGTACCACAAGAAAGAACAACAAGAAGAATTGCAAAAACTCCAGCATGGTTGAGTGAGTTTGAAATAGGATAGGGGTTCTAGATGAAGAAACTAATCTTGTTATGTTTAGTTCATGTGGAGACCCAAGGAAGTTTGAAGAAGCTGCTCATGACCCCAAGTGGAAACAAGCTATGGAGAAGGAGATCAGCTCCATAGAGAAAAATGAAACCTGGTAACTAGTTGAAGCTCCAAAGGGGGTAAAGCCAATAGGAGTGAAGTGACTGTTCAAAACCAAGTATAATGAAAGGGGAGAAGTTGATAAGTACAAGGCTTGATTAGTAGTAAAAGGGTATGCTCGACAGAAGGGCATTGACTATAACGAGATATTTGCCCCATTGGGTAGGTGGGACACAATTCGAACCATTCTAGCAGTAGCAACATATAACAAGTGGTTAGTTATGCACCTTGACGTGAAAAGTGCTTTTTTGCATGGTGAGCTAAAGGAGACAATATATGTTGAGCAGCCCTAAGGCTTTGTGAAAGCAGGTGAAGAACACAAGGTGTACAAACTCAAGCGTGCGTGTATGGACTAAAACAGGCACCAAGGGCTTGGTTTAATCGTATTAAACGTTACTTTGTAAGGGAAGGCTTCAAACGAAGTGAGTATGATCATACATTGTTCATATGAAGGGTTTGGAACAAGATAATAATAGTAAGTTTGTACATTGATGACTTAATCTGTACGGGTAATGATAGCAATCTGTCCCATTAGTTTAAAAACTCTATGTAGAAAGAATTTGAGATGACAGATCTCAGATTAATGAAATATTTTCTGGGGATAGAGGTGCATCAAGATAAGAATGGGATCAACATCTGCCAACGAAAGTATGCTAAGGAGTTTCTAGATAGATTTGGAATGTGGGAAGGAAACTGTAAGGCCCCGATCCCAAGCATCTCACAGTTGGTCCTTCATTGCACATAAACATATATTTTACAACTATTTTACATAGACATTGCAGCGGAAACATTCGAAAGAGACATCTCATTTCATCATAAAAGCTTTTGCAAAGCGATACATCATTAGTCAATTACAAAATAGTCATAAACAATGACTTTTAGTGGTAAGAGGATTCCTTAAGTAATCCCGTTTATTTGAATCCTCAACAAACACCACGTTGTTTTCTAAATGCATTCTACATAATACATTACAAAAATATTAACAAAGGAATGCCATCCCAGGAGAGATGAGTAGCCGCCTCGTGCCATCCTCAGCGATACTACCTGCCAACTGGAAACACATAAAAAGTCAGCGTTGCTGAGTGAGTTCTAGTTTTGTAATAAAACGTACTTTTCTTTCATTAAAACGTTCTTACATACATGCGATCATACAACATACGTACGCGCAGATAATACTATTATTATCTTCATCGTTCGTTTATTAGCTTTCATTCGTGTACCGTTCATCATTATCATTCACGTTCGTTTATGAACTCTTTCTTTCGTTCATACGTTCTTATCTTCATTCATACATTCATTACGTTTGTTCGTACGTTTGTTACATTCATTCATACATTCCATACGTTCATTCGTATGTTCATTACATTCATTCTTACATTCCATACGTTCATTCGTATGTTCATTACATTTGGTGACATGTACAATACCCCGAACATTGTGCACTACTGTTGGTGCTGGACCTTTGGTAATCAACCACGAACGTTGCGCACTACTGCTAATCCAGTCACCTAGGGTAGGTACATGCACCACTTATCTTTCCTCTTTCGTTCTGGATCAATGTCATATGCTATACCCCGAACATTGTGCACTACTGCGGGTGCTGGACCTGTGATGATCAATCACGAACGTTGTGCACTACTGCTGATCCGGTCACCTAGGGTAAGCGGCAAGGATCCCATACATATGGTCAATCACAAAGACTGACCCCAATGTGCATCCTTCGGGGTAGCTAACCTGCACACCGTTGAGCTAACACCTGCCAGGGGTGTGCACCTCCATACATCTGCTTGCAAGCCTTTTTCTTACATTCATTCGTTCATTCATTAATGCATGCATTCATTCATCATGTTCCTCTTTCATTATCTTTCACTTTACGTTTCTTATTACTTTCGTTTCATTCATTAATCATACATGTAAAGTCACGGAAAGATAAACACGTATCGAAAACAAGGAACATCGATATTTACAAATCATCAATCATTACCATCATATAGGGCTACATCATACTTATCATACATACATCATGCATATACTTACAATACTTTCTCTCTCCTCGTACACAACAGCCCTATTTGGGTGATTGGACATACTTCAGTCGCATGGCCTCCACTTAACTCATCTGGTAACTCCAACCTATAGGCCACCTCTCCTACTCGAGCAATGATTCGGAAAGGGCCTATATACCTCGGGCTCAACTTACCCCGCTTTCTGAACCGAATGATACCCTTCCAAGGCGAGACCTTCAACATAACCCGATCACCCACCTGGAACTCAATCGGTCTGCGTCGTTTATCAGCATACGACTTCTGTCTTTCTTTGGCTGCCTTCATATAGGCCTTGATCCTTTCAAGCTTTTTAGTCATAGCCTCGATCACTTTGATGCTCCCCAATTCCTTCTGACTAATATCACCCTAACAAACGGGTGTCCTGCATCTCCTGCCATATAGCATCTCATAGGGTGGCATGCCAATGCTGGCATGATAGCTGTTATTGTATGAGAATTCTGCTAACGGCAAGTAGTCATCCCAACTTCCCCCGAAATCAATCACACATGCCCAGAGCATGTCCTATAAAGTCTGAATGGTCCTTTCCGACTGACCATCAGTTTGAGTATGATAGGCCGTGCTAATATGTAACCTCGTCCCCATGGCATCATGGAATTTCTTCCAGAATTTGGATGTAAACCGGGTGTCACGATCAGACACAATTGACACCGGTACACCATGACGAGTCACAATCTCCTTGATGAAAAGATAGGCCAACCTCTCGGATGAATATGTCTCGCGCATCGGTAGGAAGTGAGCACTCTTCGTCAGACGGTCAACAATCACCCATATAGCATCATACCCTTTCGGGGTACGTGGCAGCTTCGTGATGAAATCCATGGTGATGTGCTCCCACTTCCATTCCGGTATATCCAAAGGTTGAATCTTTAAATACGGCTTCTGGTACTCGGCCTTCACTTGCAAACAAGTAAGGCATTTACTCACATACTCCACCACATCACGCTTCATACCCGGCCACCAATAGTCTTTCTTCATGTCTTGATACATCTTTGTAGCACCGGGATGAATGGAGTATCGAGTCTAATGGGTTTCATCCATGATCATTACCCGTAGATCCCCAAACGAGGAATCCACATCCGCCCGAATCGGGTTCTAACACCAATTGTGTTTTCACCCCACTCCGTGCCCAGACCTCTCATTCTTTCAGAGTTCAGATGATCTTCTTTCAGTGCCTCATCTAGAAACTCCTTGACTTGCTTCATTACGTCTGAGGTCATAATCAGTTGGTACGCCTTCACCCGAATCGGCTCGGGCCTCTCTTTTCGGCTAAGGGCATCCGCCACCACATTGGCTTTGCCCGGATGGTAATGGATTTCACAATCATAATCCTTTATAAGCTCCAACCATCGCGTTTGCCTCATATTCAAATCCTTCTGCTCAAAGAAGTACTTCAAGCTCTTGTGGTCAGTGAAGATGGTGCACTTCGTCCCATACAGGTAGTGCCTCCAAATCTTTAATGCAAAGACCACAGCTGCTAGCTCCAAGTCATGAGTAGGATAGTTAACCTCATGAACTTTCAACTGTCGGGATGCATAGGCTATAACCTTCCCCCTCTGCATTAACACGCACCCCAATCCCGAGTAGGAAGCATCAGAATAAACCACCAGATCTTCACTTCCATCGGGTAATGACAGAACAGGGGCTTGGGTCAACCTCGCCTTCAATTCTTCGAACGCCTTCTCTTGAGGTTGACCCCATACAAACATTACATCTTTCCGGGTCAACTTGGTTAATGGAGAAGCGATTTTGGAAAAGTCTTGAATGAATCTTCTGTAGTAGCCCGCCAAACCCAAGAAACTACGGATCTCGGATGGCGTCTTGGAGACTTCCATTGCATCACCGCTTCCACCTTTGCCGGATCCACCATAATCCCCTCCGGATTCACCACGTGACCCAAGAACTGAACTTCACGCGACCAAAATGCGCATTTGGAGAATTTGGCGTATAGTTTATCCCTTCTCAGCGTCTCTAACACCTCCCGAATGTGACCGGCATACTATATCTCGCTCCTCAAATAAATCAGGATATCATCGATGAACACAATCACTGATTTATCCAACATCGGCCGACACACCCGATTCATCAGGTCCATAAAAGCAGCTGGCGCATTGGTCAAACCAAAAGACATGACAAGAAACTCGTAGTGAACGTAGCGCGTGCGAAAAGCTGTTTTAGGGATATCCTGCTCTTTCACCTTCAGTTGATGGTAGCCCGATCGAAAATCTATTCTTGAAAACCAACTGGCACCCTGAAGTTGATCAAACAAATCATCGATCCTCGGCAAGGGGTATCGGTTCTTCACCGTCAACTTGTTCAACTCACGGTAGTCGATACACATCCTCATACTACCGTCTTTCTTCTTCACAACAGGACCAGAGCACCCCGAGGTGAGATACTCGGTCTAATGAACCCCTTATCTAGCAGCTCTTGCAACTGCTCCATCAACTCCTTCATTTCCGTCGGAGCCAATCGATACGGTGCTTTGGCAACAGGTTGGGCGCCTGGTATCAGATCAATCTGAAACTCAATCTCTCGGTCAGAGGGCACTCCCGATAAGTCTTCGGGAAACACGTCTGGAAAGTCACACACAACCGGAACATCGGATAGTTGTGGTGTTGGCGCTTCTACATCCTTCACATAACATAAATAGGCGCTACATCCACGCCTCATACACTTCCCGCCACCGCCATTGAGATCACCTTCAGAATTGTCGTGACCCGATCCCCATAAACAGTTACCGAACTCCCGTCAGGCGCTATCAAACGAATCATCTTCTTTCGACACACTATATTCGCCTCGAAGTCCGCCAACCAATCCATCCCAAGCACCAAATCGAAACCACCCAAAGTCATCGCAAATGGTCTAACCGGAAATTTATGGCCCTCTAATTCCACATCACAACCCTCTATCACCTCGGAAATCCTGGTAGACTTACCTATCGCAGTTTCTACATCAAACGGTACGTCAACGCGCCTACTACTAACAGGCAGTTTGGCACAGAAAGCAGTAGAAATAAAACTACTACTGGCACCCGAATCAAATAATACAGAGGCTAAGGTTTGGTTCACCAGAAACATACCGGACACAACATCAGGGTCCGTCCTAGCCTCCTCCTGCATCATCGTGAATGCCCTGGTGTTTGCCCTCGGTCCTTCATTCCCTGTCCTCTTCACGCCGGAACTCTCAGCCCTCGGCTTCTTGCAGTCTTTATTCATATGAACACTTTCCCCACAGTTGAAGCACCTCATGCCCTTGCACTCTCTAGCCATATGACCAGGCTTCCCACACTTGAAGCAGACATTCAGCCCCAGTCTGCATCCCTACTGTGCTCCTTCCCACATTTACCACACCTTTCAGTCCCGTACCCGGTGCGGCTACACGGCGGTCATCCACCCGTGCCTTTTTGTTACTCGTCGAGGCATCACCCCGACCAAACCTCTTCCCGTTCCAATTCCTGTCACCACCCTTCCTATTACCATCAGCCACCACCACCGCTGCCCTTTCATCATACAGTCTCCCCGCCAAGTCCACCGCCGACCTAAAGGTGATTGGTCGGGCGGCAATCATATGCCTGCGAATATCCATCGGCAAACCTTGAATATACCTCTTAATCTTTCGTGTCAGAGGTGTCACCTGATCCGGCACCAGACGTGCCATTTCGTTGAACTTCGTGGTGTACTGTTGGTGGGTCATCGTCCCCGCCTCCAGCTGCAGGAACTCTCTCTCAACTTTATCCATCTCCCGATGAGGACAGAACTCCTCGATCACCAACCTTTTCAGCTCGGACCACTTCATTTTCCCAATGGCCCTGCTACCCTCGGCTTGGACTATGTTGTCCCACCAGCACAGAGCCGAATCCGTAAAAGAGTGGGTAGCAAACTTCACCTTTTGGTCCTCCCGGCACTCGCTGATATC
Organism: Flaveria linearis; assembly: GCA_024085815.1. Taxonomy (NCBI): domain Eukaryota; kingdom Viridiplantae; phylum Streptophyta; class Magnoliopsida; order Asterales; family Asteraceae; genus Flaveria; species Flaveria linearis. Next base: position 35,489,986 of record CM044006.1, read on the forward strand.
GAGGACAACCTCCATTTCTCTCACCCATCGATGAGCAGCAGTAGCAGTGCCATTACCATCGAAAGTAGGGGGCTTGCACCTCATAAACGCCCCATAATTACAGCCTCGTGCTGACTCATGCACAGGCTCATCCTCCTCTTCCTCTTCATCATCAGAAAGAACCGTTTCCGGCTCTGGTTGCTCCTGCCTTCCTCAGGACCTGTTCCTCTCTTTCTTTCTCCTTCCCAGTGTAACATCTCGTATTTTCGTTAACTTAAAAGTTAACTTTGCTAAATCTTAAAAGGACCTTTTATGTTATTTTTTTGAAACTTTGGAGATTTATTATACTTAATTTGGGTGATTAACAAATTAATAATAATAACATCATAAGTGTTATAATGTTTACTTATTATTCTAAATTTTTAAAGTAATAATAATCTTAAAAATATTGTTATAATAATAATAATAATAATGATATTATTATCACTATTATTAATAGTAACACTAATAATAAAAATGTTAATAATAACATTATTAATAATGATACTTATAATAATTTATAAAGTTAATAATCTTAAGGTGTTTAAAATTTAAGGTAATAAAGTTTGAGGGGGTTAATATGTTATTTTACAAGTTCTAAATAGAAACTTTGCGCATAAAATGTCAAAAGGAAAACCACAGGGATTAAAAGTGTCAAATTCGGAAACCCAACCCATCTCCCCCTTTCACCCATCGACCGCCGGCCAAAGACCGGCGACCCTCCGGCCACCCCCGAAAACCATCAAAATTCATTGTTTATTAATCCGAAACTGTCCCCGAACCAATCTAGATCGTAATTCGAACGTTTAACATCATTTAATCGTATTAAAACATCGGTTACTAAGCCCAATCGAATGAGTAACCGACATCTCTGAATGTAGAACCGTTCGGTCATTAAAAATCAATAATAACCCGTTTGAATGAACCCAAACGATCGCTTAACTATCACTAATCGCATACCATTTCCAATTTCACCTGAAACAAGTACAATCATCGAGTTCAATTGTCTCCTTTCATCGCTACCTGAACCCATTCGCAGTCCCCACTCCGAGCCTTCCAATCTAAAATTGATATAGGGCTTTTGATCACCGAGACCCTTAGAAGCTTTCTGTACAATGGATTCGATTACTATCATCAATTTCATCTCAATCTACATCCTATCTCGGTCGCGGCACGCCTACATCTGTTCATATCAATTCAGACAATCAAAACGGGTAATTGATAAGTCATTAGACTCGAAATCACTTGGGGATTAAAAGCCCCAAGGTTGATTTCATTATCAAATACGAATCGAAGTCCAATTTTGGGTTTGATCTTGTTAGGGTTCTTGAGCATTGGGGGTTTCCTTTCGGTTATGTTTAAAAGCTTTAAAGACCAAGTGATACCAAGGCCATGGCCCTGGTTCACTGGTTAGACATATGCACATACTACCATGAGGTCCCGGGTTCGAACCCGGGCACCTTCATTAATTGTTTAAAGCTTCTTTTTAAACAAATTAAATTACAGAAAATTTATAATTGATATAAAAATCATTTTTATAAACTTTAGTTATTTTTTAAAGTCACCTAATATAATCTGGAAATTTACTAATTCAAATACTTTAATATTTTTATAAAATATTTTTAACAACTGTCGTACTTGGATTATTTTTATAAAAAAATAGACTTTAAATAATGTTTTAAATCACTAAATTATTATTGGTTCAAACATTATCCATATATTAATGTTTAAATCATGAATATTTCAATTAAATATAAAGTTTTATATTTAAACCTTACAAAGTACCACAAATATTTTCTTTCACATCTTTAAATAAAATATAGTATATTTCCTTCCATTTGTTTCAAGAAAAAAATAATTGATTCCATTTATTTAATTATAACAAAGTCCCAAATTCCACTTAAAACCCTAGTTATCATTAGAACATTAAACTTATTATAATTAAACTTAAATATTGTAAATATATATTCTTAGGTATCTCTTGAAGGTTTACGTTGGAACGTTGCTTATTATTCTTATTAATCGTCATCCTTATACTTAATTGTCATGTGAGTATTTCCATACCCCTTTTTCTTATTTTCACACTTTGGGGTGAAACATGTTAACTTATATTATTGCACTTGTAAACTTATTCGAGACTTGTAAACTTTATGGCAATTTATTTAAAGTTGTGGTTAGTTGAACTTTTGTGGTTACCATGTTATGGCATTATATGTACAATCATTAACTATTGCTAGCCCAGCGAAGTCATAGATCTATGGGACTGACAACCTATTTGGTGCTAAAGTCGATGAACTGCCGACTCCTAGGAGCCGTATGCTTGTGCACTAGGGAACCAAATACACTTAGCTGATCGTATATACTTTTAATGTATAAGACTTGTAAAACTTTGTCGAGGTTTGATTGTTGCATTGTTCATAACATCCCTAATCACTTTATTCACTAGTTTACAACTTGAATTGCCATCTTTTATATACTTATGTATTGAAAACTGTGGAATACTCACCAACATTTCTATGTTGACCTTTTATTTTTAACATGTTTCAGGTTTCTCTTTGAAGTTTATCACACTTAGGATTGGACTTAGAGAAATAAACGAATGATCTGGATACTTTTATCTTTGTATTCTTAATGTATCTTTGTTTGAGCCTTTTACTTGTATTGTTACAATTGAATCTTGATTAATATATTTGGAATTAATAATAGCGTTATGTGGCTGTGAACAATCGTAACTCTCACACCTCGACGTTTCCGCCGTCAAGGTTGGGTGTGACAGATTGGTATCAGAGCTCATAACTATAGGGATTTAGGTTATTAGAAATGGTGACCTAGACTATAGGCTATGCATGAACCTCATAGAAAATCCTTATACTTGTGTATATTTATTGTTGCATGTCACATGATGCTATCTATTTAGGGATGCTTTTTGTGCAACTTGATGCTTTAGCATAGGATTGCCTTTAAATGTTTAAACTTAGTTACTTGTCTCCCTAAACTTAACTTTGACTTTTGACTCTCCCCGACAAATGAACTTCCTAAACCTATTCTCAACGACATGTGGAATCTACACTTATCATCGTGGTATTAATTCCTTAGACTCTATGTCTAATCTATGAAAATCTCATCAAGGTTTTGATTTCATGAACCTAAGAAATTTGTGTGACACATAGACACCTGTATTCTGGATTTCCTGGCAAAAGGCCTTCGGGCTAAGGCAAGCATATCGTATAAATCTCATTGCGAGACCAGTTATGCTTACCTGGGGATTTCTGGGATGAGTGATAAACTATGGTCAACATACACAAGTCTCTAAGGCAAGTGGGTCAATTTACCTTGACGTGTCAACGATTCCAAATAGTAATGCGTTACTAAATGGAACCATCCTCTTTGTATCTTAAAAATCCTTGATTCCTTGAACTGGTTTCTTCTCATTCTTATCATACATAATGTTCCTGTGATATCGAACTCGTCTTACCTTTCAACTCCTACGTTTAAACATCGTTACACGTTAGGCGTTTCATGTAGCTATTTCTATACCTTGATCAACGTGTACATGACTCTTGTTATACCCAAAGATATTGGGAATCTAAACCGAATGATCTTTAAAACTTTAAATCGTTACTTATGGTTTTCAAATCTTCCTAAGGGTGTGTCCCATAACTAAAGACATTCAATGTTGTAGGTGGAATTCCTACATCTCGAGATACTTTGCTAATTGAATGTTAATTTTGTTAACTCAAATATTATAAGTGGTCACTCACCTCAATGATCGAATAAACTAATTATAACTTTGTTACCACTTATAAGTACACGTGTCTTCAATAAGGTTATGGTTGACCACATAATTTGAGAAGTCCATGCATTTCCTTTCGATTGTGAATCGAATGTTCATATCTCATTGTGGTGTTGAATAATTTCTGTCCTTGATTTCGTTTTTCCAATTTAAACCATCCAAGATTTGAACACCACAACAATTCTGTTATCTCGAACTTTGATTTTAAGCTTGTAATCATGATTTTCTCTTTCGTTATATTGCTGTAACTTGAAATTTCTTGAATTTTTAATTGATATTCTTTTCTTTTCGCTGTTTTGTCAAACTTCGTACCGTTTGCACCGTGGGAGATGCAAGAGTTTGTAAGTCAACCTATGACTAAGAACACGCGTACCTTCTAAATGATTCTAACTCATTAAAACAGGGGTGATTCCCTTACTTTGATGATTCTCAATTCGTTTTGATAAATGGTTTCCAATCGTGTGATTTATGAAATTTCATTTTCTGGATTGGGGTGATTTCCTTATCTTGAGCATTGACTTCAATTATTCTCATTGGAACTTGCATTTCACGAATGAGAGGATCTCACCAAAATAGGATTGAAACCCATACTTTGGTGACAATTGTCAATTTCCGATTGTTTTCTTGGTATTATGAAATTCAATCATCAAGATAGGCGTGAATTCCATACCTTTATGATAATTTCATTTTCATGGATTGTATTTTCTTAAATGAAACGACCTCATCAAAGTAGGAGTGAATTCTGGATTTTGATGAAGAAGTTCATCCTATTATATTTTGTTTTTGTAAAACTACACCGTTAAGATAGGGGAGACGTCCCTTACCTTAATGGTGAGTTACCTCGTTTTATTTCTGTGAATCCTCAACAATGAGTTGGGATCGAACTTTTTGATTGGTAAGTTAGTGGTCATGCCTTGGGAATACACCATCAAGTTAGGAGTGAAAACCATACCTTGATGACTATTCTCATTTCTTGATCTCCCACTTACCAAGGTGTAATCAAGTGACGAGAAACATGTAGTAACTCGAAGGGTGAAACAATGTTAGTGTTTCGACCTATCAAGCCAAAGCATGATCTCTGAACTTGAAAGGAGACCTGATCGCTCTAGGCTAATTTTGTTTTCGATCTTGGAGCATTTAAAATTCTTAAATCGATTTCTTTTCCTTTTATACTCATGTTTTGATTTGACCTAGCTATATGGAACCATTTATTCCTTATTCATCGACTTTCATTTTGAGTTATCATCAAAACCTGATTGCGCGATTCTAGCCTTCCTAAACAATCTTTCTGCTGAAGACATTATCAACTTATGCTCATGTCTTTCTAGTCATACAAATGTTCTCAGCTGTGCTTATAGTTTGTTGAAGTGCATATGTAAACTGTACTTAGAGATTGCTACCTTGCAAAACATGTTTACAAAACATTTCTTATTGTTTGCGTCATTACTTGCATCGTTTTTTTGAATCCTTAACCTTGGAAATCTTTAAAACTCTATTTGATTTCGATCAACGAGACTCGTTATTACTTACATTGTGACGTGAAGGTTCATAAACCTTCGTAACTTGTAGTCATGGGTTTGGCATAAAAGAAAAGACGTAACTTGGTATATGTCTAAGTGTCTTACCTTCACATATGACAAGACCTAACATTCGTGATCCTATGGATCTCCTGTTTAACTTTCTTTCAACTAAAATACTTCTTATCTTAGAGGTCATGATGACAATTGGTGCATTATAGACCGATTGGCTAATTTCATATTGACTTATGTGGGATAACAGGTCGAGAAATTGACTTGTATCTGTTTCAAAATTCGTATACCGTGGTATGGCGTTGGAACATCGATCGTTATTTTGGATGACCGATTCATTTTCTACTTTTAATAATGTTCCTAACCATCGTCATGAACTCATTCCAAAATCTTCGCATATCGTATTATTCTTAGACCGATGGTTGGTCAAATGAGGAATACATATTTACAAGATATGCGTTAAGATCGTTTCATATAGTGACGTTTGGGATTCTTAAATCCCGAAGGTTAACCTTTCTTATCATTGTGGGTCTTTTATTGATTTCTAGACATCATTTTACTACGAAATTATATTCTAGAAGTTGTGACTTATAATTTAAGATACCACGGTAACTCGTCATCATTTTCCAACTTTACAACTCAAAATGTCTCGTATTTCACTGGAAGAATTCAAGTTGGCATATATATGTCAAGAATCTTGTAAGTTTCCATAAATGAAACGTATCACCTGTAATCAAACGTCAAACATTGTTCGTTGTACACTTACCTTGCATCATAATTCCTTGTTCATCTAAGTTCATTTTTAATTTCGGGACGAAATTCTTTTAAGTTGGGGAGACTGTAACATCTCGTATTTTCGTTAACTTAAAAGTTAACTTTGCTAAATCTTAAAAGGACCTTTTATGTTATTTTTTTGAAACTTTGGAGATTTATTATACTTAATTTGGGTGATTAACAAATTAATAATAATAACATCATAAGTGTTATAATGTTTACTTATTATTCTAAATTTTTAAAGTAATAATAATCTTAAAAATAATTGTTATAATAATAATAATAATAATGATATTATTATCACTATTATTAATAGTAACACTAATAATAAAAATGTTAATAATAACATTATTAATAATGATACTTATAATAATTTATAAAGTTAATAATCTTAAGGTGTTTAAAATTTAAGGTAATAAAGTTTGAGGGGTTAATATGTTATTTTACAAGTTCTAAATAGAAACTTTGCGCATAAAATGTCAAAAGGAAAACCACAGGGATTAAAGTGTCAAATTCGGAAACCCAACCCATCTCCCCCTTTCACCCATCGACCGCCGGCCAAAGAGGGTCCGGCGACCCTCCGGCCACCCCCGAAAACCATCAAAATTCATTGTTTATTAATCCGAAACTGTCCCCGAACCAATCTAGATCGTAATTCGAACGTTTAACATCATTTAATCGTATTAAAACATCGGTTACTAAGCCCAATCGAATGAGTAACCGACATCTCTGAATGTAGAACCGTTCGGTCATTAAAAATCAATAATAACCCGTTTGAATGAACCCAAACCATCGCTTAACTATCACTAATCGCATACCATTTCCAATTTCACCTGAAACAAGTACAATCATCGAGTTCAATTGTCTCCTTTCATCGCTACCTGAACCCATTCGCAGTCCCCACTCCGAGCCTTCCAATCTAAAATTGATATAGGGCTTTTGATCACCGAGACCCTTAGAAGCTTTCTGTACAATGGATTCGATTACTATCATCAATTTCATCTCAATCTACATCCTATCTCGGTCGCGGCACGCCTACATCTGTTCATATCAATTCAGACAATCAAAACGGGTAATTTGATAAGTCATTAGACTCGAAATCACTTGGGGATTAAAAGCCCCAAGGTTGATTTCATTATCAAATACGAATCGAAGTCCAATTTTGGGTTTGATCTTGTTAGGGTTCTTGAGCATTGGGGTTTCCTTTCGGTTATGTTTAAAAGCTTTAAAGACCAAGTGATACCAAGGCCATGACCCTGGTTCACTGGTTAGACATATGCACATACTACCATGAGGTCCCGGGTTCGAACCCGGGCACCCTCATTAATTTTTTAAAGCTTCTTTTTAAACAAATTAAATTACAGAAAATTTATAATTGATATAAAAATCATTTTTATAAACTTTAGTTATTTTTTAAAGTCACCTAATATAATCTGGAAATTTACTAATTCAAATACTTTAATATTTTTATAAATATTTTTAACAACTGTCGTACTTGGATTATTTTTATAAAATAATAGACTTTAAATAATGTTTTAAATCACTAAATTATTATTGGTTCAAACATTATCCATATATTAATGTTTAAATCATGAATATTTCAATTAAATATAAAAGTTTTATATTTAAACCTTACAAAGTACCACAATATTTTCTTTCACATCTTTAAATAAAATATAGTATATTTCCTTCCATTTGTTTCAAGAAAAAAAATAATTGATTCCATTTATTTAATTATAACAAAGTCCCAAATTCCACTTAAAACCCTAGTTATCATTAGAACATTAAACTTATTATAATTAAACTTAAATATTGTAAATATATATTCTTAGGTATCTCTTGAAGGTTTACGTTGGAACGTTGCTTATTATTCTTATAATCGTCATCCTTATACTTAATTGTCATGTGAGTATTTCCATACCCCTTTTTCTTATTTTCACACTTTGGGGTGAAACATGTTAACTTATATTATTGCACTTGTAAACTTATTCGAGACTTGTAAACTTTATGGCAATTTATTTAAAGTTGTGGTTAGTTGAACTTTTGTGGTTACCATGTTATGGCATTATATGTACAATCATTAACTATTGCTAGCCCAGCGAAGTCATAGATCTATGGGACAGACAACCTATTTGGTGCTAAAGTCGATGAACTGCCGACTCCTAGGAGCCGTATGCTTGTGCACTAGGGAACCAAATACACTTAGCTGATCGTATATACTTTTAATGTATAAGACTTGTAAAACTTTGTCGAGGTTTGATTGTTGCATTGTTCATAACATCCCTAATCACTTTATTCACTAGTTTACAACTTGAATTGCCATCTTTTATATACTTATGTATTGAAAACTGTGGAATACTCACCAACATTTCTATGTTGACCTTTTATTTTTAACATGTTTCAGGTTTCTCTTTGAAGTTTATCACACTTAGGATTGGACTTAGAGAAATAAACGAATGATCTGGATACTTTTATCTTTGTATTCTTAATGTATCTTTGTTTGAGCCTTTTACTTGTATTGTTACAATTGAATCTTGATTAATATATTTGGAATTAATAATAGCGTTATGTGGCTGTGAACAATCGTAACTCTCACACCTCGACGTTTCCGTCGTCAAGGTTGGGGTGTGACACCCAGGACCTGTTCCTCTCTTTTCTTTCTCCTTCCCGACTGCCTTTATCACTTCGGTCACCACAGACGGTAAGATCGTCTGCATGACCTGATGCACCTCTTCGACCACCGCCTCCTTTACAAGGCCCTCAAATTGGCGCTCTCGTCTACACCCTCCTGATGAAGGGTCCCTGGTTCTTCATGAACCACTTTCTCTACCCTAGGTCTTCCTCTTGTGGCCCGTGTTCAGCACCACGTCCGCCACCACCTCCTCCCCGTGAAGCTTTGGATGATCTACCCCCAGCCATCCTCTATCACACACTGAAAGATTCAAACACCAACACGGTCATTCAAGGGAATAGCTCAATTTATGTCAAGTATAGTAAGTCCCTAATTATAGTGGCCAGTTGTGATTAGGCACCTACTTTACTCTTCGCACCCCGAGCATTACCTGTCCTGACTACATCAGTATCTAAACCTAACAGTAACACATAAACACATAACATGCGCACATACTACCAGTTAATTATTAAGAAAATACCTTATGGCACGCAGCTACTCAGTTTGGCATCCCTTCCCTTTCCGTCCCATTCTCAGTTTAAGTTAAGGTTTATTTGAAAATTTACCGTTTCACTTAAACTTTGGCTCTGATACTAACTTGTAAGGCCCCGATCCCGGGCACCTCATAGTTGGTCCTTCATTGCACATAAACATATATTTTACAACTATTTTACAGAGACATTGCAGCGGAAACATTTGAAAGAGACATCTCATTTCATCATAAAAGCTTTTGCAAAGCAATACATCATTAGTCAATTACAAAATAGTCATAAACAGTGACTTTTAGTGGTAAGAGGATTCCTTAAGTAATCCCGTTTATTTGAATCCTCAACAAACACCACGTTGTTTTCTAAATGCATTCTACATAATACATTACAAAAATATTAACAAAGGAATGCCATCCCAAGAGAGCTGAGTAGCCACCTCGTGCCATCCTCAGCAATACTACCTGCCAACTGGAAACACATAAAAAGTCAGCGTTGCTGAGTGAGTTCTAGTTTTGTAATAAAACGTACTTTTCTTTCACTAAAACCGTTCTTACATACATGCGATCATACAACATACGTACGCGCAGATAATATTATTATTATCTTCATCGTTCGTTTATTAGCTTTCATTCGTGTACCGTTCATCGTTATCATTCACGTTCGATTATGAACTCTTTCTTTTGTTCATACGTTTCTTATCTTCATTCATACATTCATTACGTTTGTTCGTACGTTCGTTACATTCATTCATACATTCCATACGTTCATTCGTACGTTCATTACATTCATTCTTACATTCCATACGTTCATTCGTACGTTTCATTACATTCGGTGACATGTACAATACCCCGAACATTGTGCACTACTGCTGGTGCTGGACCTTTGGTAATCAACCACGAACGTTATGCACTACTGCTGATCCAGTCACCTAGGGTAGGTACATGCACCACTTATCTTTCATCTTTCGTTCTGGATCAATGCATATGCTATACCCCGAACATTGTGCACTACTGCGGGTGCTGGACCTGTGATGATCAATCACGAACGTTGTGCACTACTGCTGATCCGTCACCTAGGGTAAGCGGCAAGGTATCCCATACATATGGTCAATCACAAACACTGACCCCATGTGCATCCTTCGGGGTAGCTAACCTGCACACCGTTGAGCTAACACCTGCCAGGGTGTGCACCTCCATACATCTGCTTGCAAGCCTTTTTCTTACATTCGATCGTTCATTCATTAATGCATGCATTCATTCATCGTGTTCCTCTTTCATTATCTTTCACTTTACGTTTCTTATTACTTTCGTTTCATTCATTAATCACATGTAAAGTCACGGAAAGATAAACACGTATCGAAAACAAGGAACATCGATATTTACAACATCAATCTTACCATCATATACGGCTACATCATACTTATCATACATACATCATGCATATACTTACAACTTTCTCTTCTCTCTCCTCACAACAGCCCTTTTGGGTGATTGGACATACTTCAGTCGCATGGCTTCCACGCGACTGGATCGTGCGATTGGGCAATCTATGCGAATGGACATACAATCGTGCGAATGGACTCTCAATCGTACGAATGAATACTATACGAATGGGCTTCTATGCGACTGAACCCTCAGTCGTGCGACTGAACAACTATACGAATGGACCTATGCGACTGAACCCTCAGTCGTATGACTTGTCGTGCGACTGAATCCCCAGTCATGCGATTGAGCTTCAGTCGTGCAAGTGATCCTCAGTCGCCCTCAGTCGGCCGACTGGCCCTTCAGTCGTCTAGCCCTAACTGGCAGCGACTGGAGTTTCATCCCGAACTGCAGCCACGACATACGGCCTTCAAACTCTTCCAAACTCATTTCCAGCCCAATTTACCCCTCCTAAACCTTAGAAAATCATACTAGGACATCATACAAGCACATACAAGTCCAAAATCGCACTCTAAACATTACATACAATTACCCCAAATGGGTCAAACTCATACATTTCAAAACAGGTTTACATGTGTTCCAGCCCCAAATCGTTTGAAACAGTAAATAAAGGTCCTAGAACTCACACAAACAAGAAAGAGATGAAGAGCTTCGTTTGGACTAGTCACTCGACGAGTTCGAGCCCGAATCACCACTTTCTCTCTTTTTCTCTTCTCTCTCTCTCTCTTCTTTCTCTCTGCTCTTCTTTCTGACTGAAATTTGCAAGTGTGGGGAGGGGAGATGGCTGCCCCTCCTTTATAGCTACAGCTCAGTCGCCCGAACTCCAGGCGACTGGACCTTCGGTCGCCCTGAACACCATGCGATTGGACCTCCAATCGTGCGACTATCATGCGTATGGAGCTCCAGTCGTGTGAGCTCCATGCGACTGAGACTCCAGTCGCATGACACTTCAAAAAGTCAAATTTCTGGGTGTTACAAAAACAGTGTCAAGATCCTATAGTACCTAGTACTATACTTCGCAAGAAATGAAGATGGGCAGAAAGTTAATGATACTGAGTACAAATGTTTGGTTGGAGTTTGATGTTTTGACGGTTACTCGGCCAGATTTGATGTATTCAGTAGGAGTTATAGCCAGGTTTATGTCCAGTCGAGAGAAGAGCAGATGCAGATTGCAAAGAGGATACTGGGTGGTGAAAGGAACATATACTTATGGGTTGAAGTACATGACTAACTCAATTCGGAATCTAGAAGTATTTACTGATCGTGATTATGCTTGAGACTTGGAGGATCGTAAATGTACTTCAGGATGTAAGTTGAGTCAGGGCTGCGATCTGCTGGAGTTCAAGAAAGCAGAGGTTGTCACAACTTTCATCTACTGAGGCAGAGTATGTGGCTGCCACAAATTGTGCATGTCATTGTACTTGGTTGAAGGTTTCCTTGGTGAGTTGGCTGGTAAAGAGATTGGAATGGTGGATATTAAGTGTGATAATAGCTCCACGATTAATTTATCGAAGAATCCAATGATGCATCGGAGAACAAAGCATGTTGATCTGCGTTGTCATTATTTAAGAGAATTGGTTAGCAAGGAGGTGGTGAGGTTGATATTCTATCCAACTACTGAACAGTTGCAGATATTATGACAAAGCCTTGAAGTTGATGCATTTGAAACTATGAGAGATTTGCTGGAGTTCAAGACTTAGGTGATGTAAACTGAAGGGTAACCTCTATTCAATTTAAGGGAAGGTTATGTTGGGTCGATTGAGTCAATAATGGCTTTGGTCCACGTAGTGTGTCGTGCATGTTGGCTTAGTCAGCCCATGCACCCGTTGCCATATGTAACGGCTAGTTTACAGAGTCATTGGTTGTTATCAAGTCTAGTGGGTTGTTAGCTTCTTTTAGTTCAGTTGAGAGTTATAATGCTATTATAAATAGCAGCTTACAATGAAATAAAGGTATCCATAATTGAGAGTTCTTTGATATCCTTGTGTTCATAACATTGTATATATACACTAGTTAATCACATACAAGATTTTACAAGAATAATCACTGGAATTTATTTTCATAACTTACTACCAAACTGTAACTAAACCATTAGCCTATACAACTTCTCACAACGCAACAACCACTAACCCCCAAGACTAAGATAAACCGAGGTGGCACACCAACAGCATAAACCCCGATCACCGCCCCAACAAGCCGACCCAGATCTCAACACAGCCCCACTCCCGCAATCCCAACGGCCCCAACAGCACCTTCACCAGCACCGCCTTCTGAGCGTTGGACACAATGGCATCAGCATACAGGTCCCCGCAAACTCCCTAAACTCCGACCCCCCCACGTCTCGATGGCACCATCACCATCAAGAATCCAATGATGCATCGGAGAACAAAGCATGTTGATCTGCGTTGTCATTATTTAAGAGAATTGGTTAGCAAGGAGGTGGTGAGGTTGATATTCTATCCAAGTACTGAACAAGTTGCAGATATTATGACAAAGCCTTTGAAGTTGGATGCATTTGAAACTATGAGAGATTTGCTGGGAGTTCAAGACTTAGGTGATGTAAACTGAAGGGTAAACCTCTATTCAATTTAAGGGAAGGTTATGTTGGGGTCGATTGAGTCAATAATGGGCTTTGGTCCACGTAGTGTGTCGTGCATGTTGGCTTAGTCAGCCCATGCACCGTTGCCATATGTAACGGCTAGTTTATAGAGTCATTGGTTGTTATCAAGTCTAGTGGGTTGTTAGCTTCTTTGTGAGTCAGTTGAGAGTCTGTAATGTTATTATAAATAGCAGCTTACAATGAGAAAAAGGTATCCATAAATTGAGAGTTCTTTGATATCCTTGTGTTCATAACATTTGTATATATACACTAGTTAATCACATACAAGATTTTACAAGAAATAATCACTGGAATTTATTTTAAACTTACTACCAAACTGTAACTAACCATTAGCCATATACAACTTCTTCTCACAACGCAACAACCGCTAACCCCAAGACTAAGATAAACCGAGGTGGCAACACCAACAGCATAAACCCCGATCACCGCCCAACAAGCCCGACCCCAGATCTCAACACAGCCCCAACTCCCGCAATCCCAACGGCCCCAACAGGCACCTTCACCAGCACCGCCTTCTGAGCGTTGGACACAATGGCATCAGCATACAGGTCCACCGCAAACTCCCTAAACTCCGGACCCCCCAACGTCTCGATGGCACCATCACCATCACCATCACCATCATCGTGAGGGTAGTGCTCTTCGTAGGGCGTTGTCGATCTGGGTGCGAGTGGGAGGGGCGGTGAGCCAGGTGTGGATGAGGGGTATGCGGAGGGGTGTGAGGGTTTGGTAGAGGCGGTCGGAGGCTGAGGCGATTTGGTAGCGGGGGAGGCCTGGGAAGCGTGTTGGGTGAGGGAAAGGGTGTCTTCGTAGACGGAGTCGCACGCGGTGGTGAAGTCCGGTGAAGCTCGGAGGTTTCCGGCGACGTGTTTTGATGAGGATGACCCCATTTTGTGTGGATTTGGGAGTGGGGGGAGATGGGGGTTTGGGGCGTTGATTCCGAATGGACCGATTCTCAATAGGTTGGTTGATTGCTTGGAATTAATATTAGTTACAATAATAATCTCATAAAAATAAGTTAGTTGGGTTCAAGTATTAAGCGGTTAAAACCTTAACATCTTATAAAAATAGATGGATGTATTAGGTTTAAGTATCATTTGTAATAAAAATAAAATGAGTTTTAAGTGGGTTAGAGAGGTTTTCACGTAATGTGAGTTTTCTTCTAATGATGGTCTCAGATTTCGTACTTAAGTGATGGAGATGATCGGGTAAGTCGGTGGCCCGTTAGTGATTCAATTACTCATTCGAAAAAGAATTATACACTTTTTTAAACAACTAACGAATACTTTAAGTTTGGACACTCGGGTAAACCCATTGACAAAAAGCAACCCACACCCACGATCACGGACAAAGCTAGTGACCCGGGTCGTCCATCAATCCAAGGAAACCCACCACCCAAAGACCCACTATGAAAACTCATGGCCCACTTGGACCATATTGCACCAAATGATACTCAAATCAATGGCATTCACTATAAAAAAGCTCATTTAATTATCGAACCCGAGCTTCAGGTCTCGAGCTCGAGTCGGCTCGCGAGCCTAAACGAGGTTTATATATTATATCTATATATCGGATATATATATTATATATAATATATATATAATATATATATATTATATATATATATATATATATATATATCACATATATATATATATATTATATTTATTCTTAAACATATTATAAATAATATTTATTATATATGAAGTTATGATAAAAAACATTAAAAAATTGTATAATGATATATATATATATATCAAAATTAAATATAAAAATATTAAAAATAATTTTTAAATAAATAAACGAGCCGAGCCTGAGCCGAGCTCGAGCTTGAAATAGTATTTGTCGAGCCGAGCTCGAGCTTTAAAGATAAAGCTCGAAACGAGAGCGAGCTCGAGCTCGAGCTCTCCAAAGTCATCACGAGCCGAGCTCGAGCCCATACGAGCTCGGCCGGCTTTGCTCGTTTACACCCTACAAAATAACACAATGTGTTATTTTTGTCATTGTTTTTAAATATTATATAAATTATTATTATCTATCATTATGTTTATAATTAAAAATACACAATGATCTTATTTCACCAATGTATTTTTTAAAACTCGTAGTGTTTAAAATTACACAATGATGATAAAAAGACACAATGAGACATTGTGTTATTCTATTATTATTTTAATATATTATTAATTAGTTGTTAATTTATTATGGTATTTTACATATTAAAGATACACAACAATGTTACCATCATTATATTTTTTTTTAAATTCGTCATTATAAAAAACACAATAATAATTAAAAGCACAATGAACTACATTAAAGACATAATTATATGAACTTAAAAAGTTAAAAGAATTTTTTATATTTTATATAACAATACTGTACTCGTTTTAAAGATAAAAAACGTTCGCTTTTATGTTGTAATAATTATATAAAAAATAATGTCTTACATAAAGGTTATGAAAGTTTAAAATGAATAGGGAAACTTACTTAAAGTCAATAAAAATTACTATTTCTAAAATACCACTCTAACAAATTTTTTTCCTACCAATTAATCTCAACTATAATTAAGAAGATGGGTGGTTAAGATTACTTATTACATTTTTTAGTTTTACAGTCTTTTTTATTTGAACATTTCCCTAATAATAATTATTCAATCATTTCCAACACTTCAACTTTAAACTCTCGACCTTTTTTCTTTTTTCTTTCTTTTCTTTTCTCTTTTGTCATTTTCTTTCTATTTGAAAGAGTTGATTTTAGTCTGCAGGACCTTAAAGAGGGTCAATACAACAGTTTCTCAAGGTTTGATAGACTTAGAAGACTTAAAACACTTAACAGATCAAATAAGGAATTGGTTTTAAGGTGAAACAATGAATAAAAGTAAAGAACAAAAACAAGAACAAGAACAAGAACACAAGTATTTGATTTTCAAAAATGTTGTATATTGCTCTCAAGTTCGTTACAAATGTTACAAAAATTAGTTCTAATAACTAGTACTTGAGATAGTTTATACACATCCTACAGCCAGTCATACTTAAAGGACAACTAGAAACACTGATCTAGACAACAAGATCAATATAAAGCCAAAAAGCAGATTGTCTTTGACTAGTGATTATGACATGTCATAGTTCACATCCTTATCTATTACAAAAAAAGAAAATATATAAAGTAGAAAGTTACAGACTCTAAGACCTTAATCAATAGTTGACAAAAAGTATGGAATTTTTACCAACTTGTATAAGTTGGTGAGTATTCAGAAATAGCAGCAGAAAGTGATTTCAACTTTTGTCAAAAGAGTCAGAGAAAGCATGTGTTTCTTTATATTCGGAAAAAATCAGTCTTTTGGCTTCGGAAGACTTTGTCTTGAAGCTTCAAATACTCATCTTTGGCTTCGGAAGAATTGGTCTTTTGGCTTCGGAAGATTTGATACTTGGTGAAATTCCTAAGTTATATCAAATCTTTTCGAAGTAACTTTTATGTACTTAACATGTGCATGCTGAGAGCTCTTTGATTGCATAAAGCTCTAATTATAACTTACATAGTCTTCATTTTCCTTACAATTTCATTTTTTTTCCTTTTTATATGAACTTGAAAACACAACTTTCTTATTTTTTTCATTTTCTTTCATTAAAAAAACTTGGAAAACAACTGTTTTTTATTCTTTCAAATTCCCTTCTTTTCTCTTAAATGAACTCATGAAGATAGCGTTAGTTTTGACGCAAGTTAAGTTAAATATTGGATACGTTTTTTTGATAGCTCACTTGTATCTTTTGATTATTTAATCAACCATACTACTAGTTAACCAATAAATTTAATCATCAACTTAAAACCAAATAACAACGTGATTAATTCTAATAAATCATTAATAAGCCTCAGATGTTATTTTTATTTCTAATACGGCCTTTAGATATTACAATATATATTGTTGTGTAGTTATATGTGAATAACAAAAGATACATATTGCTTTTCTTAAATAGAAAAAAAAGTGCAAATTATTAAACGAGTCAAAGTGCTTATTTGGTCCATGTTAATATATCAAATTTGTTGTTTCTATACTAATTTTCTTTGTTATTTTAATTGTTGACTTTGTAAGATTTTATGTATCTAATCCCTCTACGCCTAACATTGTTAATAATTTCTTTCCAATGATGTCCCTTAGGTGACGAGTAATGATTTAATTGATAGTTAGCTAACAATCATTCGAATAGACAATGATATTACAATAAACAAAGTCACAACAGATGATGTTGCAATGGTATTGTTTAGTTGCAGGTGAAGGTTCAGGAGCTCAAAATTTTGGTCATGTGATAGAGATGAGGGGGGGGGGGGGGGGGGGGGGGGTTTAGATGTTGATGGTGTATGGTGATGGTGGTGATCATTTTCAGATCTGAGAGGGTGCTAGAGACGATGATGGTTCAGACGATGGGGGTGTGAGTGGTGATGGTGGCGATCGTTTTCTAGATATGGGAAGGTGCTAGAGATGGTGATGGCTCAAACAATGCGAAGAATGGTGATGATGGCGATTGTTTTTTTTAATTTTGAGAGGGAGTTGTAGACAATGTTTTGAAAACCGGACCGGACCGGCCGGTCCGACGGTTCGACCGGGAACCGGACTCCAATCCGGTCCGGTTCGGTGCTTAAAACCGGTTTAACAGTGAACCGGTGGTCAGACGGTTGAACCGGTCGAACCGGCGGTCGGACCGGTAACCGGACCGGTTGAGCCGGTCGAACCGGCGGTCAGACGGTGGTTGAACCGGTTGAACGGCTTTTTTATAAAATTTTTTTTTTTTTTGTAATTTTAACATAATACGGTCCGGTTCTTATTACGGTCCGACGGTTGAACGGTCCGACCAGTGAACCGGTAAGGCGTCCGGTTCACTGTCCGATCCGGTTTTAAAAACATTGGTTGTAGATGGTGGCAATGCGGTCTTAAATGAGGAAGTAGGGAGACGGGATGTCGAAGATGATGTCAATTGTTGCAGATGAGGCGTTTTAGGTGACAAAGTTGTGGCGATAATGCTTCCATGGTGATCACAGAGATGCAAGTTTTTATTGCCATGGTGTAAATATTATTTTTCTCTTGACATATAAACTAGGTTAAAAGAGAGAAATAAAAAAGAGGAAAGGGTGTTGGTGGGATAGGTTATTTTCACATTTTACTATTTAAATTGATACATCACAGTCGTTTAGGTATATAAAAACCATTTGCCTTCACAAGAGAGATGTGTGTTCATTTAACACAAAAAATAGGACTCCCATAGTGGAAAAGATGAAAATTGTTACAAATGTGAACAAAAAAAAATACAATTCTAATATTTACTTAGTTTAAGGATTAATTATAAATTTTAGAATAAACATAAAGGATGAAAATTATAATTGTTCAAGAAAATTTAAAGAGGAGAAATCAGGCAAAGGAAATTTTTTTTTCATCTATTTGCTTAAGTCTAAAATTTCTGGTTTGAGACCACATTAAAAACCTTTAACTTTTTCAATATGATTTAAAACTTTTAATTATCCAAGTCTCTTCTAATAACACAGTCAATTTTATGTTAAAAAACAATGCCCCTCACATGAGGGATATTCATCAATGTTTTTAAAAACGGACCGGACAGTGAACCGGACGCTTTACGGTTCACTGGTCGGACCGGTTCAACGGTCGGACCGTATATAAGAACCGGACCGTATTTATGTAAAAATTACAAAAAATAAAAAATTTTATAAAAAAATCGGTTCAACCGGCCGACCGCCGGTTCAACCGGTCCGACGCCAACCGGTCCGGTTACCGGTCCGACCGCCGGTTCGACCGGTTCAACCGGTTCAACGGGTCTGATCACCGGTTCACTGTTAAACCGGTTTTAAGCGCCGAACCGGACCGGATTGGAGTCCGGTCCCGGTCGAACCGGTCGGACCGGCCGGTCCGGTCCGGGTTTCAAAACATATTATTCTGCATCCCCAAGTATACATCTCATCAAGTCTCTGTTTGCTTGAATCATCCCCCGCCGCCCCATGAATATTTGGGGTTACAGAACGGAAATGCCACTCAAATAGAAGTATATGAGAATGCTTCTAACAAAAAAAAAATGAATACTTTTATCAATGGACAACTAAACGGTTAAAATTACAAAACAAAATGCTAAAAGTTAAGGGAAAATTATCAAAAATGTCTATTTCTTTTATATTCTTTCAAAATGTCCCCCACTAAAATTCTTCTTAAAATGTCTTCTCAAAATAAGGCGTCGGCGCCTCATGAGAGGGTTAGAGGCGTCGACACCTGTATAGCACGCCACTCAAAATTGTATATGTGTATTTTGACAAAGTATATTTTTGTTTACAAATTCAAACGGAGGCACCTGTTGGAATTGGCCAAACTAATTCCGGTTTGCTTATGATAAGGATCAATCGGGTAGTCTTGATCTACAAGTTAGGTTTATCAAGAGTTTGATTTGAATATGTTTGAGTTTATCTAGGAAAGTTAGTTAGATATCGATGTGGTATTATCTAATTATGAGTCTAGCAATACTTATCAACTAAGTCGGGTTGTAAGTATAAATACATGATCAAGTCATAGGATCATGCATCAGAAATAGAGAGTTTATTGTAATTTGGTTTTGAGCAAGTTTCCAAGTTATAATAAAGAGCATATTCTTAATTGTGTGGTTTTTGCTTTACTTGTGGTTTTGTTTTGAATTGGTATCAGAGCCATCAAGATCAAATAAACAAGTAACTCAAGATCACAACGTGAGAAGATGACAGGAACTTCAACACCACCTGCCTCGACCCAACAGCCCCGGTTTCAACAGCTCCACCTAAAGAATCTACTCGAGTTCGTTTCAATGTCCTATGCTCACATCGATCAACTATACGGTATGGGCATTCGGATGAAGGTGTTGTTCAGTGTTCATTCGGTTTGGGAAGCCATTGACCAGGAACACCAAAGAAAAGAAGAACAATACCGCAATGGCATTGCTATTCCAGTCGATTCCCGAAGAGCAGATTATGCAAGTCGGGAACATGAAGACGGTTAAGGAGATGTGGGAAGCTCTTAAACACGTAACCTTGGAGCCGAACGGGTAAGGGAAGCAAGATTGCAATCCCTCATAACTGAGTTCGATAGCATGAAGATGAAAGATGATTCAACTATCGACGAGTATGCAGGAAAGTTGACTGAAATAGCTTCCAGGTCAGCCTCACTGGGGTCACGATTGAGAACACAAACTAGTCAAGAAGTTCCTGATAGTCTCCCAAGAAGGTTTGTTCATATGGTAGCATCAATGAACAAATCCTTGATCTTAAGGCAGCAGGCTTTGAGGAAGTAGTAGGGCGCCTGAAGGCATATGAGGAAAGGATAAAAGATGATGATCTGCATCTTGAAGGATCGGGAAAGCTGCTGTTCCATCGGTCATCCTCATCCTCGAGTAGTCGGGAGTCAGGCCGAGGGCGAAGCCGCGGAGCTTACAGGGGAAGAGGCGGACGAGGTAGGGACTCTGGTCAACCTCGGTCATCACCGAAAGCAAGTAATTCAGGGAAAAAGCTAAAGGGAAGATGAAGGACGGTCGAAAGTCCAATGTTACCGATGTGATCAATTTGGACATTTCGCGTCAACATGCCCGGACCGAAAAAGAGAAAAAGCATGAAGCTCATCTCTCTGAAAACGTGAAGACGACCCAAGCCTCTTCCTAACCACTATCATGAAGTCTCCTTCCTGAACGATGATGAGCCCAAACCGACAAGCCGCAAGACTGACTCAACGAAAGGAGAATGGTTCTCGACAATGGTGCTAGTAATCACATGACCGGGAAACGTTCATACTTCTCGGAGCTTGATGAGAAAGTCACTGGCACAGTGACCTTCGGAGACGGCTCCTGTGTTAAGATCGAAGGAAAGGGATCAGTTCTGTTCGAGACGAAAGAAGGCGATCAAAATCTTCTGACCGATATCTTCTTCATCCCCAAACTCAAGTCAAACATAATAAGCTTGGGGCAAATGACGGAGTCCGGTTACAAGATATTATTGGACGGAGATCACCTCGTATTGCATGACGAAGTATCAAAGGTCGTGATGAAAGTAAAGCGCGCTAGGAACCGCTTATACAAGGTAAAGCTAACAGTAGGAAAACCGACTTGTCTCTATACAAGTCTTGATGACCAGGCATGGATGTGGCATGCGCGACTCGGTCACTTAAGCTTCGACGCATTGAAACTTATGAGTTTGAAAGGTATGGCAGTAGGCTTACCAAACATAAAACACAATAGTCAATTTGTGATTCATGTTTGATAAGCAAGTTAACTCGATCTCCGTTCCCCATACAAACAAGTTTTCGAGCAATGAGGAAACTTGAGCTGATTCATGGAGATCTTTGTGGGCCTATAACTCCAACTACGTTGGGAGGCAACAATAAATCTTCGTCTTAATTGATGATTTCAGCCGGTACATATGGACTTTTCTTTTAAAAACAAAGGATGGAAGCTTTTCTACCTTTAAAGATTCAAAAACCAGGTTGAGTTAGAAACTGGGATGAAGATCACCATCCTACGAACAGACAGGGGGGAGAATTTAACTCCACAGAATTTAACCGTTTTTGCAGCAATGAAGGTCTTAAACGACATCTACCACCCCTAACTCTCCACAACAAAACGGGGGTGGTAGAACGTCGTAATCGAACAATCATGGGAATGATCCGAAGCCTCCTAAATACCATGAAGGTACCACAAGTTCTGTGGGGAGAAGCAACCATGCACGCCACATACATCATCAATCGTACTCCAACAAGAGCAATTAAAGACAAGACCCCATATGAAGCCTTTAAAAACAAACGACCAACCGTGGGAACATATACGAGTATTTGGGTGCATAGCTTATGCAAGGATAAAGGAATCATATAAATAAACTGGAGGATCGAGCAAGAAAGCTAGTCCACCTCGGGTGCGAACCGGGAACCAAAGGGTACCGACTTTTGATCCGCAAAGTAACCGTGCCGTCATAAGCGCGATGTCAAGTTTGATGAGAAAAAAAGGGTGGGACTGGTCATCTTTCTTACAAAAGAATGAGCTTGGAAAGAAAGAAACCGACACTTTGTAATCCCAGGAGTGATCGAAGCCCAAAACGAGTCCGATTATGAAGGCTAATACGGAAAACGAATCCAACTCAAGCCAAGAGATCACCTCCACTGATCAGGATACACCAATATCATCTGATTCCGTGCCAAGCTCACCAACCGAGATCCTAGCACAGGTTCCTTCAAACTCGACCACCAGCAACCTCTAGCCTCGACTCCATCCGAAAGTAACCCGGACCACCAAGCAGACCCTGTACCAAGAAGATCCGCTCGAATCCCAACCCTACCATCCCGATTCAACGACTTCGTTATGACCTCCGATATGCTACGAAGAAACTAGCTCGTTGAAACAGATGTACCTAGCACATTCCATGAAGCCAAAACAAGTGAAAATTGGTTGAAAGCAATGAAAAGTGAGCTGGACTCAATCAACAAAAACAACACCTGGACTCTAACAGTGGCACCAAAAGGAGTAAAACCAATAGGATTGAAGTGGATATTCAAGTTAAAAAGGAACCCCGACGGCTCAATCAACAAATATAAAGCGAGACTCGTCGCGAAAGGCTGTTACAAC
This sequence comes from Flaveria linearis, assembly GCA_024085815.1. NCBI lineage: Eukaryota > Viridiplantae > Streptophyta > Magnoliopsida > Asterales > Asteraceae > Flaveria > Flaveria linearis. The sequence continues at coordinate 35,512,941 of CM044006.1, forward strand.
AGCACGGATTGACTACGATGAAGTCTTTGCACCCGTAGCTCGAATCGAGACAATTCGCCTACTCATCGCTTTATCAGCAAGTGAAGGTTGGGAGCTCCATCACTTAGACGTAAAAGCAGCCTTCCTTCATGGTGAACTAAAGGAAGAAGTCTATGTGGAGCAACCAACTAGGTTTGAAAGAAAAGGAGAAGAAGACAAAGTATACAAGTTATCAAAGCTCTCTAGGGCTAAAACAAGCCCCGAGAGCGTGGAACGTGAAACTTGATAGTACTTTTAAGAAAGCTCGGTCTTCGGAAATGTGCACACGAACAAGCAGTATATACGAAGCAATCCAAGGATTCAATTTTGATTGTTGCAATATATGTGGATGACCTCTTTGTTACGGGTCAAAACATCAAAGAAGTAAAGGAGTTCAAGAAGCAAATGGAACAAAACTTTGAGATGAGCGACCCCGGCATGCTGTCATACTATTTGGGTATCGAGGTTCATCAAGACAAAACAAGGAATTACAGTAAACAAAAGAGCATATGCAACAAGATTTAAGGGATGCATGGATGAGAGAATGCAACCCAACAAAGTTTCCCATGGAACCAGGGATGAAGCTGTCAAAAGACGAGGAATGGAAAGTGTGTTGATGTAACAAAGTATCGAAGACAAGTCGGCTGCCTTCGTTACCTGCTCCACACTCGACCAGATCTATCTTTTCCTGTTGGTATTCTTAGCAGGTATATGCAAAACCCTAAGGAATCTCACATGGTGGCAATGAAACAAGTGTTGAGATACCTAAAAGGGACGACAAGCCTCGGCATACGTTACTACACAGCCGGAAACTAAAAATGTCTAGAAGGGTTCAGTGATAGCTCTTTTAACACGATAGAGATGATGGGAGGAGCACTACGGGACATATTTTTCTACTATGGCAGCTCACCAATCACTTGGTGCTCGCAAAAGCAAGACACAGTGGCCTTATCATCCTGCGAGGCCGAGTTCATGGCCGCAAGCACAGCCGCATGCCAAGCAATCTGGCTACAAGAAACTACTAATCGAGATCACAAGAAACCACTGAAAGTGTGAAACTATGGGTCGATAACATCTCGGCAATAGCATTAGCAAAGAACCCGGTATTCCACAAAAGACGTAAGCATATTAGCACAAGATATTACTTCATCCGGGAATGTGTCGAACGGGGTCAATTGAAATCAGGCAGTAAGTGGAGATATACAAAAGGCAGACATTCTTACAAAAGCGCTTCCACGTTTAAAGTTCGAAGAAATGAGAGCATTACTTGGAGTAGAAGACCTCCCCAATCCAACTCGGGAATTAGGGGGGTGATTGTTGGAATTGGCAAAACTAATTCCCGGTTTGCTTATGATAAGGATCAATCGGGTAGTCTTGATCTACAAGTTAGGTTTATCAAGAGTTTGAATTTGAATATGTTGAGTCTTTATCTAGGAAAGTTAGTTAGATATCGATGTGGTATTATCTAATTATGAGTCCTAGCATACTTATCAACTAAGTCGGGTTGTAGTATAAATACATGATCAAGTCATAGGATCATGCATCAGAAATAGAGAGTTTATTGTAATTGGTTTTGAGCAAGTTTCCAAGTTATAATAAAGAGCATATTCTTAATTGTGTGGTTTGGCTTTACTTGTGGTTTTGTTTTGAGCACCCGCATCCACAACATAGGCGCCACCTTACCGTACAAGAGCTCGACTATTTTTAAATTTTTCTTTTGAAAAATTTTGACAATAAAAGTTCAGAAACTAAAAAAGGACACATGTACGATGGTGAGCAGTCAGATGCACGTCTACGTTAAAAGCGTTAACGCCTTGTTTGAAGGGGTCATTTTGAGAACAATTTTTGGAGGGACATTTTTGATAAAAAAAAATAGGAAAAAATGAAAGATTTTTGGAATATTTCAAAATCAAAGGCTTTAGTTTTATAATGAGCTAGAAATTTGAACCAAAACACAAGAAGAAGAAAAGAAAAAAGAACAAGTTTACTCAAGAAAATATTATGTCACAAACTCAGTCTTACATCTTGGTGTGCTAACACGCGCATAAAACATGTTTTATAAAATGGCATGGTAAGTTATCTGTTCCTCTTGTGAAGCCGATAAAATCATGTGATGGCATGTCATCAAACATCATAAATGAAAATAAAGTTGGTTGTCGATTATTTTTAAGGTTTGCTCTCTCAGTTGTAAGAAAAAAGCCACCATAACCCCACGGGTGCCCGCACCCTTTGACACTCTCCAAAAGCTTCCAAAAACTCCTCTCTGTATAAGTAGCACATTCCCCACAAGTGTTTTTGCCATTTGGGGTTTACGATCATGGCTTCTGCTGCTGCAAATTTGGGCCTTGTATCTCAGGTATCCTCTACCCTTGATCTCCGATTGACTCTTCAATTCATACGTGTTCGTAATTGTGATTGTAATTGTGATTCTAGGGCTCCGTTGCTACCCATTTCAACACTGATTCATCGCTTCACAAGTCGTTTCTCAAGGTATGTTTCCACTTGCTTGCATGGTGTTCCATCACAAGCTTTTTGTTTTTATTTTTGTTACTACTCGATTGGATCGTAGGTAATGAAATATGGGAATGACTAATTTGAGTTCTTCTTGTTGGATCTTAAGCAAAGAAGGATCAATTGATCAAAGCCACTTCTCAATTATGGATTCAAATATATATTTCTATTTCTGAACTTCAATTGACATGGGATTCTTAGTTCAAGATCCTTGTATTATTTCTGTCTTGAAAATGCTTAGATGTGTTGATGCAAATTTTCAGTCAGTAATAGTCCTCTGAAACAGTTAGCTATGATTACACCAAACAACCAATTTTGGTTGCATTATGCTTTTACACTGTCTCTATTTGCAAAAATAGCAGCTTTCTTTTATCTTTTTGTCGATATAGCATCATTTTGCTTCTAGTTTGTTAAATTTTAGGGAGTGTAGTAGAATTAGGTTGTTATTTCTGAAAGAAACCAGAACTAAATTGGATAATATGAGAACTGAAGAGATGGAATTCAGTCTGATCTAAAGAATCAGTTCGAATTTTAAACCAAATGCATGATTTATTAAAAATTCTCTTTTTGTTAGCAAAGTTGACATCTGGATCATATCTATCAAAGACATTTGTTTTCATGATAATTTAGCACTCAAGATAACTGATTTTTATATTCTTGCAGACCCAAAGATTAGCTTCTGTGATAAACCATGGACTCGTTTTTCACAGTTGGAGCTAAGATCGAAGACTACGTCATCAAGATATCAATCCGTAGTTCTATGTTGGTGCCACAAACTGTAACCAAAGATAAAGTTATGGTTTCACCCTTAGGGTGAAAACCCAAAGAAACCTGGGGCCCCACACAATGTTCGGCTTTATTCAATCGCATCCACAAGGTATGGGGACTCGTTTGATGGAAAAACAGCGAGTTTGTGTGTTCGAAGAGCTGTTTATTATGATCCAGAGACAGGAAAAGAAGACCCGTCAAAGAATGGTGTTTGCAGCAATTTCCTGTGTGACTCGAAGCCCGGAGACAAAGTTCAAATAACAGGTTTTGTACTTCATCTGGATCAACATTCTATCCACTGTTCATTTTGAAAGTGATTGTGTGATATGAGCCCTAAATCAAATAATATTGGCAGGCCCGTCAGGAAAGATTATGCTTCTGCCTGAAGAAGACCTGATGCAACCCACATTATGATTGCTACTGGGACAGGTGTTGCTCCATTCAGGGGCTATCTTCGCCGCATGTTCATGGAATCTGTACCTACATACAAATTCAATGGTCTTGCTTGGCTATTTTTAGGGGTGGCCAACAGTGACAGCCTTCTGTATGATGATGAATTCAGCAAGTATCTTGCAGACCACCCTGATAACTTCAGGTATATGTTGCAAATAGCCTAGTGGGTAATGGGTTTGGATTGAAACGGGTCACTCTTTTATTATGGGTCAAAATGTGGCGGACTGGTTTAGTTAACATGCAAACATTAATTAATGCATGTTTTAAAACGAAAAACGTACCTAGTAAAATCACACTTATAACAGGGTCTGGGAGAGTGAGATAGGGGCAGATATTTCCTCCATCCTAGGTGATATATAGAGATGCTGCACCCACTAAGACACTGGCTTTATGAAAAAGAAATTAAATTGTTATAAAGCGTTAATTATGATTGTAAAACTAAATGGCTGGATGTAACACCCTTAAATCTTCGAATCATATGACCCGTTCTCCTTTTTAGCTAGAATTTATTCCACTGATCCGTTTGTGACAAAACACAACGCAAACGACCCATCTTTCTCGTTTGATTTCAGGTTTGATCGGGCTCTTAGCAGAGAGCAGAAGAACAAAAATGGGGGGAAAATGTATGTGCAGGATAAGATAGAGGAATACAGTGATGAGATATTCAAACTGCTGGACAAAGGGGCCCACATATATTTCTGTGGGCTTAAAGGGATGATGCCTGGAATCCAAGAAACATTGAAGTGGGCTTAAAGGATGATGCCTGGAATCCAAGAACATTGAAGAGGGTTGCAGTAGAAAGAGGAGAAAGCTGGGATGAAAAACTCTCACAGTTGAAGAAGAACAAGCAGTGGCATGTTGAGTTTATTGATTCACTGCAATTGTTTGCTTCAAAATTTGAGACTCTTGGAATATCCCTTCACCAGATGTCATTTCATTAGACAAAATAAAAATGTGATGATTATCGCCCAATTTCCTTCAAATTTAATCTAATGTGAATGACTCGCAGCGCTCCACATAAAGGATGGATAATTTTCCGCTATATTTAGTGATACAAATATATGGGTGCAACGAGTAAAGCCTGATTAAGTTTCCGCTTGGCTTGTTTTATATAGCCGACTTCATTTAAGGTTTTATCTCTAAAGGTTGTGAATAAGACTAAAAACTCAAGATTAACTAGGCTTGCTTATTATAGATATATAAATGAAAGATGATTAAATAATAAGACAGAAAGAATAACTTATACAATTCAAACTCGAATAGCTCATGGTTAAAAATTTTACAATTCGAGCTTGAATAACTCATGATTAGCTCAACGTGAATAACTCATTAAGATATATATAGAGTTTTTAGTCATTTCTTTGGGTTACAATCAATAAAAGATATTTATTACACCACTAGATATCTAAAATAGTGTCCCAAATGACATATCTTGATGTATGACCATATGGTTAATAGGAGTGGAGTAAACGCTCTTAAAAAATCTAAAATGGTTGTGTTCAATAAAAATCATTCTCTATATGCTTTTTATTTGAATTCTATATATAATATTTTACACAAGGAAATTGAACTTTCATCAACTTGCTATTTTTGTATATGGAAATTATAGTTATTGGTACATCAAATTAACATTGTGTTTCCGATTTACTTAACGAGAGAAAAGAAAGGAAATATTTTTTTTTTTTATTTTTATTTTTCTTCTTATCTTTTTTCATTTCTCTTCTTTTCTCTCACTCAATTTCCTTTCGATTAGGAAGAATTAATTTTTAACATTTATTTTTCTTTCATTTTCTTTCTTTTATCTTATTAAATGAACTTGGAAACACAACTTTCTTACTTTTCTTTCATTTCATTCAATTAAAAAAAAAAACTCTGGAACACCATTGTTTTTTTTTTCCTTTCTCTCCTGATGTGTGAAAAAATATATATTAATCTATTATAAAAATGATTTTCACAAATTAGTTTTTAAAAGAAAATTCTTAATTAAACTTCACACAAACGACAAGTGTACCGGTCGTGATATAGTAAAGTTTAGGTAAGTCCGGGTATCGAATCCATGGACACTTTTGGCAGCTCTCGATAATAAACATCTATCGACTTCTAACCTGATTAATTAATTATTTGAAGTAATTATAATAGACAAAATAAACAATTTAACTAAGAGTAATCAATAAAACACGACGAATGAAATTAACAAATAAGAAATCAAACTTGAAAACTTGAATACGATCAAATATGTGAAATAACTACCTAGATAGGAATCCAACTAACATGCAATGACATAAACGCAATGACTCATATGACTATCTCCAAAAATATGAATTTAGAGTTAACTAGGTATGTTGCTACTTCTTAAGAAAAACAAAGACATGTGTGAAGCGCAAGATAGGTTTATTAAAATGTTTAATTGAAGAACACCTCTAGGTTTTCTACCATAATATTTAAGATTATATTTTTCAATCCTAAGACAAAGGACAACTTAATTAAATCCAATTAATTACCCTAAACACTAACACCATGAATGAAAGGCAAAACACGCTCTTACGAGATCTAAACCTAGTAAGCAATGAGTAGAAGGTTTTAAACAATATCTATCACCTTTAGGTTTTAGATAAGGTAACACACTAAAAATGCTATCAAAATCACTGGCAAAAAACTCCTAAAATTATTTCTAATCAAAGTTTAAAATTAAAACACAAAGTAATTAATTTTTATGTGCAAACTTAATCTAGATGTCATGCATCAATCAAGATCAAACATATACGAGCATGACAACAACTTTCAAGCACAAAACAATATACATGGACATATTTAATTGAGAAAAAATCAAGTTATAAGATTAATAAACAAATATACGAAATCAAAACCAACTATTTCGTGTAAATATACTAGTTATCAACCAAACCTAGGTAATACTAAAAAGTTAGCTACTCATATCATTAAGAAACTTTAAGAACAATGCTTGAATGCTTCAATCTTTGCCCCCGACCTTATTCTTTGCTTTAAGATTGCTATCTAAACGTACTCTAAAACTCCAAAGTTAAAATCAAATAATAAAATTTATGCTTTTTTTTCTCCCGTGCGTATTTGCTTCACTGCCGTCGCTCTTCTTTTATATCCATTTTATATCCATTAGGTTTTCTTTTTATTCTATGCATGTTCTCCTCATATGTGGGCTTTCAAATAATAAATTATGGGCCTTGCAATTAATGACACGTGAACCTTCAACTTGTAATCCATTCTCCTTTGTTGCACTTTAGATCAAAACAATTTGCTGCCTTTTAACTCCTCTCCACGTGGACTACATAAGCAATTCAAACGATGAATTAATTTATGGGTTTACTAATAATTCTTTGCAAAACTCCACTTTGATTTCACTTGAAATTTTTTGTATTCCCATGTTCTGTTCTGCGGATACAATTCGATCCTTTTACGGCCAAATCTCAATGTTTATTTATTTATTTTTATTCAAGTCTACTTCACCACATATATTACTATTTCAAAGTTATTTTTCTTAATTCATATAAATACTAAACATAATAAGATTTTAGTCAATTGAATATAAACTAATTTCATCATATCATTTTTACTCATTTTCTATTGAAACCTATAAATCAAATTTTAAATTAATCAAGTGTAACATCTAATAAAAATTAACCAATAACTATTCAAAATATAGGTTAATGTCTATTTAATTTATGTATAATATAGATCACATCATCCACTTAAATGAACTTGGGATCATAGTCTAAAGGAATAAGAATAAAGATTAAATCCAAGTGTTTTATAGCCCAGCAAAACAGATGTGGGTTCTCAACAATGAATGAAGACTTTACTACCATTAAAATAACAACAAAAAGATAAATATATAGGGTAGTATGTGTTACAATTAGCATACAATTATAAACTTCAAAGTGAAAATCATATTAGTTTTACAACAGCTGATAGATATCCATTTTTACACCACAAATAAAACAAAAACCATGTGGGGGGGCTCAGGTGGATAAGTGGTTGGGACAACTATCAAACATGGTGTGCCACATAAAGGCTCTTGAAAGCACCATCTCAAGCTCTTGGTGACTCCAATTATTTGTTGGTAAATGTTGAAGAAACATCACCATTTCCTGGAAATCAAGCTTTAGAAGCTTATCTGACCACTGCATTTACACAATGTGAACCGGTTATTAGTAAGCAGGGGTAGAAAGGTAATTTCATGTTTCCGTGATGCATGGACAGCTTACCGTTAAAAGAAAACTGGCAAATATGTACACAAGGAAATCCGGTAAAGCATCACCTTCAGCAAGATATGTGTCCCATAAACGTGTAACGAGATGGAAAGGAATCTATAAAACAAAACACGGACATTAGTCAATTTTGGATTGGAAATAATGTCAGGTTTCTGGTATTGAAGCGGACCTCTCGTATTAGAAGACAGTTGAACCAGCGGAAAGCGAATTGAAGAAACTCGAGTCCTTGCTCGTCAATATGCTTTGCAACAGGTTCTAAAATTGTGGAGGGAAACAATTCATCATTAACAGCCATACGAACGAATACATTTCATGCACTTCAAAGTTCAACCCTTTAATAAAGATGACAATTTCAACCTATTTACTTATAAACAGTCCGATTTGCGTTATTTGTTATCTCTAACAGGTCAAAGGGGTGATAAGATAGCTAAAAAACAGGTCAAATGGATGTAACTAACTGCTTAAGTTGTTTTTTGATGAAAAAACTCCAAAATCATTTTATTTGACAAATTAAATTATAATTGGGAAAACTTAAACTGTCATATCAGACATGCTAACTGATATAAGAATGTATACATTTACGACGAAAAAAAAGTGTTTCGGGTGAACCTAACCTGCACGACATGTTCCAAATGACATATAAGTTTAAACATGGACCCATTTTGACCCGTAACAGTTTGTGGCCTGTGGTTCAAACCCAGTAATTCCCAGGATAGATGGTTAATAGAAATATATAGATTGGAGTGTTCCTGGAGTTCAATCGACGGGTAACAAAATGGGCAGGATGGGCAAATGGTCAAAACCAATACTTATTTGTACTGCTTGGGTTGGGTTAACCTAAAACACTTCTCCAAATAATTTAATTTTTTTCATAAATAATGTCAAATTCATTTACACCAATTATATTATTTCAATAAGAATCTTAATATGTAAATAATATGATTTTAGAAGGTTTCATGCATTATTAATACATGTCTGGTGAATTTCAGTCTGTTTGACCTGTTCCTCTTTTTGTTAATTTATTTCATTCGACCCTTAGGGAAAGAGCATACTCCAAATCAACCTATTCATAAGTGAAAAGGTCAATAGCTCCACCTCCTCTACCAAATAAATTCAGCGACTATACAACATAGAAGAAGACCAAAAGGTTATTACCGTCAATCCGCCTGACAAGTTCCTTGAGCTTGAATACTAGCCTTTGAATCCCGGGTTGGGCAAATGTATAATGGTCTTGCATACCATCCAGCAACTTGGATAGACACCAATAACAATCAGCTTCAACATCTGAAATCTTTTCAGGATCTAAATCAGAAATTGACCAGTTATCAATACTCCCTTCCAAGTGTTCTGACAAGAAAACTACTAAAAAAGGTGTTGCAAGGTCATTTATTCCCTGCACATATCCGCTTGCCGGATGCCTGATTGCCCTGAAGTTACACAAAAAAGAACACATGAAGTTTCAGAAAATCTATAAGAGTAAAAGACTACATCAGTAAATCTAGTGCATGGGTAAGCAGTCATGGAAGTGAATACTTAAGAGAAAAATTAAAGCATACATAAAGACCTGAACTAACTCTGGCAAAATTCGACTCATTACTTACAAATAACAAGCTGATTGGTGTATATGTCATCTCTAACAGGCTAAATGGGTACAATTTAAAAACATAGTTAAAAAGAAAACAGTTAAAACCAGTTGAAAGTCGCCTACAGTATAATTGTAATGCATAAAACCTCCTAAATCACTCTATTAAAAAAAGATCATTACTGACAAAATATTATTTTGCAAGCCATTTAACCCATACCCCTGTTACCAACCCAATCATTTTACCACTTCTAACCTAAAGCATAAAATAGTGTTTGCACTTTTTCCTATGCATACTTCATTATATTGTTATTTGATGCATTAATGAATATTATCATAGGGCTTACAAAATTTATGCACCCTACTTTGACCTACAGCTCCACAAGTTCCACATGTTTTATTTGGATGTGAATTAATTTGGCAATTTTAAAGCCAAGACAACTTGAAAATAGAGCTTGTGAACTGCATGTGCTTTTTTAAAGTGAGTGAAAAGGGAAACAAATAATTGGATACTCTAACAGAAAAAAACACGGGAAGAACAAAACTAATTGGAAAGGTAAAAGGAAACGGTTTCAATTTTTATCTTGAAAAAAAGAATTTGAATTATTGACTTACATCAAGGTTCAATTGTAATCATAAAACCAAATTAAACAAACTCTAACCATGTGTAGAGTATGCGCTCCAAAGATTTCTGTACTGCCGCTTGTTGGAAGAAAGTGACGTCAGGCACAGTTCTAGGACAATCAACAGCAATCTAATATGGAGAAGAACAGAAAAGTAACATCAAAACTTGTTACAAAAGCAGCAGCGTCAATGTTACACATGTAAAAAAGTATTTGCATGCATAAGGTTTTTGTGAATCATCTATGAGATGAAAGCTTAACATAGCACTTGTATATATGAATATTTTTCTATATGTTATCCCATTCCCATACCTTCTAGGATGACCCAGTGGGCCCTATGTGTTGTGAGTGAAGGTACCCCTACAACAACAGTATCAACCTTCCCCTCCCTCTCCATACACACACACCCTCTCTCTACACACACACACATATATAGATACATACATACATACATATAAAGGAATTTAAAAACACTAAGCAGCATTAAATATTATAATTCACTGCCGTGAGTCAAGTCTTCTACATATTTCATTTAAAAGAAAATATCCAATTAGGTCCTCTTTTTAACATTGTACCATCTGAAATAAGGTGGTACAATAAGTACATCAAGGAGATATATATGAAATATAACATGGGCCAACAAGTCAAAAGATGAAACCCCAATTATAAACCTAAGTTACTTATTTGTCATGAGTATTTTACCACTACTCATTTTTTAAAACATGCTTTACATGTACAACTTGCTGCATTTAGTATTACTATTCCTACAAAGGAATTTTCCGTCAATGTTTGTGCATCATCTCACAAATGCACCTGTACCAGCACAATAGGAGTCAAGTATATCATGAGGTGCCCAATGGTCATTTGTCCCCTACCTAGTTACTAAGTACCCAATAATATGTGATCATTTATTCATTTGACTTGGTGCATAGTGCATGAGGAAATGTCTGCTCTTACGAACAGATTGTAGGTACTAGGATCTTGTGAATCTTCCTCTTACAAATGATCTCACAAGTTGTGGCACGCAGAGACAAAAACCTTAATCATGATGTGTCAAACCTGGTCTTGAGATTATTGTGCATCTCTCCAAGAACCAGATTTGTCATGAATCAACATATCAAAGTAGATTGTACTTAGTTGGTGACAAATTTGTTGGTGCTTCTTGCAATCTTCCTTTAATTAAGTTGGTCTGATTCATTGAGACAACCATGTCTCTGGAACTTTTAGCTACCCCCTTCATAGAGGTGAGGTTGATCTTGTATGCACTAAGTTTGGCAAGTTTGATATTAATCATTCCAACTTGAGAGCTATATAAATATAAACATATATAAACATACACACAAAATATATGGATACATACATATCTGATACACCAGCGAAACAGAGAGGAGGAAAAGCTAAGCCACCAATACTATTCGTGTATTCTCGGAGGAGGCAACATGAAAATATTACAAGTGGCTAATTAGTTTGTTACGATATTATTGTTATATATAGGAGAGCATTGTGTGGGTCAGGGGTAAGATTGAGTTTGTTGTATTTGGTATTGGCTCCCTGCGTGGAGAATAGGGATCCTTCCCTGAACCTTCCTTTGATTTTGCTTTTGAGTATTTGAATAAAGCTCTCCTATCCTCCTTTTTATCAAATTGCTCTCAACTATGATTGAATTCTAGTTTCGATTCTTATCATTGGTCCGACCTGCCGGATCCGGCTACCATGGTTTCCAATTCCGATCGGTTGGATGCTCACGACCAACAACTCTCGCAAATCCAATCCACTGTTTCATCGATGCAGACTTCCATCGAGTCGGTTCAATCCGACATGGCTGATCTCAAAAAATTGGTGGTTGCGTGGATGACTAAACAGGAGCAACAGCCACCGCTGTCCGCGTTGTCGTCCCCTCCCCAGGGGGCGGTGGGGTGTTCACTTCCGGTGTCAATGAGGGTCCTCCTTCACCCAAATTGGATTCATCCGCCAATTCGGGTTCCAAATCGGAGGTTCCATGGGCTGTGAAGAAAATTAAACTCCCTGAATTTCAAGGTTTCGATCCGCAAGGGTGGATTAAGAAGGCCACTCTTTACTTCGACATCAACAACACTCCAGAAGACATGCGAATCCGCTTGGCTCAATTGAGCATGGTGGGTGTGGCGCTTCACTGGTTCTCGATTTTGACTGAGGTAAACCCAACTCTATCATGGTCGGATTTTCAATTGGAACTTCTCAAGCGATTTAGCGGCCTCGAAATCCATAATCCCTATGAGCAATTGGCAGCTATTCGCCAGGGGGAGTCGATCCTCGACTATATTGATGATTTTGAGTACCTCCTGTCTCTTGTCCCTCGTTTGCCTGAGGCTCAAGCTCTGGGCTACTTTATAGCCGGACTACGAGATGATGTTAAGCAGCGAGTCCGGCTTCAACGCCCTCTATCGCGATTAGATGCCATGTACTTGGCAAAGGACGTGGTGGCGATGCTCCGACCATCGTCATCTCTGGGCTCTTCAGCCAAATTCCGCCATGCGGACAAACCTGGGTTGCACCAGTTTCTGGACCCTAATTCGCATATGGGCCGTAGTGATATGAATGGGCCATTAAGAACAAAATCAGTGGACCGGGTCCAGGTCCCCAAATGGGATCGGCTTCCAGTATTGTATCCTCACCGACGGTGACCAGAGATCGAGGGATGAAGGCATTATCCAGGCTGGAATATGAGGAGCGACGTCGCAAGGGATTGTGCTTCCGTTGTGGGCACTTATACGGACCGGCTCATAAATGCCCGGAAGGCCGGCTTCGGGTGTTACTCCTCGGCGAGGATGAGGAAGACAATCCAGATGGTTCCACCTTGGGCTTTGAAGGTCCGATCAGCCCTACTGGTCAATCGGAACTGGTGTCTCCAACCGGGGAGTGTACTTCCCTAGAACTCGATGGGGTTTCGGTGTCGAATGGGGGCTCCAAAACGCTGAAATTGGAAGGGACTTTGTCGGGTATCCCTGTTAGCATGCTCGTCGACAGCGGTGCATCCCATAATTTTATTTCCAGTCGCCTAGCCAGGGCGTTGGCTCTTCCGGTAGTCCAATTCTCAGGTATTCGAATCAAACTCGGTGATGGTCATTTTGTATTGGTCTCTACTCGCTGTGTTAGGGCTGAAATCTGTATCGGATCTTGCAATTTCAAAGTGGATGCTCTTGTGTTTGATACGGGTAATTTAGATGTTATCTTGGGTATGGATTGGCTCAAATCATTAGGGGAGGTGACTCATAATTGGATGGCGGCATGGATGAAATTCAAGTTTCATGGTCAGGAAGTAAAATTGCAAGGGGTAACACACGGTCAGGCAGGGCCACCAGCTTTGCAACAGTTGCTAGCTATGGATGAGGGTTACAACAGGATGGGAATGGGGTCAACCTTGCAGTTAATGGAAAACAATATGATTGACCCGTTGAACGATTCTCAACAACTGGAGCTGAAGCAACTATTACTTCAATTTTCTAAGTTGTTTCTGGAACCCACTGGCCTTCCTCCGCGTCGCACGCATGATCATGGAATCACATTACTCACCTCGGACCCTATTGCGGTCAGACCCTACCGTTACCCACACATACAGAAATCAGAGATTGAGAAACAAGTAAAGGAACTCTTACAGTTGGGCATGACTAGGCCAAGTCGCTAGGGGTGTTCAAAAATATCCGAATCCGAAACCGAATCCGAAATATCCAAAAATCCGAAATTCGGATATCAGAAATTTCGGATATCCGAAAATTCGGATATCCGAACTTCGGATATCCGAAATTTCGGATTCGGATTCGGATAGTGATTTTGAGAATTTTCGGATATTTCGGATATCCGAAATATCCGAAATATCCATATAAAAATTTAAAAATATTAAATATTAATTAAATATTTTAGATATTTTCGGATATTTTAGATATTTTAACAAAAACTTTGGATATATAAATAAATTTCAATAAAAATTTATTATATTTTTGTAAAATTTATTAAAAAATATAATTTTTTTGAATTTCGGATATCCGAACGGATATCCGAATCCGAATCCGAAATTTCGGATATCCGAATTTCGGATATCCGAAATTTCGGATTCGGATTCGGATAGTGAAATCCACTATCCGAAATTTTCGGATATCCGAATTTCGGATATCCGAAAATGAACACCCCTACAAGTCGCAGTGCATATTCTAGTCCGGTCATTTTGGTCAAAAAGAAAGACGGCTCATGGAGAATGTGCGTGGACTATCGCGCCCTTAACAAGGCAACAGTCCCGGACAAGTTTCCAATACCGGTAGTAGATGAATTGCTCGACGAGTTATTTGGGGCCAGATTTTTTACCAAATTGGATTTGAAATCGGGGTATAATCAAATCCGAATGCGGGAGGATAGTATTGACAAAACCGCTTTCCGCACGCATGAGGGTCATTATGAATATCTCGTGATGCCATTTGGGCTTACGAATGCCCCGGCCACTTTTCAAGCCATAATGAATGACGTATTCCGACCGTTGTTACGAAAGAAGGTCGTTATCTTTTTTGATGATATTTTGATTTACAGCTCTTCATGGGAAGCTCACATGACAGATTTGCAATTAGTATTCCACATTCTCACTCAACATAAATTCATGGTCAATAAGGCGAAGTGCTCATTTGCTCAAACTACAGTAGACTACTTGGGTCATGTTATAAATGGGCAAGGTGTGGCAATGGATGGTAATAAGGTGACCGCTGTTCGGGAGTGGCCTGTTCCACAGAACATTAAAGGGTTGAGGGGGTTCTTGGGACTCACCGGGTATTACCGGAAGTTCATCAAACATTATGGTAGCATTGCGAGGCCACTCACTGATTTAACCAAGAAAGACGCTTTTTTGTGGAATGATTCGGCTCAGGTAGCATTTGATCAACTCAAGGAGGCTCTAAGCTCGGCACCGGTGTTGGCATTACCGGATTTCTCATCGTCATTCGTGATCGAATGCGATGCTTCGGGGCGAGGAATTGGAGCGGTTCTAATGCAACACAATCGACCCGTGGCTTATTTTAGCAAGGCTTTGAGTGATAAAAACTTAGCCAAATCCGCTTACGAACGAGAAATGATGGCACTGGTATTAGCGGTTCAACATTGGAGACCTTATTTGCTCGGGTCGCGTTTCACCATTTTTACTGACCAGAGGAGTCTGAAGTTTCTGCTACAACAACGGGTCTCCACACCGGACCAGCAAAATTGGGTTGCGAAGCTCCTTGGGTACGATTTTGATATTTGTTATAAACCGGGGCGTGAAAACAGAGCTGCTGATGCTCTGTCTCGTCGGGCTGAATCAGGGGAATTACTTCAGTGTGTGTCATCTCCTATTTGGGTCCAAGGCGCTTTATTGATTGAAGAGGCGCGGGCTGACCCGACAATTCAAAAATTGATAAGCTCGGTTAACAATGATCCTGCTGCTTTTCCGGGGTATTCGATCCAACAAGGGCTGCTTTATTACCATAATCGATTGGTCATTCCCAAGCATTCTCAGTTTATTCCAGCTCTTCTTCATGAATTTCACTCGGCAGCCTCGGGGGGTCATTCGGGTTTCTATCGCACATACCGTCGTTTGGCAGCCAATCTGTATTGGCCAGGTATGACCACGACAGTTAAGAAGTTTGTTCGGGAGTGTGATGTTTGTCAACGCTGCAAAGCTAGTACCACGGTCCCAGGTGGGTTGCTTCATCCTCTGTCGATTCCTAATGCTATTTGGGAGGATGTGTCGATGGATTTCATATCCGGGCTGCCATCATCAAAAGGGTTCACTGTCATATTGGTGGTGGTCGATCGCCTATCTAAATATGCTCATTTCGTACCCTTAAAACACCCCTACACTGCCCGGTTGGTAGCCGAAGCTTTCATTAAAGACATTGTGCGACTTCATGGTATCCCGAGTACGATTGTCAGTGACCGTGACCCATTGTTTATTAGCAAATTTTGGCAAGAACTCTTCCGCGCACAAGGGACGAAACTCCACATGAGTTCGGCTTATCACCCCGAATCGGATGGCCAAACGGAGGTGATAAACCGTTGTCTTGAAGCTTACCTCCGGTGCTTTGCTATTGATCAACCGAAGTCGGGGGCATTATGGTTACCATGGGCGGAGTTTTGGTATAACTCCACATTCCACTCATCGACTGGGGTTACACCATTTGAGGCTGTTTATGGTCGTCCTCCTCCCACAGTTTTTTCCTATGCTATGGGGGAGATTCGGGTTGAGGCAGTGGCTAGAGAGTTACAAGATCGAGATGAGGCACTAAGGCAGTTAAAAGCTCATTTGAGTAATGCGCAGCAGTCCATGCAAATTCAAGCAAACAAGAAACGAAAAGACATCTGTTTTTCAGTTGGGGAATGGGTTTACGTGAAGCTTAAACCGTACCGCCAATTATCGGTCAGTGCTCGTATCAATCAAAAGTTGGCACCGAAGTTCTTTGGTCCTTTTCAAATATTGGAGGCCATAGGACCAGTTGCATACAAATTAAAGTTACCCGATTCATCAAAGATCCATCCCGTGTTTCATGTCTCACTTCTCAAACGATCCGTGTCGGGACCAACTGATCCAGTTTTACCTTTAGAGTTAACAGTTGATACAGAGGAGGTTCTCTTTCCTCAGGAAATAGTGGCAGCTCGTATGGTTCAGTTGGATGGGGAGTCGATTGAGCAGTGGCTGGTTCATTGGCAAGGTAAATCGGTGGATGAGGCAACGTGGGAAGATAAGGATTGGGTGGTTGGCCAATTTCCCAATGTACGTCTTGGGGACAAGACTCTTTTTGAAGGCGAGAGTAATGATACACCAGCGAAACAGAGAAGAGGAAAAGCTAAGCCACCAATACTATTCGTGTATTCTCGGAGGAGGCAACATGAAAATATTACAAGTGGCTAATTAGTTTGTTACGATATTATTGTTATATATAGGAGAGCATTGTGTGGGTCAGGGTAAGATTGAGTTTGTTGTATTTGGTATTGGCTCCCTACGTGGAGAATAGGGATCCTTCCCTGAACCTTCCTTTGATTTTGCTTTTGAGTATTTGAATAAAGCTCTCCTATCCTCCTTTTTATCAAATTGCTCAATATCCATATATGATATTATGGAAATGCATATATAGTGTTATACATTTGTTTGTCTACTCTATATATCATCTTTTCTTTTAAATAATATTTTCTTGCAGTTGCCTTTATTTGACCAGTAAAACATAAAATCAGGTAGAAGCTAATGTACCTGTCGAAGCATATTAATCTCTTCATCGGTACGCTCACTATCCGAAATGTCATAATACTGAGCAACACAATCAAAGTATTCGATGCGCTTTCTTCTTAGGACTCCCTCCCTTCTATCTGAATTAGGGGGTGCATATCCCTGTTGTCAGTTTATATTTGAACTTAAACACAAGTAAAAACATTATATGATATACAGTAATTTAAGTACACATGTAACACAATAAAAAACACATACTGTAAATCAGAAATTTGAATCAACTGGGTCGTATTACCTTCACAACATCTACAAAGATAATAAGAGCTTCATTATAGAAGGGACAGACCTTTCATACCTTTCAATGTTCATTCACCTCCTCAAACAATCAAACATCAACACTAGAGGTGGCAAATTTGACCAATTTGTATACAAATGGGTCGATTTAGGGTTATGTTTGTGTCTCTAATAGGTCAATGGTGTTAGGCTTAAAGACTCAATTAAAAACAAAAACAAGTCAAATGGGTCAAGCAGGACCGACAAGTGAATTTCATCCAAAATATAGTCAAATGCAGACCTTGTAAATAGATTTATTAAGAACTACTAGTAGTGTAACAATATAGTTTTGGAATTATATCAAACACATTAAATGTTCTATTACACCTAAAAAAAGTGTTTGTGGGTCAATCAGACCCAATGAGTTTTGAGTTGTGCTAAAGAATACCCATCTTGACACGAGCCCACATTGAGCCATATACCTAGCCAGCCCATTTTACCATCCCTAGTCAACATCCAATATTAAATGTGCCAACCGTCATCATACATAAATAAATCATTCACCTGCACAAACTCGGTAGGAAAGAGAAAATGCATACAGTCACTAAATCATATATATATACATATATATATATATACATACATATATATATATATATATATATATATATATACATATATACATACATATACATACATACATATACATATATACATATATATACATACATATACATATACATATACATATATACATATATATACATACATATACATATACATATACATATACATATACATAGATATACATATACATATACATATATATTAATATATACATAGATATACATATACGTATACATATATATATATATATATATATATATATATATATAAACTAATATGCAGAGTTAATAGTGGTGGATTGAAGAAATCAAGAACCCAAAGCAGGATAAGCACTGTCATTACAAGAATCCATAGCAAGCATAATAACAAAGCAAAGCTTGTCATCCTTTTTAGACCACAAAAGAGGAAGGAAAAAAATAGGGTACAAAAGGCTTAGGCATAGGTGCGCCGCACATGGTTTTTCAAGTTCATGATGGGATGTTTGGATTTGCGTTTTAAAAATGATTATCAGATTACTCCGACTTGAAGTTGCAAAAGACTTCTACTTACATTTCACAAACCGTCTATACTCTTTTCACAGAAGTTCTTTTTGGTCACTTTTATGTATTAATTTCTTTTATGTGATATATACCTATTGTATTCTATGCTATATAATCGGTTTGCTATCGTTCTCGAGTCGGGGGTCTTTTTGGAAGCGGTCTCTCTATCTATCACGATAGAGGAAAGACTCGCCACCACCTACCCCTCTCAGACCCTGCTTTTAGTGGGATATACTGAATATGTTTGTTTGTTTGTTTGTTTGTTTGTTTATGTATTAATTTCTTTGAAAATTAAATTTGCCAAACACTCAAAAATCTTATTATTAAAACTTCAAACAACATAAGCACATCCAAACACCACTAGCTTAACACTTACCAAGCAATAGCTAGCACAAAAAAAGATTAGGCTTACCAATAGAAGCCTCCATACATTAGGCCGAAGATAAGGTGGCACTCCACTCCATGCTAACTCACGCAACTTATCTGCAAAAAAAATAGTCATTTGGGTTAAGTTTACCATGATTATTCAAAAAAGCCTAACCTAATATTACAATTAAATTAAAAACCCCAATCATAGAGCCAGTTGAGAGTTGAAACTGTAAACTAAAAGTAAATGAAAGCTAATACTCTTTGGGTCTTTTAAATGGTGTGATATAATAACAGTATTACCTAATTGAAGGGAACTTATTCAGTGACATTTTGGGTACCTAAAATAACGGTTGTGCCTCCCAACACTTTTGTAAATTTCATTAGCCTAGCAGTATCTGTAGCTCGAGCACCCATCAGAAACCTTGGTGCTTCTTTTGACCTATCCTCAGGATTTGACATTGATGGTTTCAATGTATTACCACTCGTACTAGTATTTGGTTTATTTATATGACTTTGATCCTACAAAAAAAATAGATATGAAACAACATTATAAAGCAAGGATTTTAGTTACTGTACTCCTACCAAACTATTTATATCAAGATCAAATAACCTTAAATATCACTCATCAGAAGTACCTTGTTGGGATCATCCATGTGTTTATCTGGTGGGCTATCGATTTCAGAGGGGCTTCGACTAACACCAGGAGAGCCCAAGATTGTACCATCTGGTGGATCTGATCTTCTTGTTATCAGCACTTTACCCGGGAAGCTACGACCCTTTAACAGCCTGTTTACGTACAACAATTTAAAGATGTACAAAGTATTGTATAAATCCACAAATTATACAGAAACTACAGTCAAAATATGACATATTTGACGGTCAAAAGTCAAATGTAGACTCTTGGAACAAAGATAGTGTAATACAAGCCCTAGAACTCTAAATCAATTTAGTTACCCATAAAAATGAACAAATCACAGGGAAAACATAAGTGAATTGTGTGTTTATTGTGTTTCTATTAGTAAAAATCAGAAGCAGAATAACAACAAACAAGAAATGAAAAATTCCAACATTTATATGAACACGAGATAGCCAATCTCTAGTAACATTATCATCAACATTTTAACCTGCAGATCCAACAATACTGATATCTCACCGATCACAAAAGGATAGTTATTCATTTCAATCCGACAAAAGATTCGCCAAAATGGGTTTCGGAAAAGATCAGCTAAAAAGCATTTCGAATTGAAAAAAGTTGCAAAATTCGAATCTGGGTATGCAATCAAATACATAAAAGAACATACCCTTGAACATTTCTGAGAGTTTGATTGAATCTTGAATCAAGGGTTGTGATGTGCGAATCAGTGGGAGATGTCTCGTGCTTGAGATCTTCTTCTTTGGTGTGACTGTTGTTGCTCTTCATCGTTTGATGGCAACAACCATGGTGGTTCGTCTCTCACTCGGGCCTTTTTTAGACCCAAAGATGAACAAATTCAAGTTCATCGTTGTCTTGATTAACGTTCAAATATCACCCCTCATGTTTGGAGTTCTTTTTATTAACGCCCCATCTTCCAAAGGCATTCCAAATTTCGTTTACAACTAGTATTATGACCCTCGTTTTTACGACATGGTTATAAAATCATAAAAAAATATAACTACTGAAGTCCTCGGTAAACATTATAAAGTGTCTCTCGCCACTTCTTGAGATTGTTCTAAAATGTCCACCTACAACCATGTGTATAAGGTCTAATAGATCGACAGCCCTGGCACTCGTAATGGTAACGAGTGTTTTAGTCATTTGCCACAAAGACAATATTCACATATGTCAAATGATTTTGAACCGATGGCTTCCAATATTTTATTTATTCGGAGTTTTGACATATGTTTCTTGTTTATGTGACCAAATCAGCAATGTCAAATATACGATAGAATAAAGTTCAACTCAATCATTTGGTAAAAGTATATAAAAATTTATTATCATATGATTCATTAACATTTATTTCATAAATATCATTGTGAGGTTAATCTTAAATAAAACACATTCTCTTTATATGTCAAGATATTCTTTTGTTGAAGTATAGGAATAAGCTTGCTCATACAAACAACCGGCTAAAATAATACTCCTAGTAATACTAGGTACAAAGCAAACATTGTTAATGTTAAACACATGTCATTTGGTAACAAAATAGAATATTGTCCTGCGGCTTGAGCCACAACATGTGTATCATTTCCCATATGAAATACCAAATCGCATTCCCTAAACTCTTTAACCTTCTCCAGCCCCTAAAAACATTGCGAATGTGATTATCACACCCAATGTTAAAAACATAAAGCATTGCGTGAAAGAAAAGAACTCTATTATATGAGTATCCGAAGTTGAAGCCTTATTAGGGTTCTTTTTCATCTCAACTCTTTGATTGATTAGGCTCCTTATAATAGAGGTAGTTGGGGTTCTTAGGAGCCTTTAGGATTATAGGTGCCTTTGTTGTGGTCTTAGGTTCTTTCTTGAACCTCAAAATAGGAACCTTGTCGTTTGGATCAACCACTTACTATTTTTTCCTTGCCTTTTTGTTAGGGCTAGATTCATTGTATATGTTTAGAACTTTTTCAACTCTTGTAATAAACTCTTATATATATGTCTTTCTTTGTATGCAATATATATATATATATATATATATATATATATATGTTAACCCAAATAATATGTGTGTTGATTTTTATGTGTGATTGCAGAGAAAACATCATAATTAGTCAATTTTGGAAATTGACTAAATGTACGAAACATCTATGGATGAATAATTTGTACTTCCGTAGATGTTCTGCTGGAACATAACTAAGATATATGCATCCGTGGAACTCCTGTGGAAGCACATTTACAACAACGAAAGAACAAGTCAGATCAAGTTACTGATGCTACTGCGGAAAAAGAATAAACTGCTACTGCGGATGAAGTTCAATTTGAAGATCAACCATTTCCTACGGAAGAACAGAATACTTCCATGTACTTCAATCATTACGGAAGTCACATGAAGCAACAAGTCAAACTTTAAAGTGATGTCATCAAGTCAACATCTACGGAAGACTGCATTTCAGTCAGAAATCAAGTCAGAGATAAATATTTCGTTTATGTAACTTTCTTACCATGATAAGAAAGTTACCTTTATCCCCTGTAAAAGTGAATCCCTTATCTTATAAATATAAGGCATGGGTACATACTTTTAGTGTACTAGTGATCATTACCATCATTAGAACAATATTCGACAAACATCAATAGCAATAGCAAGAACAACAATAGCAATCAATCAATTAGCATTTGTTAAATTGTAATCATATTTCAGTACTAATAGAAATTATTTAAAGCAATCGTGTTTATCATATTACTTTATTGGATTTTTATTTGTATGATCTG
This sequence comes from Flaveria linearis, assembly GCA_024085815.1. Classification (NCBI taxonomy): domain Eukaryota; kingdom Viridiplantae; phylum Streptophyta; class Magnoliopsida; order Asterales; family Asteraceae; genus Flaveria; species Flaveria linearis. The sequence continues at coordinate 35,535,573 of CM044006.1, forward strand.
TTCTTCGTTGATTTACTTTACATTTACAATTTCATCAACAATTAATTGAACAACAAATAGTGATAACTCCGCAATCATTATTTGTACAATCTATACTGGTAATTTCTTGTTCGATCCTTGGATTCACACTTTTCGCTTGGTCTGAACAATTGGCTTCTTGAGTTACCCTTCCTTAATCGAGGTCCAATTGAGTTTTGCATGGAATGTTCTTATCAACAACCTTTAGCACGCCAAAGTAGTTTCGAAAATAATCTTTCAAAAACTAATTATATTATAATTCATTACAAAATGGTTAAACAACTTAGGAACTGACCCTAGTATCATGATGATAGTTAGGTTATTCTTAAGCAGAGATCTAAGACGCTCATACCTCTCCATATAGCCTTTCATTTTCATCACTTGAATGTCTATGGAAGTTCCCTCTTACATCCTATAATTGACTAGAGATATCATGAAGTCATATATCTCTTACCTCGCTTGCTCCTTGGACATCAACTTGAGCTCCTCAATGATGTCATAAGCTTTTAGGTGTTCCAATTCATCTTGTAGATTTGGTTTTATGCAAGCTAGCATAAGGCATATAATCATTCGAGCATCATCAAAATACATGGCCCAAGCATCCTTTTTGGCCTTAGTTGCATTGTTTGCTAGAGGTTTAGGGACATGTCCTTCCATGACATATAACCTCTTCTCTTAGGCCAACATAATCTTTTCTATATCCTTCTAATTTTACTAGAATGTCATCTGAGAGATCATTTGATATGAAAGGTTATATTTTCTATTTTTAATTTTTTGTTTAGGTTTGTTAACAATAGAAGTAAGTTTAGAGATAGTAAGTGAAGTTATAAGTGAGAAATGATTACCTTTTTAGACAATTTTGTAATATTTGACCCGTTAATTACAATTTTTCTATTAAGATCAAAACCTTTAATTACATTCAAATCAAAATCAAAACGCCCAAATCAAAGTCTTAACTCGACAGACAAGAACGGGTATAACTAAACCTATATAACAAAGGGCAATCACCCTGAAAGATTCCTTTAATATACCAAAACACTCAATTCCAATTGAAACACACATACACATATTGTTATCTATCACCATGTTACCTTCAGACCTACAAATAATTAAAATCTAACTCCTGGTCATCCTAAACTAAATTTGATCGAGGGTTATTACTCTAACCCTCTTCTGGAAATTTCACTTATGATTAATTTGATTATCATTATCATTTGCATCTCAAACTAGATTCACTCTAGTGGCGACTTCTTCATTTCTTATTATCATCATATTAAGCTTTAATTCAGGTAATTAAATCATCTCAAACACTCATTTTTATGAATGCATTGAAAGCCTTAAGTTCATCCTGATTATCAATTTCGATTTGATGTTCAATTGGATTCAATTCGATTCTGGGGTTCCTTCGAAAATTGGGGATTTCTTTCAATAAGGGATTTAAGTAATTTTAACTGAGATAAACCAGATCTAGGATCTCCCAAAACTGGTTAACACATGAACAATCATTCAGGGTGCCTAGGTTTGAACCCAGGCACCCCCATATCATTTTTAAATCATTTTTTAAACAAATTAAATTCCAAAAATTATCTATATAAAATAGATTTAATATAAATGTTTTATTAATTAAAATCTATTTCAATAATATTAACTATTTTCTAAAAACTCTATAAACTATTATTTTCATTTTCTTTATTTATTTTAAAGGTTATAAAAGTACCATTAAATTCATTAAAAAGTTTTAAATATATAAAAATTATTTTAAATCAAACATATATTATTTCAAACCATTCTAAATACATATCCTGCAAATCTATTAAATAATTAATTATTCAATTAGTTATTTTAACCAAGTCATTGTATAATTAATTGTTAAATTAATTATTTTATTTTTCACACTTTAATATGTATTCATTCAAATGCTATAACTAATTGTTTTAATTACATTTTTACGCAATTTATTAAACTCCAAATCCTAACTAGAACTCTAGTTAATGAGTTGTGATGGGAAATGATAACTAGGGGTTGTAGAAAACCCTAGCATGAGGTCATTGACATGACTTTGGCCAATCAAATAGATTAATTTAAGTGCGGAATCCCAAGGTTTTGTAGTGGAAGTGTTATCAACTTGACGTGTATGTATATATGATACATGACGCCAACAGTGTGTGAGGATGTGCTCGGAAATCTCATCATTGTGAGTCTTACCATTCCCATTTGTATCAATTTGATTGGGGTCGCATGTAACATTTGACCCATTTTGAAAATTTAAAACCCGAACACACTTGGGTCAATTACGTAAATCAAATTCATTATTTAAAATATTTTATTTATTTTAGTGTTTTAAAAAAATGATTACTTTATTTATTCAATTTATATTATTTTTATAAATTATTAAATAATTTTGATTTCATTAATAATTATGACATTTTAATTATTAAATTAAAATAAATCACTAATTTATAAGTTTTTATAAATTTATAAAGTTTATAAAGATTTTATGTAAATAAATTGATTCATTCTTAAATTAGATTTAAATTATAGTTTTTAAAAGTATAATTAAAAACTTTCTACATGAAATAATAACTTTGAAAAATCACAAGGACCAAAATGTAATTTTTGAAACTTTAACTTGCAAAATTTTATAATGAAATAATACATTTATAAACTGCGGGGACCTAAGTGTAAAATTGTTTTAAAACAAACCTCCCCCCCCCCCCCGCCGACAAATACCCTTCATTTCCGGCCACCTTTCCGATGAGGTGAAATTCTTCATAGTTGTTCGTTTTAATTCAATTAAATCATTGTTGCCGTTAGTGAACCGGATTCGAAGTTAACCCCCTGTTTAGTTGAGATTATTTGACCATTAACACATTAACATATGATATCAAAGCCAAATGATTTTCATTCACAAACTAAAATCGATTTCAACTCAATCTTGTTTGAAATATTATAACCATCGAAGTACAACGTTTCTATGGTTACTGCAACCATAATACCCCAATCAATCGAATCTATAACTGCTTAACCATTTACAAACTCGAGTCAAAACCCCTGAATCTAAGTTGTATTCGTTGGATATGAAACCAAATGAATTCATCCTATATAATTGAGGGGAATTCATCCACTCTCTTCCTTTGAACCATCTACGACCTTAATTTCAATCTAAACAAGCACACCCACATCCTTTGAACACCATCATTCTTTCAAACTTGCAACTGAGCATTCATCATATTTCTAAGCTATTTAAACAGAAATTAATGGAGGCTTTGGATCATCAAAACCATTAGAAGCTTCGCCTACCTCAAATTTGGTTATTATCATCACTCCCATCTTGATTAAATCTCATATCAGTCACGACTTATCATTTCTTGATAATCATCCATCCAAAACGAATTAGGTAAATTAATCATAAACGTATACATGGTTTCATATGGGGAAACAAACCTCCATGTTTGATTTGATTAATACCATCGATGGGTAGTTTTATTGCATCAATTTCAAACTAGGGTTCATAGTGATTTGGGTATTCAGTTAATTAATATATTTGAAATTTATTAATTAGACTCAAACAAGGATTGGGTTTTATCTTGCTGGTTAAAACTCATCACCTATACACAAGGGACACTCCCCTATCATTTTTAAAACATTTTTATTCAATTTAAGTTCTTGAAAACTTACTTATATATTATTGTCTTATTATTTTTATTCAATTTAAGTTCCTGAAAAATTACTTATATATTATTGTCTTATTATAAAAATTGCTTATTAAATACTATTGACTCAAAAATTATTAATTAATTTCTAAAATTTCTATAAGTTTTAAGTTTCATATTCATATTATTTTTAAGATCTTAAATGTTATGAAGTGTTCCAAAATTTTATAGATATTATTTATAAATTTTAGAACTTTATAAAGTTATTTTAAATCAAGTCTAAATCATTTTAAAGCTATATGTTACAAATCTTTTACCTAATTATTATTGAATTAATTATTTTAATCAAGTAATTAATCATTAAATTATTTATTTTTTCACACTTTAAAATTTATTCAAATACCGTAATTAAATATTCTAATTATTCTATTCCACTTATTATCAGTTATTATTTTCACATTCATTTCATTTATTCTATTCTATTTGATCAAGCTATTTAAACTAATTATATTATTTTATTTAAGCTATTTGTTAAACCCAAATCTTAAATGAAACCCTAATCCATATTTAGCCTTTAAATCCCTATCATTCTAACTTAGGACACCCCTTTTAGGTTAACCGGGAGAAAAATCATTGGTGTCTAATTTAGCATCATAACATTTAAATCATATTCTAATTATCAAAGTGAGTATTTATAGCCTATTTTTTGTTTATATTTTAGGAAAATCATGTGATTCATATGCAATCATTATTATTCATTGTTATTCTGTAAGGCCCCGTTCCCGGGCACCTCACAGTTAGTCGTTCAGTGCACATGAAACATATTAATATACCTTTCGTTAAATAAACAACGGAATTACGTTCGCAAAAGCCATTCTCTATTATTAAAGGATACTGTTGTTAAGCAATACAATAATGTTCAAGTTACAAAAGATTGTTTAATTGTATTACAAAATAACAATATCATGACATAGGAATGGATGTCAGTCTTTCCCTGTCGAGTAGCTTCACCCTCGTGTCATACTCAGTAACAATTATCTGCCAACTAAAATGTATAAAAGTCAGTGTTACTGAGTGAGTTCTAGTGTTAAAAGTATTAAAATACCTTGTGTAATGTATATATATGAAAATACTCTTTTTAAAAAAAAACACATCTCTTACTCTTGCACGTGAGCACGCATTAACTATACAACAAGGTAATGCCTTCTTCTTTACTGTATGCCTTGTTTATTTCGTACTCTTTTAGCTTTATCTTTCACTGTCTATGTGGACCAATGAGCAATACCCTAAACTATGTGCGTGGGGAAACTGGTGCTGGGGCTCTCTGGTCTATGCTCTGATCACTGTATACAAGGCTGGCCCAGTCACCTAGGGCATGCTACAAAGGTCCGCCAATCTCAATTGATTGGCCCCGTGAGCACTATCAGGGTAGCTAACCCTCATCACAGTTAAGCTAATGACAACATGGTCGTGCACCTCCTATATCATTGCAAGACTTGTTAATCTTTTTAATTAAGTTCCACTTCTCTTTATTATTTCTCTTTCACTATGTTAAGGATAATACTTGCATTTATGATCATAGGCACACCACATAAATCGTACAATAATAATCACTATGATCATAGGAACAACTTATAATAATGCAAATATAATAGCAATTAAAAACCCTAAGTCAACCTTGGATCAAACTCTAATGATTCTGTTTTACTCAAAATTTCAGAAATTATTCTAAGTGTTCTAGACGCATGAGCACTATGCAGGCGCATGAGGCCTGTTCAGGTGCATGGGTATTATTTGGGCGGTTTAACACTTAGGCGTTTGGGGACATCTCAGATGCATGGGCACTATTTGGACATTTGGTCCACACTTAGGCGTCTGAGTCTAAATCTTAGACGTATGGGCTACTGTTCAGATGCATGGGCTTACACTTAGAATTTCTAAGGCAATTTCCAGACGGTTGGGGCACTGTTTGGGCGGTTGGGCCCTGTTTAGGCGTATGGGCTAACTTAGAACTTTCTAAGGCAAATTCTAGGCGGTTAGGGTACTGTTCAGGCGGTTGGGCAACCTGTTTAGCATATTCTTAACATATTATCAATCCCAATCATTTTTCTTACATGTTCTAGGCTTAATAACACTATTCTAAGTATAACTAACACATAACAACCACAAGATCATTATCATGCATAATTAGACACATACGGGTATTCAAACAACTTTTGTAAAAATAATTTTACATATATTTTCAGCCCCAAAAGTGTTTAAAACATGCAAAATTAGGGGTCTAGAAACTCACCTTAGCTATTTTCAGGTTTAAACCCTGCTCTTGAACTTCCCAGATGTTTTAACACCTAAACCCACTAAACACACACAAACGTACGTACAATAACACATATGAGCATATGACCGAGACTAGAACTATTTATAACATCACAAAACCAAGAATTCTTACAAAAAACTTCGAATTCTCCTTCTTCTTTTACAACCTCCGAAAGTTGTCTGCTCTCTCTCTAGAACAAAATGGGAAAAGTGTGCTGGCAAGAGTGGCCAGCCATGCCCACTTTTGTACCAACTTTTTGATATTTTGTCATTTTGGCACTTTTAACCATTCAACTTGGGTCTTATAGCTTTTCTTTCTTTTCTTTTACTTTTATTCCTTCCTTCATAACTTAAAAATAACCGGGTGTTACAAGTCCACCCCCTTATATAGGTTTCGTCCCCGAAACCTGTTATTCCTCAAACAGATGAGGGTAATGCCTGCCTCATCTCTTCTTCAGTCTCCCACGTAGACTCAGATCCCTTCCTGTGCTTCCATTGTAAACGCACAATAGGAATTACATTATTTCTTAACCTCTTCTTCTTACGATCAATGATTGCAACTGGCTGCTCTACATAGTTGAGCCGTTCATCCACCTCGATATCCTCTAGTGGTACAACCATGTCTTCATCAGCTAAGCACTTTCTCAAATGAGATGCATGGAATGTGGGATGAATTCCACTTAACTCATCTAGCAATTCAAGTCGATAGGCCACCTCTCCTACTCGTGCGATGATTCGGAAAGGTCCTATGTATCTCGGGCTTAGCTTACCTTATTTCCTGAATTGGATAATTCCTTTCCAAGGTGAGACCTTCAACATGACTCGTTTGCCAACCTTGAATTCTATCGGTCTTCGTCTCTTGTCAGCATACGACTTTTGTCTATCTTTTGCCGCCTTCATAAAGGCTTTGATCTTTTCCAACTTCGCATTCGTAGCTTTGATCACCTCGACACCTCCCAACTCTTTCTGCCCAATGTCTCCCCAACATACGGACGTCCTACATCTTCTATCGTATAGCATCTCATATGGTGGCATGCTAATACTGGCATGATAACTATTGTTGTAGGAGAATTCTGCTAACGGTAAGTGATCATCCCAACTTCCTCCAAAATCGATCACGCACGCTCGAAGCATGTCCTCGAGTGTCTGGATCGTCCTCTCAGACTGACCATCTATCTGAGGATGATAAGCCGTGCTAATGTGTAGCCTCGTCCCCATCACATCATGAAATCTCTTCTAGAACTTCGATGTGAATCGGGTGTCACGATCCGATACGATAGACACTGGTACGCCATGACGAGCTATAATCTCCTTGATGAACAGATCTGCCAGTCTTTCAGATGAGTACGTCTCGTGGATAGGTAGGAAGTGAGCATTCTTGGTTAGACGATCTACAATCACCCAGATAGCATCGTACCCCCTCGTCGTGTGGGGTAACTTCATAATGAAGTCCATGGTGATGTGCTCCCACTTCCATTCGGGTATATCCAACGGTTGGATCTTCCCGTAGGGCTTCTGATGCTCTGTCTTTACTTGCAAGCAAGTAAGGCGATTACTCACATACTCTACCACATCACGTTTCATTCCCGGCCACCAGTAATCTTTCTTCATGTCTTGATACATCTTGGTGGCACCGGGATGAATGGAGTATCGAGTTTTGTGAGCTTCATCCATGATTCGCCCTCGCAGATCTCCATAACAAGGGATCCACATTCGTCCAAAGCGGGTTCTAACCCCGTGGGTGTTTTCTCTCAGTTTGCGATTAAACCTCTCATTCGTTCAGTTCAACGCCTCATTCTGAAATTCTTTCACTCAAGTCATCACGTCTGAGGTCATCACTAGCTGATAAGCCTTCACCCGAATTGGCTCGGGTCTCTCCCTTCGGCTCAGGGCATCGGCCACCACGTTGGCCTTGCCCGGATGATAGTGGATCTCACAGTCCCACCACATTGGCCTTGCCCGGATGGTAGTGGATCTCACAGTCATAATCTTTGATGAGCTCTAACCACCTTCTCTGTCTTATGTTGAGATCCTTTTGCTCAAAGAAATACTTCAAGCTCTTGTGGTTAGTGAAGATGGTGCACTTCGTGTCGTATAAGTAGTGCCTCCAAATCTTCAACACGAAAACCACAACCGCTAGCTCTAAATCATGTGTAGGGTAGTTGACTTCGTGGGTTTTCAACTGTCAGGACGCGTAGGCTATCACCCTTCCACGTTGCATTAACACGCAACCTAGCCCAGAATAAGAAGCATCCGAATACACCACTAAGTCTTGACTCCCCTCGGGGAATGTCAAGACAAGAGTTTGAGTTAATCTCGTCTTTAACTCCTCAAAAGCACACTCCTATTCTTGACCCCACTCGAACATTACATCCTTGTGAGTCAATTTGGTCAATGGTGAGGCTATCTTAGAAAAGTTTTGAATAAATCTCCAGTAGTAGTCCGCCAACCCTAAGAAACTAAGAATCTCGGATGGCGTCTTTGGAGACTTCCATCGCATCACCGCCTCCACCTTTGCCGGGCCTACCATAATTCCTTCAGCATTAACAACATGACTCAAAAATTGAACCTCGCGTAACCAAAAAGCACACTTAGAGAACTTAGCATATAACTTCTCTCTCCTAAGTGTCTCCAATACCTCACGTATGTGGCCGGCATGTTCTTCTTTGCTCTTAGAATAAATCAGGATATCATCAATAAACACTATCACTGATTTATCTAGCATTGGTCGACATACTCGATTCATCAAGTCCATAAAGGCAGCTGGCGCGTTATTTAACCCAAAGGACATAACGAGAAACTCGTAGTGTCCATAACGTGTACGAAAAGCTGTCTTAGGAATGTCCTGCTCCTTCACTTTCAATTGATGGTAGCCAGATCGAAGATCTATCCTCGAGAACCAACTGGCACCCTGGACCTGATCGAACAAGTCATCAATCCTCGCTAACGGATACCGATTCTTTACCGTCAAGTTGTTCAGCTCTCGGTAGTCGATGCACATCCGCATACTACCATCCTTTTTCTTCATGAACAAGACCGGAGCACCCCAAGAAGAGATACTTGGTCAAATGAATCCCTTATCCATTAACTCCTGCAACTGTTCCATGAGTTCCTTCATCTCAGTTGGAGCTAATCGATATGGTGCTTTGGCAACGGGTTGTGTACCAACTATCAAATCAATTTGGAACTCAATTTCATGATTCGGTGGCACACCTGGTAAGTCTTCCAGGAATACGTCCGAAAAGTCACGCACCACGGTACATCGGACAGGTGTGGTGTTGACGTGTCCACATCCTTCACATAGGCCAGATAGGCACTACATCCACGTCTCATGCACTTTCCCTCCACCGCCATTGAAATCACCTTCGGGATCATAGTGACGCGATCTCCATAAATCGTCACCAAACTTCCATGAGGCGTAACTGGTTGAATCATCTTCTTACGACATACAATGTTTGCTTCATAGGTTGCTAACCAATCCATCCCTAGTACCACATCGAATCCACCTAGGGGCATCACATGTAACTTAGCAGCAAACCTATGACCTTCTAGTTCTATGGCACAGTCCTCTATCATGTCAATAATTCTAGTGGACTTACCGATAGCAGTTTCTACATCGAATGGCTCACTAATACTTCTACTACTAGCAGACAACTTAGCACAGAAAGTAGTAGAGATAAAACTCCTACTAACACCAGAATCAAATAATACAGAGGCACAAGTTTGATTTACTAGAAACATACCTTACACGACATCGGGATCCACTCTGGCCTCTTCCCGGTCATGGTGTAAGCTCTAGCACTTGCCCTCTGCCCTCCTTCCTCCGGCCTCTTCTTCGCCCCAGAGCTCTCCGCCCTCGGCTTCTTGCAGTGTTTGGTCGCGTGGCCCTCCTCGCCACAGTTATAACACTTCAGCACCCTACAATCTCTAGCGATGTGGCCGGGCTTGCCACACCTGAAGCATACATTTAGTCCCAACCTACACTCACCGGTATGCTTCCTTCTACATTTGCCACACTTCTTCGACCCCAAGGTTGACGACACCCTATGATCATCCACCTTCATCCTCTTGTTGTTTGGAGTGAGACCACCACGTCCAAACCTCTTCCCCGTTCCAGTTCTTATCACCACCACTCGTCTTCTTCACCTCTACCACTGCCTCCTCCCATTCATCATACAACCTGCCTGCCAAGTCCACCACCGATCGAAAGGTACCTGGCTAAGCTGTGATCAGATGCCTGCGAATATCAGCCAGCAGTCCCTGGATGTACCTCTTAATCTTCCATGACACCGACGTCACCTGATCCGGTACCAGCCTTGCCATTTCATTAAATTTAGTGGTGTACTATTGAGGGGTCATGGTTCCCGCTTCAAGTTGCAGGAACTCTTTCTCGATCCTGTCGAGTTCCCTGTGAGGATAGAATTCCTCGATCACTAGCTGTTTCAGCTTCTTCCATTGCATCTTCTCGATGGTTCTAGCACCCTCAGCTTGGACAATATTGTCCTACCAACACAATGCTGAGTCGACAGAAGAGTGAGTTGCGAACTTCACCTTCTGACCTTCATGACACTCACTGATTTCCAACACCGCCTCCATCTCCCTCACCCAGCGGTGAGCGGCAGCAGCATTGCCATTACCATCGAAGGTCGGGGGCTGGCACCTTTGGAACGCCCCATAACTGCATCCCTTGGGCGTCACCCCTACTACATCATCCTCCTCCTCATCAAACAATACAGTCTCAGGCTCTGGCCGTTCCTCCTCCCCTTTGCTCCCCTTGCCCGTTGATCCCTTCCTATTCCCCTTCTCCTTTCTCTCTTCGTTTCTCACAGCCCTGATGACTTCAGTCACCACAGACGGTAAAACTGTCTGCATGACCTGGTGCACTTCATCAGCAATCGCCTCCCTAGCTGAGGCGCGCAGGCTAGCATTCTCATTCTCCTCGCTTCGGCCATGAGCCTCAGGGTTCTCACGAGCCGTCTCAGGAGCCTTGGCACTACTCCTAGTCACACGTGGAAGACCTCTGCCTCTAGAAGCCTTGGAAGATTTTTGTCCAGCCATTTCCTAAATGCTATAAGATTCAAACACTAATACCGTCATTCGAGGTAACTACTCAGTTTATGTTAAGTATAGTAAGTCCCTAATAACAGTGGCTAGATGTGATTAGCCACTTACTTTACTCTTCACACCCCAAGCTTTCCTATCCTGACTACATCAGTATCTAAATCTACTAAGAACACATAAGTCAAATAGCACACACACATAATACGGTTATCATTTATAAAAGACATATCTGATGGCACGTAGCTACTCGTGCTGACAAACCTCTATCTATCCCATTTTCTGTTTAAGTTTAGGTTCTTAAAAACATTTTACCCAATTCACTTAAACTATGGCTCTGATACCAACTTGTAAGGCCCTATTCCCGGGCGCTTCACAGTTGGTCGTTAATTGCACATAAAACATATTAATATACCTTTCATTAAATAAACATCGGAATTACGTTAGCAAAAGCCATTCTCTATTATTAAAGGATACTGTTGTTAAGCAATACAATAATGTTCAAGTTATAAAAGATTGTTTAATTGCATTACAAAACAAAAATATCATGACATAGGAATGGATGTCAATCTTTCCCTGTCGAGTAGCTTCACCCTCGTGCCATCCTCAGCAACAATTACCTGTCAACTGAAAATGTATAAAAGTCAGCGTTGCTGTGTGAATTCTACTGTTAAAAGTATTAAAATACCTTGTGTAATGTATGTATATGAGAATACTCTTTTTTTTAAAACACATCTCTTACTCTTGTACGTGAGCACACATTAACTATATAACATGGTAATGCTTTCTTCTTTACTGTATGCCTTGTTTATTTTGTACTCTTTTAGCTTTACCCTTTCACTGTATATGTGGACCAATGAGCAATACCCTAAACTATGTGCATGGGGAAACTGGTGCTGGGCCTCTCTGGTCTATGCTATGATCACTGTATACAAGGCTGGCCCAGTCACCTAGGGCATGCTACAAAGGTACACCAATCTCAATTGATTGGCCCCGTTAGCACTATCAGGATAGCTAACCCGTATCATAGTTGAGCTAACAATAACATGGTCGTGCACCTCCTATATGCTTGGAAGACTTGTTAACTTTTTAATGAAGTTCCACTTCTCTTTATTATTTCTCTTTCACTATGTTAAGGATAATACTTGCATTTATAATCATAGGCACTCCACATAAATCACACAATAATAATCACCATGACCATAGAAACAACTTATAATAGTGCAAATATAATAGCAATTAAAAACCCTAAGTCAAACTTGGGTCAAACTCTAATGATTCTGTTTTACTCAAAATTTTAGAAATTATTCTAAGTGTTCAAGATGCATGAGCACTATGCAGGCGCATGAGGCCTGTTCAGGCGCATGGGCACTATTTGGGCAGTTTAACACTTAGGCGTTTAGGGACATCTCAGACGCATGGGCACTATTTGGACTTTTAGTACACACTTAGGCGTCTGAGTCTAAATCTTAGATGCATGGGCTACTGTTCAGATGCATGGGCTTACACTTAGAATTTCTAAGGTAATTTCCAGACGGTTGGGGCATTGTTTAGGTGGTTGGGCCCTGTTTAGGCGTATGGGCTAACTTAGAACTTTCTAACGCAAATTCTAGGTGGTTGGGGTACTATTCAGGCGGCTGGACAACCTGTTTAGCATATTGTTAACATATTATCAACCCCAATCATTTTTTTTACATGTTCTAGGCTTAATAACACTATTCTAAGTATAACTAACACATAACAACCACAAGATCATTATCATGCATACTTAGACACATACGGGTATTCAAACAACTTTTGTAAAAATAATTTTACATACATTTTCAGCCCCAAAAGTGTTTAAAACATGTAAATTACGGGGTCTAGAAACGCACCTTAGCTGTTTATGGTTTGAACCTTGCTCTTGAACTTCCCTGACGTTTTTAACACCTAAACCCACTAAAACACACACAAACGTACATATAATAGCACATATGAGCATATGACCGAGACTAAAACTATTTATAACATCACAAAACCAAGAATTCTTACCAAAAACTTCGAATTCTCCTTCTTCTTCTACAATCTCTGAGAGTTTTCTGCTCTCTCTCAAGAAAAAAATGGGAAAGTGTGCAGGCAAGAGTGGGCGGCCATGCCCACTTTTGTATCAACTTTTTGATATTTTATCATTTTGGCACTTTTAACCCTTCAACTTGGGTCTTATAGCTTTTCTTTCTTTTCCTTTACTTTTATTCATTCCTTCATAACTTAAAAATAACCGGGTGTTACATATTCTTTTTAAAATTTAATTTAAAATGGAATGTTATTACTTGCAATTATGTGTTCGTAGATATAATTATGCGTTCATAGTTACATAAACTAAATGTAACATAATCATTAATTCATGCAACCACGGTGACAATGATAGATCTACTAGTTTGACAAATTCACCCCATATAATTATTTGAGTGGTGATTGGAACCGGATTCACATATTTTATCACAAGGATTCGTTTATAGACCGAGTTAATTCACTCATTAGGTTTAATTATGTTTGGTTTGTCTTTTATGTTACACTATTGCATTATAAGTCTTGGCATTATCATGTGAATTAGATTGTTTTAAACATTTTAATCCATCTATATATTTAGCAAAACCTGTGTTTACTCATCACCTAATTCTTTAGCCGACTCTTTATTTTTTACATGATTTAAGGAAATGTTTTTTTAGACTAGACTATAATTGTTAGGACCGTGTACGAAGGAGTACTAACTGATTCTTACGTGAAACCAGATCAAATAGTGCAGAATCCTGTTTGATTGGCGATCCAATCAGGGAGAACGTTAATCCGATCAAAACTAACGATAAGAATACGTTAAGAATTGATTAGAATCGATCAGAAACGTTTTGTGAAGTTGGAAATGACTCTCTGGACGAACAAGCACGGCTAGGGTTGAGAATATTCGAAGTGTTTTGTTTTTCCACGAATTAAGTGGTATTTAGAGGTTACAGCTTTCATTTGTACAACTGAGCCAAGCGACTGGCTCAGTCGTGCGACTGAGTCATACGATTGGTTCATTCGGACGACTGAGTCAGTCTTATGACTCAATCGTACGATTGACTCAATCACCTGGTTCAGTCGTGGGACTGGCCCATTCGTATGGTCCAGTCGTGCGACTGAATCAGGATACTTAGTTAAACACATTCTTGAACTTCAATGGTTCAGAACTATGTCTAACAACTGTAAACCTATATAACATTGTCATGCATGCGTGTAACAATAAATAATATAAATAGATATAACATTAAACAACCAACAAACATATATAGAAGAGATTCTCATTATATTGATTAAACATTACATATGTGTTACAAGAAGAAGTTCTATTACATTTAAGCTCACTAGACTAGAACTGGGGACATGTGTACCAACAAACTCCCCCTTGGACCTAGTTCTATCTAGACTTTGACTTCTTTCTTGAACTCTTCAAATCTCTTCAGTCTCTCCTCTTTAGAAACCCCAGCATGGATATTAAGTGCAAAGCATAGACGTATGATATGCTGAAACTATAGTGCTTGCACTATATCCTGCGTGACAAAAAACAGTGGCCACTTGTACAGCGTATTGACGCCGACAAGTTGATAAGCCACATGGGGTCAAACACCCTTATTGTGTGCATTGTGCCTTCCCTTTCCAAAACGATGACAGCCTCTCCCGAGCGCCAGTCATAATACCACCACTTAAAATGTGGGGTAAAGTCCTGTGGCATCTCCCTTAGTGGAATTCGGGACATTGTGCGTGGAGGTCACCACTTCAGGACTATCTTCGGTTGACCAGTGATGGGACTCACTTCAGACCTTTTGAGGTACCTCGTAGCCTGCTGAGGCTTGAAGTTTACCCATCTAGTCCTATACTCCCTTTTCAGGGTAGCCTTAAACCAGCCAGACATCTTCTTAGGGTCAGCATATAGAAGCTTTAGTCGGGCCAGCTGGTTGAGCTCAAAACCGGGGAGAGTCTTCAGATCATGAGGGAATCTGAAGTACTCGATTCCCCTCTCCCTTTTCACCGCATACACGCCAAGGTCATCAAAATGAGCCTAAGCAATGATCTTCCCTGACACCTTCATGTTCTTCTCGACTTTATATAGATTGGTGTAGGTACTCTGAGTTGCTGTAGCACGTTGGGCTCGGACCTCAGCGAAGCAAGCCGCCCATTCAGCCTTTCGAATATCAACATCAGCGTCCGAGGCTTGGGCTTGGATTGTTGAGGCTTCTGCTCCTTTCTCCTTTTCACTGAGTTTACCCAGAATGTCACTGTCAAGAGTGTTTACAAAATCTGGAAACACGTTTCCCTCTCGATCGGTGTATTCTGGGTAGTACTGATCTGTGATGTCTTCAATTTCGATTTCTTTAACGTCATTGAGCTCGTCATCATCAAAAGTTGGAGCATCCTTAACAATTTCGTCTGGATTCAGACGAAATATTTCAGCAAACTGCTCATCAGTAAGGTCGTGAATTATTTCTCCTTCTTCAGGAGTATAACTCACTGACCTTCTGACGATCCCCTGCAGATCAAGAATCATTGTGAGTTGAGACTTGATCTATTGGAGGGGAGCAACATCATGCTCATCTTGCTAAAATCCCTTATCTGTTTAATATCAACATGCAGAGTAGCAATCATTAGTATAAACTCAAGTTAAATAAACATTAATCATTAAATATTTACATTAGTTTCATATACATTAAAAGAATAATCTAGTACAAAAGTTTAAAAATAAAACATCTAATCAATACTTTTGTCTTGGATCTGCTCGTGAGTTTCTGTAGTAGGTGATGATGGAGGAGCTGCTGTAGATCCATGGTCTTGTCTTCTTTTTGTACGTTGTTCCCGACCAGAATCAGCAGCATTTGAAGCAGAATCATCATCATTATCATCATCTTGCCCCTCCTTGGCTTGATCATCACCACTATCGTCGTCATCCTTATCACTCTCATCATCCTTATCATCATCTTCATCACCATCATCACCGTCTCCTTCCTTTATCTTCAAGGGATCAGCTTGGGACCCCTTCAGCTTCAGCAGAATCTTCTTGTTAGAAGACTCCATCTCCTCAATCTTCTGCGTAGACAGGACGTTGTGCTCCTGGAGTTGGGAGATCTGCTCAGCTTGCTGAGAAATCTGCTCAGCTTGTTGAGAAATAAGTTGAGCTTGAGAAGCATTTTCCTCCTCAAGCTGAAGTAGTCTCGCTGCCTTCTCTTCATCCGCAGCTAGCAGCTTCAGCACCATTCTGTTCAGAGCTGCTAGCTGTTCCTCCACTCCAATAGGAGGGAGGGATGAACCTGTTAGGAAGGAGGATGGACCCGCTCGGTGGCTAGTGGTGGTAGCTGTGGTGGTGGTGAATATTGGTGGTGGAATGTGAGTGGGTTATGAAGTGGGACGAATGGTAGTGGTGGGTTGTATGGTGGTGGTGGGATGTATGGTGGTGACAGGTGGTGGTATGGGTGTAGTGGTGGCTGTGGTAGTTTGGGTTGTTGAGGTAGTGGAAGTGGATGTGGTGGTGGTGAGTAGTGTCAGCCTTTGGCGCTTGGGCTTTTTCCCGTGGGGCTGAGCCATCCTTTTAAGTCTGGATCCTTTAGATCCGGATGCTCCCCCTTGGCTGCTGGGAGTGTCTGGGGTGTATGATGGGTCAGCTGTAGAACCCCAGACCCTCCCGGGCGTCCACTAACTGCCCTCATGCCGTGCTCAGTAGCCACGACCTTGCTACCCACTCTCTGGGTGAGAGGCTCTTCATCTGATACTACTTCCTCATCAGGCATAAAGCCTTGATGGAATCCCGCCGTCTCTAAACCCTCGCGTGGGGATGGTGGAGATATAACATTAGCAGCTGTAGTAGTGGTCTCCGGACCCGTATCTCCACCATCACCGCCATCATCATCGGAGTCGTCGATCGAAACTACTATCGGCTCCGTGTCTGACTCATTATTATCGTGACGCCACTTTTCCTAGCTGGCGCCACGTAATCCTCTCGGGCTAGATGCCCAAACAGTCATCTGACAGGGGGTTTCACCTTCTTCCCCCTGTACACCTTCATCTTGCCTAAGGTGGTATCATCCATCACCTCAAGCACAACGGCGTCTTCCTTCTCCTTTGGCAGCATCGGGAGCTTCTGGTCAATGATCATCTGCATGAAGCGAGGGTACATGCAGAAGCTCTCCTTGCCCTTAGCCTCTATGTTCTCCCCTAAATAAGTGAAGATCATCCGCGAAAAGCTGAACGGGTGGTTCAGCACCAACGCAACATATGCGTTCTGCATCTGCTCAGATAATTCATCAAAGTCTCCTTTCCTTGAGGCAATGCACCTGAGCAGCACGTGGGCCAAGTACTTGAATTGGGGGCACAGGTTGCTTTTGTTGAGCATACATGCGTTGATGTCCCCCGAGTACTTTGCCCGCAGAAAGCAGCCTCGAACTGTCAGTGGGTGAAGACGTGTGAGACAGTCACCATCATCACCCAACTCTAAGACTGTCCTTAGATCTTCCTCGGTGATCTCTATGGCCTGACCAAGGATAGAGCTCCTGATATAGTAGGGCTCCACAGATCTATCTACAGCGGCATTCTCCTAGAATGCCTGTTGTAAGGAGCGATACGGAGTGCAAGGAGTAGATATAGCTCTGAAGATCCTCGATCTCCGTAAGAATGAGATGATGCCCGCAAACTCCGCTGCGTTTCTGGAGGTCAGATCCAGATGAGCGCAAATATTATGTTTTGTGCTTATGATCCAACGACTTGCCATCTGTCACACAATGTAAATAAACGTTAGTGCATGTTGAGGATAGCTAATTTCAGTCAAAGAACTTTAAACTTTGGTTTAATCGTGCGACTGAACAAACGACTGAGTTCCAGTCATGCGATTGAACTGTGCGACTGAGATTTAGTCGTACGATTGAGTTCATGCGTACGACTGAGTCATGCGATTGGACTCAGTCGCATGTCTTCTCATACGTGTATCTCAATCGTGCGTCTGAACTCATTCGCAAGGTTTAGTCGTACGATTGAGTCATTCGTCCATCTCAGTCGTACGATTGAGACAATCGGATGGCTCAGTCGTACGATTGAAGTTCATCAGCATGTCCAGTCGTTCATTCGACTGTTTGTCCATTCAAATTTGTGTTTTGAGCTATACTTGATGTTAAACGTCGAACTTAGGCTCAATACACTCAGAAACATCCGACTAAGCATCTTTTACCATTAATTTGATCTTTAACTTCAGTTTAAATGGTTTATTTGTCGGTTTAAGTCTCGGTTACTATTAGGTCAAAATGTGGGTGATTCTCGATGTCTATTGCCGGTTTAAACGTTGATGCAACTTTATTATTACCTGTATAATTGATAACCACCGTTAGAAAGCAGTAATATCCGTTAAATCGGGATTTTAGAAATTTTGGCAGAGTCTCGACGTTTCGTGCGAATTAGGGGCGATTTGGGAGAATGGACGACTGAGGCCGATTCGACCTGTATATATACTAGGGCAACTCCCAGTCGTGCGACTGAGCCCTGTCGTATATGTCAGTCATACGACTGAGCCTAGTCGCATGAGTGAGTCGTGCGACTGAGCTTCAGTCGTACGATTCACCCAATCGCTTACCTTCAATCGTACGATTGAGGTTCATTCAGACGTTTGACACAGTCGGTCACCTCCAATCGTGCGATTGGACTCATTCGCATGGTCCAATCGTACGATTTGACTCATTCGTATTCTCCAATCGTACGACTGGACCATCCTTATGGTTTAGTCGTGCGAATGCGCAATACTTGTGACATTCTGACCATTTTACCATAACGACCCTCAGTTCGGTTTAACCATAGATAAACATTATGAGCAATTTGATCATCTCAGACATGATCCATTTATCCACCCGATCATCTCAGACATGATCCATTTATCCACCCGATCATCTCAGACATGATCCATTTATCCATCCGATCATCTCAGACATGATCCATTTATCCACCCGATCATCTCAGACATGATCCTTTTACCTTTTCAGAAACAATTCATTATAGAATAAACGTTAAGTTCATTTAGTGACATTTTCTGCAATGAGCAGCATAGCACAGTCCGACACTGATACACTTAACAAATAAAATAAAATACTAAACTAAATAACAAAACAAAATGTTTTTGTGATTTTGTTAGGGTTGGGTAGATAAGCCTATTAGCATTAACATCCTTTTCAAGACAGATTCATCCGGAATCAGACATGCATAAACTAAATTACTTGGAACCTTTTATATTTAATGAAAAGGAATCAACATATTTACATATCACAGTGTTCCATTAATCTAGGACGTCTAAGTTCTAACTGGGAATCATGCTTGATATGATACGTAACTCACTTTGATAATCAACCTCAGTCGGTGCATCCACGATGATTGTCGGTATACTTGTCCCTTTAAATCTATACACAGACTTTTGACACACATTGGTAATGGATTAAGTTATATTATTTCAACCAACATTTGTGGATCCCACGCTTATATGGTAATCAATATTCCTCAGGAGACATTTGAGCGGTCTACGGGTATTTTGACAAGAAGAGACTATTCTTAGAACTTTCAAAGAGAAGCCAAGCCTCAGGTCAGTGCCATCGCACAGCAGAGAGGCGGCAAATAACAATGAATTCTAGAATATGTAGGTTATGCTTATCCTCAGGTCAGTGCCATCGCACAGCAGAGAGGCACACAACCTATCTCCTTGTAAGAGCATTTCTTATTTTCTTTTTCACATAACGCACCAACAACATAAGTTATCAGCTTGATTGCGCTTGTATTCCTATTTTTTTATACTTTGCTCTTTTTGTGGTCACTCGCACACCTTTGGTGGCGTTTATTTGCTCGTTATCCCTTATAGGAAATAACTGATTGTGTTAACCGGTGATAAGATGGGACCCCACAGTCGGTTGAACCATTTAGTTTAGATTGAGTTCACCAATGACGTCTACTCGTCTATTGTGTTGAATCTACCGACACATCGTATAGTGAACTAGCACCTCCCTAGATCAACTTTCTCCGTGTAATTACAGTAACACACAAGCTACCTATCATTTTCCCAATCTTGTTAGACTTAGAATCCTCTGACTAACAATTTTCTGTAAGGCCCCATTCCCGGGCACCTTACGGTTGGTCGTCATCACCCATAAAACATACATTTAATATAACTTAATAAAAATCTTGCAGCGGAAACTTTGAATTTACTATAAATGCTTTTGCAAAGTAATACAACACCCATTACAAAATATCGTTTGTTTGCATTACAATACAAAAACATTAACAAAAGAATGTCATCCTAAAAGAGCTGAGTAGCCGCCTCGTGCCATCCTCAGCAACACTACCTGCCAACTGGAAAACACATAAAAGTCAGCGTTGCTGAGTGAGTTCTAGTTTTATAATAAAACATACTTTTACTTATTTATAAGTATCCTTTCGTGCATGCGTTCATACATCATACGTACACAGAGATAATATTCGCTATTATCTTCATCATTCGTTATTCATCGTTATCTTTAACTTCTCGTATGGATTCTGTCAGGCTTTACCCACTTCATAGCACTTGGCTATGATTACTGTGGTCGAATGACAAGAATCCCGTTCATACTTACTTGCACATTGAAAGGTGAATTGTACCAATACCATATGCTACACCCCGATCGTTATTAGCTACCGGGCCGAAGTCAACATATGAACAACAAAACGTATGCCACGGTACTAGAGGTAAGCGGTAGAGGTACCATGACCATGGTCAATCACAAAGAAGGACCAATCGCGTTATTCAATGCTTGCAAGACATAATTCATTCGTTCATTAATGCATGTATTCATCATCATTCTTCTTTTCGTTCATTCGTTAATACATGCATTCATCATCATGTTCCTCTTTCATTATCTTTCACTTTACGTTACATAATACTTCATTAGTTCATTCTCGTTATTCGTAAAGTTTCGGAAAGATAAGCATACATAATTTCAAGGAACATACACACTCATCATACATTCATCATCATACATTCATCATCATACATAGCATCATACATACGTAATCATACATAGCATCATCAGTAATAATAAGGGTTAATCATAATCATCATTACATGCATGAAACATCATCATTTATTAACCCTAGTCAACCCTGGTCAAAACCTCGAACTTCGGATTTGCAGGAAATTTCTGTAAAAATTCTAAGTGTTCTGGACGTTTGAGCCCTGTTAGGCGTATAAGCCCCCTGGGCGTATGAGCCCTGTTAGGCGTAAGAGCACTGCTGGGCGTATGAGCCCTATTGGACTTTTCATCCTATACTTAGAGTAATCATCTGGTCATACGACCACCCTGTTGGTCGTATGAGTCCTATTGGACTCTTCAACACTTAGAAAAATCTCCTGGTCATACGACCACACTGTTAGTCGTATGAGTCCTATTGGACTCTTCAACACACTTAGAAAAATCACCTGGTCATACGACCACACTGTTGGTCGTATGAGTCCTATTGGACTCTTCAACACACTTAGAAAAATCACCTGGTCATACGACCACACTGTTGGTCGTATGAGTCCTATTGGACTCTTCAACACACTTAGACAAATCACCTGGTCATACGACCACACTGTTGGACGTATTAGCAACCTGGACATGTATCTAATTCATATTCCAAATCCCAAACATCATAATGCCTAGTTCTAAACATGCTCACATGATTCTAGGCAAAACATAACATAAACACATACATTCATACATTCAATCATACGGGTATAAAATCCAAGTTTTATACAAACATACTTACATGCATTTTCCAGTCCCAAGGCATTTAGAAACGGGTAAAAAGGGGTCTAGAACTCACCTTAGTTTGTCTTCGGGTTTTGGATGCCCTTTCTTAACTTCCCAGTCGTTTCTACACCTAAAACACACACACACAGTGCAACCCGAACACAAACACACACATAAGAACATGCATTTCTCGGTTTCTTAGCCCAAACACAACTTAAAAACATCAATTCTTACCTTGAATCCGATTTCTTCTTCTTTCTCTCTCTAAGAATCGAAGTCCCTGCTGTTTCTCTCTCTAAAAACCGATGCAAAGAAATGTGCAGGGGTTATGGGCGGCCATGCCTCCCTTTTGTACAAAATAAATAACAACTTTGCCCATTTGGCACTTTTGGTCCCTCCTTTTTAGTTGACTTTTATTTTCTTTCCTTTTCTTCCTTTTTCTTTTATTTCTTGCTAAAAATACGGGTGTTACAAGTCCACCCCCCTTATATAGGTTTCGTCCCCGAAACCTGTTATTCCTCAAACAGATGTGGGTAGTGATGTCTCATTTCTTCTTCAGTCTCCCACGTAGACTCGGATCCCTTCCTGTGCTTCCACTGTACACGCACAAGAGGAACCACTTTATTCCTCAACCTCTTCTCCTTACGATCAATGATTGCCACTGGTTGCTCAACGTAATTGAGCCGTTCGTCTACTTCAATATCCTCCAGTGGTACAACCATGCCTTCATCAGCTAAGCATTTTCTCAGATGAGATACATGGAATGTAGGATGAATTCCACTTAACTCATCTGGCAATTCAAGTCGATAG
Organism: Flaveria linearis; assembly: GCA_024085815.1. NCBI lineage: Eukaryota > Viridiplantae > Streptophyta > Magnoliopsida > Asterales > Asteraceae > Flaveria > Flaveria linearis. Next base: position 35,558,224 of record CM044006.1, read on the forward strand.
GCCACCTCTCCTACCCGTGCGATAATTCGGAAAGGTCCTATGTATCTCGGGCTTAGCTTACCTCTTTTCCTGAATCTAATAATTCCTTTCCAAGGTGAGACCTTCAACATAACTCGGTCACCAACCTTGAACTCTATCGGTCTTCGCCTCTTGTCAGCATACGACTTTTGCCTATCTTTTGCCGCCTTCATGAAGGCTTTGATCTTTTCTAATTTCTCAGTCGTTGCTTCAATCACCTCAACACCTCCCAGTTCTTTCTGCCCAATGTCTCCCCAACATACGGGCGTCCTACATCTCCTACCGTATAGCATCTCGTAAGGTGGCATGCCAATGCTGGCATGATAACTGTTGTTGTACGAGAATTCTGCTAACGGCAGGTGGTCGTCCCAACTTCCTCCAAAATCGATCACGCACGCCCGAAGCATGTCCTCGAGGGTTTGGATCGTCCTCTCAGACTGACCGTCTGTCTGAGGGTGATATGTTGTACTGATGTGTAGTCTCGTCCCCATTGCATCATGAAATCTTTTCCAAAACTTGGAGGTAAACCGGGTGTCACGATGAGACACAATGGACACCGGTACACCATGACGAGCTACAATTTCTTTGATGAACAGATCCGCCAATCTCTCGGTTGAGTACGTTTCACGGATCGGTAGGAAGTGGGCACTCTTTGTCAAACGGTCCACTATCACCCATATGGCATCATACCCTTTAGGGGTACGTGGTAATTTCGTGATGAAATCCATGGTGATGTGTTCCCACTTCCACTCGGGTATATCCAACGGTTGGATCTTCCCGTAGGGCTTCTGGTGTTCCGCCTTCACTTGTAAGCAAGTCAAGCACTTACTTACGTACTCCACTACGTCGCGTTTCATACCCGGCCACCAATAGTCTTTCTTCATATCGTGGTACATTTTGGTAGCACCGGGGTGAATGGAGTATCGGGTCTTATGGGCCTCGTCCATAATTCTACCACGTAGATCCCCGTATCAAGGAATCCACATTCGCCCAAATCGGGTCTTAACACCAAGAGTGTTCTCACCCAATTCCGTAACTAGGCCTCTCATCCTTTCGGAGTTAAGACGATCTTCTTTCAAAGCCTCGTCTTGGAACTCCTTAACCTGTGTCATCACATCGGGGGTCATGATCAGCTGATAAGCCTTCACCCGGATCGGCTCAGGCCTTTCTTTTCGGCTAAGGGCATCAGCCACCATTGGCTTTGCCCGGGTGGTAATGGATCTCACAATCATAATCTTTTATCAGCTCCATCCACCTCCTCTGCCTCATGTTTTGGTCCTTCTGCTCGAAGAAGTACTTCAAGCTTTTGTGGTCAGTGAAGATTGTGCACTTCGTCCCGTATAGATAGTGCCACCAAATCTTCAACGCAAAAACCACCGCGGCTAATTCTAGATTGTGTGTGGGATAGTTGACTTCGTGGGTCTTCAGCTGTCGAGATGCGTAGGCTATCACCTTTCCACGTTGCATCAACACACAACCTAGCCCAGAATAAGATGCATCCGAATAGACCACTAAGTCTTCATTTCCCTCGGGCAAAGTCAAAACAGGAGCTTGTGTTAGTCTTGCCTTCAACTCCTCAAAAGCCGTCTCCTGTTCTTGACCCCACACGAATTTCACGTCCTTACGAGTCAATTTTGTCAAAGGTGAGGCTATCTTTGAAAAGTCTTGAATAAATCTCCTATAATAGCCCGCCAACCCCAAGAAGCTACGAATCTCGGATGGCGTCTTTGGTGATTTCCATTGCATCACAGCCTCAACCTTTGCTGGGTCCACCATGATTCCCTCTGCATTTACCACGTGACCCAGAAATTGCACCTCGCGTAGCCAGAAAGCACATTTGGAGAACTTAGCATACAGTTTCTCCCTTCTCAAAGTCTCCAATACTTCCCGAATGTGACCGGCATGCTCTTCTTCGCTCCTCGAATAAATCAGGATATCATCGATGAACACAATTACTGATTTATCTAACATTGGCCGACACACTCGGTTCATCAAGTCCATAAAAGCAGCTGGTGCGTTAGTTAGACCAAATGACATAACGAGAAACTCATAGTGTCCATAACGCGTACGGAAAGCTGTTTTAGGAATGTCCTGCTCCTTTACCTTCAATTGATGGTAGCCAGATCGAAGATCTATCCTCGAGAACCGACTGGCACCCTGGAGCTGGTCGAACAAGTCATCGATCCTCGGTAACGGATACCGATTCTTTATGGTCAACTTGTTCAATTCATGGTAGTCGATACACATTCTCATGCTACCGTCCTTCTTTTTCACAAATAAGACCGGAGCACCCCAAGGAGAGATACTCGGTCTAATAAAGCCCTTGTCAAGCAACTCCTGCAGTTGCTCCATCAACTCTTTCATCTCCGTCGGAGCTAATCGATAAGGTGCCTTGGCGACAGGTTGGGCACCGGGTATTAAGTCAATTTGAAATTCAATTTCGCGGTCAGGTGGCAATCCCGATAAGTCTTCCGGGAACACATCTGGAAACTCGCACGCAACCGTAACGTCGGATAGTTATGGTGTTGGCGTTTCCACATCCTTCACATAACATAGGTAGGCGCTGCACCCACGCCTCATGCACTTCCCTGCCACCGCCATCGAAATCACCTTCGGAATCACCGTTACCCGATCACCGTATATGGTCACCAGACTTCCGTCAGATGCCGTCAATCTAATCACCTTCTTTCGACATACGATATTCGCTTCATAGGTTGCTAACCAATCCATCCCTAGTACTACATCAAATCCACCTAGGGGCATCACATGTAATCTAGCAGCAAACCTATGACCTTCTAATTCTATGGTACAGTCCTCTATCACATCAGTAACTCTAGTGGACCTACCAATAGCAGTTTCTACATAAAAAGGCTCACTAATGCATTTACTACTAACAGGCAATTTAGCACAGAAAGTAGCAGAAATGAAACTCCTACTAGCACCAGAGTCAAATAACACAGAAGCAAGAGTTTGATTTACTAGAAACGTACCTGACACCACATCGGGGTCCGTCCTAGCCTCTTCCTGCGTCATAGTGAAAGCCCTGGCGCTTGCTCTCGGACCTTCACTTCCCGTCTTCTTTACCCCTGAAGCCTCAGCCCTCGGCTTCTTACAGTCCCTGCTCATATGACCACTTTCTCCACAGTTAAAGCACTTGCCCATCCGGCAATCTTTTGATATGTGCCCTGTCTTCCCGCACTTAAAGCAGAGGTTGGATCCCCATTTGCACTCCCCTGAGTGCTCCTTTCCACACTTACCACACTTCCTCACCCCAGCTCTAGACACGACCACACGATGGTCATCCACTCTCGCCTTCTTGTTGTTCGTCGAAGTATCACCCCGACCAAATCTCTTCCCCTGCTAGTTCTTCTCTCCACTTCCTTTCTTGCTACCCTCAGGCTTTACCAACGCAGCCCGTTCATCGAATAACCTTCCCGCCAAATCCACTGCCGACCTGAAAGTGCTTGGTCGGGCAGAAATCAAGTGCCAACGAATTTCAGCTGCCAGCCCCTGAATATACCGGTTGATCTTTCGAGACACCGGCGTCACCTGCTCCGGCACCAACAGCGCCAATTCGTTAAACTTGGTGGTATATTGTTGGTGGGTCATCGTCCCCGCCTCTAACTGCAGGAACTCTCTCTCAATTCTATCCATTTCCCGACGAGGACTGAATTCCTCGATCACCAGCCTTTTTAACTCAGCCCACTTCATCTTCCCTATAGCCCTGCTACCCTCGGCTTGGACTATATTTTTCCACCAGCATAAAGCCGACCCTGTGAAAGAGTGGGTAGCAAACTTCACCTTCTTGTCCTCCTGGCAATCACTAATATCGAGGACAGCTTCCATTTCCATCACCCACTGGTGAGCATCAGTAGCAGTACGAGAACCATCAAAAGTTGGGGGCTTGCACCTCATGAATGCCCCGTAGTTACAACCCCGGGCTGTCTCCCGTAACTGTTCTTCTTCCTCTTCCTCTTCATCATCGGATAATACTGTTTCTGCTTCTGTCTGTTGCTGTCTACCTGAGGACCGATTCCTCCCTCGTCTCTCATCATTACGTACTGCCTTTATCACCTCGGTCACTACAGACGGTAAGATCGTCTGCATGACCTGGTGTACTTCCTCGACCACTGCCTCTTTTACCGAGGCTCTCAAATTCGCGCTTTCGTCTGCCTCCTCCTGATGAGGAGTCTCGTTTTCCTCATGAACTACTTTCTCTGTCCTAAGTCTTCCACGCGTGTTACGCGGTTCATCACCACGTCCACCGCCACGGGAAGCTTTAGATGATCTACCACCGACCATCTTCTATCACACTGGAAGATTTAAACACCAACACGGTCATTCAAGGAAATAGCTCAGTTTATGTCAAGTATAGTAAGTCCCTAATTACAGTGGCCAGTTGTGATTAGCCACTTACTTTACTCTTCACACCCCGAGCATTACCTGTCCTGACTACATCAGTATCTAAGTCTAACAGTACATATAAACACATATCATGCGCACGTAATCATGATTAACTTTAATAAAAATACCTGATGGCACACAGCTACTCAGATGGCATTCTCTTCCTTTCTGTCCCATTTTCAGTTTAAGTTTAGGTTTATTTTAAAAATTTTACCCATTTCACTTAAACTTTGGCTCTGATACCAACTTGTAAGGCCCCGTTCCCGGGCACCTTACGGTTGGTCGTCATCACCCATAAAACATACATTTAATATAACTTAATAAAAATCTTGCAGCGGAAACTTTGAATTTACTATAAATGCTTTTGCAAAGTAATACAACACCCATTACAAAATATCGTTTGTTTGCATTACAATACAAAAACATTAACAAAAGAATGTCATCCCAAAAGAGCTGAGTAGCCGCCTCGTGCCATCCTCAGCAACACTACCTGCCAACTGGAAAACACATAAAAGTCAGCGTTGCTGAGTGAGTTCTAGTTTTATAATAAAACATACTTTTACTTATTTATAAGTATCCTTTCGTGCATGCGTTCATACATCATACGTACACAGAGATAATATTCGTTATTATCTTCATCATTCGTTATTCATCGTTAACTTTAACTTCTCGTATGGATTCTGTCAGGCTTTACCCACTTCATAGCACTTGGCTATGATTACTGTGGTCGAATGACAAGAATCCCGTTCATACTTACTTGCACATTGAAAGGTGAATTGTACCAATACCATATGCTACACCCCGATCGTTATTAGCTACCGGGCCGAAGTCAACATATGAACAACAAAACGTATGCCACGGTACTAGAGGTAAGCGGTAGAGGTACCATGACCATGGTCAATCACAAAGAAGGACCAATCGCGTTATTCAATGCTTGCAAGACATAATTCATTCGTTCATTAATGCATGTATTCATCATCATTCTTCTTTTCGTTCATTCGTTAATACATGCATTCATCATCATGTTCCTCTTTCATTATCTTTCACTTTACGTTACATAATACTTCATTAGTTCATTCTCGTTATTCGTAAAGTTTCGGAAAGATAAGCATACATAATTTCAAGGAACATACACACTCATCATACATTCATCATCATACATTCATCATCATACATAGCATCATACATACGTAATCATACATAGCATCATTAGTAATAATAAGGGTTAATCATAGTCATCATTACATGCATGAAACATCATCATTTATTAACCCTAGTCAACCCTGGTCAAAACCTCGAACTTCGGATTTGCAGGAAATTTCTGTAAAAATTCTAAGTGTTCTGGACGTTTGAGCCCTGTTAGGCGTATAAGCCCCCTGGGCGTATGAGCCCTGTTAGGCGTAAGAGCACTGCTGGGCGTATGAGCCCTATTGGACTTTTCATCCTATACTTAGAGTAATCATCTGGTCATACGACCACCCTGTTGGTCGTATGAGTCCTATTGGACTCTTCAACACTTAGAAAAATCTCCTGGTCATACGACCACACTGTTGGTCGTATGAGTCCTATTGGACTCTTCAACACACTTAGAAAAATCACCTGGTCATACGACCACACTGTTGGTCGTATGAGTCCTATTGGACTCTTCAACACACTTAGAAAAATCACCTGGTCATACGACCACACTGTTGGTCGTATGAGTCCTATTGGACTCTTCAACACACTTAGAAAAATCACCTGGTCATACGACCACACTGTTGGACGTATTAGCAACCTGGACATGTATCTAATTCATATTCCAAATCCCAAACATCATAATGCCTAGTTCTAAACATGCTCACATGATTCTAGGCAAAACTTAACATAAACACATACATTCATACATTCAATCATACGGGTATAAAATCCAAGTTTTATACAAACATACTTACATGCATTTTCCAGCCCCAAGGCATTTAGAAACGGGTAAAAAGGGGTCTAGAACTCACCTTAGTTTGTCTTCGGGTTTTGGATGCCCTTTCTTAACTTCCCAGTCGTTTCTACACCTAAAAGTCACACCTACACACAGTGCAACCCGAACACAAACACACACATAAGAACATGCATTTCTCGGTTTCTTAGCCCAAACACAACTTAAAAACATCAATTCTTACCTTGAATCCGATTTCTTCTTCTTTCTCTCTCTAAGAATCGAAGTCCCTGCTGTTTCTCTCTCTAAAAACCGATGCAAAGAAATGTGCAGGGGTTATGGGCGGCCATGCCTCCCTTTTGTACAAAATAAATAACAACTTTGCCCATTTGGCACTTTTGGTCCCTCCTTTTTAGTTGACTTTTATTTTCTTTCCTTTTCTTCCTTTTTCTTTTATTTCTTGCTAAAAAATACGGGTGTTACATTTTCTGTGATTTAATGAAACTAAAATTCTAAACAATGTAAAATCTTTTTGGTGTTCCAAGTAGCTAGATGCCTGTGTACTATCATTTTCCATTGTCGAATTACAGTCTTGTCTATTTTGTTTTTGCCTTTTAGATTATCTGCCTTTCCCTTTTTTTGAGTAAATAACTATTGAAATTAACCTAATCTCCCCCTAATATTCTAAAACAGAAAATCTTTTTATGTTTTTGGATTTTTTATAAAGCAAGGAAATTAAAAAAATAAAATAAACGAAAGACAGAACTAGTGTCAGACTATGCATCTGTGTCTTCAGAGATAATGTTACTTTTCTTTTTCACGCCGTTGACCTCTAACAAGTAGAAAAATCTGGGTTTATCAAACGGTTTAGTGTAGAGGTCAGCGCGTTGAAAATCCGTGTTTATTTTTACCACATCAATTAATTGTTTTTCATAGCAGTCGCATATGAAATGATACTTTATGCCAATGTGTTTAGTCTTAGGGTGTTGAACCGGATTTTTAGTTACAGCTATGGTAGCAGAGTTATCAACATAAGTAGGGGTGTTAGAAAATTTTAAACCGTAGTCCCGCATTTGCTGTTGGATCCAGATAATCTGAGAGTAGCAGTTTGTAGCAGCAACATATTCAGCTTGGCAAGTTGATAAGGCAACCGAGGTCTGCTTCTTGCATTGCCACGTGACTAAACGCCTTCCAAAAAACTGACACCCTTCTGATGTAGACTTGAAATTCATTTTGCAGCCACCATAGTCTGAATCACTATATGCAGTGAGCTCAAAGTCATCGTCATGAGGATACCACAACCCCAGTGTTGGTGTACCCTTTAAATAACGGAAGATTCGTTTCACCCCAATCAGATGATTTACTTTTGGTTTTGCTTGATATATGGAGCATAAACATGTGGCATACATGATATCTGGACGGGAGGCAGTGAGGTACATTAGAGATCCGATCATTCCACGATACATAGTGGCATCCACCAAATCCCCATTCTCATCAGGAGCCACATTATGATTTGTGGCAAGAGGGGTACTGGCAGCTGTGACATTTTCCATATCAAAGTGACGAAGAATGTCTCTGACATACTTAGTCTGATGCAGAAAAATACCGGTAGGTGTCTGATCCACCTGTAATCCTAGGAAGAACTTCATTTCTCCCATGGCACTCATTTCAAACTCTGCCTTCATCACAGATTCGAATTCTTTGGACAACTCTTCGTTTTTGGAACCGAAGATGATGTCATCCACATAGATCTGCACCATAAGTAAATCACCATCCTTTTCTTTAATGAACAACGTGCAGTCAATCACACCCCTGCGAAAGCCGTGTTTCACCAGATGGGTGGAGAGCTTCTCATACCAGGCTCGAGGAGCCTGATGTAGCCCATACAGAGCCTTGTCTAACTTGTAGACTCTGTCCCGATGATAAGGATCCTTGAATCCCTCGGGTTGACTGACGTATACTTCCTCACGAATTTCCCCATGAAGGAATGCACTCTTCACATCCAGTTGATAAACTTTGATCTTCATGTATGATACGTAGGAAAGAAATATCCGAATTGCTTCCATTCGTGCCACTGGTGCAAACACTTCATTGTAGTCGACGCCCTCGACTTGTCTGAATCCTTGAACAACCAAACGTGCCTTGTTTCTGATAACAACACCTTGGTCGTCTTTCTTGCACTTCAGTACCCATTTGGTACCAATCACTTTCACGCCTTTTGGCCTGTCAACCAATGTCCACACTCCAAGCTTCTTGAACTGTAGTAGCTCCTCTTGCATAGCGTTGACCCAGGCCTCATCCTTCAGGGCATAACTTACGTGTTTGGGTTCAATTTGAGAAACAAAACATCTGAAAGCCCCATCATTCACGTAGCCCTTTTCCATTATTGCAGCGTAGTCAGCAGAATATAACCGATTTCTTGTCTGCACGCCGGAGTGGAGATCACCAATGATAGCATCCAGCGGATGATTCGTACTGATCCTAGTCATGGGTGTTATAGGAACAACAACTTCAGAATCTAGATTGGTGAGTGGAGGTTCAGTATCCGTATTTCCAGATGTATGTTCAGCAGCTAAAGAGCTTCCGTCTTGATCAACATTTGGTGCTTGGCCTGTTTCAGTTGCTTCTTCATCATCTGATGAATCATCACTTTCATCTTGTTCAGCTGTGGCAGATCCTGATGAAACACTCGCAAGTGTTGTATTGCTAGTATCCAGATTTGGTGTGTTTAGAACATCATGCATCATCTGAGTAGCAATATCTTCATCCGAATCTAACTGAGTAAGATTGAACGTTTTGAAAAAGCCATCGTAGTCAAAGAATGACGATGGACCTTTTCCAACTGGGGGGATGGTGAAACGTTAAACGTCAATATTGCACCATACTTATACCTGACCACTAGAGTTGTTGTAAACTCGTTTGTCTGGTATACTATATCCCAGAAAGATCCCCAAAGATCCCCTGATCTGCCTTTTCATTAAACTTGCCGTCTTGAGTTTTCTTCAGTAGCGTACAAGGAGCGCCGAATGGTTCCAGATACTCCAGATTAGGTTTACGCTTCTGTAGCAACTCATAGCAAGTCTTCCCATGCTTCTTCACTACTGACACACGATTGAATGTGTAGCATGCATTGGCAACAGCTTCGTTCCAGAACTGCACTGGCAACTTTGAATCTGCCAACATAGTCCGGGCGGTCTCGATCAAGCTCCTGTTTTTCCGCTCAGCAACTCCATTCATCTGTGGTGTGTATGCAGAAGTGAATTGATGAACAATTCCCTTTTCCTTGCAGAAAGCGTCCATCCACTAATTCTTAAACTCTGTTCCATTGTCTGAGCGAATCTTCCTAGCCTTCAGCTTGTATAGGGACTCCAGTGTTGTCACGAGTACCTTGAATGACTCAAAGGTTTCTAACTTTGCTTTCAGAAACATCACCCAAGAGAACCGTGAGTAGTCATCAGTGACTACAAAGCAGTACCAGTCTCCGGCGATACTCTTCGTGCTGACTGGACCGAATAGGTCCATGTGCAATAGCTCCAGGGGCATCTCGATAGAATTGACTTGCTTGGTCTTGTGAGATTTCCTGGTCTGCTTTCCCTTCTTGCATGAGATACAAAAATCAGGAAGTCTGAAGTTCTTTACAGGAACTCCATCAACTAAGTTGTTATGAATCAGATGATTCATCTTCCTGTGATTAATGTGTCCCATTCTCCTGTGCCAAGAGATGGAGTCCTTCTCTGTAGCTTTAGACAAGAAACATTGAATAGTAGAAGCACTAGTAGAAGCATTAGACATATCTAGAACATACAAGTCATTATATCTAGATGCTCACATTAATACCTGCTCCTCTGAGATTTCCATCTCTTTCTTCAGAATGTAACAATTTCGATTGTCAAACATAACTTTGAAGCCCTTTTCACAAATCTAAGACATAGAAAGAAGATTGTTTTCTAATTACTGAACAAAATTAACTTTGTCGAACCTTACCTTTGCATTACCTACTTCTCCCTGAGCGGTAATATATCCTCCTTTGTCTCCAGCAAAAGAAACGTGTCCCCCTTTAATTTGTTTGACATTGTAAAGGAGGGACTGATTCCCGTCATGTGCCTGGAAGCTCCGCTATCTACTATCCAAGTATTGGTAGAAGCACTATAGCGGACACCCTACACACAATAGAAAATGATTAGTTAAGGAGGGGGACCCAAGTCTTGACTAGCTTGGGTTTCCCAGAGGCATCAACCATAATGAACTCGACCCGCTGTCCTTTCTCAGTGGGTGGTACATCAACTTTCAACTTGTCCTTGCTCTCAGACACATCAGTTGTTTTGGCTTTCCACAAACCATCCCTGTGAAAGGATTGTTTGTGGTAAACCGTAGACTGATTTACAGTTTGAACTTTTGGTTTAGTTTCAAAAACAGGTTTTACCTCAGGCATCACAGACTTGCCAGTGGCTTGTCTGTGTTGCTTTTGGTGCGGAGGAGATGGAAACGACCTAGAAGGTGTTTTAGACCTAATAGGAGTTTTTGATCTAATAGGAGTCTTAGATCTTTGTTTTGAAACTTGTTTGACTTTGTTGTTTAGCTCAATTTTAATCTTTGGTGTCTGATAGCGAGGACAGTTTGAAGAGATGTGACCGCGCTGTCCACAAGTATAGCAAGACCTCCTTTCAACAGGACTAGAGGATCTCTTATGGGGCGGTGAGTAAACTTCGGGTACTTCCTTTTTGGTCTCACTTCTAAGATTTTCACCTTCCTTGACAAATTTAACTTGTTTAACATTATGTGTGTTTTGTCTTAGAAGATGGTGGTTATCTTGCTTAACCGGTTTAGTTAGAGTGGTTTTGGAAATCTTGGGTTGTGTGGTTGCAGATTTTGGACCCAACCCAAGAGATGCTTGAACATTCTCTTCCACCCTGTTTTCAGTGATTGTTGTACCATTTGTGCCTGATGTTGATGCTTTCTGGTCAGTAGCCGGAGGGGCAGAATTAACTGCTATGTCTGGATTGCTGACCAGAGGAGTTGTCACCACATGATCCTTTATTGGGTTATTATTAATTGGACGTTGTTTGGTGTTCAAAAGGATCTCATGTGGTGGAGGCACAACCTTATATCCCAAACCTTCCCCGTTGTTGCGTTCTTTAACCAAGTTTTTCAAAATATGTGAGGAACTAGCTAGACTATGGAGTTTTTGTTTCAAAGATTCGTTTTCAACTTGTAAAATCGCTCGTTCCTTTTTAGTTTCTTCGATTGTTTTTAAGTAAAACTTGATATCATTTTCTTGGTTAAATGCAACAATCTCAGTTTCTTTTAACTGTTTCTTTAAAGCTTCAACTTTTTCCTTATAGCTGTTTTCATTTTGTTTTAAGATTCTGTTTGCCTCAGTGCACAATTTTAAATCATTTACTAAGTTATCATTGTGATCTAATAACCTAGCAAATTTCAGATCAATGCTTTCCCTAAATTTATCACATTCAGCACAAGCATGTTTAACAAACAACTCATCCTTTGTTTCTACCTGTGCAGATGTAGACGTTCCGGCCGTGAAAGCATTTTAAGGCTCAGATTGTGCTTCAGATTCAGCATTCAACTCATTTTCAACAAGTTGATCAATAGCAGCTGTGACTTCATCCAATTCAGCAGTGTCAGGTTCAGCCGAGTTCTCCCCCTCACTCGCTGAGTCTTCATTAAGATCATCAACAGATGCTATGTTGGCTTCACTATCAGATAAGAATCGAAAGGACCAGTCCTGTCCTTCATCACCTTGTGCCACCATAGCCTTTGAGTCATTGCTAGTTGAAGTAGGCTTTTTCTCTCTCTCTCTTGTTTTGTGAAGGAGGAGAATGGATTTCCATTTCCAGTCTTCTTTGGTTTGACACATTCCCGCTTGAAGTGTCCTTTCTCCCCACAGTTGAAACAGGTGACTTTTGACTTGTCGAAACCAAAAGTAGTATCTTTTGTAGCCACCAGATTCTGACCTGTTTTCTTCACAAATTTCTTTGCTCGTCGCACAGCGCTCGCGAGAGCCCACATAATATTCATCCTCTCCAACTCATTCTCATCCACCTGCTCATAATCTTCATCAGCCAAGTGGCAGTTCTATCTTCCCAGCAACCAAACCATCGTAGGAATGAACCACAGCAGCAAGCAGGTCCATGTGTTCCTTGGCCACTTCAACAGTAACTTTTCCTAAGTTCTCTGTTACTAAATTTGTCGATTGAGCTTCAGTAACACTGTGTTGAACCCCTGAAGAGACCGTTGACTCACCAACAGACAATGAGCTTTGTCCAGATGCAGAAGTATTAGAAACAAAAGCAGTCTGCAGAGGAGCATTGGAAGATTTTGCAATTGGAGTGGGAGTCACATTGTAGAGAGTTAGATCCTGAGCATATGAACCCTTCTTAGCCTTGTACTTGTGTCTCACTTCCTCTTCTCGCAGTTTTAAGATGAAGTCATTTATATCCAAGGTCTTGAGTACAGAATTGTATCTCAAAGTGGAAATAAACGAATCCCACTTCTTTGGAAGCCCGTCAGCCAAGCTTGACACCTTTTCTTCTTTAGACGTTGTAACACCATGAGTGTGAAGTTCACTCATCAGATGATAGAAGCGGTCAATAATGTCATCCAAGCTTTCATTCCTGATGGCCGAGAAATTATCAAACTCCTTCTTTAATGCTTTGGCCTTCAAGGACTTAAGAGTTGAGCTCCCTTCATACCTTTTCTCAAGAACTTTCCAGAATTTTTTACTTTGCTTGTGCTCTGAATACTGATGGAAGATTTCTCTAGGAATGGTCTGAGTTAACATCGCATAGTCTTTCTTTTCAGCATTGTAAGCAATATTTTGAGCATCAGTCAATCCACTCAACGTTAAGGGTATACCATCAGCGCCAACTGGCATAGTGTAACCAGTCTCAATAGCATTCCAGAGATTAGTGTCCACGCCATTGAGATGAATCTCAAACCTTTGCTTCCACTGTGGAAACTCATCAATCGAAAGAAGCTTAGGTGGCTTGTTATGGTTACCAATCTCATTCTCCAGTAGAAGTAAGTTCTTTATCCTTGAGTCTTTACCAGCTGAGAATGCAAAGTTCTCTGAGTCCATGATGAAATAGAATTAGACTTGTCAAACAGAATGTTTAGGCGACTGGGATGGATGACTGGGGGACGACTGAAACACAATCGTATGATTGAGCTTAGTCGTACGACTGGGGAGGTGATTAGGGCTGTTGTACAAATGGACAGACCGACTGAGTCAATCGTGCGATTGAACTAGCGATTGAGTTCAGTCGTACGATTGGACAGGCGAATGGACTTCAGTCGTGCGATTGAGATAATCGTGCGACTGAGACTGCTGAAATCAAAATTTTTCACACACTTTGACCTAAAAACGCAATCTTTTACACCCTAGACGGCTGAAACTTGAAAAAGATTCAATTTTCAGAACATGCACATGCAAAAACTTGATTTTTGAGCAGAAAGAACGAATCTTTTCGCTAAAAACATAAACTATTTCACAAAAAAACGATTGAATCCACGAAGAATCAAGAGCCAAAGCTCTGATACCACTTGTTAGGACCGTGTACGACGGAGTACTAACTGATTCTTATGTGAAACCAGATCAAATAGTGCGGAATCCTATTTGATTGGCGATCCATTCAGGGAGAACATTAATCCTAGCAAAACTAACGATAAGAATACGTTAAGAATTGATTAGAATCGATCAGAAACGTTCTGTGAAGTTGGAAAGGACTCTCTGGACGAACAAGCACGGCTAGGGTTGAGAATATTCGAAGTGTTTTGTTTTTTCACGAATTAAGTGGTATTTATAGGTTACAGCTCTCATTCGTACGATTGAGCCAAGCGACTGGCTTAGTCGTGCGACTAAGTCATACGATTGGTTCATTCGGACGACTGAGTCAGTCTTATGACTCAATCGTACGATTGACTCAATCACCTAGTTCAGTCGTGCGACTGGCCCATTCATATGGTCCAGTCGTGCGATTGAATCAGGATACTTAGTTAAATACATTCTTGAACCTTCAATGGTTCAGAACTATGTCTAACAACTGTAAACCTATATAACATTGTCATGCATGCGTGTAACAATAAATAATATAAATAGATATAACATTAAACAACCAACAAACATATATAGAAGAGATTCTCATTATATTGATTAAACATTACATATGTGTTACAAGAAGAAGTTCTATTACATTTAAGCTCACTAGACTAGAACTGGGGACATGTGTACCAACAATAATGCAAACATCTAAGATGTTGGACCTAAATAATAAATAAGACTGTTATATTGTGTTATTTGATTATGATTGGATGTAATGAATCATTTGATTAATATTTATCAATAATAATGTCATTTGATATTATTTCAACTTATTCAATACCATGTGATATGAACAATTTATTCGTATTTGTCTGCCCTGATGATTCACGCATCGGTCGGGGTGTGACAACGCATCCGAGCTATGTAATATGATCTGATGAAATGGTTTTTGAAAGTTTCCAGATAAGTAAAACAATCTAGAAACCTAGATAGCCATGGTCTTAGGTATACCCAGATCGATGGTGAGCGCCAGGCATGACAAATCATTAAGGTAAGGAAAGGGTTACTGGTATGTAACGCCTAGCTCAAACCTTAGGGCTTATGTGTCTTTAGTTGGATCCATCTAGGTAGGGAAGCTACACTCTATGGTGAATACTCAATATGATGTCATTAAAGAAACTATGGATAGGATTGGATTGGTTCAAGGCTACAATCGAGATTGTGGGTAGGACTAAAGGATAATGATAGTTTGATGCTCGTTGCTGCGACTTCGATATATAATTGATTTGTTGATATTTACTTGCATACTTGTCATAATTGTCTATTTGTTCTAGAGTTATTTACTCACCAACAACATTGTTGTTAACGTGTTTTAGCTCATGATGCAGGAGCATGGAATGCTAAAAAGGAATAAGTTAGGCTGAGGAGACATAGTGGAATAAGATGCATAAAATCTTCATGTAGAAGATATTGATTGGATTAAACCTACCTAGGCAGTGTAATGGAATTATATTTTGTGATTGTAAACACGATGAGTGCATGGATACATGTGACGTTGTTAAAGTTTTAATTCAGTCTAGTTTTGGTGGGCTTGATTATTAAGTCTTCAGTCGTGTTATGTTATGATATGATACAATGGTTGTGATAACCGACCTCTAGGTCATAATTCTAACCCTAATCTATCTGCATCATTACCCATCATATTAATATTATAAATGATATCATTCTAATATTATCAGTAGTATCAGAATCATCAATTGCTATTAGTTCCATTTTTATTATTTTATGTGACTTTTAGTGACTTTTAACTAGTTCAAGCTTTAATTTAAAGAATTATAGTGATCCGGGAAAGTCAATTAGTCACCCTTGCATAGGAATTAATTCATAATTGAAACAACTATCATGTGTATGAACACATGATTCTCGGCTTAATGCATGCATATCCATGCATAAGACTTAATCAACTAACTAAAACTTACCACCTAAAATACTAACTTATACTACACACTACATAATTACATTACAATTAACAATTTCATTTAATCAAAATACCCACTACCCTCCAAAACCCTCGGCCGCCCCCTATTGGCCAATCCCTTCTCTTCTCCTCCACTACACACCACCACACCTCTTCCCCACTACCAATTCATGCAATATTCAACTCACACACTCCACCTTCATTCTACTCTCCTCTCTCTCGGTTCTCTAGCAGAAAACACTCACCAAAACACCAAAATCCACTCAACTTTCAGCTCACATTCGAAGAACAACAACATCGCCACCTACGGCCAAGCATAAACAAGCAAGAAGGTGACATTTCGTGGACCTTTGGTGCTTGATTCTTGCAAAACCAAGACTCTCCAGCCCTTGTTCGAGATTCTCCAGCTCATTTTGCCCCTCCAAACTCACCAAATCCTGAACAACACTAAGAGTAAGCCACCTTATACCCGATTTGGCTATATCTTGTGTTTTCCTCCACTTTTCTTCTAAAACCTTACCGTATATTGTTCTAATAGAAACCTACCACTACCACCTTGTTGTTGAGGAGCTTCTAACATCCTTGAAGGTATCTCACTTGATATGATAGTTATTCTATGAGTAGAACATGATTTACACCTTAAAACCCCTCTTTTGGGTGATTTTGGCATCATTGAATCTTATGTCTTGTAACCCACCAAAACTCATGCTTGTAATATGCTTGTTAATGACTTAAGAGACTATGAATTACCTGTTCTGAAAGTTACAAAAGGATTTAGGAATGTTTGAACACAAATAATGATGGTTTACACATGTGTAAAGGTCGATTATGGCATAATCTCCATATTGATAACTTGTTGTGTTGAATGGTTTAAACGCAAGTTAGGACCATGATTTCTGAAGTTTTTTGGGTAATATTAAGTGTATAATGTATGGTTAATGGCTGATGTTGGTACACATATCTCTAGTTCTAGTTCTAGTGAGCGCAAATGTAATTGCCTTTCATTTTGTAACACTTATGTAATGTTTGATATATGAGATGAAAAAAACTCTTCTTTGAATGTTTATTGGTTGTTGAATGTTATATCTATTAATATGATTTATTGTTACACGCTTATATGAACATGTTATATAGGTTTACAGTTGTTAGACATAGTTCTGTATCATTAAAGGTTCAGGAATACGTTTAACTAAGTCTCATGATTCAGTCACACGACTGGACCATGCGAATGGGCCAGTCGTATGACTGAACTAGGTGATTGAGTCAATCGCACGATTGAGTCATAAGACTGACTCAGTCGTACGAATGAATCAATCGTACTACTCAGTCACACGACTGAGCCATAGGCATGGCTCAGTCGTACGAATGAGAGCCGTAACCTATAAATACCACTTAATTCATGGAAAAACAAAACACTTCGAGAATTATCAACCCTAGTCGTTCCTGTTCGTCCAGAGAGTTCCTTCCAACTTCATAGAACGTTTCTGATCGATTCTAATCAATTCTTAACGTATTCTCATCGTTAGTTTTGATCGGATTAACGTTCTCCCTGATTGGATCGCCAATCAAATAGGATTCCACACTATTTGATCTGGTTTCATGTTGAATTAGTTAGTACTCCGTTCGTACACGGTCCTAATAAGTGGTATCAGAGCCTTGTCCTTGATTCTTCGTGGATTCAATCGTGTTTTTAGAAAAGTCAACGTTTTTAATCAAAAGATTCGTTCTTTCTGCATAAAAATCCAGTTTTTACGAGTGCATGTGTTCAAAAGTTAGTCTTTTCGAGTTTCAGCTGATTAGGGTTTTCAAAATTGTGTTTTTGGGTCGATTTGCGAGAAAAGTTTGAAAAATTTCGAAGTCAGCAGTCTCAGTCGCACGATTGACTCAATCGCATGACTGAACTCCATTCGCTCAGCTCAATTACACGATTGGCCCAGTCGCTTGTTCAATCGCACGATTGACCCTGTCGGTTTGGTCACTTGCACAACTGTCCTATTCGTCTGCTCAGTCGCACGACTAAGCTCAATCGCCCAGTTGAGTCTCACCTTAGTCGCATTCCCAGTCGTATATGATCGATGTCGAAGTATCAATCAAATAAGATGTAAAATGTGTGTTCCTATTCACCTTAACTAGTTAGGGTAAGTAGGGTTGTCGAACCTCGTGGAATTAGTGGTCGGTGTGTTGTAAATTGATTTATAAGAAAATAGATTAACCAATGAATTATCAAACTAGTGCCTCTTGGCTTTGAAAAGTGAGTGTTAGAATGATTCACAACTTAATTGAGAAAACAAATTGCAATTAATGAAATTGATTAGAAGATGATTATGGAAAAGGGTAATCCACCCCGGTATTCAGGTTCGGTTCTCGGTAGTCACCTAGTTCAACTTGGTGGGAAATCCTCAACAGGGATTCTATAAGTGTAATGATTAAGTAGCAGAGATAACCAAGACTTAACAGGTCTTAGTACACCATGTCAATTGAATTAACAATCAAAACCTTGCAATCATACAACTCGCGCATAATTATATGAAATTCAAATCAAGATTTACTAAAACAATTGTTTAAACAATCAAGACACAAGTTAAACTCAATAAAGAACTTAATGGGTTCTAAAGTTTAATCCCAACACAATTTGAACATAAACAAAAACCTAAGAACATGAACCCTATCACCTGAGGTAGATCACATGGAGTTTTGCCTTGTATCTTCATAAATTCAAAAACAAGATTTTATTAGAACATGATTGATTGAATCCGAATGAGTTAGAAAAGTCCAAGAAACCTTAATACTGGCCAAAGTCCATCCCTTTTTGCTCCTAATGTGAATTAGGGTTTTACAATTTAATTCTCCACCTTAAATATGGTCAAAATCCGAAGATTTTGGTCAAGCCCGGCAACACGACGTAAGCTACGTCCTTTAGGGCGTAAGCTACGTCCTCTTCAGAGTTGTACGTCCTGAGCTTCTGTCTTACGTCCATAATTCAAGGGAAAAAGCACAAGGACTAAGCTACGTCCTTTAGGATGTAAGCTACGTCATCCCTAAATTTTTGCCTTCAATCTTTCTTTTGTTCTTGTCTCGCGTTCCAGATCTTACCCAACGTCCCTCTAATGCTCAATTTCCTTCCTTTTAGCTTCGTGTACCTGTGTTTCATAAATAGAACAAAGTGATTGCATTCAAGAATAATAATATGATAATAATGCATACTGGAACACTTAAAACATATATAAAGCATGAATGCATCACATCCCCACACTTATCATTTGCTTGCCCTCGAGCAACTCACTGAAACAATTAACTCCCATTATGTACTCATGATCACGTGGTATTGTCCTATAATGCCCGTTAAGGTCCCGCATCATGATCAACTCATAATTTCCATAGGCAACATTACTTTTCAGATCAAGATTCTTCTATCCAAGCCTAACGAGCTTCTAACTTTCCCTATGCATGTAATCACACCTCTCACAATTTTCACTCCTCTTGGTTTAGTATCCAGTCTAGCAAAAGGTGTGCTAGTATATCAATGTGGCACTCTCAACCAAGAACAACTCATAATTACCATAAGCTTGCACAATTCTCGCAACTCCCCCAATTAACACAAACCATGCACATATCAAAAAGTCTTTGAAGGGTTGTAATGTAAGGCTTAGGCTTTTGGGAGAGAATAGAGAACTTGGAGCGGCAAAGAGTGATGAAATCCAAATAAGCACGTTGAAACATCTGAATGATAAGCAATACTACACAATGAAATTGGGAAACTTGACCCGTATTCATAGTTTATTACCACTTAAACACGACATTGATATTGTGGTCATTTTGACCGATTATTGACTCTTTTTTTCCTTTTTTTGAATGATGATTATATCTAAACACTTCACTGCCTCTAACTAAATTATATCCATCATTCAAGCAATACTTATCAGATTTCATTACACGGTCTTAAAAAGTAAAAAGGTTTGAAAAGGAGATTGGGTAGATTCGGGTTTAAACAATTGAAAAGGTTATGTGCTCAAACTGGCGACTAGAGGATCATTTTAGGGTAGGATAGTATAATTGAAAAGGGCTAATCAAACAAAGGTTTATCCCAATGCCTTAATCATATATGTGCAACAGTTTGGTTCATGATCTCAAAACGTATCAATCGTGCAAGTTCTAGAATAATGAAGTCATTCTCGTAAACACACATGAATGAAAAGTGAGCACTTACCCTATTGATGTTCTAAGCTCATATACAGGCTCAATTCTCATAGAAAACGGTGGTTGACAGGCTAAGGATGTGAAAACATGCATAAAAGGTCCATTATCTAGCTCGTTACCCTTAGTTAGCTATCACTTACAGTTCTAAAAAATTTCTCCTGCACTTGAGTTGAGCATGAGTCAGGACCTCTATTTGACATCCATTCATAATTTACCTTACACAATGACACTTTAATGCACCGGTTTTAATTTTTTTTAATTCCCCTCATCCCCACACTTAAACCCTACATTGTCCTCAATGTATGTTTTAGAGCTTGTATGTGGGAATTAAGACAGCTTCCCCAGGAATTAACCCCCCAACAACATCAGTTTAACTCATTCCCATCACATAACATTTAATACGCCACAAAACACACAAAACAAAATAGTTGTCTCGACCGCACCCTTAAACAAATAGACTAAAACAAAAGAAAAAGAAAGAAAAGAAAACAAAGGAAACACAGAAACATAAAGCATAGTTCAACATAGATAGGGTGGAGCACGTGGACCTGATCATAGGATCAGCGAGTGTGTCAATAACCACCAGATGGCGGTCCTGGATATGGCTGTCCAAAGATGCTCTCAAAGAAACCCCGCCTCATATCTCCAATGTCAAAAACATCAGCCTGGTTTGCATGAGATCCACTTCGCTCATCAGATGGTACGGTGGTAGTGGGGAGCCAAGCAGATGGTGTAGATTATGGGTAGTATGGGGCTTGCTGCGTCTGACTGTAGGGAAGAAGATCAGGTGACTGCCAATCAGTGGGAGGCTGTGTGGTTGTATAAGGCAATCCTTGCATATAATCCTCCCGATGACGAATGTCCTCCCGTATACATGTAGTCCTGGTTGCGATAAAATTCCTGAGAATACATCATGTATTGCATGTACATCCTATTTTTCTCCATCTCCTCAGACTGTCGATCAAACATCCGTTGTTCTGGCTCTAACCAACGTGTAAATCCCACAGGATGAGCCTGAGCCACTACAACCCTTATCCTTCTATGATACGGATCATCATCATCTGCCATATCACCTCTCACCAGGCTATCGCGTCTTGTCCCTTCCTCCTCAAAAGAATCCCCTTCTCAAATTCCAGAAATCCCGTCTTGCACTTCTAAATATCGACCACTCCTCTTATCTACTAACTTGTGAACACCCGCAGACCTCTCATAAGACCACCTTGGAGGTAAATTGCTGATTTTGAACGGCACGTGGGTCACCTTCTTTTTCTGAGCCCGGCTTGGTAAAACATTTTGTTTTCTGAAAAATTTTGACAACAGTCGGCAATGTGGGATTGATTTTGTCTGATTTCTCCCGAGATTCCCAAATACTCCACAAAATAAGATGCCCAGCAGACAGAGCTGGTTTTCCTATAACTAATGCATGTAGTACCATCACCTCATATAACCTTACCTTCGCTTTGTCACCCATTCTGGGGGGCACATTCTGATTCAAGAAAATCAATAACAGTTTGGGCAGTGGCTTCAGATTTGCACGATCAAGAGACCATCGTGCCACATTAATTCCTTCAGGTACTTGGAACATCTCGTATATCATACTTCACCATGCGTCTTCCTTTGCAACTTTACATGCGAGCATTGCATCAGTGGGGTATGTAGATGGGGTTCCATCCGATGTTCCTATGTCAAAGTGAGCAATCCTATTTAAGTTAAAGAATGATAGACTCACTATCTTACCATTCACCTCTCCCGTGAGTTGTGTTGTGGTGGGAGGGTTGTCTCCTGGTTCCTTCTTCAAAGTAGACATCCATTCCAATATTGCATTCATATGGACATCCTCAACACCATCATTATTGAAGCTCAAATGTTGTTCCTAACCCAATCTGGTAAAGCATTCAACTACCCCAAACCTTTCAAAATCCGACCAATAAATCTGTCATTCACAAATCATCAGGTTATCCGTAGACACTTGACTTCCTTTCATCTTTTTCAAATACATCTCTGCTTGCATATCCACGCCCTTAAAAGATGATAAGCGTCTGTTTTTTTTCCAAATAGGGAGACCATCATCCCTATAGTCCTCCTCTTCTGAATCAACTGCTTGCGTAGAGTCATTATCAGATTCGTTTTCTGATTCAATATCTTGCATCTCAACTTCCTTATCCTCAGATTCTTCATTGTAGATCACTCTCCCCCTTTTTGCCCGAGAGGATGAAACAACCTCTTTTCCTTTTGTTGCTCCTGCTACAGTCTTAGTTCTCACCATTGACCTACAGTTACATGACCAAAGTTAGTATACTACCATCACTTGATCAACATCTGTTTCAACACGTTGCAACAAAAATCCGTTCTCAAACACTAAACTTCTATGGTCATTGGCTAGTTATAGACAAGCTAAGTTCCATTAGCACCCCATGCCCATATTACTTTCAATTCATGAAAGAATTTGCGTTTATATCTACCCCGCACAACCCTTTTCTTCTAAACTCTCAAGATTTACCATTTTCCATCCATAATCACCCACACAATGTCACCATCTACCTACATTACCTTCATGATGTTCATATGCATAATCATCCTCATAACATCCAAGAAAGAAAGAAAATACACGTACCTTAATGCTTGAAAGTATGTGAGATGAAGAAAGATGCAACCTGACTCTAAAACCCCAAAATCCCCAAACCTTTTCGGAACCTTAGCCCTTCGAAATCACCCAAACAACTGCGATTCACATAAAAATACCACATGGGTTTTGTGCCACTTGAAAAATTAAGCAATTTGCACATATAACATGCGTAATTTGGTTAAGAATTGATGAGGTTAGGGTTAATGGAAGTTAGGGTTTTGTGGTGTTAAGGAAGAAGAAGTGGAGAAGATGGAAGAAGTGAGTGTAAACCGAATGTGGTTAGTGGGTTGTGGTTAAAAGATTCGGTTTTGAAGTTGTGGTTAGGGTTTAACGAAATATTTGTGGTGAAAATCGGTGCCACTGCACCCTGCGCGGACCCGACGTAAGTTACGTCCTCAAGGACGTAGCTTACGTCCTTCTTACAATTGGTATTCTTTCGTCTAGATTGGACGTAAGACAGTAGGGTCGGGCATAAGTGGCCTTGGGGACGTAAGCTTACGCCCATAGGACGTAAGTTACGTCCTTTTTTGCATATTTTTTTATTTTTTTATTTTATTATTTTATTTTATTTTATTTTATTTTATTTTTTATTTTTATTTTTTTATCAATCATGTTTCAACAACCACGTTCCGATTACGATACATTAGAATGTGCCCACCCCCCTGATAATTGAAAGTCGTCCTCGACTTT
The DNA here is from genome assembly GCA_024085815.1 of Flaveria linearis. Lineage (NCBI taxonomy): Eukaryota > Viridiplantae > Streptophyta > Magnoliopsida > Asterales > Asteraceae > Flaveria > Flaveria linearis. The sequence goes on from CM044006.1 coordinate 35,581,604, forward strand.
AAGACCCGAAAAGGGAAATTCGAACGAATACGTGAACGCGCGACTGACACAACTAGAAGGTGCAAAAGACAAAATGAAATGAAATAAAGCAAACAAAAGAGAAGAAAAAAAACAAAGAAATAGAAGTAACGCGGGTTGCCTCCGTAAGCGCTGAATTTACTAGTAATCAGCTAGACGTTGTGGGATTGTTAAACAGTCGAGGAAACAGTCGATGAAATTAGTAATAACTTCACCGATTCCTCTGACATCCGATTTAATTCCTTATCCTCTAGATAAGGTTTCAAACGGTAACCATTCACTACCTGTCGGAGGTGATCATCAAAGTCTTCAATCACGATCTCATCATAATTGCCAATACGCTTAATCAGATACGGTCCCGTCCATTTACTCTTGAGTTTCCCTGAAAAAGATTTCAAGCGTGAGTTAAATAACCATACCTTTTGACCTACCTCAAATGTCGCCCGTTTCAGTTTGGCATCGTGAACCCGTTTCATCCGCGTCTTGTATGAACTAGCAGATTCATACACTTCATCTCGTAATTCTTCTAATTCCGTCAAACTTAACTTCCGTTGTTTACTTGCAACATCATAGTTAACATTAACCTCTTTCACTGCCCATAAAACACGATGAACCAACTCAACAGGCAAATGACATCCCTTTCCATAAACCAAACGATAAGGTGTAGTACCAATAGGCGTTTTATATGCAGTGCGATACGCCCACAAGGCATTGTCGAGTTTTGTAGACCAATCCTTGCAATCGGTTCGTACTGTTTTTTGTAAAATTTCTTTGATTTGCTTATTTGATACTTCCACTTACCCGCTTGTTTGTGGGTGATATGGTTTTGCCACCCGATGATCGACGCCATATTGTTTGAGAAGTTTGCGAAAATTAAAGTTTTTGAAATGTGATCCCCCGTCACTTATGATCACATGGGGAATACCAAATCTGGAAAAAATGTGACTTTGGACAAACTTACAAACAACATTGTGATCATTTGTTTTAGTGGCAATCGCTTCGATCCATTTAGATACATAGTCGACTGCCACTAAAATATATAGATTGCCAAAAGAGTTGGGAAATGGACCCATGAAGTCAACTCCCCATACATCAAAAATATCAACAACCAAAATTGGTTGCATGGGCATTTCATTTCTTTTTGAGATACTTCCTATTTTTTGGCACTTTATACAATTTTTAGCAAACTCATATGCATCCCGAAATATAGTTGGCCAAAATGATCCAGCAGATAACACTTTATGTCCTATTTTCTGGCCACTAAAGTGACCTCCACATGCGGATGCATGTACAAGTCCTAGCACATCTTTGATTTCAGAATCCGGAATACACCGCCTGATAACCTGATCGGGTCCCACTTTGAAAAGATCTGGGTCATCCCAGATATACTGCTTAACCTGGGACATGAACTTTTGTCTTTTCCATTTTTGCCAATGTTCTGGAATAGCACCTATAGCATAATAATTAACAATGTCAGCAAACCATGGCAATTCAGAAACAGTAAATAAATGTTCATCAGGGAATGTTTCATTTATCTCCACAGTGTGGTCCGGATCGGTGTTTATAATCCTGGATAGATGATCGGCAACCACATTCTTGCTTCCTTTCTTATCTCGAATTTCTAGATTAAACTCTTGCAAGAGGAGAACCCATCTAATCAACCTGGTTTTGGCATCCTTCTTTTCCATTAAGTAACATACAACAATATGATCCGAATAAATAATTACCTTGCTTGCCTAAATGTATGACCTAAACTTATCAAGAGCATAAACAACTGCAAGTAACTCTTTCTCAGTGGTAGTATAGTTCATTTGAGCACCATCTAGAGTTTTGCTAGCATAATAAATTGCCATGGGTTTCTTGTCTACCCGTTGTCCCAAAACAGCCCCAATTGCAATGTCACTCGCATCACACATTATTTCAAAAGGTAGTGACCAATCGGGTGCTTGCAATATTGTGGCTTCAACCAATTTTTGTTCTAAGGTAGTAAAAGATTTAAGACACTCTTCATCGAACACAAATGACACATCCTTCAAAAGCAAATTACATAGTGGTTTAGTGATGGTACTAAACCCTTTTATAAATCTCCTATAAAACCCAGCGTGTCCTAAGAATGATCTAATACCTTTTACATTTGTGGGAGGGGGTAATGTTGAAATAACTTTAATTTTTGCATGATCAACCTCTATCCCACGTTTTGATAACACATGTCCTAAAACAATTTCTTTTTTTACCATAAAATGACTCTTCTCCCAACTCAACACCAAGTTTATTTCAACACATCTTTTTAAAACCTTTGTTAATTGAACCAGACAATTGTCAAAAGATGGAACAAAGATGGAAAAGTCATCCATGAAGATTTCTAATGACTCCCCAATCATATCCGAAAAGATACTCATCATGCACCTTTGGAAGGTGGCTGGGGCGTTACAAAGTCCAAATGGCATTCGTCTAAATGCGAAAGTACCATACGGACAAGTAAAAGTAGTCTTTTGTTGATCATCTGGATGAATTGCAATCTAATTGTATCCTGAATACCCATCTAGAAAACAATAAAAATTTTGACCTGATAGCTTCTCGATGATTTGATCAATGAAAGGAAGTGGAAAATGGTCTTTAGAAGTGGCTGCATTCAACTTCCTATAATCAATACATACGCGCCATTCGGTCACTGGTCGGGTAGCGACATGTTCACCATCCTCACCTTTCACAATTTGGATGCCAGATTTCTTTGGTACTGTTTGGGTAGGACTGACCCACGTGCTACAAGAAATTGGATACACAATTCCTGCGTCCAGCCATTTAAGAACTTCCTTCTTTACCACTTCATGCATGTTGGGGTTTAATCGTCTTTGGGTATCTCTCACAGGTTTGGCTCAGCATCAGTAATGATTTTGTGCATCACAATAGATGGGCTAATGCCTTGAGATCTGCAATTGTCCATCCAATGGCTGCTTTATGCTCCTTCAATACTTTAAGTAGCAACTCTTCTTGATTGCTTTCCAAATCTGATGCAATGATGACTGGGAGAGTTTGATTTTCCCCCAAAAACACATATTTGAGATGTTTTGGGAGTTCTTTCAGTTCCACTTTTGGTGGACTCTCCACTGATGGCTTTAACTAAGAATCATGTGGTCAGGTAAAGATTCCACTTGATGTGTCCATGGTGGTCTTCCTTCATGCATGGCCGACACATCAAGTTTCCTTTCTTCTTCATCCAAATTATATGCATGCTCAACATCCAACCTATCATAAAAAACACACGGCTCCTCGATGTTCTCCTTATTGTCATAAGGCTTACACCCGTCCATAATGTCCGCCATAAAGCATTCATTATCAACAGAGGAGTTAGTTACTTTGTCATATACATTGACACTTAATTTACGATTACCAAAAGTCATGTTAGTTACTTTGTCATATACATTGACACTTAATTTACGATTACCAAAAGTTATGTCAACTATTCCATCTCGACAACTAATTTGTGCATTACCAGTTGCTAAAAATGGTCTACCAAGTATGACATTAGATTGTTTGGTTTTGTCAAATGAAGCATAATCGAGCACTAAGAAGTCGACTGGATAATAAAAGTCATCCACCTTGACTATGACATCTGTTACTATACCACGAGAGAGTTTTAATGTGAGATCGGCTAACACCACCGTGGTATTGGCTTTTTGTAAAGGACCAAAGTCATATTGGTCATATAAACTCCCTAGTAGAATACTAACACTAGCTCCAAGATCGAGTAACGCCCGTGCGACTTTAAATTCACCAACTTGAATAGAAATAATGGGCGCTCCTGGATCTCTAAGCTTAGGTGGAAGAGCACCTGACAAGATTGCGCTCACATTGGCTGGAACATCAAGTTTCTTAGGAAACTTGTGAGTTTGTTTTTGAGTGTACATATCTTTCAGATATTTGGCATAAGTAGGAACTTGTTTTATTGCATCCAACAGAGGTAAGTTAATTTTAACTTGTTTAAAAATCTCCCACATCTCCTCTTATTGTGGGCCTCTTTTGTTTATTACCTTTTTTGGTTCAATCAAAGCTGAAGGATAAGGAATGGTATTACCCTCCATTCCCTTGTCCTTACCTTTTTGCACATTATCTTTGAAAATTGGTTTAGTTGTCTCTTGAAATGTTACCTTTTTTGTTGATTTTGGTAAAACAAGTTCTTGTTCATTTTCACTATCACTATCAACATCCTCCACTACCCCCTCTATAAGTGGTGGTGGAGGGACAACTTTGTTATCATACACCTTACCACTACGAAGAGTACTTACCTGATTGATTTCCACATTCCTCACATTCTTCGTGTTAGCTCCCTGATGTTGAGGATTGATGGTAGTATCACTTGGTAACTTTCCGGGGTTCCGCTTGATTTGAGATACATCCTCAGCTAATTGACCCACCTGCTTGTTTAAGGCTTCATAAGCCTTATCTCTGATTTCATTTTCCCTCTTATTCTCTTACATATTCTCTTTCATCATGTTCATTAAAGCATCCAACTTTACATTTGTGGAGTCCTCATTGCCAACTTGTCCTGATTGAAGACGCCCTTGATAGTTTCTTGATGAACTCCCTTGTTGACCCCCATGGTGGTAGCTTCCTTGATTGTTTCCTTGAGAATATGATGCTCTTTGATAACCACTTGTATTATAATTCCCTTGTGCTTGGTTTTGGTATGTTTGATCATCTTGATTATTGCCTTGAAAATTAGGGTTCATTTGGTTTGAAGCATTACCATACTTGAAATTTGGATGGTTTCTCAATCCTGGATGATAAGTGTTAGAACTCATGTCGAATTACTTTCTATCTCCATAAAATGATTGACTTCCTCACTTCTTCCCATTACCACTGGACATGAATCACCATTATGACCTATTTCTCCACATTCTTCATATACATCATATCCTACATTTGCCACCTCCTTCAGACCTGTTCTTCCTAGCTTTGCCAATTGTTTCTCCAACGAAGCAATTCTCTCTTTAGTCTCATAATCAACTGTGGTTGACCTCACCGAAGTAGATTTTTCTCGTCTACTAGCAGAAGCTTGTGCTTTGGAATTTCGACACATTCTCTCTAAAAATTCCTAATCTGCATCTTCATGGTTAGAAAGAAATGTGCCATTGCTTGTAGAATATAAGTACTTTCTCTCCTCATTGGTCAATCCATCCGAAAAAGCCTTGATCAATTCCCAACGTGAAATCCCATTATGTGGACACATACGGATCAATTCCTTAAACCTTGTAAATGCCTCATGAAATTGTTCTCCGACTTGTTGTTGAAAAGAACGAATAGCATCTCTTGCATCACTGGTTTTACCCATAGAATAATATTCATCCAAAAATATTTGTTGCATTTCTTGCCATGTGTGAATACTATTGTCGGGCAAGGTGAGAAACCATTGCTTAGCTCGATCTTTCAAAGTGAATTGAAACAAACAAAGCCTTACTTCATCTTGTGTAAAATGATTTCCACCAATAGTGCTACATATGGCATCAAATTCAGCAAGATGCACATATGGTTCTTCTGTGGCAGTGCCTCTAAAGGTAAGAAGAATGGTGAGATAATGCGGGCGTACATCAAAAGCTCTTCCTCTACGATTTGGAGGTGCAATAGGGTTTGGATTTTCAGAAATAGCCGGTCTGAAATGGCTATCCACACCTTGTACCTGAGCTCTTCGAGGCTTTCTTGGAGGATTGACATTATTATTAACCCTGCCCTGTTGTTGATTGATGGGTGGTGCATTCCACCCATGTTGATCATTTTCCCAATTCTTATTTCCGTTGTATCCATCACCTCCACCAAGATTTCCATCCCAAGCATTATAATTTGCATCATTATAGGGTCCTTTATTGTTATTCCATTCATCTTCATAATCTTCATCACCCGTGTGAACACTATGCATGCTCACCTGATCAAAGTCATCTCCTTGATTGGGGTTATTTTGATTCACATTATTGTTGGGTGGTGGTTGATTCAGGTTGTTGTGAGGGTTGTTATTAGGTGGAGGGGGTGGAATTGGGTTTTGATTTTGGTTGTTAGGAGGAGGGTTTGGATTTTGAGGTGGTGGGTTATTTGGGTTTTCCATTTCGGTTGAATCAGACAAATTGCTAGCTGCTTGATCAAAAGCTTGTGAAATTGATGTAGTTGGTAGCTCTGATCGATGCAAGACACGATTATACCTTGCTGATTTATCTATCTCTAGATCGAATAACAATGGTGATTTTCTACCCGAATATCGAGCATGCATGCAATCTGTCACCTGCACACTGAAAAACACCAAGCGTAACAAAGAAATAAAACAAAAACGAGTAAACAAAACAAATCAAATAACAAAACACCAAGTGCACCGATTCCCCGGCAACGGCGCCAAAATTTGATCGATGTTGAAGTATCAATCAATTAAGATTTAAAATGTGTGTTCCTATTCACCTTAACTAGTTAGGGTAAGTAGGGTTGTCGAACCTCGTGGAATTAGTGGTCGGTGTTTTGTAAATTGATTTGTAAGAAAATAGATTAACCAATGAATTATCAAACTAGTGCCTCTTGGCTGTGAAAAGTGAGTGTTAGAATGATTCACAACTTAATTGAGAAAACAAATTGCAATTAATGAAATTGATTAAATATGAGTATGGAAAAGGGTAATCCACCCAGGTATTCAGGTTCGGTTCTCGGTAGTCGCCTAGTTCAACTTGGTGGGAAATCCTCAACAGGGATTCTAAAAGTGTAATGATTAAGTGGCAGAGATAACCAAGACTTAACAGGTCTTAGTACACCATGTCAATTGAATTAACAATCAAAACCTTGCAATCATACAACTCGCGCATAATTATATGAAATTTAAATCAAGATTTACTAAAACAATTGTTTATACAATCAAGACACAAGTTAAACTCAATAAAGAACTTAATGGGTTCTAAAGTTTAATCCCAACACAATTTGAACATAAACAAAAACCTAAGAACACGAACCCTATCACCCGAGGTAGATCACGTGGAGTTTAGCCTTGCATCTTCATAAATTCAACAACAAGATTTTATTGGAACATGATTGATTGAATCCAAATGAGTTAGAGAAGTCCAAGAAACCTTAATACTGGCCAAAGTTCATCCTTTTTTGCTCCTAATGCGAATTAGGGTTTTACAATTTAATTCTCCACCTTAAATATGGTCAAAATCCAAAGATTTTAGTCAAGCCCGACAACATGACGTAAGCTACGTCCTTTAGGGCGTAAGCTACGTCCTCTTCAGAGTTGTACGTCCTGAACTTCTGTCTTACGTCCATAATTCAAGGGAAAAAGCACAAGGACGTAAGCTACGTCCTTTAGGACGTAAGCTACGTCCTCCCTAAATTTTTGCCTTCAATCTTTCTTTTGTTCTTGTCTCGCGTTCCAGATCTCACCCAACGTCCCTCTAATGCTCAATTTCCTTCCTTTTAGCTTCGTGTACCTGTGTTTCATAAACAAAACAAAGTGATTGCGTTTGAGAATAATAATATGATAATAATGCATACTGGAACACTTAAAACATATATAAAGCATGAACGCATCAATATACACAGTTGGTTTTCAAGTTTTAAGACTAATTCACTATGGACACACAAAACTTTGCACTCTCAGCAGGGAAGGACTCCAGAATCCAGAATCTATTGCTCTTGGAGAATGAGATCGGGAATCATAACAAACCACCAAAGCTTCTGTCTCTTGACGATTATCCTCAATGGAAGCAACGGTTTGATATTCATCTGAATGGAGTAGACACAAACCTCTAGAACACTATTGAGACTGGCTACACTTTGCCCGTTGGAGCTGTTGGTGTTCCATTGACCCTAAGTGGTTTGACTGAGGCATAAAAGACTGCGTACAATGCTGAGAAGAAGGCATATGCATTGTTGACACAGTCCATTCCTAAAGACATCTTCTATCAGTTCTCAGAACACAAGCAGTGCAAAAAGTTATGGGGGGCTCTTGAGAAGAGATATGAAGGAAATGCAACACTTAAGTCTTTGAAGGTGAAAGCGTTGAAGAAGGAATTTGATAACTTCCCATCTATTGGTAATGAAAGTTTGGATGATGTGATCGACCGCTTCTATCATTTGATAAGTGAACTGCACACTCATGGGGTTAAAACGTCCATGGAAGACAAGGTGGCAAGCTTGGCTGATGGGTTACCTGATAAGTGGGATTTATTTGTTTCCACTTTGAGACATAATGTTGTGTTGGAGACTTTGGACATAAATGACTTTATTCTAAAGTTAAGGGAGGAAGAGGTTAGAAATAAGTACAAGTCTAAGAAGGGTAACTACACTCAGAATCCTTCTCTCTACAATGTGACTCCTACTACAACGTCTTCTAGTGCACCTTTGCAGACTGCTTTTGTGTCTAACATATCTGTAAGCATTCCAAGTACATCCTCAAGCTGTGAATCAGGTGGATCATCAAGTGTCCAATTCAGTGCTCCAGAAATTCAACCGACAAAGTTAAACACAGAAAATTTGAGCAACGTAACTGTTGAAGTTGCTAAGAAGCATATGGATCTTCTAGCTGCTGTGGTACATTCTTATGATGGGTTAGTTGTAGGAAAGATTGGAAACTGCCACTTGGCCGATAAAGATTATGAATAGGTTGATGAAACAGAGCTTGAAAGGATGGATATAATGTGGGCTCTCGCTAGTGTTATGCGTAGAGCAAAGAAGTTTGTTAAGAAGACGGGACAAAACTTTGTGGCTACAAAAGATACGACGTTTGGATTCGACAAGTCAAAAGTGACATGTTTCAGCTGCGGTGAAAAAGCCCATTTCAAGCAAGAGTGTGTCAAACCCAAAAAGACAGGAAATGGCAATCCGTTCTCATCATTTAATAGGCAGGATAAAGACAAGACTCCAAAGTCAACATCAACCAACCATGACTCCAAAGCAATGGTAGCACAGGGTGATGAAGGACAAGACTGGTCCTTCCGTTTCTTATCTGATGGTGAGGCTAACATTGCATCGTTGATGATCTAAACGAAGACTCAGCGAGTGAGGGGGAGAACTCTGTTGAGCTTGATACTGCTGCTATGGATGAGATTTTGGCTACTGCTGATCAACTAGTGGAGGATGAACTAAATGCTGAATCTGCAGCACACCAGGAACCCCAGACTGCTTTCATGGCTGGCACATCTACATCTGCACAGGTAGAATTGAAAGATGATCTCTTTGATAACATGCATGTGTTGAATGTAATAAGTTAAGGGAAAGCATTGATCTGAAATTTGCTAGGTTATTAGAACATAATGATAACTTAGTAAACGACTTAAAACTTTGCACAAAGGCTAATAAAGTATTAAACAAAATGAAAGCAGTTTTAAGAAGAAAATTGACTTGCTCAGGAAACAATTAAAAGAGACTGAAGTTTTTGCTTTCAACCAAGAAAATGACATAAAGTTTTACTTAAAAACAATTGAGGAAACCAAAAAGGATAGAGCTATTTTACAAGTTAAAAATGAGTCCTTAAAGCAAAAGTACATAGTTTAGCTAGTTCCTCTCATATTTTGAAAAACTTGGTTAAAGAAAGAAACAATGGGGAAGGGCTAGGATATAAAGTTGTGCCTCCACCACATGAGATCCTCCTGAACGCCAAACAAAGACCTATTAATAATAATCCCATCAAGGACCATGTGGTGACTACTCCTCTGGTTAGTGATCCGGACACTGCAGTTAAACCTGCTCCTCCGGTTGCTGATCAGAAGACATCAACTTCAGGCACAAAGGCTAAAATCATCATTGAGAACAGGGTGGAAGAGAATGTTCAAGCATCTCTTGGGTTGGGTTCAAAATCTGATGTCACACAACCTAAGACTTCAAAAACCACTCAGTCTAAACCGGTTAAGCAAGATAACAATCATCTTAAAAGACAAAGTAATCATAATGTTAAACAAGTAAAATTTGTCAAAGAAGGTGAAAATCAAAAGGTTGAGACCAAAAAGCCCATACCTGAAGTGTGCTCCCCACCCCACAAGAGATCTCCTAGTCCCGTTAAGAGGAGATCATGTTATACTTGTGGACAAAGAGGTCACATCCCTTCGAACTGTCCTCGTTATCAGACACCTAGGATTAAAGTTGAAGTAGCTCAAGATGTTAAACATTTTTCTTCAAAACAGAGATCTAAAACTTCTGTTAGGTCTAAAACACTTGCTAGGTCTTTTACCCCTCCCCAACACCACAGACAACACAGACAAGTCACTGGCAAGTCTGTGATGCCTGAGGTGAAACTTGTTTTTGAAAACAAACCTAAAGTTCAAACAGTAAATCAGTCATCGGTTTACCATAAACAATCCTTACACAAGGATGGTCTGTGGAAAGCTAAAACATCTGATGTGTCTAATAGTGTTGATAAGCTGAAGGATGAGGTCTCTCCAACTGCTAAAGGTCAGTGGGTTGAGTTTGTGATATGTGATGCCTCTGGGAAACTCAAGCCAGTCAAGGCTTGGGTCCTCCTCCTTAACTAATTATTTTCTATTATGTGCAGGTTGTCCGCTATAGTGCTTCTACCAACACATGGATAGTAGATAGCGGAGCATCCAGGCACATGACGGGAAATCAGTCTTTCCTTTTCAACGTCAAAAAAATTAAAGGGGGACACGTTTCTTTCGCTGGAAACAAAGGAGGATACATTACCGCACAAGGAGAAGTAAGTAATGGACAGGTAAAGTTTGATAAAGTGAATTATGTTCAACAATTGGAAAACAATTTGCTTTCAGTTTCTTAGATATGTGACAAGGGCTTCAAAGTGATGTTTGAGAATCGGAAGTGTTACATTCTGAAAAAGGAGATGGAGATTCCTGAGATGCAGGTCTTAATGTCAGCATCAAGGTACAATGATCTGTACGTCTTGGACATGTCAAATGCTTCTACTACTGAGTCTATTGTTTAGTGCTTTTTATCAAAAGCAACTGAGAAGGAGTCCATCTTATGGCATAGGAGAATGGGACACGTAAATCATAGGAAGATGAATCATCTGATTCATAACAACTTAGTTGAGGGAGTTACTGTAAAGAACTTCAAACTTACAGATTTCTATGTCTCATGCAAGAAGGGAAAGCAGACCAAGAAGTCTCACAAGACCAAGCACGTTAACTCTATCGAGATGCCCCTGGAGCTACTGCATATGGATCTATTTGGTCCTGTCAGCACGAAGAGTATCGTTGGATACTGGTACTGTTTTGTCATCACGGATGACTACTCATGTTTCTCCTGGGTGATGTTTCTGAAAGCTAAGTCAGAAACCTTTGAGTCGTTCAAGGTGCTCGTCATAACACTGGAGTCCCTCTACAATCTGAAGGTGAGGAAGATTCGTTCAGACAATGGAACTGAATTCAAGAATCAGTGGATGGATGCTTTCTGCAAGGAAAAGGGAATTGTTCATCAGTTCACCTCTGCATACACGCCATAGATGAATGGAGTTGCTAAACGGAAGAATCGGAGCTTGATCGAGACTGCAAGGACCATATTGGCAGACTCAAAGCTGCCAGTATAGTTCTGGAATGAAGCTGTTGCCAATGCGTGCTACACACTTATCGTGTGTTAGTAGTCAAGCGGCATGGGAAGACTTGCTACGAGTTGCTTCGGAAACGCAAACCTAACCTGGAGTATCTGGAACCATTCGGAGCTCCATGCACGTTACTGAAGAAAACTACGGAGAGCAAGTTCAGCGAAAAAGCAGATCAGGTGATCTTTCTTGGATACAGCATACCAGACAAACGAGTTTACAACAACTCAATAGGTCAGGTAAAAGTATGGTGTAATGTCGATGTGCAACGATTCACCATCCCCCCTGCTAGAAAAGGTCCGTCGTCATTCTTCGACTACGATGGCTTTTTCAAATCGTTCAACCTTCCTCAGATAGATTCAGATGAAGAGATTGCTGCTCAGATGATGTATGATGTTTTAAATACACCGAATCGGGATATCAGCAATATGACACCGGCTTGTGATGCATCAGGATCATCAACAACTGCTCAGGATGAGAGTGATGAGTCATCAGATGATAAAGAAGTAGCTGAGACAGGCATTGAGCATAATGTTAATCAAGAAGGAAGCTCATCAGCTGCTGAACATGCATCAGGGAATTCGGATACTGAACCTGTCATAACAATCTTGATACTGAAGTTGTCGTACCTACGACACCTATGACTAGGATCAGTGTGAATCATCCCCCTGAGACTATCATTGGGGATCTTCACTCCAGCGTGCAGACAAGAAATCAGTTATATTTTGCTGATTATGATGCAATTATTGAAAAGGGCTACGTGAATGACGGGGCTTTCAAATGTTTTGTTTCTCAAGTCGAGCCCAAACACGTAAGCGATGCCCTGAAGGATGAGGCCTGGGTTAATGCTATACAGGAGGAGCTGCTACAGTTCAAGAAGCTTGGAGTGTGGACACTCGTTGACAGGCCCAAAGGTGTGAAAGTGATCGGCACCAAATGGGTGCTACGCTGCAAGAAGGATGACCAAGGTGTTGTTATCAGAAACAAGGCACGTCTGGTTGTTCAATGCTTCAGACAAGTAGAGGGAGTCGACTATAATGAAGTGTTTGCACCCATGGCTAGCATGGAAGCAATCCGCATCTTCCTAGCCTATGCATCGTATATGAAGATTGAAGTCTATCAACTAGATGTAAAGAGTGCATTCCTTCATGGGGAAATCCGCGAAGAAGTCTACGTCAGTCAACCCGAGGGATTTGAAGATCCTTATCATCGGGACAGAGTCTACAAGTTGGATAGGGCTCTGTACAGGCTACATCAGGCTCCTCGAGCTTGGTATGAGAAGCTCTCCACCCACCTGCTGAAACATGGGTTTCGTAGGGGTGTGATTGACTGCACGTTGTTTATCAAAGAGAGTGATGGAGATTTACTGATGGTGCAAATTTATGTGGATGACATTATCTTCGGTTCACGAAACGAAGATTTATATAAAGAATTTGAATCTATGATGAAGGCAGAATTTAAAATGAGTGCCATGGGAGAGATGAAGTTCTTCCTGGGATTACAGGTGGATCAAACACCTACCAGTATTTTTCTGTATCAGACTAAGTATGTCGGAGATATTCTTAGTCGATTTGATATGGAAAATGTCATTGTTGCTGGTACCCCACTAGCCACAAACAATGATGTGGCACCTGATGATAATAGGGATTTGGTGGATGCCACTATGTATCGTGGGATGATCGGATCTCTCATGTCACTCACTGCCTCGCGTCCAGATATCATGTATGCCACATGTTTATGCTCCAGATATCAAGCCAAACCGAAAGTAAATCATCTAATTGGGGTGAAAAGGATTTTTTGTTATCTGAAGGGTACTCCAACACTGGGGTTGTGGTATCCTCATGATGATGACTTTGAGCTAACTGCGTATAATGATTCAGACTATGACGGCTGGAAGATGAACTTCAAGTCAACATCAGCAGGGTGTCAGTTCTTTGGAAGGCGTTTAGTCACCTGGCAATGCAAGAAGCAGACCTCGGTTGCCTTATCAACCTGTGAAGCTGAATACGTTGCTGCTGCAAGTTGCTGCTCTCAGATCATCTGGATCCAACAGCAAATACGGGACTACGGTTTGCAATTTTCTAACACCTCTATATATGTTGATAACTCTGCTGCCATAGCTGTAACTAAAAATCCTGTTCAAAACCCTAAAACAAAACACATCGGCATAAAGTATCATTTCATACGCGATTGCTATGAAAAACAATTAATTGATGTGATTAAAATAAACACGGATTTTCAACACGCCGACCACTACACCAAACTGTTTGATAAACCCATATTTTTCTATCTGTTAGAGGTCAACGACATGAAAAAGAAAAGTGACATCATTTCAAAAGACACAGACGCTTAGTCCGACACTTGTTTAGCTTTTAATCTTTATTTTATTTCTATTTGTTTTAATTTCCTTGTCATATAAAAATCCAAAAACATAAAAAGATTTTTTGTTTTAGAATTTTAGGGGGAGATTAGTTTACTTTCAGTATTTATTTACTTAAAAAGGGGGGAGGGCAGATAAGCTAACAAGGCAAAAACAACTAAGATAAGAATGTGATTCAATACTATGGAATGTGATAGTAGACAGGCGTCAAGTTACTTGGAACACCAAAAATATTTTCAATTTTTGCAATTTTAGTTTAATTAAATCACAGAAAATTATTAGTCAGAGAATTCTAAGTCTGACAAATTAGGAAAATGATAGTACGCTTGTTTGTAACTGTAACTACATGGAGAAAGTCGATCTAGGGAGGTGCTAGTTCATTATATGATGTGTCGGTAGATTCAACACAATAGACTAGTAGACATCATTGGAGAACTCAATTTAAACTAATCTGTTTAACTGACTGTGGGTTCTCATCTTATCACTGGTTAACACAATTAATTATTTCCAATAAGGGAAGACGAGCAAATAAACGCCACTAAAAGTGTACGGATGAACACAAAAAGAGCAAAGCATGAAAAATGAAAATAAATGCAATCAAGCTGAGAACCTATGTTATTGGTGCGTTATGTGCAAAGAAAAATTTAAAGGTGCTCTACAAGAAGATAGGTTGTGTGTCTCTCTGCTATGCGATGGCACTGACCTGAGGATAAGCATAACCTAGATATTCTAGAATTCATTGTTGTTTGCTGCCTCTCTGCTGTGCGATGGCACTGACCTGAGGCTTGGCTTCTCTTTGAAAGATCTATGAATAATCTCTTCTTGTCAAAATACACGTAGACCGCTCAAAAGTCTCCTGAGGAATGTTGATTACCATATAAGCTTGGGATCCACAAATGTTGGTTGAAATAATATAACCTAATACATAACCAATATGTGTCAACAGTCTGTGTATGGATTTAAGTGGATAAGTATACTGACAATTGTCGTGGCTGCACCGCCTGATGTTCAAAATCAATGTGTGTTACATATCAGATCAAGCATGATTCCCAGTTAGAACTTAGAAGTCTCAGATGAATGAGAAACTGTGATATGTAAATATGTTAGTTTCCATTTCAATATATATAAAAGTTCCAAGTAATTGAGTTTATGCCTGTCTGATTCCATATGAATCTGTCTTTGTAATTATGTTAATGCTAATAGGCTACTCTACCCTACTCTAACAAAATCACAAAAACATGTTTATTTGATTACTTAGGTTAGTCTTTCAAGTTATTTGAAAAGCGTGTCAGCATCGGACTTCGCTATGTTATTCATTGCTGTGAATGTCACAAAATGAACTTAACGTTAATCTTAAATAAATTGTTTCTGAAAAGGTAAAAGGATCATGTCTGAGATGATCAGGTGGATAAATGGATCATGTCTGAGATGATCAGGTGGATAAATGGATGACATCTGAGGTGATCAAAAGGTTTTTAATCTTAAATTGATCATGTCTGAGGTGATCAGGTGGATAAATGGATCACGTCTGAGGTGATCAAAAGGTTTTTAATCTTAAATGGGTCATGTCTGAGATGATCAAATGATCAAAATGTTTTATCTATTGTTACAAGGGGCTAAGTGTCAAAGGGTCAAAAAAGCAAAATTTCACAAGTATGACC
Organism: Flaveria linearis; assembly: GCA_024085815.1. Classification (NCBI taxonomy): domain Eukaryota; kingdom Viridiplantae; phylum Streptophyta; class Magnoliopsida; order Asterales; family Asteraceae; genus Flaveria; species Flaveria linearis. Next base: position 35,597,199 of record CM044006.1, read on the forward strand.
CATTCGCACGACTGGACCATGAATATGGACCAGTCGCATGATTGGACCATACGAATGAACCCATTCGCACGACTGGACCATGAGTATGGACCAGTCGTACGAATGGACCATATGAATAAGACCAATCACACGATTGGAGGTGACCGACTATGACAGTCGCACGAATGATCCTCAATCGTACGATTGGAGATGACTGAATGGGCGAATCATACGACTGAAGCTCAGTCGCACGAATCAATCATGCGACTAGGTTCAGTCGCACGACTGAAGGTCACCCCAGTATAAATTGAGGGGAAGTCAGTTGCAGTTGTTCATTCACTCCAATCGCCCCAAAATCGCACACTACACTGTTACTCTGCCCAAATTTCAAACTTTTGAGATTGATTCTTATTTGAGTTCTAACCTTGATCAAACTGTTCTACAGGTAATTTGCAAAAGATTCATGATCAAACAATCGGTTGAAACAAGTAAAATATGACTGAAGTTGGTAACTCAAATAACCGATAGATAAACACTAAAATAGACCACTTAAATTAACAAATATGTCAATTTAATGGATCTTACATGCTATATCGGGCCCCTGCGAACCATATGAACCCGAATACGACGTCTAATTTCACTTGGTGACTAGAGTCAAGTTTATGGTGTCGCATAGGGGTTTACGCGAATGGACAGACTGATGAACTTCAGTGCACAATTGAGCCAGTCACATGCTTCAATCGCACGACTGAACCAATCGGTTATTCAGTCGCACGACTGACTCAACCGTGTGGCCTTCCACACGACTAAACTTAGTCGCAGGCTCAATCGTACGACTGAACTTAGTCGTAGGGGTCAATCGCATGATTGAACCAGTCTGTCTAAATCTGTTCCAAGTCAAGCGTTTATCCCTTATGAGTGGAACTAATGTGTTGGTTTCTTATATCGCAGCAAAAATGGATGATAGATGGATGATGAGCACCAAACATAACATATGTGCTCATCTAGATTCTGCATCCCGGAATGCTGCTGAGTTCACAGGGATTATAGCCCTCCTACAAAGATTGAGGATCTTCAAGGATATTTCTACTCCTTGCACTCCGTATAGGTCAATCCAGCAGGCATTCTGGGAGAATGCTATGGTCGATAGTTCTTCTGAATCTTTCTGCATCGGGAGCTCTATCTTCGATCAAGATGTAGAGATTGGTAAAGACAACCTACGGCGAGTCTTGAAATTGGGTGATGATGGAACACACCCAACCAAGCAGCATCCTCTAATGGTACAGAGATGTTTTCTCAGGATCAAGTACGCCGGCGACATCAACATAGGCATGCTAAACAAGAGCAACCTGTACTCGCAATTCAAGTATCTGGCACATGTGATTCTGAAATGCATAGCCTTCAGGAGAGGAGGAGTTCACAAACTGTCACTAAAGCTTTAATAGCTACGTTCCCACAATTATTCTCTAACATACTTCGAGAATCATCAATAGCAGTGACCACTTGAATGTTTTGCTAAGTCAACTGGGTCCGTATCTACCATGTTTTATCTTTTCGATAGTGACTTGCAATGTAAGAAGCTCAACCGATATACGAGTTAATGTCATCTCCCTTCAGCAAATCAAGACTCAGCTAATAATGATTCCTGATTAGCGAGGGATTGTGAGATGATCTGTGAGCTCCACAACCAAAGAGGGAGAGATCATTCATGATCTCACAGACAAGCAGCTGGCCGATATGTTCAGACTCAACCCAGATGAGCTAGTCAAGGATACTCCCGAGGTTGATGTCAGGAGTGATGAAGAGCTGCAGGGCGTTGAGTAGCTTGATGTTAGGGATATCAATGCATAAGAGGATTCTCAGTACACTGACCAGTAAGGAAATGTTATTCCCGATTTGGGAGAAACATTTGGCATTGATAGGTTTGGAGCCCTTGATGCTAAAGAGAAAGAAGGCTTTGAAAAGAGAGTTCCTTACCAGATGGGTGAACTTCAAACCTCAACAGGCTATGAGGTAAATCAGAAGATCTGAAGTAAACCCTATTACTGGAAGACCAAAGATTGTCCTGAAATGGCACCCTCCGCGTACTATGTCTTGTATTCCATTGAGGGAGATGCCACAATATTTTGCACCCCATTTTAAGCACTTCAGTTCCAACATGTCATATGTTTATGCTTTGCACCTAATATCCATGCTGGTGTTTCTAAAGAAGAACGAGCTAAGAGGTTGAAGAGTTTAAAATGGAAGTCAAAGATTAAATAGAACTAGGTCCAAAGGGGAGTTTGTTGGTACACATGTCCCTAGTTCTAGTTCTAGTGAGCTCAAATGTAATTGACTTTCATTTTGTAACACTTATGTAATGTTTGATATATGAGATGAAAAAAACTCTTCTTTGAATGTTTATTAGTTGTTGAATGTTATATCAATTAATATGATTTATTGTTACACGCTTATATGAACATGTTATATAGGTTTACAGTTGTTGGACATAGTTCTGTATCATTAAAGGTTCAGGAATATATTTAACTAAGTCTCATGATTCAGTCACACGACAGGACCATGCGAATGGGCCAGTCGCACGACTAAACTAGGTGATTGAGTCAATCGCACGATTGAGTCATAAGACTGACCCAGTCGTATGAATGAATCAATCGTACGACTCAGTCGCATGACTGAGCCACACGCATGGCTCAGTCGTACGAATGAGAGCTGTAACCTATAAATACCACTTAATTCGTGGAAAAACAAAACACTTCGATAATTATCAACCCTAGCCATTCCTGTTCGTCCAGAGAGTTCCTTCCAACTTCATAGAACGTTTCTGATCGATTCTAATCAATTCTTAACGTATTCTCATCGTTAGTTTCGATCGGATTAATGTTCTCCCTGATTGGATCGCCAATCAAGTAGGATTCCGCACTATTTAATCTTGTATCACGTTGAATTAGTTAGTACTCCGTCCGTACACAGTCCTAACAGCTGGAAATAAAAATCATGGTAAAACTTGGTATTTTTGGTTATTTTCGGGACCCGAAACATGGTGAAACAACTTAAAAATAAGAGATCTTAGACTTTAAACTTTTTAAAGAGAATTCCAGACTCAAAAATGGTTAACAAAGTGTTTTAGATCTGATTTGTGACTAAATGGTCAAAGTACATTTCAAAATGGGATTTTTAACTAAAAACGGGTCGTAACCGGGTAACGTTTGAGGGTAAATCTTGAAAATAAAAAGGTTAAACCAAGAACCTATAAAAATTATAATATTTCAGTAACTTAAAGATTATAAAATCCAAAATAATGAAAAATTGGGCAAACAAACTTTTAAACGGTTAAATTCGGGTAAAAATGCGTTTTAACGGGTTAAACGTAAAAACGAGGCTTTCAACTATAAGAGGCTAAAATTTCATATTCAACAGATTAGAAACTTATAAAAATTTCCTTAAAATGATATTTAAAGGTCTAAGACTCAAAATATGGAAATCCATACTTAACCGTTAAAACCCTTCATTTTACCGTAATCGGGAACGTAAAACATTAGAATATTAGGCCCGGACATACATTCTGAAAATTTGGTGTACACTTAATTAAAATGAGTTACCTAACTTCAAGAACCTGATTTTTGACCATAAAAGTCAATTAATGCTAGAAAACAAACTTTGGGGTAGAAATTGTCAATTTTAAAACTTGAGGGACTAAACTGTAAAATTCTTCCAAATTCCATAGCCGAATCATGTGAAGCTGCTAATCACTTGAACAAATCTATTTAACTTGTATCATTAACTAATGGTTTAAAAATCCTTAATTACATAAGAAACCATCACTTTCCATAAAAGGAAACTTTTCATACAAACCTTAACGAATCAAAGCCGAATCTGACAACCAACTCCTTAGCACACCTAGTACACCTTATATAAGCTTAGAACCATAAGCTTACTACTTAATTTTCTAGGGTTCTAGGCTTGAGACTTTCCCGGCACGCGAAGAATTTTAGCTTGAATCTTAATGTGAGTTCTAGTGATCCCCTTTTTACTACTGTTTTTGGGATGAAGCATGCTCTGTTATAACTGAACTATATCTGTGCTTTACTTGATGTTTGTATGTGGGATATGTGGTTACCTGCTGATGCTTATATCATGATCATTAATTCTTGTGTGAACCGCTTGTTTTATATGGATAGATCTATTTGGGGAATCCCCCACACGCAGTGGCTTCCCTTTAGGAAGGGTACCCCACTGAGATCCTCAGGGATCGTTTGTGGCATGTGACGGGTTTTTATAAGAAACTATGGTGAACCATCCGGCAGGTATGGTACACTAGTTTGGGGCTCAGTTCTTCCTTCGAGATTAACCGGTAAAACATGATTTTAGAAGAGGCTAGCCGGGACTGAGTGCAGGGTTGATTGTGATCCCCCACGATATTGAAACTATGATTTCTTTTAAATCAAATAAGGATTTTATTGAATCCTTTTGTTTTAAAACTTTAAGCACTTGAATTCACCAACTTTATAGTTGATACAATTTTTATTTTGAGCATGTTTTAGGTAATCCTTGATGGAGGTCTTGTTGTTTTAGAGAACCTTGCCGACTTGGCACCATGACCCATGGCATTTAACTTATTTGGTCTTAAGAACAATTGGACAATTTCAAACTATGTGTATTTTCAATTGGTGAAACAATTTGCACTGATGACTTAAACGCTTGTAATGGGGACTAGACATGTATCTAGTCCGGATTTTTCTTTAATGTTTTATGCCATGTGATATTCTCTCCTTTGAGATCTTATGATGGTTTGTTTCTGCTGTCATATGTTATTGCTAGTCTGTGACGTCCCACCCTACCTGGGCCCGGGGTGTGACAAATTGTTATCAGAGCCAAAGGTTGTAGAGAAGTTAGGAATACCATAGTAGACCCTAAGCTACAACCCTGACACCTTAGGACTGTCCTTGTGGGAAAGTGTTGGGATGATCGGGTTGGGTAAATTGATGATTACACTTGATCAACGTAATCATGAATTTACCGGACGCGTAAATTCCATCATGGACCTTTAGGTAATGATTGGACCCTCTTTGTTTGAAACTTATGATTTCTGAAATTTCTTTGAATGGTCTAAAGGTTTTCATAAGATAAACCGCTTTGCCTATTATTATTTGAAGAAGCTAATGATATCTGATGCAATTACACATTGATACCTCTGGTTATGGATGTGCTTGTTGTATGTGGCTTCTTTTTAAATCTATAACGACTCTCAGCAACGGATATCTCGGCTCACGCATCGATAAAGAACGTAGCAAAATGCGATACTTGGTGTGAATTGCAGAATCCCGTGAACCATCGAGTTTTTGAACGCAAAATGCGATACTACTGCCATCACTACTATTACTAGTACTATTATTATGACCATGAGCTATGAGAAACAAAATTACTCATGACAATTTTTAAAGGATAACCAGACTATGGCTAACAAAGGAAAAGCACTTGCACGCCTTGTTGATGAGACTGCTCCCGTTGGGACCCTTAGGAGGGCGAAACCACAGACTGAGTATGAGGCATATTTACGGAGATGCGGACACCCTGGATGGCTATCCGCGACCTATGACGATACTGAGCCATCTGAAGAATCATTCCCGACATCACTGGCTAGGAGCCGAACACGCTCCAACTCACCACATGTTGTAGCTCCTAATCATTCGCCTATTCCACCTATTGGGAATAGGGGTGCCCGTGTTGTCACTCGACCCAGGAAGAGTGCTAGACCAGGACTTTCCGTTTCTTTTAGGATGCCTCCTCCCCCACCTCCACATGCAAGGGCCCCGACACCAACACCTTCTATGCTTGCCCCACCTAGACGTCTACCTCACAATGAGTACTGGATGCCACTTAGGCATAGTATGTATGACGGCCCTAGCGTACTCGCTGGAGATCAGTACTCCCAGTCTAGCCGTCGGGCTAGTGACTTCGGTCTGTCGGACCCTACTTTGAGTGAGATACTGAAGACCATCCTGCGTCAAGGGTTGACCCTCCAACATGCCACACGAACTTCACAGTCCGCTTAGTTTCAAGCGAAGATGGCGTCACATGGAGTGCAACGCTTGGAGCAAGAGCAAAAGAAGAAAAGCTCAGGTTGGTTCAGATGGTAGAAGAAAAAGTGGCAGGGGTGATGTAGCTAATATTTGAATGCATGACAGTAGGCTACGAGACTATTTGAGAAACTATCTATCTATTTATTTCAGAAACTATTTCTATTTATGGGGGTGATGGCACCTTCCAGTTTGTGATACAATGACGCTTATTATTATTATGTATGGTTGAAACTACGTTTTAACTATTTATGAAAACTATCTGGTGATGATGCTAACTTTTGCAGGGTGAGTTATTTGAAAATGTGCTAATCCTTGTTTGCGTAATTGATAGTTACTTATAGGTAGTTATCTCCGTATACTTCGAATGAAACGTAAATGAGTGATTGTAGTGTATAATAGGAATTATGAGATACAATAGAATACTTGAAACAAAATGTATGAGATACTAAACAATTTTATCTATGATACTATCAGAATGCCAACTAGGAGAGGAACTCGATTCGAAAGACGAGGTGGGAACCAACCACCTACTCCACTAGAAGCACCACTTAGGGGGAATGCCAACCAAGTGAATGATGAAAGGATTGCCAACCTAGTGGCGCAGCAAATTGCTAACGCGATCCTAACGATAATTGCACAGATCAACGCAGATGAGGGAAACACCACTGGGACTAATGGACCCAACAATGAGGAAGGCAACCATGAGGAAGCCGAGGCTATAAGAAATGGGTGCTCTTACAAAATGTTCATGGCTTGTAGGCCAAAGTACTTCTATGGCACCGAGGGTGCAATCGAAACTTATAGGTGGCTTGATGAAATTGAAGCCGTGTTGGACATTAGCGAATGCAAGCTGGAGCATATGGTGAGATTTGCTTCCCAATCTCTCAAGAGACCAGCACTGGAATGGTGGAAAACCATCATTCAGCCCCGAGGCCAGAATGCCATTGGTAGAATGAATTGGTCTGAGTTCAGGGAACTAATCACCAACAAGTACTGCCCGATCAATCAGCTAGAGAAACTGGAGGCTGAATTCCTGAGCTTGGAGATGAAAGGCCCAAACTACATCGAATACATCAACTGATTCCTGGCATTGTCCCGAATGGTACCACACTTGGTGATGCCAGAATCCAAGGTGTAGCCCATTTCATCTGGGGATTACACCCTAGGGTTAAAGGCATGGTTTGATCTTCCCGGCCTACTACCCTACAAGCTGCAATCGACTTTACCAGTATTCTGACCGACGACCTAGTTAGAGCTGGTTGGAATGAGCACGGGAGAAATGAGGATAAAAAGAGGGCGGTGGAAGAGAAAAGGAAGTGATTTGAGGGCAGGAAGACGGTCGGTAGCAGTGGCAGTTCAAGCAAAAGGTCTAGTGAAGAGGCGAGAAGAAATGACCACTGTACAAAGGCTAGGAGATTGTATCTAGGCACAAGCCCCTTCTACAACAAATGCAAGCTTCATCATCAAGGGGAGTGCAACCCCATGCCTTGTTTTTTATGCAAGAGATCTGGCCATCTAATTAAAGATTATACATATGCCTGGTAAACAATGCTATGAGTGTGGAGATCCAGGGCACATGAGGAATAAATGTCCTAAGCTGGGGAGAGATAAAGATGGCAGACCCAACAAGCCTAAGGGGAGAGCATTTGTGATGGATTCAGTTGGAACCCATAAGGAGCCCAATGTGGTTAACGGTACATTCCTTATAAACAACCATCCTGCTACCGTTATATTTGATACTGGAGCAACTGCTAGTTTTGTCTCTAGTACTTTTAGGCCTTTGATTGACATGAGTACATGCATCCTGACTAATACGTTTACCGTAGAATTAGCTGACGGTAACATCTTAGAAACTAACGAAGTCATCAAAGATTTCTTAATGAATCTAGAAGGAAGTACATTTAAGATAAACCAGATACCTATTAACTAGGAGGATTTGATGTGGTTGTTGGTATGGACATGCTGGCTGGGCATAGAGTCGAAGTTATATGTGATAAACGCCTACTTAAGATACCTTTGAGCGACGGGAAGGTGTTAGTGGTCCATGGAGAAAGAAGTAACACGCTATACCCTATGATATCCCATTTAAAAGCTACCAAGAGTCTTATAAAGGGAAGCCCAGCTTTCATAGTCTATATGATGAAGACTAAAGAGGAGAAGGAGATTGAAGTTATTTCAGTAGTTTCTGAATATCCGGAAGTGTTTCCTGAAGACTTACCGGGACTTCCCCTGAATCAAAAAGTTGAGTTTTAGATAGATCTACTGCCTGGTGCTGCACCAGTGGCCAAGGCACCGTACCGACTCGCCCTTCCTGAGATGAAGGAACTAATGTTGCAAATTCAAGAACTACTTGACAAGGGATTCATATGTCCATGTGTTTCTCCATGGGGTGCCCCAGTGCTATTTGTGAAAAAGAAAGATGGAACCTAACGTATATGCATTGATTACAGGGAACTGAGCAAGCTGACAATAAAGAACCGATACCCTCTTCCGAGAATAGATGACCTATTCGATCAACTACAAGGAGCAAGTTATTTCTCCAAAATAGATTTAAGGTCAGGGTACCATCAGTTGAAGATAAGAGAAGAAGACATACCCAAAACAACTTTTTGAACTAGATATGGACATTATGAGTAACTAGTCATGCCCTTTGGACTGACTAATGCACCAGCAGCATTCATGGATCTCATGAACCGCATATGTCGCCCATATCTTGACAAGTTTGTAATCGTGTTCATCGACAACATCCTGATCTACTCCCGTAGCAAGGAAGAGCATGAGAAACACCTCAGATTGATTCTTGAGTTACTCAAGAATGAGCAACTGTATGCCAAGTTCTCTAAATGTGAATTCTGGATGCAAGAGATCCAATTTTTAGGGCATGTGGTAAATGAGAATGGGATTCAAGTCGACCCTTCCAAGATTAAGGCTATAAAGAACTGGAAAATTCCTGAAACTCCCACTGAGATAAGGAAATTCCTTGGATTGGCCGGGTCTACCGACGGTTTATAAAGGACTTCTCACGCATTATGCAACCCTTGGCCGCATTGACTAAGAGGAGCACAACCTTTGTGTGGGAACAAGAGCAAAATGAAATGTTTGAAACGCTTAAGGAGAAGTTGTGTAGTGCACCTGTCCTCGCCCTCCCAGAAGGAGTCGAAGATTTCATAGTCTATTGTGACGCTTCGCGTCAAGGGCTGGGATGTGTACTAATGCAACGTAACAAGGTGATTGCTTAGGCATTTAGACTACTGAACGATCATGAGAAGAACTATATGACACACGATCTGGAATTGGGTGCCGTGGTGTTTGCTCTCAAAATGTGGAGGCACTGCCTCTATGGAACAAAGTGCATCATCTACGCTGACCATCAAAGTTTGCAACACATTCTAGACCAGAAGATGTTGAACATGTGCTAGAGAAGATGGATCGAGCTGTTAAACGATTATGAATGCGAAATCCGTTACCATCCCGGTAAAGCTAATGTAGTGGCGGATGCCTTGAGCAGAAAAGAAAGAGAAAAACCCCTTCGCGTCCGTGCCTTAAGGATGAGTGTGTACACCGACCTTATTGCAAGGTTGAAAGAAGCTCAAGGTGAAGCATTAAAGGAAGAGAATTTAGTAGAGGAAGCGTTAACAGGAATGGAGAAGCGTTTAGAGATGAATGGCGATGGTATATATAAATATTAAGGGAGAACGTGGGTACCAAGTACGAGGGAATTAGAGAGGTAATTCTCGACGAAGCCCACAAATCTAGGTACTTGGTTCACCCCGGAAGCGACAAAATGTACTAGGATCTAAAGGCACTTTTCTGGTGGCCAGGAATCAAGAAATCAATCGCTATTTATGTTGGAAAATGTCTAACCTGTGCCATGGTAAAAGCTGAAAATCAAAAACCGTCAGCAACGTTGCAACAGCCCGAAATCCCAGAATGGAAATGGGATAACGTCATGATGGATTTTGTTACAAAATTACCCAGAACGTTTAGAGGTCATGATGCTATTTGGGTAATAGTGGATAGGCTAACTAAATCAACTCACTTCTTACCGATTCCAGAAGACTACGACCTAACGAAGCTGGCTCAACTGTACATTAATGAAATAGTGACCAGGCATGGTGTGCCACTATCAATTATCTCTGACCGTGATAGACGTTTCACTTCTCGTTTCTGGAAATCACTCCAGCAGGCTTTAGGAACCCGTCTGGATTTAAGCACTACTTACCACCCATAAACTGACGGTCAGAGTGAAAGAACCATTCAAACTTTGGAGGATATGCTAAGAGCTTGCGTGATTGACTTTGGTGGGAACTAGAACAACCATCTTCCTTTGGTGGAGTTCTCCTATAATAACAGTCACTACACAAGTATCAAGGCAGCTCCGTATGAGGCTCTGTACGATAGGAAATATCGATCACCATTGAGCTGGAATGAGATTGGTGATAGCTAAGTAATGGGACCCGACATCGTGTTGGAGACCACCGACAAGATTTTTAAAATCAAGGAGCGTCTACGGGCAGCCAGAGACTGTCATAAGAAATACGCTGACAGGAGACGAAAACCATTGGAATTTCAAGTAGGTGACAGGGTAATGCTAAAAGTAGCACCATGGAAGGGAACCGTGAGGTTCGGAAAGAGAGGAAGCTTAAGGCCGAGATACATTGGACCATTCGAAATACTTTCAAGAATTTGCCCGTGGCATACAAATTGATGCTGCCTCAAAACTTGAGTTACATACATGACACCTTCCATGTGTCAAACTTGAAGAAGTGCATGGTAGACAAAACCCTAGAGCTACTGTTGAAAGAAGCAAGAATCAATAACAATCTAAACTTCGTGGAAGAATCTTTAGAAATCACTGACCGGTTGGTCAAGAAACTCCGACGAAGCTGCATACACAAGGTCAAGGTAAGATGGGACTCTAGGCGAGGACCTGAATTCACTTGGGAGTGAGAAGACGAGATAAGAAAGAGTCATCCGCACCTCTCCAAACCCACCCATCCCGAATCTAATTTAAGCTAAAATTTCTTGGACGAATTTTCCTAAACGGAGGGAGAATGTGACAACCGACCTCTAGGTCATAATTCTAACCCTAATCCATCTACATCATTACCCATCATATTAATATTAATGATGGTATCATTCTAATATTATCAATAGTATCAGAATCATCAATTGCTATTAGTTCCATTTTTATTATTTTATGTGACTTTTAGTGACTTTTAACTAGTTCAAGCTTTAATTTAAAGAATTATAGTGATCCGGTAAAGTCAATTAGTCATCCTTGCATAGGAATTAATTCATAATTGAAACAATTAACATGTGTATGAACACATGATTATCGCTTAATGCATGCATATCCATGCATAAGACTTAATCAACTAACTAAATCTTACCACCTAAAATACTACCTTATACTACACACTACATAATTACATTACAATTAACAATTTAATTTCACTACCCTCCATAACCCTCGCCCCCCCTCTTGGCCAATCCCCTCTTCTCCTCCACTACACACCACCACACCTCTTCCCCACTACCAATTCATGCAATATTCAACTCACACACTCCACCTTCATTATACTCTCCTCTCTCTCTCGGTTCTCTAGCAGAAAACACTCACCAAAATACCAAAATCCTCTCAACTTGCAGCTCATATTCGAATAACAACAACATCACCACCTACAACCAAGCTTAAAGAATCAAGAAGGTGACATTTCGTGGACCTTTGGTGCTTGGTTCTTGCAAAAACGAGACACTCCAGCCCTTGTTCGAGATTCTCCAGCTCATTTTGCCCCTCCAAACTCACCAAATCATGAACAACACCAAGAGTAAGCCACCTTATACCTGATTTGGCTATATCTTGTGTTTTCCTCCACTTTTCTTTTAAAAACCTTACCATATCTTGTTTTAACAGAAACCTACTACTACCACCTTGTTCTTGAGGAGCTTCTAAAATCCTTGAAGGTATCTCACTTGATATGATAGTTATTCTATGGGTAGAACACGATTTACACCTTGAAAACCCTCTTTTGGGTGATTTTGGCATCATTGAATCTTATGTCTTGTTAATCCACCGAAACTCATGCTTGTAATATGCTTGTTAATGACTTAAGATACTATCAATAACCTGTTTTGAAAGTTACAAAAGGATTTAGGAATGTTTGAACACAAATAATGATGGTTTACACATGTGTATATGTCGATTAAGGCATAATCTCCATATTGATAACTTGTTGTTGTGTTGAATGGTTTAACCACGAGTTAGGACCATGATTTCAGAAGTTTTTTGGGTAATATTAAGTGTATAATGTATGGTTAATGGCTGGAAATAAAAGTCATGGTAAAACTAGGCATTTTTGGTTATTTTCGGGACCCGAAACATGGTGAAACAACTTAAAAGTAAGAGATCTTAGACTTTAATCTTTGTTGGATCATGATAAGGCTGGTGCAACCAAAATCACTTCATAGTCATTTTTGGTACTACATTCAAAGGCTTCCGAAGCTGAGAAGAGATCTTCCGAGAGTCTGAAGGACAGCTTCCGAAGACAAAGTCTGATAAAAGAGCTTCCGAAGACAAAGTCTGAAAGAGCTTCTGAAGACAAAGTCTGAAAGAGCTTCCGAAGAAAAAGTCTGAAAGAGCTTCCGAAGACAAAGTCTGATGAAAGAGCTGAAGACAAAGTCTGCTTCCGAAGACAAAGAAGACTCCAAGCCTCGGAAGAAGCAGTCTTCCAAAGTATAAGTACCTTCGGAAGAAGTTATTCTTCCGAAGTACTTTATCCTTCGGAAGACATTGCTATGTCCAGCAGATAAAAGTATGGTCCCTGACAGTCCGCTGCAGACCTCTGATACAGCATGGCATCTTCCTAAAGAGCCATGTTGTTGACCATACTTTATTCTACTGTTCACCTTTTTATGATAGTACATGTTACCAACTTTAGTTGGTGACCAAAGGTAAGTCAGGGACATGTCCTGACTACCAACTTTCAGGCAAAATGTCTGAAAGACCTCACCTAGAGTCTTGTAGTATAGATGTAAGGTTAGAGGTGTCCAGCTGGTATCAAAGTATATCCGGCTGTAGGTAGTATTATATATATCTTCTCCCTGTAACTCTTTAGATAAGCGATTTGAGTCCAAGTGTCTTGTAATCCTTTGAGTTGAGAAGCAATATATAAAAGTACCTTGAAAATTTATCTGCTGTGTTAATTTTCTTACTGCTTGCTACTTGATATATTGTGATCAACTCTTCATAAGACTGCTTGCTGAGTGTTGATTCATAGTGAGTTGAGAGAAAAACCACCCCCAAATCCGATCCTGCAATTGGTATCAGAGCTCCAGGCTCTTGATTGTGAGATCTTACCATCCTAATCAACCTGTTTTTCACTCCTCACCACATTCACTCACTCAAATAGCTGCTCTCTCCAAGGCTGATATGGAAACTGGTACCATGACCAAGTCCCCACTGATCACCCCTGAAGACTTTGACACATGGTGCATCAGAATGGAAGGCTTCATCAAGTGTCAAGATTCAAGGATGTGGGACTCCATTGTCAATGGTCCTTTCATACCAAGCACCACTTCTGCCACTGGTAATCGCATCATTCCAAAAGATGTTGATGATTACTCAGAAGAAGACAGGAAGAGAATAGAGCTGGATCAAAGGGCTATGACTTCTCTCCAAACTGCTCTCCCCAACTCCGTCTACAGACGCTTCAAGAAGTGCAAGACTGCTAAGGATTTATGGGAAGCATTGAAGCTGATGTATGAGGGATCCAAGGAAACCCAAGAGAACAAGAAAGATCTCTTGAAGCAGCAGTTTGAGAACTTTACTTTCAAGGCCGGTGAGACCTTGACTCAACAATACTTCAGGTATGTTGAGCTGGTAGATACTCTGGAGGATATTGGAGTTGCTCTTGAAAACAGAGACATAGTTAGGAAGTTCATGTCTTCACTTCCTAAACTATGGATACACTACTCTGTTGTAATCAAGAGAACTTCGGACCTTAAGACTCTTACTCTGACAGAGTTGTATGGTATCCTAAGTGCATTCCAGATGGAGATGAACATGCAGAACTCCTCTGGTCACTCCAATAATCAACAGAGTTCAGCCCTTCATGTGGTTGAAAGGGAAACCATAGAACCACAACATCAGTTGCTATGTTACCCTGACAACTCACACAGTGGACCTTACATTACTCTACCTGAGACTCCAAAGTCTCAAAAGGTTCAACACAATTCTTCTCAGGATAGTTGTGCCTTTGTCTCTGGAAGTGGACACTCTGGTGATTTTCAATATTGCTTTGATGATCTTGAGTGCTTCAGTCCAGATGATGTGGAGTATATGGACATTGTCCAGCAGATGGCTCTTTTAACTTACAGAGCGAAGAAGTTCTTCAAGAGAACTGGAAGGCAATTCTCTCAAAACCCAGTCAACAGCAAGTTTGGGTTTGATAAGAGCAAAGCAAGGTGCTACAACTGCAACCAACTTGGTCACTTTGCTAGGGAATACAAGGCTCCCAAGAACAACCCGGGAACCCCACAGGCCTCCACACATCCCACTGCTCCCAAGCATGAAGAGAAGTCAACTGAAACAGCTGCTGTTGCTCAGGAAGTTGACTGGAGCTTCATGGTACAGGATGTGACTCCCGCTCAAGCACTCATGGCCGGAACAGATGATGACCAGGTATATGAACATCTTTGTACTGCTGCCTGTATTGCTAAAGTTAAATTGTATAAGGATTATATTTCGGAAATCAGATCTGAGGTTGAGTCTTTAAATGTGCTAAAATCTGACTTTAAAAGAGCTGAATCTGACTATCAAAGGAAAATTGATGAGTTAGAGAAAACTGTGTCTCTTTTAAAACATGAAAAGACTAACTATAAGACTCAAATCAAAGATCTGATCTCCAAACTTTCTGAAGTTCAAGCCCAGTTAGTCATAGCTGAGGCTCAGGCCAGGAAGCAAGCTATTGCTGAGCAAAGCTTCCAAACTATTCTTGCATCAACCTCTCATTCCAAAATGTTTTACCAAAACAAAGAAGGGTTGGGAACCAGTGAAATAGCTCCACCACACTCTTATGAGTCTATTAGACTACCTAGATGTGGTACTGAAGAGCAAGAGGTTCCAACTGCTGACCCTTCTCCATTGGAACTAGAGGATGAAGTGAAAATAGTGGCCTCCACAGGGGAGAAACAGGAGGATACACCCATCTCCACCTGTGATGACCAAATCCTGACCACCAAGGCAAGAAGAAGCAGAGCTAAAGCTGCTAGAAGGACTGCCAAGAAGGTTGCAGAGTCCAAGCTTAAGATCAACCCAAAGCAAAAGGGTGTCTTCATTTCTGCCGGATTTCAAGTGGTAGGTACTCCTGATTCAGGAAAGGAGTGTAGTACCAGCACTCCTGTCCTACTGAAGGATCAGAAGTTGAAAGGGAAAGTTGCTGATGACGAGAAGAAACCCAAGAAACAGCAACCTGCAAGTTCCCAGAAGACTAACATTGCATGCATAATGTGTGGTCTGCACAACCACATGGCTAAAGATTGTTACTACAATCCAGCAAGCACACATTATGCAAATAATGTTAGAAAAGAAGGAGTCAGAGAAGGTTTCTTAGTTGGACCACTTCAAAAGGTCCAAATGATGAAAAAGGGAAAGTTGGTCTCGGAAGCCAAGTTGCTTTCGGAAGAAACTGCTTCTTCCAAAGGGAAAATGGCTTCGGAAGCCAAACCTTCTAAGGTTCGGAAGAACAAGAAGGCTCCCTTGAAACCATCTCAGAAGAAGACTACTTCGGAAGAAAAGGTGGTGAAGGCTTCTTCCGAAAAGAAAGAAGCTTCGGAAGAAGACCATGCTGCAAAAGCTTCTACAAGCTCATCCTCAAAGATCAACCAAAGGATGGATTGGAAGATCAAGGAAGATGCGGCAGCCCAAACCTCTTCTTCAACAATGACCTCTATTGAACCCCATTGCATATCTTTTGGTTCAATTATGTCACTATCTTTGGAAGAGCCCGAGACCTGCAAGGCTTGGGCTTCCAAACAAAACTAACCATCTCATCTTATGTGCAGGGACATCCATTTAACAAAAACAACAACATCTGGATTGTAGATAGTGGATGCTCCAGGCACATGACAGGGAACAGATCTCTCCTTCAACAATTCCAGAACTTTGATGGAGGGCCTGTCCAATTTGGAGGTGAGGCCGGAGGATATATCTCTGGCAGAGGAAGTATATCCAATGGCAGAATAAACATTGACAAAGTTCACTTTGTCAAACAGCTTGAACACAATCTGTTAAGTGTTTCTCAATTCTGTGACCAGAAGCATCAGATGCTCTTCACAGAACATGAGTGCATTATCCTCAAACCAGGGATGACAATTCCTCCGGAATTGGTGCTTCTTAGATCTCCCAGGAAAGGGGATATGTACAAGCTGGATATGAACAATGCTTCTCCTATGGGTAAAGTATCATGCTTTCTTTCCAAAGCTGATAGTGATGAGTCAACACTATGGCATAAACGCATGTGTCATGTGAATTTTAAAACAATGAATAAATTGGCTAAAAATAACTTGGTACATGGTTTGCCTAAAAAGGAATTTTTCTGCAAAGATAACTGTGTTGCATGCCTGAAAGGGAAACAACACAGATCATCTCATAAATCCAAATGTGTTAACTCTATCACTACTCCATTACACTTATTGCACATGGATCTCTTTGGTCCCACAAGTATAATGAGCATTGGAAGGAAGTCATACTGCCTTGTGATCGTTGATGATTTTACAAGATTTACATGGGTATTCTTTTTAAGAAGTAAAGATGAAACTGCTGAAACTTTAAAATCTTTTATTCTTAAAATAGAAAATCAAATTGATCACAAGGTTAAGATCATTAGAAGTGATCAAGGGACTGAGTTTAAGAACTTTGTTCTTGACTCATTCTGTGACTCAAAAGGGATTGCCAGACAATACAGTGCTCCTAGAACTCCTCAACAAAACGGTGTTGCTGAGAGGAGGAATAGGACACTTATTGAGGCTGCTCGGACCATGTTAGCTGATTCAAAGCTGCCTCTAACATTCTGGGCAGAGGCAGTCAGCACTGCATGCTATGTGCAGAACAGGGTTCTTGTAGTGAAGCCCCATGGAAAAACCCCTTATGAGTTATGGAACAAGAGGCCACCGTTCATTGGCTTTCTAAGGTCCTTTGGCTGCAGGTGTACCATACTTAACACAAAGGACAACTTGGCAAAGTTTGCTGAGAAGTCGGATGATGCTATCTTTATTGGATACTCTTCTAGCTCCAAAGCTTATAGAGTATACAATATCAAGAATCAACAATTTGAGGAGTCATCCAACATAGTTGTTAATGAGCACACTCCTTGTGTTAGGGGGAATGGACCTGAGTATATCTTCGATTTAGAATTGTTTCCAAACTATTCTAAACCATCTTGTGAGAATGTTTCAGCTGGAACAGGTGCTCAAAGTGATGATGATGCTGATGCAGGTCAACTATATGAGCTTCCCAGACCTATTCCAAATTCTCCAAGAGCTGAAGGGCAACAAGCTTCAACTATTCATAGATCTGACAGTGTAACTATCTCCAGAAATAGTGAAGCTTCAACAAGTGAATCACTTGATCAACCTCAAAGTTCCTCAGGTGATCCACTACAACACCAGGTTGAGGAAAGTGGTATTCTGAAGGAACAGGCAACTGTTAATACTACTTCACAACCAACCATTGATGATGTTTCTCAATCATTCAATCAGTCCTCATTGAATGACTCTGAAACAGCAGTTGGACAGAGTGATCCAGTTCCTGATCAGAATATGTCTAACCTAGACTTATCTCTGCAACTGGAAGTGATTCCTCGACTTAGGATTCACAACACTCATCCAACTGAGAACATCATAGGGAATGTCTCTGAGGGTGTGAGAACAAGAGGACAAACTCATCATGGGAATGTCTGCTTGTACTCATGCTTCCTGTCTCAGATGGAACCAAAGAAGGTAGAAGATGCCTTAAAGGATAGTAGTTGGGTTGAATCGATGCAGGAGGAGCTGCTTCAATTCAAAAGACAAAAGGTCTGGAATCTATGCCCACTACCATCTGGTCAAGTACCCATAGGCACAAAATGGGTATTCAGGAACAAGAAAGATGATAGAGGCTTGATTATCAAGAACAAGGCAAGACTAGTAGTTCAAGGGTACGCCCAGGAGGAAGGAATTGATTATACTGATGTCTTTGCACCTGTTGCAAGACTTGAGGCAGTTAGGATCTTCCTTGCTTATGCTGCATCCAAGAACTTCACAGTCTACCAACTTGATGTCAAGTGTGCTTTTCTAAATGGGGATATAGATAGGGAAATCTATGTGTGTCAACCTCCAGGATTTGAAGACCCACAGCACCCCAACTATGTGTGCAAGCTGGATAAAGCTCTATATGGGCTGCACCAAGCACTTAGGCTGTGGTATGAAACCTTGTCTCAGTTTCTCCTGAAGAATGGATACACTAGAGGTACCATTGATAAAACTCTTTTCATCAGAAAGAGTGGAGAAGACATTTTGCTTGTACAAGTCTATGTTGATGACATCATATTTGGTTCTTCAAACGATCAAATGTGCAAGGACTTTGAAAGCATTATGAAGCAGAAGTTTGAGATGAGTTCCATGGGAAAAATGGACTTTTTCCTTGGAATCCAGGTGAAACAGATGAAGGAAGGGTTCTTCATAAGTCAATCTAAGTATGTCTCAGACATCTTAGAAAGATTTGAAATGAAGGACTGTAAACCAGCCAAGACACCCATACCCAGAAACCATAATCTTTGCCCTGACCTTGAGGGGGAGGATACTGATCAACATCAGTATAGAGCAATTATTGGTTCTCTGATGTATCTCACTGCAAGTAGACCAGATATCATGTTTGCCACATGCATTTGTGCAAGATATCAGGCTGCTCCAAAGGTGTCTCACCTAGCTGCTGCAAAGAGAATCCTCAGATACCTCAAAGGAGCACCTAAACTAGGTCTCTGGTATCCAAGAAATAGTGATTTCAATCTCTATGGATACTCTAACAGTGACTATGGTGGCTGCAATATTGACAAGAAATCCACATCAGGAGGATGTCAATTTCTTGGTGGAAGGATTATCTCATGGCAATGCAAGAAACAATCCTGTGTCTCTACATCAACTGCTGAAGCTGAATACATTGCTGCTGCTAGCTGCTGTGCTCAACTGCTATGGATTCAAAATCAGATGTTAGACTATGGGTTCAACTTCATGACTACTCCTATCCATATTGACAACAACAGTGCTATTTCCATTACTGAGAATCCGGTGAAGCACTCCAAGACAAAACACATTGATATCAGGTATCATTTCATTAGAGATATTCATGAGAAACAGCTGATAAAGTTAATCAAAGTTGACTCAAATGAACAATATGCTGATTTGTTCACAAAGGCATTTGATGAACAAAGATTTAAGTATCTCATATCAGCAATTGGGATGATAAACATCGAATAACTACCTCTTTTGAAAACCTTCTTAATATGTAAAGTCTTGTGTCAATACAATTTAAGCCCTGTTACAAAAATCTTTAAATTATTCCAAGTGTAAATTCCTTCCGAAGAGGAATTAACTCTCGGAAGATATTCCTGAATATCTTCCGAAGTCAAATTTCTCAATGGAAATTTTCTTCTCGGAAGAGTTTTTGGTCTCGGAAGAAGCGATTGATTTTATATCAGATCTACTTCCGAAACTTAACAACTCTCCATTCGAAAAGACAACTTTACCTTCGGAAGCAATGCCTTGCTTCGGAAGATAGAGTGCTATCAAAGGACAATTTTACCTTCGGAAGCAATATCATGCTTCGGAAGAGAAATTGCCTTCGGAAGAAAATTACCTTCGGAAATGTTTTACCCTCGGAAGTAAAGGTTTTTATATGTAACGGATATCTTTTGGGCCCCACTCTGTAAAAAGTAAAGATTTTGTTGATAATGTCAGATTATTTAAAATTATCCTTGCCGCCAACATCATTTCTCCGCCGTAAACCACCATACCACCCACAGTAACCTCAAAACAGTCACCCTATTACCACCACTATCACTATTCACCCCTCTTTAAATAATCTTGACTCATCAATTTCATCTTCTTTTACCACTTTACAGCCTTAACTGTTCCCTTCACTGTCAAACCCTCAATTTCACCCAAAATTTCAAGCTTACCTTTTCTCCAATGGCGCTAAACCCTCAGCACAACCAAGTCGCGTTACTTGACTCGTCAAGGGATGCCGACTTCACCCAAATCATCACCTTTCTCACCGAATCCACCTACCTCACTGCACTCACGGTTAACCCAACCGTATACTCCAACCATATGTCAGAATTTTGGAGCAACGGTGAAACTACAGTGCTGAATGGGGTTCGAGTCCTGAGAACCCGAGTTTGTGGCCAAGAGTTGGTCATCAATGAACAGCTCATCAGGGAGCATCTTGAGCTTCACGATGATGGGGCTCCTACTGAGTTCCCCAAGGAAGACGTGGAAGGCACCTATATCCTCATGGGATATGGAGGCGATGTCAGCAGGTCTACAGTATACAAGTTCAACTTTTCTTACCATTGGAAGTTCCTGCTGCACATTGTCCTACATTGCCTCTCCAACAAATCAGGGGGTTGGGATCAAATCCCATATGAACTAGGATGCCTAGTTCATGGGTTGGTGAGAGGCCTCAGATTCAACTACTCACGATTTGTGTTGAACAACCTAATCGCCAATCTGAGCAGGGATACATTCTTCATGTATCCCCGATTTCTTCAGCACATAATCAACTATGAGATGGAACCAAGCAAGCTTGTCTGCGCAGCTGCTCTCCCTGTTCCACACATGAGGCCTACCATCTTCAAAATACTGAAGAAGATGTCCACCAACTTCACTGGACAGTACACTCCATTACCTCCAGAGATGACTGAGCGCATAGCTCCTGGTGACATCCCTGTTATCCCCACAGGTGATGAACCCACACCAGCAACATCCACCACAATACCAAAACCTTCTTTACCCATCAAAGCTACATATCAGAGACGACCCAAACGAACCCTTGTTCAATCTACTCTGATTGAACAAGCTCCTTCTGTTCACACCTAAAGGACTAGAGTGGAATCATGGGCTCCCACTCAGTCCGAGGTCACACCATCCTTCACAATTGACCTCAATGTGGGTTTTGAGCCTCCTCAGTCTCAAACCCCTGAGCCCGAACCCCAAGCCTTAAGCCCACAGGGTGAGTCTTTACACTCCCCTGTGCAGCCTTCTAGGGACAGCCCCACCAAAGGCTCAATGCCTGTAGACATTGATCTAAGTCCCGGGTCAGTAGGACTAACCACCCTCTCTTTTACTGACCTTTTACTCCGAACTGATGAAGAGATTACATCTCTCCATGGCCATGAAGTTGATCTACAACACCCACTGAAAGATCAACAGAGCCAAGAGGGATCCCTTGTCTCTAGCCCCCATCAGAAGCCAGCTACTGAGGTGAGTCCCACTGATGTGGAGGGGACTCATGTAGACTCAGCTGCCACTACTCAGAGTCTCTCATTGAGCTCTCAGGACAGTGGTAACATCATTAGGACTGAGTCTACGGCAACTTTGCCCATTGACATCTCTGAAAGAGATGACTCTGAGCAAAGGAAACCAGGGTGCCAAGAAGCCACATCTGGTGGTCAGAGTGAGCATACTAGGTATATTATCTCATCTCCGCGTGATTCTTCTTATGAAGATGAGGGAAGTATGCAACTAACACTTCAGTACTTGCTTTCTAAGGTCTCCAACCTGGAATCACAGGTGAGGATCTTAGAATCAAGGACTGCCACTCAGCAACTTGAGATTAACTCTCTCAAGGCTAAACTAGCTGAGAAACAGATGGAGAGGTCTGTTAGGCATGTACCAATTCAGGTCTCAATGACTTCTTCCTCTAGCTCATCTAGCTCTCAAGATGATGCTACCAAAAAGGGGGAGAAAGTTCAGAGACAAACACCACAGGAACCACAGACCCAACTCATTTCTTCCCAAATCATTACACTACCTGAGTCATCTCAATCCTTTCTGGAGATTGACTCAAGGATGCTTCAAGATCTCTACAGACTTTTCACAAAGTTTGTATTGAGATCATCCCTAGAACAGCCCAGCCCCGACACCACACTTGCATACTTTGGGGCTGAGGAGCTTCAAAGACTGACTGCACCTTCTACCACTGTGGAGGAAGTTGGTCAACCTAAGGTCTTCATGGAACCTGAGATTGGCTTCGAAGGGGAAATGGGGACTGATGGCCCAGCAACTGAAACAGTTGGGACAGAATCTGCAGCAGTCTCATCTTCCGAAGCTCTAGCTGAAGCTTCCGAAGCTTATATGGAAGCCTCGGAAGAACAAGACAAGTCTTCCGAGGCCGAAATAGAAGCTGCGAAAGGCTTATTTCAGATGTCCGAGGAACTGACCATCACAGATGTCATTGCTGAAATTGCATCTGAGGTGAGCAGGGAGGACATTTCTGACATTCCTCCAACCCAAGCACCAGCTGAACTTCTCTCTCAATCACAACCCTCCATCCAAGAACCACCACAGTCAAGCACCATCAAAGACAAAGGCAAAAGAAAATTGACTGCGGAAGAGCTTCAGGAGGAGGAGAAGATTGAGAAGGCCAAAAAGAAAGGTAGGTTTCCTACTGAAAAGCTGCTAGCTGCTAGTTCTAAGGCAGCTGCAGCCAATCAGGAAGAAATCAACCTGAAGAGAAGAACAGCACTCATTGACCAGCTCATCAGTCTAGGAGCTGTCAATGAGGAGATACTCCTGCTACCATTAGAGGAGTTGGTGACTTTGGAGAGGTCAACCAGGCTACAACAAGAAAAAGAAGCCAGGTTGGCCTTGGAGAAGGAAGAACAAGAGCAAAGGGAGGCAGCCCTGAAGCTGAGAGAGGCTAGGATCAAGTTCCTACTCTCAAGAGGCTTCAGTCTTCCTGAACTATCTCCACATGACGATGACATGATCCTGCTGCTCCACAACAAAGAGCAGGATCAAATGGAGAAGGAAAGGAAGAAGGCTGCTAGAGAGAAATTGAAGGTGAAAAGGAAGAGGGAGGAAGAGAAGGAGGTCACGGCCACCAATAAGTCAACTGACAAAGCCTGGATGAAGGAATATCTCCGGGCTCATGGCTTCTCTGGTAGGCAGGTGGGACCTATGTCCGAAAGGACACTCCAGCGGATAGTCAGTGAAATTAAAGCTGACATCCGTTTGGGGAAAAGGAAGGAAATGTATAGGAGGATGAAAGGAATGGTCTTCACTCCAGCCACTTAACCACAACCACAACCCACACCAGAACCAACCCCTTTTCCCATTAAACCCGAACCTCTGATGAAACCTTCACCCCTCAACCCACAACTCTACCCAAACCTACCACATCACCTCAACCACCCAAACTACCCATCCTAAAACCCAAGACTCAACCCAAAACCACTAAACCTAAGCCTACCCAACAACAACCAAGACCATCCCCTCAGCCTCCTCAACATCTCTCCTTTGAGGAAATAAAGGAGTTCAAGACGAGGCTCATCAACTGCACTACCTTGAGCAGCATCTCCTGTGAGGGAGAGGTTATCAACATCACCTATGTTGATAACTCTTCAAGCTCCCTCACTCTAGGCCAATTTCTTGAGTTGCCTAGAGATACTTTGGGCCAGGCTGCAAGACTTCTTGGTCTCAACTCCGATATCCTCAATGCTGAGGAGAAGAGACTAAGAAGAAGACTGGTGACTCTGCTGGATACCAGGAAAGAGGACAGGATTTCTGGTCAATCTCCTGGACCTAGAAATGCCATAATCCAGTGGAGGTTCGATTAACCTTCTCACAACTTTGTTGTGGAAAGGGAGAATGGTGAAACCAACAGGCTCAATGCCACCTCTCTACTGCATCTCAGCAGATTTGATCTTGCTGAGCTTGCAGAGAGGCCATTCTCCAATCCCTCCAACTCTGAGACTGCTGCACACATCAAAAACCATATCAGTAGTCTCCACTTGGCTAAACGAAATAGAAGAGCCAAGATTGAAGAAGAGTTGAAGCTGAAGAGAGTGGAAGACAAAGAAAGACCAACCACCAAAGGCACAGCCTTTCTACAGATAGTGGAGGGTCCTGAATTGGAACCAATAGTTTGATGGGAATATGACTATACTTCCCATCAACTAACTCTTTTCAGAGGGCCACAACAGAGGGTACACATAATCCAAGGTGACAGAGTAGAGGTTCTGTCCACCAAGGACCTGTACAAGATTCTCAGCACCACAGCAGGAAAGAATGAAGACACTGACAGACACTTACTTTCCTTGGTGCTGAGAGCTTTGAGAAGAAGAGAGAAGTGAAGTTTTGGTAGCATCAGCCTAGGGGGAGTTTGTTGGATCATGATAAGGCTGGTGCAACCAAAATCACTTCATAGTCATTTTTGGTACTACATTCAAAGGCTTCTGAAGCTGAGAAGAGATCTTCCGAGAGTCTGAAGGACAGCTTCCGAAGACAAAGTCTGATGAAAGAGCTTCCGAAGACAAAGTCTGAAAGAGCTTCCGAAGACAAAGTCTGAAAGAGCTTCCGAAGACAAAGTCTGAAAGAGCTTTCGAAGACAAAGTCTGATGAAAGAGCTGAAGACAAAGTCTGCTTCCGAAAACAAAGAAGACTCCAAGCCTCGGAAGAAGCAGTCTTCCGAAGTATAAGTACCTTCGGAAGAAGTTATTCTTCCGAAGTACTTTATCCTTCGAAGACATTGCTATGTCCAGCAGATAAAAGTATGGTCCCTGACAGTCCGCTGCAGACCTCTGATACAGCATGGCATCTTCCTAAAGAGCCATGTTGTTGACCATACTTTATTCTACTGTTCACCTTTTTATGATAGTACATGTTACCAACTTTAGTTGGTGACAAAAGGTAAGTCAGGGACATGTCCTGACTACCAACTTTTAGGCAAAATGTCTGAAAGACCTCACCTAGAGTCTTGTAGTATAGATGTAAGGTTAGAGGTGTCCAGCTCGTATCAAAGTATATCCGACTGTAGGTAGTATTATATATATCTTCTCCCTGTAACTCTTTAGATAAGCGATTTGAGTCCAAGTGTCTTGTAATCCTTTGAGTTGAGAAGCAATATATAAAAGTACCTTGAAAATTTATCTGCTGTGTTAATTTTCTTACTGCTTGCTACTTGATATATTGTGATCAACTCTTCATAAGACTGCTTGCTGAGTGTTGATTCATAGTGAGTTGAGAGAAAAACCACCCCCAAATCCGATCCTGCAATCTTTTTAAAAAGAATTCCAGGCTCAAGTTAACAAAGTATTTTATATCTGATTTCTGACTAAATGGTCAAAGTACATTTTAAAACGGGATTTTAACTAAAAACGGGTCGTAACCGGGTAACGTTTGAGGGTAAATCTTGAAAAAAAAAAGTTAAACCAAGAACCTATAAAAATTATAATATTTCAGTAAGCTAAAGATTATAAAATCCAAAATAATGAAAAATTGGGCAAACAAGCTTTTAAACGGTTAAATTCGGGTAAAAACGCCTTTTAACGGGTTAAATGTAAAAACGAGGATTTCAACTATAAGAGGCTAAAATTTAATATTCAACAGATTAGAAACTTACAAAAATTTCCTTAAAATTATATTTAAAGGTCTAAGACTCAAAATATGGAAATCCATACTTAACCGTTAAAACACTTCGGTTTTACCATAACCGGGAACGTAAAACATAAGAATATTAGGCCCGGACCTACATTCTGAAAATTTGGTGTACACTTAATTAAAATGAGTTACCTAACTTCAAGAACCTGATTTTTGGCCAAAAAAGTCAATTAATGCTAGAAAACAAACTTTAGGGTAGAAATTATCAATTTTAAAACTTGAGGGACTAAACTGTAAAATTCTACCAAACTCCATAACTGACTCATGTGAAGCTACTAATCACTTGAACAACTCTATTTAACTTGTATCATTAACTAATGGTGTAAAAATCCTTAATTACATAAGAAACCATGACTGACTTTCCATAAAAGGAAACTTTTCATACAAACCTTAACGGATCAAAGCCGAATCTGACAACCAACTCCTTGGCACACCTAGTAAACCTTATATAAGCTTAGAACCAGTAGCTTACCACTTAATTTTGATGCTAGGGTTCTAGGCTTGAGACTTCCCCGGCACGCGAAGAATTTTAGCTTGAATCTTAAGGTGAGTTCTAGTGATCCCCTTTTTACTACTGTTTTTGGGATGAAACATGCTCTATTATGACTGAACTATATCTATGCTTTACTTGATGTTTGTATGTGTATATGTGGTTACCTGTTAATGCTTATATCATGATCATTAATTCTTGTGTGAATCGCTTGTTTTATATGGATAGATTTATTTGGGGAATCCCCCACACACAGTGGCTTCCGTTTAGGAAGGGTACCCCACTAAGATCCTGAGGGATCGTTTGTGGCATGTGACGTATTTTTATAAGAAACTATGGTGAACCATCCGGCAGGTATGGTACACTAGTTTGGGCCTCAGTTCTTCCTTCGGGATTAACCGGTAAAACATGATTTTAGAAGAGGCTAGCCGGGACTGAGTGCAGGGTTGATTGTGATCCCCCACGATATTGAAACTACAATTTCTTTTAAATCAAATGAGGATTTTATTGAATCCTTTTGTTTTTAAACTTTAAGCACTTGAATTCACCAATTTTATAGTTGACACAATTTTCATTTTGAGCATGTTTTAGGTAATCCTTGATAGAGGTTTTGCTGTTTTAGAGAACTTGCCGACTTAGCATCGTGACCCATGGCATTTAACTCATTTGGTCTTAAGAATAATTGGACAATTTCAAACTGTTTTTATGTTCAATTGGTGAAACAATTTGCACTAATGACTTAAACACTTATAATGGGGACTAGACCTGTATCTAGTCCGGATTTTTCTTTAATGTTTTATGCCATGTGATATTCTCTCCTTTGAGCTCTTATGATGGTTTCTTTCCACTGCCATATGTTATTGCTAGTCTATGACGTCCCACCCTACCTGGGCCCAGGGTGTGACAATGGTCGCACCCAGGAATTGGGGTGTGACAGTAAGATCTCAATGTGAGTTTCAAAAGTTATGTTTAGCAAATTATACTTGTAAATTGAAAGGTTCTGGAATATCTACTATGAAAAATCACAAATATAAGGTTAATCTGGCTAATTGTTCTTCCAATGAGTCAAATCTTACATTTAGTATAGAAATGAAGAGGAATCAAGTGATAGTAAAGTTTATTTACAATTCTCTCGATTTGGTTGGATAAAAAGGTAAGAACAATAGCTGAAATGTTGATTATTAACGGGTTTCCTTTAAAATTTGTACAAAAAAGGTTTTAAAAGGCTCATAAGAATTTGTCAGCCGACACTTGCCATTCCATAGCGAAGCACAATTAGTATGGATTGCGATCAAATATATCTTGATGAAGAAATTAAACTTAAAGCTCAAATGAAAAAAAAATCACATCACTGAGTGTGTTTGACTACCTACATGGACATATTTAAAGCGAATCAACTATACGTGTCACATTGCGCCTTACGTTGATATAAACTAGAACTTGCAAAAAAATGATAAACTTTTGTCCTATTTCATGTCATTAAAAAATTATATTAGACAAGTCATGGAGAACTGCTTGATTGATTAGGAATTGCAACATGTTATGACTATTACAATTAATAGTGTATCTAGCAATGATGTTATGGTTGAGTATTTGGTAGGAAAAATAATGAATTGGAGTGATATGTGCTTTTGTAAAGGGAAATGGGAACATGTGAGGTGTATAGCACACATAGTGAATTAGTTCTGCAAGATGGGTAGGGGTGTTTAGAAAATCCAAAGTCCAAAAAAAATTGTAATTCCAGTCCATATCCAAATTAGAAAAAAACGATTCGAATCTTTCTTCAGATTTTCAGACCCGATCTTATCCGGATTTTTTATTCAGATTTTGAATATTACAATTTTTCCATTTGGGTTATTTGGATATCCGATTCAACCAAATAATAATCCCACAATGTTTTCTAGCCCAATGCTTATTATTCAACTACCTATTATGTTCTCAGCCTAATACTCAAGAGACATGACACCTTCCAGTCCATTGTTCCTAAATAATCTCATAATAATCTATCGTTATTCTAAATTAGAGATTCTAATCTCCGGGTCCTATATAATTACTTATTATGTTTTAAATTTTAATTTATGTTTAAGACATATTTGTATTTTCTTGTTTTGTAAGTTTTATTGTGGTTTTAAACTTAGCCAAAAAAGGAATAAAAATAAAAAAAAATTGTTATTTAGTTTATTCGGACTCATTTGAATAAGATCAGAAGTGAATTCGGATAGATTTCGACCAGATAGAGAATTAGAGATATATCGGATCGGATTTCAAATAAAGCCATAAAATCTTCGAATCCAAATAATTAGATTAGAAAAATCAGTTATCCAATCTGATTAACACCCTTAAAGATAGACTCTAGGATGTGAGAACTTTTGTTGATCGTATCAGGATCTTGTTTGATGTGTTAGACAATCACCGGTAAGATTAAAAAGATTTAAGATATTTGCTTTGTTAGAGGCAATTAAATATGAAAATTGTTTAACTTTGAATGTGTCCATGTGTTGGAACACTACTTGACGTTAAATGTTGCAAGTGAGTATGGAAGAGCATTTGAAAGATTTATAGACGATGACTTGGTTTTTTTTATGATCTTCAAGAGAGGCATGTGCGCCAGATTCAAAGGATTGGGAAAATATAAAAAGACTGGGAGGTTTTCTTAGGTATTTTTATGAGCTCACCCCTAGAGTTTCAAGTTAAATGTAATCTTATTTAACTTTTCTACTATCTTTTTATTCATGGCGTACATTATTTGATTTTAAAATTTATTTAACATTTTATGTACAAAATGCATTACCTCAAACACATATTTGGACTCGACTAGTTGTATGAATATAGTTTTAAAACAATGTTGTTTAAGTGATGATGAGGAGTTGAACAAGATATCGAATCAATGACATTAAAACTTAATAAGTACCGGGGTGATATCAACAAATTCAACTTGTTGATGCTTATTGTTTTTGGAGGACAAACTTGGTGTACCTTATAGTCAATCTTTGTGGTATGTATGGTATTGAGCTTGGGAATAAAGTTTGTTAAATGTGTGAAGTAATGTCTCTTACTATATTCAATGATTTTCACTCGGATAGTCACACTACCAGAGCTTCGTCATCATCATCGAAGTCCATGAACGTGGGTGATTCAAGTAGCAAGAATTTTAATTTGTTTGGCAGTTTTGATTATACATTTAGAGCACCAAGAGAGAGAAGTATGACTCATGTAAATAGACAAAAGATACAACTGGGTGTGGCGAAAGATTCTAAGATTGAATTGGATAGGTGCTTGAAAAAGGAGATTGAAGAAGATAATATATGGTTTGCAAGTGAAAATTTCACTATTTTAAGTTGGTGAAAAAAAAGTCCCACCTTTCTTGTTATGTGACTGGCTGCTCGTGATACTTTAGTCATTCATATTTCAATAGTGGATTTTGAATCCACATTTAGCATAAGAGGTAGAGTGCTCTACTCATCTAGGAGTTCTTTAACTCCTCAGATTGTTAAAGCTTTGATTTGTTGTTATGATTTGATGCGTTCTAGTTATGTTGCTTACAATGTGGAAGAAAACATTAAAAACCTTGATAAATTTAAAGAGGGTTATTACTCTTAATTGTGTATTGATATGTTATCAACTTATTGTTTTTTACCATTCTTTTATTATATCTACAAGTGTAACTTCTAGTTATCTGTTTATTTATTCTCGTAGAGATGAGAAAGGTATCAATCGAGTGAAAGAGTTGGTTACACGTTTGGTGACGTGTTTGGTGTGCTTGTTGGAACATGAAGACTTAGTTTTTTTTTTAGAATTTTATGCATTATGATGGATTTTTAGACTGCTTTTTGATGTTTGAACTTTGAATTTATGCTCAAGGTTAATTTTTATTTTTTAGGTTTATATAATCTATTATTTGTGATTTTAAACTAGTAAAATGTTAAGAATTAAAAATAAAAAATAATTAAAATTTGAAAAAAATTGTTATTTGAATGATTCGGATTATTGGACTTATCCGAATTCGATCTGAATTGAATTCAGATATATTTAGATTGGATAACAATACTCTTGATTCAGGTTGGATATGCTTTTGGATAGTTCATAAAACATACAAATCCGAGTGAACCGAATAGTCCGTTATGTGATCCTATGAACACCCCTTTTTTAAAGCTAAAGATAGAAGACACATAAATTAAGTTACAATCAAAGTAGAAACTTGCCTTCGTTACACATCAAAGGGGAATAATATGGGATCAATATCAAACTCAAAAGGAGGAGAAGAATAACCAAAACAAGAAGGTATAGCAAGAACAAAAGCATCTGCTGAAAGAAACATAACCCAATATATTTTAAATCCTTGGTCGTCACTGATTTAAAATCAATTTGTAACCCTAAATATGATCAAAATATCGATTAAAGGTGATTGCCAATGAGGTAACCGATTAAAGGAGATGGAAGTGTTAATGATGACGATGATATCAATTGTCGTTGCTCTATCTCTCTTTATAAGAAAGCCTTCATAGGTAAAAAGAGAAAAACTAGATAAAGAAATGTGACGGAGGTACGTGGCTATTGGAGAGAGAAAGAATCGGTCGATGTCAAAGCACGTGACATGGAGAATAATAGGTAGGTGGACGCAAACATTTGTGACTCTATGTTTACTACATGTTCAGATGATGCAGTTATCATATGCACAACCTGCTTTAAAACTTACACATGCATAAAGTAGTTATGACTTGCTTAAATATTCGTACTTAGGGCTGTTCAAAGTCGGATATCCGAGATTTCGGATATCCGAATGTCGGATATCCGAAAATTTCGGATAGTGAAAATCACTATCGTATCCGTATCCGAAATTTCGGATACGGATATCAGAAATTTCGGATACGGATACGGATAGTGATTTGGATATCCGAAATTCATTTTTTATTTTTTTTATTTTTTAGTTTTTAGTTTTTTTCAATAATTAAACATATAGTATTATAAAAATAATATAAAAAGTAACTCATATCATAAAATTCACAATATACACTAAAAAATCGCAATCTAAAGTAAAAATATATCTAAAATTAAAAAAATAAAAAAATATATTTTTTAGTTTTCGGATAATCGGATATCCGAATATCCAAAACTTTTAAAAATTACTATCCGAATCCAAATCCAAATTTTCGAATATCCAAAATCCGGATATCCGAATTTTCGGATATCCGAATTTTCGGATATCCGAAAATTTGGATATTTTGGATTCAGATTTTCGGATTTTCGAATCGGATTCTCGGATTCGAATATTTTTGAACACCCCTATTCGTACTTTACTGTACATCTTGATGGTAATTATATAATTACAAAAGCTTATTGTTTTTTTTTAAAAAATATTTTAAACTAGTTTTTTAAGCTAAAATTTTTATTGATAATGACAGTGTTAATAATAATAGTAGTAGTAGCAAAAATAAGGAGTATGACACCCAATTGATGGTAGAGGTGTTTGCAACTCGTTAAAATCAAAATTCTTATCATGAGTAGATTATTCATTATTGACTTTTGGTTCTGATTTGTGATTTGAAAAACTAAGTTTGATGGGCCGGATCATAGTATAGAGCTTGAAATTGATAGCGTAAGCCGAATTATCTTTCTTTCTTTGAAATCTAAACATATGCATATATACATAAAACATTTATGACCCATATCTATCATTTTTAAAATATAAATACAAACTAGCATTTTTAGTTTAAAAAATCTATTTCAATTGCAGAAACAAACTGATTTAATTGATCCAACAGTCCAGTTGGTTTTTCATTTTAAAAACTATAGTTAACAGCCCAACCTAACAAAACTAATTACCATAAAGCTTTTGTTCAAATGGTATCCAGATGTATTACATGATGTCCTCTTCTTACGAGCTTGTGGGTTTTAGTTTCATCATGGACAATTCATGTAAATATAAGAGTAAATTCAAAGTGTGTGAGTTTATCATTTAATAAAATATTAAGCCAGTCAAACTAAACCTTAACTCCATCTTTTTAAAAGCTCTTTTAGTTAAAAGCGTCATCGGTTTGTCTTTTTAGCATTTTGTCAAAGTTTATCTTCAAGCTTCAAAACAAAATAACGATCTCTTAATCAATCACCTATTAAAATTATTATATCAAAACAGCAAACTTTTTTTATTAAACTTGAACCCTAACCCTTTCAAATCTAGGTCTTCAACAATTATCAGCTCAAGCCACAAACGGCATATTACCTATTGAAATCATTTCCTTTAGGAAAGATGGGCCTGTATTGGGCCCAACGAAATGAAACATGGGCCGTGAACAAAACGTCTGTCGACTGTCGAGTGAGTGCATGTTCAGACTTGAGGTATCCCCACCCCACCCTTTTCTCTCTCTCTCTGACACACTTCCAATCATCATTCTGCTTTTTCAACACTTTTTCTCACACTAAAAACACACACACACAAACACATTTCAGCTTAGGGTTCCTTTTTCTCTTTCAAACAATCCATAAAAATGGTGTCTGATTTCTTCTTCTGCTACTAGTACACATCATCCCCACAAAAACCCTAAAAAAAGTTTGTAAATAAATGACAGAGAGGGATCTAGATTGCTATCGTCACTCGGACCATTCAATTTGCACCAAACATCTTCAGATCACACTTCATCCGATTAACAACTCTAGGTATGATTCTAATTTTGTTTAATTTTTAATATTTTTTGTGGGGTTCATTCTGCTTGCTGCTATATATTACCTGATTGGACGTTGATTTCATCTTTAGAATACTTATCTATATCTGCTAGTTTAGCTCTGGAAGATGTAGAATTTTAGCTGAGAAGATTGTAATAGATCGAAAAGTTAATAGAGAAAATGCTATGTATTATTTGTAGATAGATGTTTAAGAGGCTTTTTAAGCTGAAGAACTTGACTTATAGATCATTTTGTTGTTGTTTACGCTTTGAAGTTCGATCCGTATAAGGTTTTGATGTTTATTAGAAAAGCTACCCAAAGTAACTTATCTCTTAGATGATGAGAAGCCCTAGCTCAAAAATGACCATATGTAAACTGTTCAAGCATTTTGTGATCTGCATCTATATACTCAAGCAATGGTTTGTTTAAGTTCATAATATATGAGTCTAGGGATGGACATGCCATGATGGAACACTACTTGAAAATAATTAGGTTTTGGGATGTCATATATAGCTTGTTTAATTTAATAAACACTGTCATGAATGGGTTGACATGTTTAGTCCACCTAATTATATAGGTCGACACGTCAATTTGTTTTATTAAAATCATTGACCGCCTACCTGTTTACGAGTTACGACCCGTTTAGCTTAATATTACAACCATCCAATGGTTTAGCATGTATGTAACTTGATTACTACTCACCAACATGTCAACTTGTTTGACTCATTTGGATAAATGGGTTAACGGGGTCATGTTCACGTTAAGCGTTGATATCTTTGACACAAATAAATATATGTGTCGTGGCGTCGTGTTTAGGTTCAAGGATTCAACCCACAGACCTGACGCTATTGGCCCCTGTTTAGGCTTCCTTAAGCAACTAGTGAGGTGTCAAGTATCTCTTTGCCTCTTTGTTTAGTTTCTCCAACCTAAGATAAATCTTGATTCATAAATTAAAAAAGATTTTTATAAGCATAATGATAAGAAAAGGAATTATTATTTTGATTTCTAGACCAGAAAAGGCACTATTTATATATACATATCAGAATTTGAAATCACTGTCAACAGTTATATGAACTACTATGTGCAACACTTGATGAGATCATTTGGATTTTCATTGACAGTGCTAAAACATTTATGCGGTATTCATGTTCCCGGAAGGGTAGCTAATCTATGGATTCTGCAAAGTCAGCCACATTTCTTGAGGGTATCTTATTTAACATATAAGTCTTTTAGTTCGTGATTTTCCCTTAATTCTATGTATTTGGGAAATCGGAAACTATTAACTAATTCCTAACAGAACTTATTTCTAATTGCAGGTTCATTGTGTCTTCACATCTTTCTTTTTACTGTTTTAGTATCTAATACCGAAAATGTAATCGCGAAGAAGCTCCCCCCTGCTTCTCAACTAGTTAGCCTTCCTAGTTCTGGAATGTTCCAGCCTATAGATATATCACCTTCAGTTTTACCAAATTACCCTGATCTTGGAAAGATATTACCACCAATGTACCCTTTCTTTCCAAAACATTCAAACCAGTATTAACGGGCAGATGCCCGTTTAATTTCTCTTCTATTTCAAACATAATGGAGAAAACAGCATCAGATTGTTCTGTACTGTTAGCATCATTTGTAGGAAATGTAATATGTTGCCCACAGTTCGCTAGTTCACTTCACATATTTCAGGGGCATTTTAGTAAAGCCTCCAATAGTTTAGTTGTGCAAAATTCCACCATTGCTGATGATTGTTTCGCAGATATAGTGGAAGTTTTAGCCAGCAAAGGTGCGAACAGCTCGGTCCCATTAATGTGCTCTATAAAATCATCAAATTTAACGGGTGGCTCGTGTCCGGTGAAGGATAAAAATACTTTTGAGAAAATAGTGAACACGAGTAAATTATTGGATGCTTGTAGTGTAATTGATCCTCT
This sequence comes from Flaveria linearis, assembly GCA_024085815.1. Classification (NCBI taxonomy): domain Eukaryota; kingdom Viridiplantae; phylum Streptophyta; class Magnoliopsida; order Asterales; family Asteraceae; genus Flaveria; species Flaveria linearis. The sequence goes on from CM044006.1 coordinate 35,632,028, forward strand.
TAAAGAGTGCTGCAGATCAGTTTGCCAACCAGCAATTATGGAAGCTGCATTTCAAATTTCTTCATCACAAACAATAGTTGATGCAAGTGCAAGCACAGGTTTATCTACTCATGTTGATGTGTTAAATGACTGCAAAGGGGTTGTGTATTCGTGGCTCTCAAGAAAACTTCCATCAGATGCTGCAGATTCTTCTTTTAGAATATTGTCTGCTTGTAAAGTTAACAAAGGTACAGTTAAGCATTGATGTATGGTTTATTTAATTGATATAATATTAGTTGTGAACATATATTAATCAATATGTTGGATCCAGTTTGCCCACTGGAAATGAAGGAGCCAGTTGAAGTGATAAAAGCTTGTAGGAATGTGGCTGCTTCAAGTCCTTCATGTTGTAGCTCATTGAATTCATACATTGCGGGAGTACAAAGGCAAATGCTGATTACAAATAAACAAGCAATAATTTGTGCATCGTATTTGGGGTCGATGCTAAGGAAAGGTGGAGTACAAGCAGACATTTATGAGCTTTGTGATGTTGATTTGAAAGATTTTAGCCTCCAAGGTAAATTACTTTGTAGAAATGGATTGAATAATGGTTTCAAAGGGTTTTGATTACTATGTTAACTGTCTAGTGCAGGTCAACATTAGTTTAGTCCACCAGCAAACAGTTTTTAACTGTATATTTAAATTTTCTAAGTAATTGCTAAATATGATTACAAACACTTAATACAAAACTAATGTAATTTTCTACAATAGAACAATTTAGGAGGTTCTATGAACTTGATTATTTGATCGGCTTCTTTTTTATTTCTATTCTCTAATTTGACCATCTGACCCGTTGAGATAAAACGTAATCGAAGACAAGTTTACAAGTAAATAGGTCGAAATTGCCATCTCTATTAGTTTATTATTCCGCATTTGATGATAATCTTGTTATCTGGACCTCATCTGATGTGTTTTTTCTATGTATGCAACTATGACCTCCGGGGCTGAAATAGCTTATGGAGAAGAAGGTGAGCTTCCTTGCTTTTCCATATTTTCTTTGTAATGTAATGCAGTTTTTTTTTTTCCTTTTCACTATGAACATGCCAACATGGATATCTGTTGCTTTGGCTATTATGAATACTGTGTGAACAAGGGACATATGCTTCTGATTAAGGGTGTTCATTGTCCGGGTTGATCGGGTTTGATGAAAATTCAGCCGTCAATTACGGTTTCAAAATATGGTAGACCAAATAGGCTGGTTGGTTGGGTCTGCTGGACAGGCCAAAACAATTCAGTTTGACCAGTTTGTTTTTTTAAAAGAAATTAAAATCATCAGTTTGTATTAAATATATATTGACGATAAAGATAGTTCTTGGGTATTATACGTACGTGTAACTGCGTAATTCAAATATGAAAAATAAAAATAAAAGTAACGGCTAGTTCCAAGTTTCAAGCTGTAAACCAAATGGTAAACCTTTTTTTTTAATCTGTAAACTGTGACAGAACAATATAAATCTCAAACTGGACTATCGATTTGCTTTGGTTTGAACGATTCGGTCAGTTTTAGCGGTTTTTGAACACCCCTAGTTCCGATATGTTTGATTTTCATTTGCTAAATCAGATGACCGTGCAAGAACTAAAACAGTTTTGTGTGTATACATATTACCCTAACTCAAAATCTGGGAGGTTTTATGTGAAATATATTATAATTTGATGAAGAGAAACAATATTCTATGTCACATTTGTTAATCTATTATTTGGACATGCATGCAGGGTGTCTGCTTAGAAGTTTGCCTGCAGATGTGGGGTATGATAATTCAAGTGGGTTCAGTTTCACATGTGATTTAAGTGACAATATTGCTGCTCCATGGCCAACATCATCATCTATGGCATCCTTCTCTCTTTGTGCTCCTGGTAATCCACTGCACCTACATCACTCGTCTAACTTCTAAATCTCGCAAAACAGCTGACGTAAAAACATGTAAACTTTTGTATGGATGAGATGAGCCTTGACGGGTTGGATTGACCCAAAACACTTTGTCTTAAGTATTTTTTTCTAAACAAAATTTTTTTCTCCTAATTCCACCTACACTTGCACTTACATGGATTCGAACCCACATCACAATTACAAGGGGCGATAACTAATGGCCTTAGACTATAAAGCCATGGGCTTTTATTATAAGCAATCACAGTCTAATTTAATTACAAAAGGTATATTATTCAATAATTTTGATTAAAATGATTTAGACTGTTTTATGCATTTGAAGATAAACATACACGTATACAATGATGTATGCATTAAAAGATAAAATTATGCATTAAAAGATAAAATTACACTTTGGGTGGCTTTTGAGCCGTTTGACGTGTGTAAAATTTTCGCACAACCCGTTTTTACTTGTTTCATATTTTTAATTTTGCAGAGATGTCATTGCCTGCACTACCAACGTCTGATACAGTGTACCCAGGTGCGTAGTTTTCCCTTGAAGAGTATAAAAAATACTTTTGTTAAAATAATATTTTTTGTTACAAAACATGCATATTATCTTTAAAATTGGATTAAGTATTAATATGGACTTGCAGGTTGTAATGGGTTTGTTTTGGATCTGATAATCGTCTTTGTGGTTTTATTACTTCCTTTGCACGATTGGTTTTAATGGAGGCGCGAGTGTTTGAATTAGAGAGGTAGAAGAGTACATGTATATTTTTCAGAGTGATTTTCAATGTATAGTGTTTCCATTTATTTTTTATTATTACCATTATATTATTATTATTATTTGGTGTGATTGTTATAATTATTATTTTGACTTCTTTATGCTTTTAAATCACATGAATCGAAATTAAAACCAACTAGTGCTATACCACAAAATTGCTTTGGGCATCGGAAGCACAGGAGGCTGGGATATGCACTTAGAGACTTTTTCGTCGTCGTATCCGTGAAGGTAAATAAAACATTCAACAATGTAGCAAACATTCACGTTCAAGTAAACTAACTGACGTGGCTACAGGGGGTAGCGGGTATGTATACACCATCCTTTGATCCTGCTAGCCCAACCTCATATGTCTTCACATACTGGGTGAAAAACAGAACATATCCTTAAAAACAACAGTGTTTGTGAACCAATATCAAAGTCACAGACGATAACTACTTCCTAAGCAAACAAAATAAACAATGATTTACTAGTTATTATTGCATATGATACACTCTATGATGACATTTCTTCCACTTTAAGCCATGCTGATTGCGTTCATCTGACATAACCCAATTGCAAACAAAATAAGCCTCATATGAACGTGTATAGCGGTCTACGACGAACATATGTTCATCATTGATCAAAGATATCGTCCTAAAGGTAGTAAGTTCCTACAAAACCAAGCAACCAACATAAATGGCCTTTGATGAATGTGTGTTCATCATCGCTATGATAATGTTTAACGAATTCAAGTTGTGCATAACCTAATAGCTAACGATAGTGGTCTTAGATAAGCGTATGTTCATCATCATCGACTCAGGGACCCCAAAAGAAATACACTACAATAGTTGAAACAACAAAAGCCTGAATCTGGAAAATGTATAAATAAAGCCGTCTCAACTGAACTAAAGTTCATCATCATCGACCTAAAAGAGCCTCAATCAGGCACAATAGAACAAAAGAAGAAGAGGAGATACCTTGTCGTCATCGGCGCCAAGGAAACCCATGCGAGCAAAGGTTCAACGACGATGGGGTGACATGGACTAGTACCATCAACTGTTGAGATCAACCCCATAACCCCAACAACAAACCCTAGAACAGATCTGAGACCATGAACGCTAAAGGAAGAGGAGGAAGATAGGTAACCGTCATCGTTGCCACTAAGGCAACCGATGCAAGCAAAGGACCGGTGGCGGCAAGGCTCCGCACCCCTCAATACATGCCGATTTAAGGTAAGTTTGAATGACAGTAACCACAACATCCGCTGTATCAAAGAAAAGAAAGAAAGGTAGGGGACACCCACCGCATCGGTGATGCTCGAAAAAGGAAATCGGTGATAACCAACACCAGAGCTCCAGTCCCTATAAACTCACTCCCCCTCATCCTCTCTTTATACAAAACACAATTGTAGACATATTGTTTAAGGGGCTGTTTCGGATTGCTTTTTTTTTCTCCTTTTGATTTTTGGAGGGGTGAAAAGATCAAAATGCCCCTCCAAAAATCAGCAGAAGTTAAAATTTTTAACTTTTGGTGATTTTTGGAGGGACATTTTAGTCTTTTCACCCCTCCAAAAGTCAAAAGGAAAAAAAAAACAATCCCCAACACCCACTAAAAAAGGAAGACAAACACTCCACATGGAATAGGGTAGAAAACGGAAATTTTACAACTATTGTGGCCAAATTGAATAAATCCTTAAGTACCTATTCATTCAATTTGCTTTTAAAATATTACTAGTTTTTTCCATCTGCGTGGGTTGCACGCATGATTACTGATTCAAAACAATTTGAAACTCTAGAGTCGGGCTCAGAACCAGTAATCGGTTACGGCTGCTAACTATAATCGGCAACCACACCCAAGCAACCGACAACACTCTGGTATCTCATCATTACCCCAGAACATGGCCAAATAAGTTGCACATGATCGTAAAAAACAACTTTTAATATGTGCCTAGATGCAGAAATTTTGATTCCCAGCGTCCTAAGGTTAGAGTTAAAACCAAGCACACTAATAAGAAAACCTCAACAAACAAAGGCACCAATAAACGCACAAATTACCATATCGGTTGTGGACACCCAAACATCACCTGTGGCCTCTGATGAAGATGAGGCCATGTCACCAACTGAATGAGTAAGAAAATAGAATGACAAACAACACACAAATAGGGGTGTTCAAAAATATCCGAATCCGAAACCGAATCCGAAATATCCGAAAATCCGAAATTCGGATATCCGAAATTTCGGATTCGGATTCGGATAGTGATTTTGAGAATTTTCGGATATTTCGGATATCCGAAATATCCGAAATATCCATATAAAAATTTAAAAATATTAAATATTAATTAAATATTTTAGATATTTTCGGATATTTTGGATATTTTAACAAAAACTTTGGATATATAAATAAATTTCAATAAAAATTTATTATATTTTTATAAAATTTATTAAAAAATATAATTTTTTTGAATTTCGGATATCCGAACGGATATCCGAATCCGAATCCGAAATTTCGGATATCCGAATTTCGATATCCGAAATTTCGGATTCGGATTCGGATAGTGAAATCCACTATCCGAAATTTTCGGATATCCGAAATTCGGATATCCAAATTTCGGATATCCGAAAATGAACACCCCTACACACAAACCAAAGCATGCATCCATCGTCATGGACCTCGGTTTCAAAACTGAATGGTCTCAATTGAATCGTTCATCATCATCAACCCAAAAAAGACCAACCTGGAATGGCCTCCACCTCGGCAACGATGCTAAAACGGAAAGCCGGCCAAGAACCGACCGGCTACACATGGACGCCACCGAAGAAGGTCCACAGGGACCACCGACGGCATCCAATAGCATCAAAGGAGGTCCACAGCTAGTAGATCTGAAAACCCTAAAAAGGTATCCGCTAGATAAAGAGGCGGAAGGGGAAACTACCAGCATCACCGCCTTGAACGGCCACCAGACATATGTGGTAGCAGCAACCGACGATGAAGTCGGATACGGTCTCAGATGCATCGTCCATCATCATCATCATCATCGATCCAATCAGTCAACCTTAGGCGATTACGACCAAAAGATAAAAGCCAACGATTGTATAACAAGCCGAAGACGGTGTCACCGACACAAAAGTACCCAAATCATGGTGCATGCACCGGTTGTAACGCCCGGAATAAAGTCGAAACGAACCAATTAATAATAATGGGCTTAGCCAGGATTATTTAAAGAAAATATACGGGAAATGGAGTATGGACTGAGTAGACCTCGCGGGTTATGTGTTCGGCGAGTTTAAGGTCCCGCGAACGCCCAGTATATATAAACGGATCAGCTTGAGCCACTCTCATTTGCAACTCAACACCAACTTCTAGAGAGAGAGTGTAGAGAGAGATAGTGGAGAGAAAGTGGTGATTCAAGGCTCAGTTGATCAAGAGATTGAAGATTGGTGTTCGTGGACATTTAAACAACAAGAAAATACCAATAATCCAGGTAATAAACATCGTTTAATCATTTATTTGACGGTAAACCCGGATTCTAGGGCTTGGGGCTTTTGAAAGTGGCAAAGAATCGTCCAAAACTCACGTTTTTGTGTAAGAAAACATGTAAGAAGCTTAGATATAGCTTATTGGGTGATAAACCAAGGTTTTGGGTGTAAAAGATTGAAGTTTTGGGTCAAAAATGGGTTGGTTCGTCATTTCAGCCCGTTCTGCGAAGCTGGGTGTTCATCTAGCGAAATTATGTAGTCATGCAGCGAAACTATGAAGACTTTCTGCGAAACTGTAGTTTCAAATAGTTTCACAGACATGGTTTCCAACGAAAGTTGGGCGAAGCTGGAAGCGAAGATGCCAGCGAAACTGCTGGCGAAACTAGCAGCGAAACTGCTGGCGAAACTAGCAGCGAAACTGCTGGCGAAACTGCTGGCGAAACTGCTGGCGAAACTAGCAGCAAAACTGCTGGCGAAACTAGCAGTGAAACTGCTGATCATGCAGCGAAATTAGCAGCGAAATTACGCAGAAATTAACTCCTTTGAGTGTTAACTTATCTACAGGCTGTGTAGTGTGACCCTTGCATAGAAAGCTTAATTGAGAAGCTGCTCATCGAGTCCAGGTGAGTTCTAGAACCCCCTTTTTACATGTTTTAACTGATTTGAGGCTGGAAATGCATGTTTAATTGTTTTTATAAAATAGGTGTTTATACCCGTATGTATGTGCGAATGTGTATATGGGTGAGTGTATGTTTGGGTTTGATTTATGGTTATGTTCATATTATAATGCTTAGAATGTTAGAGATAAGCTTAGAACATGATGGATTGATGAATTGGGACTGATTATGATGATTGATAGTATGAGTTGGCTGGCCATGCGCCTGATATAGGCCCATGCGCCCAACGTTCAGGATTGCCTAAGTGTCCCCCATGCGCCCAAACCCCATGCGCTTGAGTAGTATTCATGTGCCTAGGATAGGCTGGAAATTTGGCTAAGTGTCCATGCGCCTAGATTGCCCAAGCACCTAAGCACTCATGTGCCTGCATAGTGCCCATGCACCTAGATTTGCCCAGAATGACTAAGTGTTGGGCCATGCGCCCCAATAGTACCCATGTGCCAAGAACTTCTCCCATGCGCCTAAGTGTTCCCATGCGCCCAGAAGGCCATGCACCTGCATAGTGCTCATGCGCCTAAGACTTAGAATTATTTTTCTCAATTTGGAAAAAATGTAAAGTGTAGGCTTTGACTGGGATGTTCTCGGGGTGATGTGTGATGATTAGATAGGGGTGCTAGATGATGATGTGCGATGATTAGATAACGATGTGTGATGATGCATAAGGATGTGTGATGATGTGTGATGTATGTTTTGTTCCTTAATACGTATTATTTACGTAGCTTCACGTAGTGTGATTATGTTAATATACGTAAAGTATTATCTTAACGAAGCGAAAGAATTAAGATAATGAGAAGTGGAACATAAAAAATGAATGAAAGCCTTGCAAGCAAAATAGAAAGAGGTTCACAACTCCGTGTGAGTTGTTAGAACAACTATGTGTGGAATAGCGTGCGATTTTGGCTAACTCATGAGGGTTCACACACAGTGGGAGTTAGCCTTGGTGGCTGCTCCATACGTGCGATGTGGTATTAACTGTGTGTTATGTAGCATGCGATCTTGGCTACCTCATGAGAGTTCACACACAGGGGAGTCAGTCTTAGTGACTGTTCCATACGTGCGATATGGGATCCTTGTCATTCGACCTTAGAAATCGTGGATGCGTGCCATGAGGAGGGTAAAGCTTGACAGGATCTAGAATCAGTGAAAGATAATAATAAAAGTGTGAAAAGTACGAAACGAATGAAACATGCGATAAGAACGAAATGAACGATGTGTGATCATGTGCGATAGTAAAGAAAATGTTTTAACAAGCGAAAGGTAATATATATTTTATAAAACTAGAACTCACTCAGTGACACTGACTTTTATGTATTTCCAGTTGGCAGGTAAAAGTTGTTATGGATGGCACGGGACAACTACTTGGCGTTTTTTTGGTTGGCGTCCATTGTTTAAATTATGATGTTTTTGCATTGTAATGCGAACAAACAATCTGTTGCGACAATGATGAATGTTGTATTATTGTGCAAAAGCAATGAATGAAATGATTTTAACTTATTCTATTGTTTTGTTTTAGTACACTTAAATATATGTTTTATGTTGTATGTGCAATGGTTGACCAACTGTAAGCGTCCCGGGAACGGGGCCTTACAAGTTGGTATCAAAGCAAAAGTTTAAGTGAAACGGGTTAAAATTTTCAAGATAAACCTAAACTTAAACTGAGAATAGGACAAAAGGGAAGGGATGCCAGTCCGAGTAGCTACGTGTCATCAGGTATGTTCGTGGTATTACATGCGCATGTTATGTGATTTATGTGCCTTTAGTAGATTTAGATACTGAGGTAGTCAGGATAGGAAATGCTTAGGGTATGAAGAGTAAAGTAAGTGGCTAATCACAACTGGCCACTATAATTAGAGACTTACAATACTCGACATAAATTGAGCCATTACCTTGAATGACTATGTCGGTGTTTGAATCTTATAGTGCTTAACATGGCTGGTAGAGGATTCCTGAAAGTTGCTCAAGGTGGAGGTAGTGGTGGACGTGACGCTAGGTCGCGTGTTATGAGGGACATGGCTTTGAATGCCGAAACAGTGCCTGAAGGGGTCGAGCTTCACCACCATGTAGGTGGGAATAGGAGCCATAATCTAACAGCCTTAGTGAAGGAGGCCATAGCTGATGGGGTGCAACAAGTCATGCACACGATACTATCGGCGGTGGTGACTGGGGTCATGAGAGCCGTAAGGGAAGATGAAAGGACAGGGAGCAACTAGAGTGGGAAACTTTCTGGTAGCTATGGTTTCACTCCCAAGGCCAAAAATACGAAGGTCGAGAGTCGTAAAGTGGCCGTAACCGGGGGAAGGGCAAAGGTGTGTAGCAACTGTGGGAAGAACCATCCGGGTGAATGTAGGTGGGAGTCGAATGTCTACTTCAAATATGGAAGGAATGGCCACATGGCAAGGGATTGTCGTGTGGTGAAGTGTTATGCCTGTGGTAAGAAGGGGCATATGAGGAGAGACTACAAGGAACCAACGGTGGAGAGCTCCAGGGCAAAGGATGGAATCGAGCATGATAAAGAGAAGACTAGGGTGGATCTTGATGTCGTGGCAGGTATATTCCTAGTAGACTAGACTTGTATCTCTTTATTATTTGATTCCGGTGCTAGTAGGAGTTTTATTGCTACTGATTTCTGTGATAGGCTATCTGTTAGCAGTAGGAGTATTAATGATCTATTCGATGTAGAAACTGCCATAGGAGAGTCTACCAGGATTTTTGACTTGATTGATGGTTGTGATGTAGAACTAGAAGGTCATAAATTTCCTGCTAGACTGTTTGTGATGACCTTAGGCGGGCTTGATGTAGTCCTAGGAATGGATTAGTTAGCGGACTATGAGGCGAACATTGTGTGTCACAAGAAGATGATTAGACTGACAACGCCTGACGGGAGTTCGGTGATGATATACGGTGATCGAGTTACGACGGTTCCGAAGGTGATCTCGATGGCGGTGGAGGGAAAGTGCATGAGGTGTGGATGTAGTGCCTATTTGGCCTACGTGAAGGATGTGAACACGTCAACACCATAATTGTCTGATGTACCGGTGGTGTGTGACTTTCCCGATGTGTTCCCAGAGGATTTATCAGGTATGCCACCGGATCGTGAAATCGAGTTTCAAATTCACTTGGTAGCAGGTGCTCAGCCTGTTGCTAAGGCGCCGTATTGTTTGGCTCCATCAGAGATGAAGGAATTGATGGAGCAACGATAAGAGTTGCTTGATAAGGGTTTCATCAGACCGAGTATCTCTCCTTGGGGTGCTCCGGTCTTGTTCGTAAAGAAGAAGGATGATAGCATGAGGATGTGTATCGACTACCGTGAGTTGAACAAGTTGATGGTGAAGAATCGGTATCCATTACTGAGGATTTATGACTTGTTTGATCAACTCCAAGGTGCCAATTGGTTCTCGAGGATAGATCTTCGATCTGGCTACCATCAGTTGAAGGTGAAGGGGTAAGATATTCCTAAAACAGCTTTTCGCACGCGTTATGGACACTACAAGTTTCTCGTTATGTCTTTTGGTTTAACCAACGCGCCAACTGCTTTTATGGATTTGATGAATCGAGTGTGTCAGCCGATGTTAGATAAATCAGTGATCGTGTTTATTGATGATATCCTGATTTATTCTAAGAGAGAGGAAAAACATGCCGGCCACATACGCGAGGTATGGGAGACACTTAGGAGAGAGAAGTTGTATGCTAAATTTTCTAAGTGTGCTTTTTGGTTGGGCGAGGTGCAATTTCTGGGTCACGTGGTAAATACTGAGGGAATCATGGTGGACCCGACAAAGGTTGAGGCGGTGATGCAATGGAAGTCTCCAAAGACGCCATCCAAGATTCATAGCTTCTTGGGATTGGCGGGCTACTACAGGAGATTTATTCAAGACTTTTCCAAGATAGCCTCACCTTTGACCAAATTGACTCGCAAGGATGTGAAGTTCGTGTGGGGTCGGGAATAGGAGAATGCTTTCGAGGGGTTAAAGACGAGATTAACAAAAGCACCTGTCTTGACATTAACCGAAGGGAGTGAAGACTTAGTGGTATATTCGGATGCTTCTTATTCTGGGCTAGGTTTACGTGTTGATGCAACGTGGAAGGGTAATAGCCTATGCATCCCGACAGCTGAAAACCCACGAAGTCAACTATCCCACACACGATCTAGAGCTAGCTGCAGTGGTCTTTGCTTTGAAGATTTGGCAGCACTACTTATACGGGACAAAGTGCACCATCTTCACGAACCATAAGAGCTTGAAATATTTCTTTGAGCAAAAAGATCTCAACATGAGACAGAGGAGATGGTTAAAGCTCATCAAGGATTATGATTATGAGATCCATTATCATCCGGGCAAGACCAACGTGATGGCCGATGCCCTTAGCCAAAAGGAAAGACCCAAGCCGATTCGGGTAAAGGCATATCAGTTGATTATGACCTCGGACGTGATGACGCAGGTCAAGGAGTTTCAAGATGAGGCTTTGAAAAAATATCCTCTTAACTCTGAAAGGATGAAATGTCTAGTCACGAAATTGGGTGAGAACACTCTCGGTGTTAGAACCTGATCTGGATGGATGTGGATTCCTCGTTATGGGGATCTACATGGAAAGATCATGGACGAGGCTCATAAGACTCGATACTCCATTCATCCTGGTGCTACCAAGATTTACCATGATATGAAGAAGGATTATTAGTGGCCGGGTATGAAGCATGACGTAGCGGAATACGTGAGTAAGTGCCTTACTTATTTGCAAGTGACGGTGGAGCATCAGAAGTCTTACGGGAAAATCCAACTTTTAGATATACCCGAGTGAAAGTGGGAGCATATCACCATGTACTTTATTACAAAGTTACCGCGTACCCTGAGAGGGTATGATGCCGTATGGGTGATAGTTGATCATTTGACGAAGAGTGCCGATCCGAGAGATGTATTCCTCCGAGCGATTAGCGGATTTATTCATCAAGGAGATTGTAGCTCGTCATGGCGTACAGGTGTTTATTGTATCTAATCGTGACACTTGGTTTACATCTAAGTTTTGGAAGAGAATTCACGATGCTATGGGGACGAGGTTACATATCAGCACGACTTATCATCCCCAGACAGATGGTCAGTCAGAAAAGACCATTCAGACACTGGAAGATATGCTTCAGGCATGCGTTATTAATTTTGGAGGAAGTTGGGATGACCACTTACAGTTAGCCGAGTTCTCATATAACAATAGCTACCATGCCAGCATTGGCATGCCTCCTTATGAGATGCTATACGGTAGGAGATGTAGAACACCAGCTTATTGGGGGGATATTGGTCATAAAGAGTTAGGGAGCATCGAGGTGATAGAGACTACGACTGAGAATCTAGAAAGGATCAAGGCCTTTATGAAGGCAACTATGGATGGGCAAAAGTCGTATGCCGATAAACGGCGTAGACCAATTGAGTTTCAGGTGGGTGACAGGGTTATGTTGAAAGGCTCACCTTGGAAGGGCATCATTCGGTTTAGGAAGCGGGGAAAGTTGAGCCCGAGATACATAGGGCCTTTCTGAATCATTGCTCGAGTAGGAGAGGTGGCCTATAAGTTGGAGTTGCCCAGTGAGTTAAGTGGAATTCATCCAATATTCCATGTATCTCACTTAAGAAAGTGCTTAGCCGACGAGGATATGGTGGTGCCACTAAAGGATATTGAAGTGGACGAACGACTCAATTATATGGAGCAACCAGTGGCGATCATCGATCGCAAGGAGAAGAGGCTAAAGAATAAGGTGGTTTCCTTGGTGCGAGTACAGTGGAAGCACAGAAAGGGATCAGAATCAACTTGGGAAGTTGAGGAGGAGATGAGGCAGCATTACCCTCAACTATTCAGCGACTAACAGGTTTCGAGGATGAAACCTAAATAAGGGGGGGTGGACTTGTAACGCCCGAAATAAAGTCGAAACGAGCCAATTAATAATAATGGGCTTAGCCGGGATTATTTAAAGAAATATGTGGGAAATGTAGTATGGACTGAGTAGACCTCACGGGTTATGTGTTAGGCGAGTTTAAGGTCCCGGGAACGCTCAGTATATATAAACGGATCAGCTTGAGCCACTCTCATTTGCAACTCAACACTAATTTCTAGAATGAGAGTGCAGAGAGAGAAAATGGAAAGAAAGTGGTGATTTAAGGCTTGGTTGATCAAGAGATTGAAGATCGGTGTTCGTGGACATCCAAACAACAAGAAAAGACCAAGAATCCAAGTAAGAAACATCGTTTAATCGTTTCTTTGAGGGTAAACCCGGATTCTAGGGCTTGGGGCTTTTGAAAGTGGCAAAGAATCATCCAAAACTCACATTTTTGTGTAAGAAAACATGTAAGAAGCTTAGATATAGCTTATTGGGTGATAAACCAAGGTTTTGGGTGTAAAAGATTGAACTTTTGGGTCAAAAATGGGTTGGTTCGTAACTTCAGCCCGTTTTACGAAACTGGGGGTTCATCCAGCGAAATTATGTAGTCATGCAGTGAAACTATGAAGACTTTCTACGAAACTGTAGTTTCGCAGATAGTTTTGCAGACATGGTTTCCAACAAAAGTTGGGCGAAACTGGTAGTGATGATGCCAGCGAAACTGCTGGCGAAACTAGCAATGAAACTGTTGGCGAAACTGCTAATCATGCAGCAAAATTAGCAGCAAAATTAGGCAGAAATTAACTCCTTTGAGTGTAAACTTATCTGCAGGTTGTGTAGTGTGACCCTTTCTTGGAAAGATTGATTGAGAAGTTGCTCATCGAGTCCAGGTGAGTTCTAGAACCCCCTTTTTACATGTTTTAACTGATTTGGGGCTGGAAATGCATGTTTAATCGTTTTTATAAAATGGGTGTGTATACCCGTATCTATGTGGGCGAATTTGTATGTGGGTGGGTGTATGTTTGGGTTTGATTTGTGGTTATGTTCATGTTATGATTCTTAGAATGTTAGAGGAACATGATGAATTGATGAATTGAGACTGGTTAAGATGACTGATAGTACGAGTTGGCTGCCCATGCGCCTGATATAGGCCCTTGCGCCCAACGGTCAGAATTGCCTAAGTGTCCCCCATACGCCCAAACCCCATGCGCTTGAATATTATTCATGCACCTAGGATAGGCTGGAGATTTGGCTAAGTGTCCATGCGCCTAGATTGCCCATGTGCCTAAGCACTCATATGCCTGCATAGCACTCATACGCCTGCATAGTGATCATGCGCCTAGATTTTCCCAGAATGACTAATTGTTGGGCCATGCGCCCCAATAGTGTCCATGCGCCCAGAACTTATCTCATGCGCCTAAGTGTTCCCATGCGCCCAGAAGGCCATACGCCTACATAGTGCTCATGCACCTAAGACTTAGAATTATTTTTCTGAATTTTGGGAAAAATGTAAAGTGTAGGCTTTGACCGGGGATGTTCCCGGGGTGATGTGTGATGATTAGATAGGAGTGCTAGATGATGATATATGATGATTAGATGATGATATGGGATGATGCATGAGGATGTGTGATGATGTGTGATGTATGTTTTGTTCCTTAATACGTATTATTTACGTGGCTTCATGTAGTGCGATTATATTAATATACATAAAGTATTATCTTAACGAAGCGAAAGAATTAAGATAATGAGAAGCAAAACATAAAGAATGAATGAAAGCCTTGCAAGCAAAATGGAAAGAGGTTCACAACTCCATGTGAGTTGTTAGAACAATAGTGTGTGGAATAGCGTGCGTTTTTGCCTAACTCATGAGGGTTCATACACAGTGGGAGTCAGTCTTGATGGCTGCTCCATACGTGCGATGTGGTATTAACTGTGTTATGTAACGTGCGATCTTGGCTACCTCATGAGAGTTCACACACACATGGGAGTCAGTCTTAGTGACTGTTCCATACGTGCGATATGGGATCCTTGTCATTCGACCTCAGAAATCATGGATGCGTGCCATGAGGAGGGTAAAGCTTGACAGGATCTAGAATCAGTGAAAGATTATAATAAAAGTGTGAAAAGTGCGAAACAAATGAAACATGCGATAAGAACCAAATGAACGATTGTGATCATGTGCGATAGTAAAGAAAATATTTTAACGAGCGAAAGGTAATATATATTTTATAAAACTAGAACTCATTCAGCGACGCTGACTTTTATACATTTTTCAGTTGGCAGGTAAAAGTTGTTGTTGATGGCACGGAGCAGCTACTTGGCGTTTTTTGGATGGCGTCCATTGTTTAAATTATGACATTTTTGCATTGTAATGCGAACAAACAATATGTTGTGACAATGATAAATGTTGTATTATTGTGCAAAAGCAGTGAATGAAATGATTTTAACTTATTCCACTGTGTTGTTTTAGTACACTTAAATATATGTTTTATGTTTTATGTGCAATGATTGACCAGCTGTAAGCGTCCCGGGAACAGGGCCTTACACCGGTTCTCCGGCAAGCTGGTGACGGTGACGGCGAGGCACCACCTTTCTTTCTGTAAGACCTGCGGCGAGAACATCTCGAGAAAATGAAGGAGTTTGCAGGTCTTAAAGCAAAACACAACACTCAAGAAAATTATAAAATACCAGATTTAACCATGCATTGTTCATTCCGATTCCTTTTTAAACATCTGGGTAATGTAATAATAATGTAATATAATGTTCTAATTTGGTTTGCAAATTCTTTTAATGTCATCTAGTTTAAAACTTATTATGAATTTATTGTTTGTTTGATAAAGGGTTCGGTAGCCCTTGGTTAACGATATACTACTCACATCTATACTAATTTTATTGTTTATTAAATAAAGGGTCCGGTCACACCAGGTTAAGTGGTGTATAAAATACCTAGTTCATAATTACCTAATGTAACACCCCAAATAAAAAAATTAACATTTAAACATTACACATATCAAATCAAAAATCAAATCATGATATTAAACAAACGGCTCAAAGTCGTAAATTCAACCAACCAAAATGATTCAAAGAAACCTAATTAAAATCTTCGCTACATCACTAAAGCAATAAAAAAATTCGATCACTTATTTTACTTTGAGTAAATACTATTATCGTCCCGATGTTTGTCGAAAATTACGGTTTCAGTCCAATTGTTTTATTTATTATACTGATGGTCCAATATTTTTAAGTTTTGTTTTAATTTCACCAAAGTCAATAACACCGTTAAAGTAATTAGTGTAAATTTATAATATTACCCTTATGATTAAATAAAAATAATAAAAAATCTTTATCAAATAGCTATCATCATCATCTTGCCATCTTCATCATCTAATATCTAGACCATATCTCCACCACCACCACCAGCACCTATCACAACCACCATTATCATTCCTAGCAAGACCACATCATCAGGGATCAAGACCTGCCATCCCCAACCTATCTCTCTCTCTCTCATCTAAAAATCAAGAACCACCGACCACCACCTCGACCCATAGGCCACCTCCGACCACCACTCTAGCCTCCACCCTCTCTCTCTCTATATGTATATATATGTGTATATATATATGTATATATATATATGTATATATATGTATATATATACATACACACACACACATATATATATATATGTATATGTATATATTTATATCTTCACTCGAGAATCCCCCCGACCATAATCTGCTAGCACAACCACTGCCCTCTCCGGTTACCATCACTACCACCATACCATCATGAACCAGAACCACAATCACTCACCTCCACCATCATCGCTCACCTATGCCACCATTGTATAATAAAACCACCGTCGCTAACCGTGTGCAGATCTATAAGATAAAATTGATGACGGATAGGGTAGAACCACCACCGTTCACCACCACCACAGTCACCCACCACCTCTTACAACCTGTAGATCTGTATAGATCTATTGAAATCAAAAAGAGAAAGGGAGATGAAGATGAACTATGATGAAATAGATGATGAAGATGGTGATGGAAGCATGATGTTGGTGGTGGGTGGCAGTGAGAGACGGTGGTGGTGACGGTGGTGGGTGTGGTGGTGGTGGTGGTGGTGGGTGGTGGAGGTGATGGAGGAATACCAAAAGAGAGATATGGGTTAGGGTTGAATCATAATGGTAGATGACGATGATGATTTTATTTTTTATTTTTATTTACTAAGGGTAATATAGTCAATTCATATTAACTTAACAGAATTACACTAACGGAGTTAATGGTTTGGGTGAAATTGAAACAAAACTTGAAACTATTTGTAACATTTACTAAATTTGAAAATATGGACCCGAATCCGTTTCATTTGGGATATAAAACAAGTGCACTATTCAAACTATTTCTTTCATTTTGATGGTTTTAAAACAAATAAACGTGTTATTTAACTAATTTCGTGAATTTGATGATTTAAATTTACATTTAATCTTCCCTTTAATAAATTTATAAACTTATGAGGTATTATATGTGAGTTTTAATTATTTTATAAAAAATATATATAGACTTTGAAATTTCTATAAAATTTATAAAGATATATAAATATATAAAGACTATTATCAAGTATATGATTTTAACTATCTTAACAATTAAGTTAAAAATTACAAGATTTATGATCTTTACAAAGTTCTTTTAAATAAATAATTTGAGTAATTAGTTACATTTTGAATTACAAAGTTTGGAGTTCAATTTGTAATTCCTGAAACTTTATTTTAAAAGTTTGGACATAAAATAATAACCACTTAAAACTCGAGGGACCAAAAGTGTAACTTTTTATAAACAACCCAAACCCCCCTCCACCTCCCGTATTTCCGGCGCCGGCCCGGCACCCCTCCGGCCGAGCTCCGGCGGTCTCCAAAATGACATTTAAAACCACAATTAAACCTCAAACCGGTCCAAACCGATTCGTGAACCCATTTCGAACCTGAATGAAGGTATTAATTCGACTTTAATCAAGGTAATGATGGTCTTTAATGGTGAAACCAAACTAACAATCAAACACAAACACCAATCAACTGAAACGTATACAATTGGGTGCATTCATACGAATTACTACCATCATATGGATGCTCTAAAACTGTAAACAATCTCCATTTCGTCCAAATCACACTCAATCATCGGTTAAACATCCGGGAAGTATCAGACCTGCAACTGAGTCGAACACCAACTTTTGCACTCTTTAAACCAAAATTTATAGAGGGCTTTCGATCATCATCATCATTAGGAGCTTCTGGTGCGATGAATTTGTGTATAATCGTCTATATCTCGTGAAATCAAAATACCACAGCCGCAACCTAACTCGAACCCAAAACCCATCGATTTCATCATGTTATCAGGTAATCAAGACCTCTATAAACTTGTTTTTACTTGGGGATTAAAAGCCCCAAGATCAATTTCGTTAACATTGTTTGATTTGGTGCTCAATTGGGATTTGGGGATTGGTTAGTTAATGTATTTATGATTTTGGAGCGGAAGTTGAACAGATTCGGGCTACAGCCCAACTGGCAATTTGCGAAAACATTAAGCATGAGGTCCCGGGTTCGAACCGGGCCTATGCCAACTTTTTGTTTAATTGATTTCTTACATTTTTTTAATTCAGAAAATTATTATTATATTAATAAATCTAAATAAAAACTATTTTGTTAACTAAAACATTTATGAAATTATTAAGTTAATTTTAAAGATTTTAAAACTTATAATTCTTAAATTGAGTTATTCTTTTTAAAGAATAAAAAGGGTTATAAAAACATTATTAAGTCATTTATATGTTATAAATATGTTATAGATATATTAAGTCATTCAATGATTTATTAAACCATGTGATATTATAAATAGTTAATAAATTTATTCCTTACACTTTTATTTAAATTCTTGAAACTTATAAAATAATATATCATACTTTATTCTTACTAAAGTTTTGTAATATAAGATCTTTATAACAAATCATTTAAAAGTTCAAAACTTTATAAAATAATTCTAAATAATTTTAAAGTCATTTAATAAGTATCCAATTAATTATCTTTATTGAATTTTAAATAATTAATTATTAAATTAATTATTTCTTTTCGTATATTATACTTAATCTTTATTAAATCAATTATTATAAATTAAATTATTTGATCATTCATTATCGTTCTCAATCTTAATTTATTCCACCTTTATTAAACCAAAACATAAATTGATTTCATTATTATATTTTATTTGACTTAAATATTAAAACCCCCAAATTCCAAATGAAACCCTAATTCATATTTACTCTTGAATCATATCATTATTCTAACTCTAAGATATCAACCTTTAGGATGAATTATGAAGGAAACGTTGGAGTAATCTTAATTCTTATTATTGTTCAAAAATGCATATTATATACTAAGTGAGTATTTCTATACCCCTTTTTCATATTTTCACACTTTGGGGTGAAACATATTACCTTATAATCATTACACTTGTAAATTCATTTGATTCTTGTAAACTCTTGGCAATTCACTTATATGTTGTGGTTAGTTAATCTTTGTAATTACCATGTATTGATGATTATATGTACAATCATTAACTATTGCTAGTCTGGCAACGTCATAGATCTATGGGCTTGACAAACCTGCTTGGTTAATCTAAGTACACTGTGGAAAACTTGTAAACTATCAAGGTTTGATTGTGCATGTGTCTTACATCCCTAGTTACTTTGTTCACTAATCTATAACATGAATTGCCATCTTTTATATACTTATGTATTGAAAACTATGAAAATCTCATCAACATTATATTAACCTTTTATTTTTAACATGTTTCAGCAAACCCGCAAGTTTGATTGCCACCTTTGAAGCTTAGTCACACCTAGGAATAGACCTAGTTAAACAAATGAATGAACTTGAAATATTTCTTTTTATGTATTTTGATTTCTTATTTGAGACTTATGTTTGTAATGTTACATCTGAAACTTATGATATTAATATTTGCATTTAGATATAGCGTTGTGTGGCTGTGAACAATCTTAACCCTTACATCTTGACGGTTCCGCCGTTAAGGTTGGGGTGTGACACTATTGTACCGTCAATGTAATAAATAAACTATCGGATTAAAATCGTGATTTTTGTCAAATCTCAGGGACGAAAATAGTAATTTGCTCTTTTAGTTTTCACTAATTTCTCGGACTATTTTGATTACCTACACATATAAGAAATCATCACAAAAGAAAATAAGGGTACGCTAAAAATTGCTAAGTGACGGGAAAAACAATAGCAGTGACTACAAAGAGATAAAATGTATAATTTAATGCCTACACAAGAAACTAATAAAAAATTAATTATATGATACTGAAAGCTAAAATCATATTATAAGCATACAATCCTAATATATGATACTAAACTAAACATATAATACTGAAATTGAACTTATCTACATGACAAGTATATACATATAGGTCATGTAATATAAGAAAGTACTTAGAGCTAAAACTGAACTGAGAAGTACATTACTAGCTAGCCTTTGCACCTGTTACACTCCCAACCATAGCCGTTTCCCGCGTGGCATGAATGTTATGGATCAACAATCACTGGTCGACCACTACATGATTTAGTAAAACATACGATGCAAATAAGTTTAAAAGTACATAATTGTTTTTAGAGTTAAATAACGGAAAAAGTAAAACTAAATTAATTGTTTATTAAAACATGAAAAATACGAAAGTAATTGTCTCAATGGCATGAATGATTCTAAATACAATGATATCCATGCTAGCTTAACCTGATGCATAACTCAATTACTTGAGAAAACATGCATGAAAATATCTCAATCTAAATGTGGTGAGTTCAAATGTTTTAAAGTAATATTATACAGTAAAATGGACAATAAGTTTTTCCATAATTTGATTGTCGACCATTCAATGCTACAATATTATATAAGCGCCGCAATCGAAACTAATTGTAATTGTAATAGATTGCACCTACCCATGCCTACCGTAAGCATAGGGGCAAACAAGCTAATAGTGCACCCGTTTAGACCTTGAGTCAAGGTTAGGGTAATTAACCCGGGTGGGGATAGTCAAACCCAATAGTATCATCCATGATTACATTGCTTTGGGAAAAAATTAAAAGTTCGATAAAGGTGGACTTCATATGGTAAGTAACAACTTATATAACATGTGAAATCATTTATAAGTAATTATGTCCAAGAAAATAGTAATTTGCATGTAATCTTCCTCAAAAGAAAGGTAAGTAAAAATAGGGTCACCTGATACGGAGTGCCGGGTATGCAAATAGCCAAAGTCTGAATATAAGCTCAACCTACTCGTTCCCTAAAATGTATTAAAGACACCTTAAGGTTCAAGTAATTGTTCCATGTGTGAGTTGGTTATGTAATTGTTTCATCCAACTTAACTCGTTATGAGAAATCCGTTTGACACGACGATCCGGTGGTGATGCGTTCAAGTTTATGAAATATATATCTATATTTATAAATAAAAATAAATACAACTTTAACGTTAAGTGTTCATGATCCCATGTTCCTGTGAGTTTGTTTGAGCTCAATCCTACAAGTTTAATCTAAAATTTGATTCGAGTGGTAACTTGACCCGATACGTATATATTATTTCTGAATATATAAACTTTTGTAAAAATATTTAATAACCAATTAATATAGTTCCTTAATAATATATTTTTAGTATTTAAAAAGCTTTCAGTTTTTCTAATAGCATATTGTAATATGCTTTTGTAAGACTAATATTTTTTTACCAACATATACATACACATGTTTTTCACCAATTGATACTTATATAGTTTTCTTAACATGTTTTTCAACTCTTTGTTTAAACAAAGACTTAACAATAATAATTCTATGTAATTCGAATCTAAGGGTCACAATCCTTTCCAATAAATCTCCATCATAAAAACTATTTATTTGAGTGTTATCCATGTAACCAAGCACTATCCAGTCTCAAGCAAACTAGTAACCATGGATCCATACAACAAATAACCCAAGTATTTATGAGCATCCACTGTTATAATATACATAAAAGTGTCAAAACAAAATATTTTCACTATCAAAATCCTTTTAGAATTCAAGGTGCGTTTCTTTTTTTTATCTATATCCTTTTTTTAGGAAGTTGTTCTATCTTGTAGCATGTAGGAAAAAAAGTAATCATCCAAAACCAACCTATACACTTATTGAACTTATAAACCGCCATTTTGTATTTGATAGTATTTTGCATAAAATATAACTCTTGTAAATATTTGTATGTAGAAACATCATTCACTTTGTTGGGTAAAGTAGTTACATGAAATTAGTGGATTATGAAACATGAAAGATAAGTACTTGGTAAAGAATAGGAAGATGTTTTTCCACTAGAAGCAAGCAAGGTTAGTGAACGGAGATACATAGGTTGCTTGAGAAATCACTAAGAGACCACTTCAACTTCACTAGAGAAACTTGAAGCACACTTGAAATCTTGAAATAAAGTTTGAAAAGTGGGTGTTGGGTGAGGAAATGATAGGATCATGAGTTTTGGTCCAAGAGATAAAGAGTGTAGCTTGTGAGTTTTGATTAGGTGACTAGTAGAGATTGGTCCGTTTATAAATTTTTACATATTAATTTGGGAAGGCAGAAGCATCGAGAATTGAAAGTTTGTATTTGGATCGAGGAAACTAAATTTTGATAATAGTTTAGAGTTGGAGTTGATGCTTGAATAAAGTAAGAGTCTTAAAATTGCCAAGTATAGAAATTTACAAAAGTCAAACACAAAAGTTAGTATGCCTGTGTGGTGTTGATTCTCGACATTTTGTAGAGAAAAAAGGTGTTGATTTTGGAGAAGATTTAAAATTACTTTCATTTACTATGATAATGGTCTTATAGATTTAATAAATTAAATAGATATTAAGGTGGTAACATGTATAAGTTAGTCACGGTTAAATTTTAACTTTTATTACAAACAAATTTGATAAAATTGTATGTTTTACATCCGGTGGTTAAATAGTATTTAAATATATTTTTAATAATTTGACACTATTAATAGTATTTAACTTAAATTTAGTAATATGACGCTATTCATACTATTTAAATATATTTTTATAGTAATCTGACGCTATTAACCAACGCTTTGCAATGAGCTGTACCGGCAAATAAATGTCAAGATACACGTTACAAGTTCTAAGTTAGTTTAAATCTATAGACGTATGTGTTTTGGGTTCTAAGATATATTGTAACACTTTAAAATATTTATTAACACATATTTATATGGTTATTATAACCATCGTTCGTGTGTGATGGTTGTACTACGTGTAAGCTGGCAATTACGCCGAACCATCGATGCATGTAACGTTATGTGTGGACTTTACAATACACGAAATGATTTCAAATAGATGGAATTAAACTAAAATTCATGTATAATATGCGTAATTGTGACTAAGTCGGGGTCGTGTATTGACTTGAATTGCCGGTTGTCGCATACTCCATAGGTTAGAAAGAATTTCATCCTGAACTTCAGTTAGTGTCATTAGTAGTAGCTAGGGTTTCAAACTATTGAGGGTATTTGAGTTTCACTCGGTCCTTGTGTTCCCAAGTAAATTCTGGTCCTCGTCTGGAATTCTACCGAACCCTCACTATAGGAATGTCGCTTTGTTTCATCCTCATTACCTCTCAGTCCATGATCTCTAAAGGTTTCTTAATAAAATGAAGTTGATCATTGATCTGAACTTCATCAAGTGGTATGACTAGGGTTTCATGTGATAAACACTTCTTCAGATTTGATACGTGAAAAGTGTCATGAACGCCACTAAGTTCTTGTGGTAGTTTGAGTTTGTAAGCTACGGGACCAACCTTCCTAGGATTTTAAATAGTTTGATGTATCTAGGGTTTAGCTTATAACATTTATCAAAACGAATAACTCTTTTCTAAGGTGAGACTTTAAGTAGAACTTTATCTCCCACCTAGAATTCCAATGGCTTTGAGTCGGTTATGAATCTGAGTGATCCATTTTGTTCTCTCGTGTATGATCATAGGACTAGTAAGTTGGTTATCTCCTACCTCTATCTAACACAGGGCGATCGACACTTCCTTCCGTATAGTGCTTCGAATGGTACAGCTTTGATACTAGTGTGATAACTGTTATCGTAAGAAAACTCCATTAAAGGCATATAAGTATCCCAAAGGTTTTTGAAATCTGTCTCATAAGCTCTTAACATGTCTTCTAATATGTTTGGACAGTCCTTTCGCTCTAACAATCAGTTTAGGGGTGGTATGCGGTACTCATATCTAACCGTGTACCCAATTCCTTTTGTAATGATTTTAAGAATCTCGAGGTGAATCGACTGTCTAGGTTTGAGATGACGGAGATTGGCGCTCTATGTCTTAAGACTACCTCCTTGAGATAACACCTGATCAACCTTTCTATTTTATTAGTTTCCTTAATTGGTAAGAAATTTATGGACTTTATTAGTCGGTCCACAATTACCCAAATTATATTACAGCCAATGGATATCTTGAGTAATTTTGTAATGAAATCCATGAAAATTCGATCCCATTTAATTGTGGAATCTCTGGTTGGCGCTGTAACCCTGATGGTTTCTAATATCCTTGTCACACCCTCAAATTCCGGGTCTGGAATCTATCACGGTGGGGTGAGCAAACAGGATCGAACACAGTAGTCACACATGAGATGCAGTTATCTATATGATAAATTTTAGATAATCATTTCATTATTATTCAGAGTATTAAATATCATGCGTAGCGGAAAATAAAAGATAGACTGTTGATACATCTAATCATGTCTTAATAATAAGCAAAATGTATCTTGAGCTCTTATATGATCCTACGTGCATGTCCATAAGCTCCTAGTAGATACCTGAGAATACATATAAATCATCCATTATCATTCAAAGAAGGGTTTATTTTGTGAAGATATGGTCATTTCATATCCTCAATTGAGCCTTGAGATATCCTTGATATCACTCCGTATATGGATAGCCTGTCGGAACCCCTTTACAATAGGTGAACCCGCTATCCCATATACTAACTAAGTACAAGCCAACAAAACCTTTAAATAGGGTTTGCCCATGTATCATAGTTAATTTTCCCTTTTTCTTTTTATGTGTATATTATGTTAGTTATAATAATTCAAATCAGAGGGCGCGAATCCTCTCTTTACATTTATCCTCATATGGGTTGTAAGTGGAACTATAATGGCAAACTTTACATAGCGCATATCCGCCTTCTCAACCCAGAACAGTCATCCCGAATGACAATAAGATCTTTGTGCATCTTGGTAAGGACCACATGTCCAAACCTTTGTGGGAGTAAGTCACTCCCCGATAGTACTATCCAAAAGATCCCTGCTTGTTTATAATCCAGTATACAGAGAAGGATTTTCATTATAACCATATGTAATCATAAATGTGATTCAATTATTATGTAACATAATACACAAAAACAATTTGTAATTTTAATTACAACATGTATCCATCCCCAAAATATTTAAATGATTAAAAAGGGGAATAGTTAAGTATGAACTCACATTAACATAACACACCAAAATAATTTGAAATTTCAATACAACATGTATTCCTCCTAAAAATATTTAAATGATTAAAAAGGGGAACAGTTAAGTATGAACTCACCTCAGTTCTTGTGTGGTGTTGACAAGCTAGTAAATTCCTCCTAAGAAATTATAATTCACATAAGCAAATAGATACAAATCCATAACCTAAATAAGTTAGATCTTGAACCTGGTGTTCAATTGATCTAGGGTTTGGTTTTTCTGGGATTTGTTATAAACATATAATTAAATCATTTAATTATTTTTGTTAATTCTTTAATAACTAAAGATTTACATTTCATAATATTTGATAAATTTTAATAATGATTTTAACATATCATTATGTTCTAAATAAATTTTAGACATTATTTAAATATGTATGTTTGTGTTTAATTTAATAAGATTTTATAATTAAATTTATAAAATCTAATTTGTATTTATCTTATCAAATAAATAATGTTTATAAGTTTTAATTTATTATTAATCTATACATTTAATTAGTATATTTTATAAGAAATAACAACTAACACTTGTAAATAATTTATGAAATTATAAAATCTTTATAATTTCCACAATTATCATGGTTTATCCATAATTAAAGATAATATAGTGTTAAATAATAAATTAATAATTTAATTTATTATTTAGAGTCCATTTTTATAAAAATGGCTATTTATAACATTTATAAATAATATTTTATAAATATTTTTAAGGTGTTTTTAATAAATACATTTTATAGAAAAATACTTAGATACTTTTAAAATAAAGAAAGTTTTTAAAACTTATTTTTATAATTTTTGGAAATTTTTTGTATATTTTTAAAAAGCTTAAAAGTATTAAAAAAAGTAAGTGTGGGGGGCACGGGTTCGAACCCGTGACCTCTAGGATTGCAAGTGACCCAAGAAACAGTGAACCAAAGGCATACAACCACAATGGACGATGGTTTCATTTAGTTTTAAACTCAATTTCAATCAACCCCAATTCCACCAAGAACCCTAGGTTCGATCCGAGTCAAAATGATGCCCAAATCGATGTTGTTAACAATTGAAACCATAGAGCTTTTCTTCCCTAAGATCAAACGAACTCAAAGGAAGTTTACATAGGATTAAACATTCGTTAGTGCTGAGTTAATTTAATCGTTAATGGGTGTAATGCGCGATAATGGTTGGAAAGTGGCCGAAGTGGGTTTGGTGGGTGATTCGCACTCCAATTTTTCAATTTGAGGTGGGTCTAGGTTCGAATCTCCCACTTGAAAGTGTCGGGGCGATTTAATCCGAGTGAAATCGAGTGATTTTGAGTGTTGTGGACCGCCGGAGCATGGCCGGAGGTTGGCCGGAGGGAAGTCGACGGGGATGGGCGGTGGGTTGGGATTTTTAAAACAATTTACAGAAATGGTCCCTGTGGTTTACTCGGTTTATCATTTCATGTGAAAACCTTTTAAATTAGGTTTCTTAAATTACAAAAATAACACCTTAACTTCTTATTTTAAGTTTTAAGTAGTTTTTAAATATTTAGAAGTTAAATAAACTTTTATAAATTATTTTTATTAATAACAACACTATTATTATTATTATTATTATTATTATTATTATTATTTATTATTATTAATGTTATTATTAATAATAGTGATAATAATATCATTATAATTATTATTATATCAAATATATATATATATATATATATATATATATATATAAGTTAACGAAATTTTTCCGGGTTGTCACATCATCCCCATGTTAAAGGAATTTTCGTCCCGAAAATTAAGATGTTCTGGCAACATCCTTGAACAGGTTAGGATACTTGCGCATCATTTCGTCCTCTCGTTCCCAAGTGAATTCAGGACCACGCCGAGAGTTCCACCGAACTCTGACAACCGGAATCTTGCTATGCTTTAGTTGTTTAACTTCCCTATCCATGATTTCAACTGGTTCCTCAACAAGTCTGAGTTTCTCATCTACTTGCAGTTCCTTTAAAGGCACAACCAGTGATTCATCGGATAGACACTTTCTTAGATGGGATACGTGAAAAACATTATGCACACCACCAAGTTCAGCAGGTAGATTTAATTCATACGCTACTGGGCCGATCCTTCTGACAAATTTCAAAAGACCCCACGTAGCGAGGGTTCAATTTTCCTCGTTTCCCAAAGCGTATAACTCCCTTCCAGGGAGATACCTTTAGCAAAACTTTATCTCCTATCTGAAATTCAAGTGGCTTGTGGTGTTTATCAGCGTAGCTTTTCTGGCGATCCCTGGCAGCAGCCATGCGTTCTCTTATCTGGGCAATTTTCTCACGAGTTTCAAAGATCAATTCTGGGCCAGTAAGTTGACTATCTCCAACTTCTGCCCAGTAAGGCGGTGATCTACATTTACGTCCATATAAGGCCTCGAATGGTGTCGCCTTGATGCTCGAATGATAGCTATTATTATATGAGAACTCTACCAAAGGTAGATGACCTTCAATAACACAAGCCCTAAGCATATCCTCAAGAGTCTGTATGGTTCTTTCATTTTGGCCATCAGTCTGAGGGTGATAGGCTGTGCTCATATCTAGGCGAGTGCCTAGAGTTTTCTTAAGTTTATCCCAAAAGATAGATGTAAATCGTGCGTCACGATCAGAGATGATAGATACTGGCACCCTGTGTCTAGAGATAATTTCTAAGCAACTAGGGTTAATGCTAAGTTAAAGAATAATTCCAGAAGAATCAAAGCTATTATCAGCCCTGGTATCAATAGATGTGTAGCTACCGATGATAAGGTGCGTGCATGTAACAACATTTGGTCTTGTCGAATGTGGCTTGCTTCAGTCGTAAATGTATGACCGTGTGATGTATTACCTTGATTTATATGAGCTTTATTTCCATAATTTAACTATTCTTACTTTCTAGTTATAGCCATTTCCTAATTCTGATTGTTTTTAACTTGTCCTGGGGTCCTAATCGACCTAGGGCACACTGATGGTAATGGTCGGAACTCTAACCTTCTTAATGTCCCCGTTTAACGCATGTTAACTTAATCGTATCAACCAACATAGCTAG
The DNA here is from genome assembly GCA_024085815.1 of Flaveria linearis. NCBI lineage: Eukaryota > Viridiplantae > Streptophyta > Magnoliopsida > Asterales > Asteraceae > Flaveria > Flaveria linearis. The sequence continues at coordinate 35,660,323 of CM044006.1, forward strand.
GTTCACAACATTGGCATTCTTGTCTACCTTACCGCTAGATTGCTTGTTCGACCCTCCAACTTCTTTCTACTACTCACTAGATTTTCCTAGTGTCCTTCTTAATTCTATTTGGTCTAATGTCATAAGATATGACATCAGCTTTGTCAATTCATGGAGTTTGTCAGTATAAAGAGCAAGACTTAACCCTACCATTGCACGATTTTAGAATTACAATTCTAACTTTTGCATTTCATTCCTTAGGTAATAGTACTCAATCACCAAGGCTTTGAACTTATCTCAAAGTACTAATATGTGATATAATGCCCACAACGTTCTTAAATAAGTATACCATAGATAGCTTGTAAGACAGGCTATATAATCATAACCAATAATGCACTTAAAGTATTCACATGTATATTGTTGTACACATAATCCCATTATGCATACTCCATGTGACTTTTCGAGGCAGCATCTTCTAATCATGTAAAGGTGTAAACATGTGAACTTTAATAAACGTGTAAACATTGGTTGACCAAAACTTGTATTTCTTCAGGAGGCATCCCTCTTGGGACAGTTCCTCTACTTCTGCCTCTGCCCGCTGATGCGTCCATCTATCATGAAATTGTTTGGTGAAAATTCACACTTTGATATATTTAATAGATGCATTATATATCAAATATTCAAAGTATGGACAATTTCTGTAAGATAGATGGGAATTTAAGAAAACTGGGTTTTTTGATTAAATTCAGCAAGGCACGAGTACTAGAGAAACAAGTCTCTCTTTAGGTTAGGACAAACATAGCTTGGATTACCAAATGGGACACGTCAAGGTAATTTGACCCATTTGCCTTAAAGACTTGTGTATTGACCATAGTTTATCACTCATCCCAGAAATTCCTAGGTAAACATAACTGGTCTCACAATGAGATTTATACGATATGCTTGCCTTAGCCCGAAGGCCTTTTGCCAGGAAATCCAGAATACAGGTGTCTATGTGTCACACAAGTTTATTTGGTTCATAGAATCAAAACCTCGATAAGAATTTCATAGATTAGACATAAAGTCTAAGGAATTGAATCCACGGTAATAAGTGTAGATCCCACATGTCGTTGAGAATAAGTTTAGGAAGTTCATTTATCGGGGAGAGTCAAAGAGTCAAAGTTAAGTTTAGGGAGACAAGTATCTAAGTTTAAGCATATAACTTCTTAATCCTAGTCAACTCTAACTAAGGAAATTTACTTTGTGCAACTATTGTGTGTGGCTATAGGCTAGATGCAATTCCGAACTCATTATAACCAATGGCTCTGATACCAATCTGTCACACCCTCAATTTCTGGGTCTGGAATCTATCACGGAGGGGTGAGCAAACAGGATCGAACACAGTAGTCACACATGAGATGCAGTTATCTATATGATAAATTTTAGATAACCATTTCATTATTATTCAGAGTATTAAATATCATGCGTAGCGGAAAATAAAAGATAGACTGTTTCATAACGATACATCTAATCATGTCTTAATAATAAGCAAAATGTATCTTGAGCTCTTATATGATCCTACGTGCATGTCCATAAGCTCTTAGTAGATACCTGAGAATACATGTAAATCAAGTGTCAACACAGGGTTGGTGAGTTCATAGGTGAGTAAAACATATTTGATAAATCATCCATTATCATTCAAAGAAGGGTTTATTTTGTGAAGATATGGTCATTTCATATCCTCAATTGAGCCTTCAGATATCCTTGATATCACTCCGTATATGGATAGCCTGTCGGAACCCCTTTACAATAGGTGAACCCGCTATCCCATATACTAACTAAGTACAAGCCAACAAAACCTTTAAATAGGGTTTGCCCATGTATCATAGTTAATTTTCCCTTTTCCTTTTTATGTGTATATTATGTTAGTTATAATAATTCAAATCAAAGGATGCGAATCCTCTCTTTACATTTATCCTTATATGGGTTGTAAGTGGAACTATAATGGCAAACTTTACATAGCACATATCTGCCTTCTCAACCCAGAACAGTCATCCCGAATGACAATAAGATCTTTGTGCATCTTGGTAAGGACCACATGTCCAAACCTTTGTGGGGGTAAGTCACTACCCGATAGTACTATCCAAAAGATCCCTGCTTGTTTATAGTCCAGTATACAGAGAAGGATTTTCATTGTAACCATATGTAATCATAAATGTGATTCAATTATTATTTAACATAATACACAAAAATAATTTGTAATTTTAATTACAACATGTATCCATCCCCAAAATATTTAAATGATTAAAAAGGGGAATAGTTAAGTATGAACTCACATTAACATAACACACCAAAATAATTTGAAATTTCAATACAACATGTATTCCTCCCCAAAATAATTAAATGATTAAAAAGGGGAACAGTTAAGTATGAACTCTCCTCAGTTCTTGTGTGGTGTTGACAAACTAGTAAATTCCTCCTAAGGAATTATAATTCATATAAGCAAATAGATACAAATCCATAACCTAAATAAGTTAGATCTTGAACCTGGTGTTCAATTGATCTAGGGTTTGGTTTTTTTGGGATTTGTTATAAACATATAATTAAATCATTTAATTATTTTTATTAATTCTTTAATAACTAAATATTTGCATTTCATAATATTTGATAAATTTTAATAATGATTTTAACATATCATTATGTTCTAAATAAATTTTAGACATTATTTAAATATGTATGTTTGTGTTTAATTTAATAAGATTTTATAATTAAATTTATAAAATCTAATTTATATTTATCTTATCAAATAAATAATGTTTACAAGTTTTAATTTATTATTAATCTATACATTTAATTAGTATATTTTATAAGAAATAACAAATAACACTTGTAAATTATTTATGAAATTATAAAATCTTTATAATTTCCACAATTATCATGGTTTATCCATAATTAAAGATAATATAGTGTTAAATAATAAATTAATAATTTAATTTATTATTTAGAGTCTATTTTTATAAAAATGGCTATTTATAACATTTATAAATAATATTTTATAAATATTTTTAAGGTGTTTTTAATAAATAAATTTTATAGAAAATTACTTAGATACTTTTAAAATAAAGAAAGTTTTTAAAACTTATTTTTATAATTTTTGGGAATTTTTGTATATTTTTAAAATACTTAAAAAGTATTAAAAAAAATAAGTGTGGGGGGCACGGGTTCTAACCGATACTTTTAAAATAAAGAAAGTTTTTAAAACTTATTTTTATAATTTTTGGGAATTTTTGTATATTTTTAAAAAGCTTAAAGAGTATTAAAAAAATAAGTGTGGGGGGCACGGGTTCTAACCCGTGACCTCTAGGATTGCAAGTGACCCAAGAACCAGTGAACGAAAGGCATACAGCCGCAATGGACAATGGTTTCATTTAGTTTTAAACTCAATTTCAATCAACCCCAATTCCACCAAGAACCCTAGGTTCGATCCGAGTCAAATTGATGCCCAAATCGATGTTGTTAACGATTGAAACCATAAGGCTTTTCTTCCCTAAGATCAAACGAACTCAAAGGAAGTTTATATAGGATTAAACATTCGTTAGTGCAGAGTTAATTTAATCGTTAATGGGTGTAATGCGCGATAATGGTTGGAAAGTGGCCGAAGTGGGTTTAGTGGGTGATTTGCACTCCGATTTTTCAATTTGAGGTGGGTCTAGGTTCGAATTTCCCACTTGAAAGTGTCGGGGCGATTTAATCCGAGTGAAATCGAGTGATTTTGAGTGTTGAGGACCGCCGGAGCATGGCCGGAGGTTGGCCGGAGGGAAGTCGACGGGGATGGGCGGTGGGTTGGGATTATTAAAACAATTTACAGAAATGGTCCCTGTGGTTTACTCGGTTTATCATTTCATGTGAAAACCTTTTAAATTAGGTTTCTTAAATTACAAAAATAACCCCTTAACTTCTTATTTTAAGTTTTAAGTAGTTTTTAAATATGTAGAAGTTAAATAAACTTTTATAAATTATTTTTATTAATAACAACACTATTATTATTATTATTATTAATGTTATTATTAATAATAATGATAATAATATCATTATTATTATCATATCAAATATATATATATATATATATTTTAAGTTAATGAAATTTTTTCGGGTTGTCGCAATCCTGCTTTAACGTTTGAATATGTGAGGCACTTGCTAACATAGGTGGCTATGTCAGCTTTCATGTCAGGCCACTAGTATAACTCCTCCAGGTCATGATACATCTTATCAAAGCCCAAGTAGATGGAGTATTCGGATTTGTACGCCTCCTTTATCACCAGATCTCTTAAGTTTCCAAAACTTGGTGCCTAAATTCGATTCATGAAGTAGCGAGCTCCATCAGATTTGATTTCAAATTATTTATCCATGCCATGAAGAGATTTATCTTTCAAATTCTATTCCTTTAGTACTTTGGACTGAGCATCACGAATTTGAGTGGTTAGATTTGTATGGATCGTTATTCCTAACGCTCGCACTCGCAAGGTCTTGGTTCTCTCTTTCCTGCTCAAAGCGTCTATTACAATATTTGCCTTTCCAGGATGATAACGAATCTTGCAATCATAATTGTGTTGTAACTTGACCCACCTACGTTGTCTCATGTTAAGTTCTTTCTAATCTAAGATATGTTGAAGGCTTTTATGATCAGTGAATATAGTACACTTGGAACCATACCGAGTGTCTCTAAATCTTATGTGCAAAAGCGATAACTCCTAATTCTAGGTCGTGAGTAGTGTAATATTTCTCATGCACTTTCAATAGTCGATAAGTGTATGCAATAAACTTGTCATTTTGAATTAAGACACAATCAAGTCCTTGTTGTGATGTGTCACTTTACACCATAAAACCATCGGTTCCCTCTAGTAGGGACATAATCAGTGCATAACACAGTTTCTGCTTTAACAATGGAAACACCACCACCTGTTTATTTCCATAATCAAAATTCTTGTCTTTCTGGGTTATAGTCATCAACAGTTGGACTATCTTCGAGAATTTTTCAATGAAGTGTGAATACTGACCTGCCGCCACAGGAACTATCGTACCTTGGTCGGGGTCTTAGGTGTTACCCAGTTCCTAATGGCATCTATCTTTGATGAATCAAGACGTATGCCTTTCTCGTTGACCACATGCTAGAAATTGCACTTCCCGGATCTAGCAGTCGGATTTTGAGAATTTAACATAAAATTTCTTTTTCTTGAGTAGTTATAAGATTAATCTTAAGTGTTGCTCATGCTCATCCTTGGTTCGTGAATATATCAAGATGTCATCGATGAAGACAATCATTAATTTATCCAAATAGGGTTAGCACACTCTATTCATGAGGTCCATGAATACGACTGGTGCATTTGGGTAACCCAAATGGCATGACCATGAACTCACAGTGACCATAACAAATTTGAAATGCGGTCTTAGGGACATCCTCCTCTTGGATTCATAATTGGTGATGTCCCTAATGTAAATCAACTTCAGTAGTAGCTAGATCCTTGAAGTTGATAAAACAAGTCATTGATTCATGGAAGTGGATACCGATTCTTGATAGTAAGCTTGTTTAACAAGACCTTCTTCTTGACAAATAAGACCTGGGCTCCCCACGGTGAGAAACTGGGTCTTATGAATCCTTTATCTAACAATTCATGTAATTGATTAGATAACTCTTGTATCTCTAACGGTGCTAGTCGGTACAATGATCACACTACCAGAGCAGCTGACTTGTCTTTAGGGTGTGACTCCGGGCAAGTTCTCAAGAAAGACTTCCAGGTAGTCTCGTATGATGGGTGTGTCCTTGATTCTTTTTCCTTCATTTGCTTCTCCATCAAATGTGCCAAGATTGCATGATAGCCTTTTCGTAGGTACTTTCAGGCCTTCATACACATAATGATCCTTATCATGGCACCACACCTTTCTCCTTGAATCGATATTGTCTCTCCGCTCGAAAGTGGAATAGGAACAATTTTCTTATGACAAACAATTTTTGCTTGATTTTTTGACAACCAATCCATGCTAATAACGATGTCAAAACTCCCAAGAGTCACAGGTAGTAAATCTATGTCGGATGAGTCATCCATCAAATTCGAAATGAGCCCTTGTATTATCTAGTTAGTTTCGATTAATTTACCATCAACTAACTTTATCGTATACTTAGAAGCCAAAACTGTCGATATAATTTTAAGTAGTGAACTAAACTTACTAAACACAAAATTCCTATTAACACCCGTATCGAATAAAATAAAGGCATAATAATTGTTTACGAGAAACATGCCCATAACAATGTTCGGGTCCTGTCGAGCTTACTCCTAAAACAAGATTATATCCAAATATTACTTGAGCACAAACCACTCATGATAGGCAATCAACAAAATAAAAGAGTAAATGTGCATGTCTTCACTACTGCCATAGCTATCACTATGCACACAACAGCCAGTGAGGTGGGGGACTCCACACGCTCCTCTATCGTAGCCACTCTCTCCATCGTTATCTTCGCACACTAATCATCCAGTGTAGCCTTCTGTGCTGTAGCATCCACTCTCTAAGTCAGGCTGCCATCTCCTATTATACCCTGGTGATTCTGTCATGCATCGTATGTACGACCTTGTTATCGAGATGTCTGCTCTCCTTAATAGCCAACATCCGGTCCTCACGCCCTCTATATCAGGCCTCCTGGAACCCAATAATCACTTCGTATCTCATGAAACTATTGATTTTATCTCATTGTACGTGTTACGAGTAAAGGTACGATAAGCTCCACTGGCTCTCGTGTGAAAGGTATCGGGCGTGGTGCATGTGATGACTCAACCACATCAAAAGTAGAGGGAATCCCCTCTATGTACCTCCACTCATCCAAATGGCTCGACATCCAGTCCCATCGGTGGATATCAGTCTTGCTTCCTTTAGGTGCGGGCTCAGGTATACAGTAATGGGCAGGTGTGTGACAACCCGGAAAATTTCGGGTATAAACAAGTAATTTCATAAACTTGTTTGTGTTTATTTTATAAAATAAATTTATGTGAAAAATTAAATTGTCTAGTCAAGCTTGAAATGCTAAATAAATAAATAAATAAATAATAATAATAATAATAATAATAATAATAATAATAATAAATAATAATAATATAATAATAAGATTTATTATTTAAAGACTTAACCCTAAAAGTTTGGGTTAAACATGTAATTTTAAAACTTAAATTTAAAAGTTTCTACATGAAATAATAAGTCTTGGAAGTTGAGGGACCAAAAGTGTAAATTATTTTAAAAATCCCAAACCTCCCGTCCCCGTCGCCCGTATCTCCGGCCACACTATTCTGGCGTCCCTCCGGTGACTCCAAAGGCCACAAATCACTTCATTTCACTCAAATTAAATCGTCCCGACAGCTTCTTGTGGATGGTTCGAACCCGAGCCCCATAATAATTCAAAAATCTTAGTGCGATTCCAACCAAACCAACCCACTCCATCTTTTCGGCCACTTTCCAACCATTATCGCGCATTACACCCATTAACGATTAAATTAACTCTGCACTAATGAATGTTTAATCCTATATAAACTTCCTTTGAGTTCGTTTGATCTGAAAACATACAAACACATCACATTCAATTCACTCTCTGTCGCGAACCTGCAACTCACTGTTTCTTCATCAAATCAACCTTAAATAGATAATTAAACTTGGTCATAAACTCGATTTTGGTTGGGGAACAAAAGCCCCAACATCAATTTGGTTATAAACATCGATTTGATGCTCAATTTGGAACCGATCGAAGCTAGTGTTCTTGGGTGTAAGGCCCCGATCCCGGGAACCTCACAGTTGGTCTTTCATCGCATGTATTTAAATAAAACAATGAAGCGGAAACATTCAAGATAAACTTTTCTTTTACTATAAGTACTTTTGCCATTTAATACAATGTACATCAGTTACAAAATCATCTAATGTTGCATTACAATACAAAAGCACTATTACAAAAGATTCCATCTTCTCTGTGTACAAAATGGTCATAAACAGTGACCTCTAGTAGAAGATATTAAGTTCAAAAATATATCTTACATTATAGAGGAGATTTCTTAAATAATCCTGTTTATCAGGATCCTCAAGAAATCTCGCACTTGTATGCAACATGATGTGTTGCGTGCATTACGGGCCCACAACACATGATGTGGCAGCATAATCAAAAGGTGAATGCCATCCCAAAAGAGCTGAGTAGCCGCCTCGTGCCATCCTCAGCAACCCTACCTGCCAACTGGAAACACATAAAAAGTTAGCTTTGCTGAGTGAGTTCTAGTTTTTATATGTGGTATATAAAAATACTCTTTTCTGTAAAATACTATACTGTACTGTATATGCGAGCACGCATCAACTATGTGAACAAATAATGTTCGTTCTTTGTACTATATGCCTTGTCTGTAAACTTTATCATTATGTTTCACTTTCTATGTGGACCAGTGGGCGATACCCCAACTATGTGCGCGATGGGAAACGGATGACGGGCCATCTATATACCCCGAAGGGTCAACTGTATTCCCTCGAAAGGGCTATGTGTATCCCCTGAAGGGTCAACTGTATTCCCTCAAAAGGGCTATGTGTATCCCCCGAAGGGTCAACGGTGTTCCCTCGAAAGGGCTATGTGTACTATGTACAAGGCCGACCCGATCATCCGGGGCACGCCACAAAGGTCCTGCCAATCTCAATTGATTGACCCTGTGTGTGTCAATGGGTAGCTAGCCCGCAACACAGTTGAGCTAACGACACATAGTCGTGTAACTCCTATAAGCTTGCAAGACTTGTTAACTTTTATTAATGTTCCTTCACTTTCTTTATTACTCTTTCACTGTACTGTACATAATACTTTCAATTTATCTATTAGTGATGACATGTAAAACTGTGGAAAGATAAGCATGCATCAAATCGAGGAACATCGGTATTTACAAATCATTAGTCATTACTATCATATAAGGCTACATCATACTTAGCCTACATACATCATACATACACTTCTCTCCACATTCACATCAGCCCTATTTGGGCGATTGAACATACTCCAGTCGCATGGCCTCCATGCGACTGAGTCATGCGAATGGGCATACAGTCGTGCGTATGGACTTCTATCATACGAATGAACCCTATGCGAATGGGCATCTATGCGACTGAACCCTCAGTCGTGCGTCTGTACTACTATGCGAATGGATCTATGCGACTGGACCCTCAGTCGCATGGTCTGTTGTGCGATTGAGCCCCTGTCGTCCGACTGAGCCTCAATCGTATGATTGGACATCAATCATTCCTCAGTCGTGCGACTGGCCCTCCAGTCGCATAACCCTAACTGGGCAGCGAATGGAGTTCATCACGAACTGCAGACGCGACTTACGGGTCTCAAACCCTTCCAAACTCATTTCCAGCCCAAATTAGCCTTCCTAAACCTCAGGGATTCATACTAGGACATCATACAAGCTAATACAAGTCCTAATTCGTACCATAAACACGTTACTCAAGATTTCACCCAAATGGGTCAACTATACACTTTTACAAAACTAGGGTTTAGATGTGTTCCAGCCCCAAAATCGTATGAAAACAAGTAAATGAGGGGTCCTAGAACTCACATTATCAGGTTGGAGTTGAAGAGTTTGGACTTGACTAGCTTCTTGACAAAATCCGAGCCTGAATCACCGTGTTCTCTCTTTTTCTCCTCTGCTCTATCGCTCTTCTGCTCTTTCCCGACTGAAAAGTGTGAGTGTTGAGGAAAGAAGAGAGCTGCTCCTCTTTTATAGGTACAGCCCAGTCGTCCGAAGTCCAGGGGCGACTGGACCTTCAGTCGCATGAACACCATGCGACTGGACCTCCTGTCGCATGTGTTCCATGCGGTTAAACCTTCAGTCGGGCGATTGAACTCCATTCGTATGTTTGAGCTTCAATCGTCCTTCAGTTGTGCGTTTGAGCGCCATGCGACTGGACCTCCAGTCGCACGATTCACATGCGACTGAGACTCAGTCGCCTACCACTCCAAAAGTCAAACTTCCGGGTGTTACAAGTCCACCCCCTTATTTAGGTTTCGTCCCCGAAACCTGTTATTCCTCGAACAATCGTGGGTAATGCTGTCTCATCTCTTCCTCAGTCTCCCACGTAGACTCCGATCCCTTTCTGTGCCGCCACTGTACACGCACAAGAGGAACCGTTTTATTTCTCAGTCTTTTCTCCTTTCGGTCTATGATCGCCACTGGTTGCTCCACATAATTGAGCCGTTCGTCCACCTCGATATCCTCCAGTGGGACGATCATATCCTCGTTCGCCAAACATTTCCTCAGATGAGATACGTGGAAGGTCGGGTGAATTCCACTTAACTCATCTGGTAAATCCAACCTGTAGGCCACCTCTCCTACTCAAGCAACGATTCGGAAAGGGCCTATATACCGCGGACTCAACTTACCCCGCTTTTGGAATCGAATGATTCCTTTCCAAGGCGAGACTTTCAACATAACCCGATCTCCCACCTGGAACTCAATCGGCCTGCGTCGTTTGTCAGCGTACGACTTCTGTCTGTCTTTGGCTGCTTTCATATAAGCTTTGATCTTTTCAAGCTTCTCAGTCGTAGCCTCGATCACTTCGACGCTTCCCAATTCTTTCTGACCAATATCACCCCAACAGACGGGTGTCCTGCATCTCCTACCGTATAGCATCTCATAGGGTGGCATGCCAATACTGGCATGATAACTTTTATTGTATGAGAATTCGGCTAACGGCAGGTGGTCATCCCAACTTCCCCCGAAGTCAATAACACATGCCCGAAGCATGTCCTCCAAAGTCTGAATGGTCCTTTCGGACTGACCATCAGTTTGAGGATGATAAGCCGTGCTAATATGTAACCTCGTCCCCATAGCATCGTGGAATTTCTTCCAGAATTTGGATGTGAACAAGGTGTCGCGATCTGATACAATCGACACCGGTACACCATGACGAGTCACAATCTCTTTGATGAAAAGATCGGCCAACCTTTCGGATGAATATGTCTCGCGCATCGGTAGGAAGTGAGCACTCTTTGTTAGACGATCCACAATCACCCATATAGTATCATACCCTTTCGGGGTACGTGGCAGCTTTGTGATAAAATCCATGGTGATGTGTTCCCACTTCCATTCCGGGATATCCAAGGGTTGAATCTTTCCATACGGCTTCTGGTGCTCGGCCTTCACTTGCAGACAAGTAAGGCACTTACTCACATACTCCACCACGTCACGTTTCATACCCGGCCACCAATAATCTTTCTTCATGTCTTGGTACATCTTGGTGGCACCAGGATGAATGGAGTATCAAGACTTATGAGCTTCATCCATAATCCTCATTCGCAGATCCCCAAGACGAGGAATCCACATACGCCCAAACCGGGTTCTAACACCGTTGTGTTCTCACCCAACTCCGCGACCAGACCTCTCATTTGTTCAGAGTTAAGATGTTCGTCTTTCAATGCCTCATCTTGGAACTCTTTGACTTGCTTCATCACGTCGGAGGTCATGATCAGCTGGTACGCTTTCACCCTAATCGGCTCGGGCCTCTCTTTTCGGCTAAGGGCATCCGCCACCACGTTGGCTTTGCCCGGATGGTAGTGGATTTCACAATCATAATCCTTTATAAGCTCCAACCATCGCCGTTGCCTCATATTCAGATCTTTTTGCTCGAAGAAGTACTTCAAGCTTTTGTGGTCGGTAAAGATGGTGCACTTCGTTCCGTAGAGATAGTGCCTCCAAATCTTCAATGCAAAGACCACAACTGCTAGCTCCAAGTCATGAGTGGGGTAATTAACCTCATGGACTTTCAACTGCCGGGATGCATAAGCTATAACCTTTCTCCTCTGCATCAACACACATCCCAATCCCGAATAAGAAGCGTCAGAATAAACCACTAGATCTTCGCTCCCCTCGGGTAGTGACAGAACTGGAGCTTGGGTCAACCTCATCTTCAGCTCTTCAAACGCCTTTTCTTGGGCTTGACCCCATATAAATTTCACGTCTTTCTGGGTCAACTTGGTTAGTGGAGAAGTGATTTTTGAAAAGTCTTGGATAAACCTTCGGTAGTAGCCCGCCAGACCCAAGAAACTTCGGATCTCAGATGGCGTCTTTGGAGACTTCCATTGCATCACCGCTTCCACCTTTGTCGGATCAACCATAATTCCATCCGGATTTACCACGTGACCCAAGAATTGAACTTCGCGTAGCCAGAAAGCACATTTGGAGAACTTAGCATACAGTTTCTCCCTTCTCAAAGTCTCTAACACCTCCCGGATGTGACCGACATGCTCCTCTTCGCTCCTCGAATAAATCAAGATATCATCGATGAACACAATCACTGATTTATCCAACATTGGCCGGCACACCCTGTTCATCAGATCCATAAAAGCAGCTGGCGCATTGGTCAAACCAAATGACATGACGAGGAACTCATAGTGACCGTAGCGCGTACGAAAAGCTGTTTTAGGGATATCCTGCTCCTTCACCTTCAGTTGATGGTAGCCTGATCGAAGATCTATTAGTGAAAACCAACTAGCACCCTGAAGTTGATCAAACAAGTCGTCGATCCTTGGCAAGGGGTATCTGTTCTTTACCGTCAGCTTATTCAGCTCGCGGTAGTCGACGCACATCCTCATACCACCGTCCTTCTTCTTTACAAACAGGACCGGAGCACCCCAAGGTGAGATACTCGGTCTAATAAAACCCTTATCCAACAACTCTTGTAACTGCTCCATCAACTCTTTCATTTCCGTCGGAGCCAATCGATACGGTGCTTTGGCAACAGGTTGGGCGCCCGGTATCAGGTCAATCTGGAACTCGACCTCTCTGTCGGGTGGCAATCCCGATAAGTCTTCCGGGAACACGTCCGGAAACTCACGCAACCGGAACATCGGATAGTTGTGGTGTTGGCGTTTCTACATCCTTTACATAACATAAGAAGGCGCTACATCCACGCCTCATACATTTTCCCGCCACCGCCATGTTGATCACCTTCGGAATTGTCGTGACCCGATCCCCATAAACAGTTACCGAACTTCCGTTAGGCGCTGTCTTACAGATCATCTTCTTTCGACACACTATATTCGCTTCAAAGTCCGCCAACCAATCCATTCCGAGCACCAAATCAAAACCACCCAAAATCATCGCAAATGGCCTAACCGGAAATTTATGGCCCTCTAATTCTACGTCACAACCCTCTATCACCTCTGAAATCCTGGTAGTTTTACCTATAGCAGTCTCTACATCAAACGGTATATCCACACGTCTACTACTAACGGGCAATTTGGCACAGAATGCAGCAGAAATGAAACTCCTACTGGCACCCGAATCAAATAATACCGAGGCTAAAGTTTGGTTCACCAGAAACGTACCGGACACTACATCGGGGTCCGTCCTAGCCTCTTCTTGCGTCATTGTGAATGCCCTGGCGCTTGCTCTCGGACCTTCACTCCCTGTCTTCTTTACCCCTGAAGCCTCCGCCCTAGGCTTCTTACAGTCTCTAGGATGTGGCCAGGTTGACCACACCTGAAACATACGTTCATCCCAAATCTGCATTCCCCACCGTGTTCTCTCCCGCATTTACCACACTTCTTTCCTCCTGAACCCGACGCGACCACCCGGCGGTCATCCACCCGCGTCTTCTTATTACCCGTCGAAGTATCACTTCGACCAAACCTCTTCCCTTGCCACTTCCTTTCATCGTTTCCCTTCTTACCACCCTCAGCCTTTACTGACACAGCCCGTTCATCGTACAACCTTCCCGCTAAATCCACCGCCGATCTGAAAGTACTCGGTCGACCGGAAATCAAATGCCAACGAATTTCGGCTGGCAGCCCTTGAATATACCGGTTGATCTTTCGAGACACCGGCGTCACCTGCTCTGGCACCAACCGCGCCATGTCGTTAAACTTGGTGGTGTATTGTTGGTGGGTCATCGTCCCGCCTCCAACTACAGGAACTCTCTTTCTACTCTATCCATCTCCCGACGAGGACTGAACTCTTCGATCACCATTCTCTTCAACTCGGACCACTTCATCTTCCCAATGGCCCTGCTACCCTCGGCCTGGACAATATTGTCCCACCAGCACAAAGCCGTCCCCGTAAAAGAGTGGGTAGCAAACTTCACCTTCTTGTCCTCTTGGCAATCACTAATGTCGAGGACAGCCTCCATTTCTCTCACCCATTGGTGAGCATCCGCAGCCGTACCAGAACCATCAAAAGTCGGGGGCTTGCACCTCATAAATGCCCCGTAGTTACAACCCCGGGCTGTCTCCCGTACCTGCTCTTCTCCCTCTTCCTCTTCATCATCAGATAGTACCGTTTCTGCTTCCGTCTGTCGCTGTCTACCTGAGGACCGATTCCTCCCCCGCCTCTTGTCTTCACGTACTGCCTTTATCACTTCGGTCACTACAGACGGTAAGATCGTCTGCATGACCTGGTGCACTTCCTCGACCACTGCCTCTTTTACCGAGGCCCTCAAATTTGCGCTTTCGTCTGCCTCTCCTGATAAGGAATCTCGTTTTCCTCATGAACTACTTTCTCTGTCCTAGGTCTTCTTCTCGTGGCACGCGGTTCAGCACCACGTCCACCACCACGTGAAGCTTTAGATGATCTACCACCGACCATCTTCTATCACACTGAAAGATTCAAACACCAACACGGTCATTCAAGGAAATAGCTCAGTTTATGTTAAGTATAGTAAGTCCCTAATTACAGTGGCCAGTTATGATTAGCCACTTACTTTACTCTTCGCACCCCGAGCATTACCTGTCCTGACTACATTAGTATCTAAGTCTAACAGTACACATAAACACATATTATGCGCACGTAATCATGATTAACTTTAAGAAAATACCTGATGGCATTCTTCCCTTTTTCTGTCCCATTTTCAGTTTAAGTTTAGGTTTATTTTGAAAATTTACCCATTTCACTTAAACTTTGGCTCTGATACCAACTTGTAAGGCCCCGATCCCGGGAACCTCACAGTTGGTCTTTCATCGCATGTATTTAAATAAAACAATGCAGCGGAAACATTCAAGATAAACTTTTCTTTTACTATAAATACTTTTGCCATTTAATACAACGTACATCATATAAGGCCCCGATCCCGGGAACCTCACAGTTGGTCTTTCATCGCATGTATTTAAATAAAACAATGCAGCGGAAACATTCAAGATAAACTTTTCTTTCACTATAAGTACTTTTGCCATTTAATACAACGTACATCAGTTACAAAATCATCTAATGTTGGTTACATTACAAAAGCACTATTACAAAAGATTCCATCTTCTCTGTGTACAAAATGGTCATAAACAGTGACCTCTAGTAGAAGATATTAAGTTCAAAAATATATGTTACATTATAGAGGAGATTCTTAAATAATCCTGTTTATCAGGATCCTCAAGAAATCTCGCACTTGCATGCAACATGATGTGTTGCGTGCATTACGGGCCCACAACACATGATGTGGCAGCATAATCAAAAGGTGAATGCCATCGCAAAAGAGCTGAGTAGCCGCCTCGTGCCATCCTCAGCAACCCTACCTGCCAACTGGAAACACATAAAAAGTCAGCGTTGCTGAGTGAGTTCTAGTTTTTATATGTGGTATATAAAAATACTCTTTTCTGTAAAATACTATACTGTACTGTATATGCGAGCACGCATCAACTATGTGAACAAATAATGTTCGTTCTTTGTACTATATGCCTTGTCTGTAAACTTTATCTTTATGTTTCACTTTCTATGTGGACCAGTGGGCGATACCCCAACTATGTGCGCGATGGGAAACGGATGACGGGCCATCTATATACCCCGAAGGGTCAACTGTATTCCCTCGAAAGGGCTATGTGTATCCCCCGAAGGGTCAACGGTATTCCCTCGAAAGGGCTATGTGTATCCCCCGAAGGGTCAACGGTGTTCCCTCGAAAGGGCTATGTGTACTATGTACAAGGCCGACCCGATCATCCGGGGCACGCCGCAAAGGTCCTGCCAATCTCAATTGATTGACCCTGTGTGCGTCAATGGGTAGCTAGCCCGCAACACAGTTGAGCTAACGACACATAGTCGTGTAACTCCTATAAGCTTGCAAGACTTGTTAACTTTTATTAATGTTCCTTCACTTTCTTTATTACTCTTTCACTGTACTGTACATAATACTTTCAATTTATCTATTAGTGATGACATGTAAAACTGTGGAAAGATAAGCATGCATCAAATCGAGGAACATCGGTATTTACAAATCATCAGTCATTACTATCATATAAGGCTACATCATACTTAGCCTACATACATCATACATACACTTCTCTCCACATTCACATCAGCCCTATTTGGGCGATTGAACATACTCCAGTCGCATGGCCTCCATGCGACTGAGTCATGCGAATGGGCATACAATCGTGCGTATGGACTTCTATCGTACGAATGAACCCTATGCGAATGGGCATCTATGCGACTGAACCCTCAGTCGTGCGTCTGTACTACTAGGCGAATGGATCTATGCAATTGGACCCTCAGTCGCATGGTCTGTTGTGCGATTGAGCCCCTGTCGTCCGACTGAGCCTCAATCGTACGATGGACATCAATCATTCCTCAGTCGTGCGACTGGCCCTCCAGTCGCATAACCCTAACTGGGCAGCGACTGGAGTTCATCACGAACTACAGACGTGACTTACGGGTCTCAAACCCTTCCAAACTCATTTCCAGCCCAAATTAGCCTTCCTAAACCTCAGGGATTCATACTAGGACATCATACAAGCTAATACAAGTCCTAATTCGTACCATAAACACGTTACTCAAGATTTCACCCAAATGGGTCAACTATACACTTTTACAAAACTAGGGTTTAGATGTGTTCCAGCCCCAAAATCGTGTGAAAACAAGTAAATGAGGGGTCCTAGAACTCACATTATCAGGTTGGAGTTGAAGAGCTTGGACTTGACTAGCTTCTTGACAAAATCCGAGCCTGAATCACCCTGTTCTCTCTTTTTCTCCTCTGCTCTATCGCTCTTCTGCTCTTTCCCGACTGAAAAGTGTGAGTGTTGAGGAAAGAAGAGAGCTGCTCCTCTTTTATAGGTACAGCCCAGTCGTCCGTAGTCCAGGGGCGACTGGACCTTCAGTCGCATGAACACCATGCGACTGGACCTCCAGTCGCATGTGTTCCATGCGATTGAACCTTCAGTCGGGCGATTGAACTCCATTCGTACGTTTGAGCTTCAATCGTCCTTCAGTTGTGCGTTTGAGCGCCATGCGACTGGACCTCCAGTCGCACGATTCACATGCGACTGAGACTCAGTCGCCTACCACTCCAAAAGTCAAACTTCCGGGTGTTACATTGGGAGATTTGGGGGAATTTGGTTAACTGTGTTTAAAGTTAAAAAGAACAAAGAATAACCGCGGCTTAGGCCTTTGGTTCACTGGTTCTTGGGTCACTTGCAATCCTAGAGGTCAAGGGTTCGAACCCTTGCCCCCACACTTATTTTTTTAATGCTTTTTAAGCTATTTAAAAATATACAAAAATTCCCAAAAATTATAAAAATAAGTTTTAAAAACTTCCTTTACTTTAAAAGTGTCTAATTAATTTTCTATAAATTTATTTATTTAAAAACACCTTAAAAATTTTTATAAAATTTTATATACAAATGTTATGAATAGTTATTTTTCTAAAAATGGATTCTAAATAATAATTTAAATTATTAATTTATTATTTAACACTATATTTCTTTGATTATGGATAAACCATGATAATTGTGGAAATTATAAATATTATATAATTTTATAAATCATTTACAAGTGTTATTTGTTATTTTTTATAAAATATACTAATTAAATGTATAGATTAATAATAAATTAAACTTGTAAACATTATTTATTTGATAAGATAAATACAAATTAGATTTTATAAATTTAATTATAAAATCTTATTAAATTAAATACAAAAATCACATATTTAAATTGTGTCTAAAATTTATTTAGAACATAATGATATGTTAAAATCATTATTAAAATAATCAAATGAAATACAAATCTTTAGTTATTAAAGAATTGACAAAAATAATTAAATTATTTAATTATATGTTTATAACAAATCCCAGAGAATCAAACCCTAGATCAATTGAACACCAGGTTCAAGATCTAACTTATTTAGGTTATGGATTTGTATCTATTTGCTTATGTGAGTTATAATTCCTTAGGAGGAATTTACTAGCTTGTCAGCACCACACGAGAACTGAGGTGAGTTCATACTTAACTATTCCCCTTTTTAATCATTTAAATATTTTGGGGAGGATACATGTTGTAATTAAAATTACAAATTATTTTTGTGTATTATGTTAAATAATAATTGAATCACATTTATGATTACATATGGTTACTATGAAAATCCTTCTCTGTATACTAGACTATAAACAAGCAGGGATCTTTTGGATAGTACTATCGGGGAGTGGCTTACCCCCACAAAGGTTTGGACATGTGGTCCTTACCAAGATGCACAAAGATCTTATTGTCATTCGGGATGACTGTTCTGGGTTGAGAAGGCAGATATGCGCTATGTAAAGTTTGCCATTATAGTTCCACTTACAACCCATATGAGGATAAATGTAAAGAGAGGATTCGCGCCCTCTGATTTGAATTATTATAACTAACATAATATACACATAAAAAAAAGGAAAAGGGAAAATAAACTATGATACATGGGCAAATCCTATGTGAAGGATTTGTTGGCTTGTACGTAGTAAGTATGTGGGATAGCGAGTTCACCTTATAAAAGGGTTCCGACAGGCTATTCATATACAAATAAACTATGATACATGGGCAAATCCCATTGTGAAGGATTTGTTGGCTTGTATTTAGTAAGTATGTGGGATAGCGGGTTCACCTTATAAAAGGGTTCCGATAAGCTATTCATATACAAAGTGATACCAGTGAGTAGTTTATACTCACACTTTTACAGTAAATCCTTCTTTGAATGATAATGAATGATTTATCAAATATGTTTTACTCACCTATGAACTCACCAACCCTGTGTTGACACTTGATTTTACATGTATTCTCAGGTATCTACTAGGAGCTTATGGACCTGCACGTAGGATCATATAAGAGCTCAAGATACATTTTGCTTATTATTAAGACATGATTAGACGTATCGTTATGAAACAGTCTATCTTTTATTTTCCGCTACGCATGATATTTAATACTCTGAATATTAATGAAATGGTTATCTAAAATTCATCATATAGATAACTGCATCTCATGTGTGACTACTGTGTTCGATCCTGTTTGCTCACCCCTCCGTGATAGATTCCAGACCAGGAATTTGAGGGTGTGACAAGGTGTGGCGAGGCGAATCAGGATACGAGCTTGATTTCTAGGTGTGTATGTGCATGAAGCACACGAGCTAGGGATTTCTAGGTGTGTATGTGCATGAAGGTAGGGCATAGCATCAGAATGAAGGTGGTGGTAATGTCGGATCGATGTCACGGTAGGCATTCGTAGCTACTGGCTTGGGGCTAGCAGCTACAGGTGCAGGATCGACAGGCTAAAGGGCGAGATCAAGGAGGTCAGCTTTAGCTAGATGGGGAGTAAGGTCAGTAGGCTGGGGAAGCGGGTCAATAGGATGAGAAATAGGGTTAACAGGCTGGGAAATAGGGTCAACAGACTGAGGAATAACATCAGGAGGCTCTAGGTCGGAACCTACTAGGTCTTGGCTGTCTGAGAAATAGAATCAGTGGACTCGGGATCAAAGTCAACTACCTCAGTATTAGCTGGCTAAGGAGTGGGATCGGTGGGCTTAGCTATGGCGTCGACTTGCTTAGTGGTAGGGTCAGCTGGCTAAGTGTCAGTAGGTGTGTGACTAAGTCTAGCGGGTGTCCGAGTGAAAAGGTGTGCCATGCTCAATGGCATGATCATCAGCATCAAGGGCCTCATGCGGTGAACGCATCCTGGAAAAAGCTCATATGGTAGGGTAGCATGGAGTGAGGGTTAGACATAAGCTGGAACTCGCCTGGAGGAGGAGGGGGTAACCCATAGTCTCGGGCCACTGGTAGAGTCTTGGTAGTGATAAGAGTAGGGTCAAGAGTGGGAGTGGGGACATGGGCAAATGTAGGAGCAGGGGTATCTACCTCGGTGGGGCCTGTCAGATGAAGTAAATCATCGGTCGTAGAGACTGATGCTTACCATAATACTAATTGTGAACGATGGTTTTGACTGATGCTTACCATAATTGTGAATGATGCCGATATTGGTTGTGAACGATGTCTAAAAACAATATCATTGATTGCAGGGCTTTATTTACAAAAAACTATACACCAACTATAAATACTTTATGCATACTTACAAACTCACGGCTTATAGTTGACTTGTATTTTGAGCATGTATGCAGATACTTTGACTAATGAAACTAGAGACTTGCATGTGATCACAAACTTACTTGATAAAAGATGACACTCTTTAGAAGATTGGTACAATAACTTAAACGGTCTATTCAAGAAGGATAAGAAGGATATTAGACAAACTGTGGACTTATATGTAGCTTGATCACGTATATTTTTTTAAGAATTGAATTGTAAACTTCGTTTAGTACAAACCAGTGATTTTGCTATTAATACGTACATAGATTCTGTTGTGTACGTTGGTATCAATCAGTCACAAATATCCAGGCTCCCAGTGTGATAGTTCATACGTATACATATACGTATATGTATATATTTTGATGAATCCTTTCAACACTCACCATATTTATCACATGCATGTTCAACATATGAAATGCTGTCTAACAACTACACAATAACATTTGTATAACGCATTCATTCTAGTACTAATGAAGATCACACAAAGGAGGAAAGATCTTATGGTATCTAAAGTTTAATTTCTCAACAACAACGTCGTTTTGTAGCTCCCTTTATGTTTGCACTCCCAACTTTGTATTTCTTTTGCATAACCTTTAAAATGTGGGGGCCATATCAAGTAATAAGGTTTTGTGTTTTTTTTCCTCTGGTTGATTTTATATTCTCTGTTTATTACACAGATGAAACATAAATGTTTTTTCTTTGTTTTATTTTTATTTTTTAATATTTAAATAAGAGTTTTCAAATCAATTTAATAAGTTAATGTTTATATCCGACATATTATCATTCTGTTAATGTATAATTATGACAAACTTATTAACCATGTAACTTTTCTTTTTAAAATTTAGTTGATTTGAAAAGATACACGAATAACAACTTATTCATAGCAGGTGCAAACGTGGGGTAACCTAGTTGTTAGCAAACATTTGGTAACAAGGCAAAAACCAATCGCTGCAAATCTCCCCCCACACACACCTTCATTCGCTGCTCTCTGTTGATGCTCAAATCCATTCGATCTTCATCCTGGCCTAAATTTCAGTAAGCTCCTTTTCCACTTCTCTCTTTTATTTTCCATCCAAAATTATGCATCACTACCTCTAATTTTAACACATATCTATCTCTTCACAAATCTCCTTAACAGCAAATGTTCCTTACAGCAAATGGTGCCATATGAACCTCCTATCAAATCCCTCTTTGCTTTCCCTCTTCTTGATTTGGAGGATCATCTCACATTCTTATTATATTATACCATGATTCTCGTTTATACTGGAAAATTTTTCAAAGTAGATGTTATAATCATGTATCTAACATTCTAATGTTGAACTATGATGATGGATTACAATTCTAGGTCTTCTTTTCCTTTGTTCATGTATTCAAGTGATCCACTTATTTATGTGTTTCAATTTGGATACTGGAATTGCAGTGGATTTTGAGGTGGATGATGATGTTAATGGTGAGGTATTAGTTAATTCTGCTGATGTGGAAGGCAGGAGGACTATTGATGATGATGATGATGGTGGTATGGTTGGATGTTCTATTGGTGGGATATTTCAGGAAGACCATGATATCAAAATCGATCAAGATGATGATTCAGAAAGAGGTATAGATCAGTTAGATCTGCCCCATTCAGTTGATACCTCACTTATAGGGGAAGAACCGTATTTAGGGCAGGAGTTTGAATCAGAAGCTGCAGCACATGCATTTTACAATGCGTATGCTACACGGGTTGGGTTTGTGATCCGTGTTAGCAAGCTTTCTAGATCAAGGCGTGATGGTACTGCAATTGGGAGAGCTCTTGTGTGCAACAAAGAGGGGTTTAGGATGCCCGATAAGCGTGAAAAAGTTGTTAGACAGAGGGCGGAAACAAGGGTTGGTTGTAGAGCAATGATTTTGGTTAGGAAAGTAAGCTCTGGAAAATGGGAAATTACTAAATTTGTCAAGGAGCATACTCACCCGTTGACACCTGGCAAAGGGCGTAGGGACTTGATCTATGACCAATATCCGGTTCGTTGAATTCTTACTCAATCTGCTTGGTTTCATCTTACAGTTATTTCATCTTTCTGCTAAACAATGAACATTACACAAATAGATATATAAGTTCTACGCCGGCAATCATGCTTATAATCATGCTTCCATATTCTAGTTTACACTTTACATCAGTTTTAAAAACTAGAGATACGCTTGCTAGCTGGTATTGCATTCAAAGCCTGTTTATGCATAATAATGAAAATAGAAACACTTAGATATAAATCATATAACATTCCTCAAGTTGGCGTGTAGATATAAATTGTGCTTAACTTTCTAAACATAATATTGATCAAATAACTGAAACGCAAATCAAATCTTTGTAAATCAAAATAAACTTAGATGGGCCCATGTATTAAATAATTAAACGCTGACTTAACAGGTACACTGATTCCTAACTCCATCTACAAACTTGATCCGAATGAAACTGAAATGGAAGAGATAAAAGTGAGAGTCTGAGATATATTTATTTGAAGTTCCAATGATTTAAGGAAACAAATAATAAGCTAATTCTTAGAAACATTAAGACATTGACATTCAAAGATCATAAATTCATAATAAAAAGGAACATCTGGTTGAAATTAACATCAGCATCATACAATATGGAGGGCATAGGCGCAGTTTTTTTTTTTCTGTCTTGATGTTTAGCATATTAGTTGAAGAATATATAGTGCCTAAGGCGAAGACTTGCATGGGTGTCAAGTGTTGGTTAACCTTTAATCGCTTTTCATCAGCATTATTTTTCCTATAAGTTGAAGCGGAATACTCGAGATAATTATATTAAAGATCATGATGATCATCACAACAAAAGGTTCAAACTATCTATCTGACACGTGGAAATTATTTTGTATAGAACCAAGATGGTAATCCTTTTGAAACTGTATATTAGCGGCATATCAGCAGCAGATTACATGCATATCAACAGTATCTCTAGTATATTGCGCCGCAACCTGGATCCAGTTGTATGTTGACATTTGGTAGTTATATTAGTTGATGCTAGCTATAATTGGTTAGGTACCTTAGCTATTGTCTAGGGATGCTAAACAGATCATGTTCAGGGTTTGATGGGTTGAACCCGATTTGTTGGTTTACAGGAAGACAGCCAGTTTAACCCCAAAAAAAATTATGTTATTTCGTATTAACACGATGCAATTACAACTTTACAACCAAATATACAAATGTGTATAAATTATGTTTAAACTAGAAAAACTTGTTTCTCTCTTACTTATTAATTTTGGCACAACAAGTTTAAGTCGTGACATAAAACACATTTTTAAGACAGTTTTAAAATAAGAGAGTTATATGGGTCAATCCACGAATCTTTGAACTCTCCAGGTTGACCTGAACCCAATCTGCTTAGTTAAATGGGTCTCGGCTTCAACCCAAACCCGTTCAGGCTAAATCCACGCCTACGATTTCATATTAGGTTTGTGTCGTGTTTTCATGTTATGTTAGAAATTGATGACCCTCATATCTTTATGCATATATGCTGTACTTTTGTGTTCATAAGAGTTGATAAGGATTAAATATGATGAGATGATTCTTCTCTCTTATATTCTTTGTTTTCTTATTTCCAAACCCTAAAATGTTTTCAGAAACTTAGTAGATTGGCATCGACATGTTTATTTCTGGGCATGATATTTAGAGCGTGGAGGTTTTGTAATGTCAATGATAACCCAAAACAGTCGGGATTAAAGAGTTTTTAAATTAGATTATGACCGAATTAAGTTATGATTGCATGTTACTCATGTGTTTACACTTGCTTATTGCAGAACGAACATGATAAAATTCGGGAACTTTCACAACAACTGGCAATTGAGAAAAGAAGAAGCGCAACATACAAAAGACACCTGGAAATGATATTTGAGCACATTGAAGAACACAATCAGTCTCTGTCAAAGAAGATTAAAGACATTGTAAACAATGTGAAGGAAATAGAGTCCAAAGAGATGCAATCTCATAGATAAGTTTTTCTAATTTTAAGAAAAACAAATTAAAAATATTAAGAAACTAGTATCATTTTTGGTGTTGCTTTTTTATTTGCAACTTGGCCCATAGGTACACATTTTCTTACAGTTTTCTTTTTCAAGTTAGTTCTGTAAAGTTGTGAATGGTATAGAGAATTCAAGGGTGTATACAATGTTTTTGGGTGCTTTTAGATGCCCCTGAAAATTTTAAATGATAATTAACTTCATTTTTAGCTTGAGTTTTGCTATCAATTAGATTTCCACCATGCTGATGATGACTCCTAGACGAGAGGTTCTATGAGAGACAGGTCAAGTTACGGGTGGGTTGACATCTGGACTATTCTTTGCCACTTATCGATGTGGAACAATGATCATAAAAACTAATTACTACAATGAAAATGTAGATGTTTTGATATGAGCCATTTAAGAGGTTTTATACGTTTGAATATATTTGGGGAATAAACCTTTTGATGAAAATAAATGAGGCTATCGGTGGATCATTTGGGCGATGAGTGTCCATGTCTTCCGAGTCTGGTAACTATAGCAGGTATGGGATATAATCATAACCATGTTGCGGCTATTTGCATACAACAATATTTGTGTAGCATTTAATATTCCACTAGTAAATTTTCTACGCTGTCATGTCTAGGAATGATAACCATAACCATTGTTGTCTTTGTTCGTCATATGTCTAGGAGGATGCCAATGTCCAATCGTCTAGGAATGGTCTTAATGTGCCGAAGCGTCCGGACCTATTAGTTTATGAGTCAAGACTCACCTCTGAACGTATACTCCAATTTTGACATCATAGTACGTGTGGATGCTGTTATCTTAGAATAGTACTTATGGTACAACATGATGTTGCTTTGGTGTCAAACCACCATTCCATTTTGAACAACATCATGATCCTCCATTATATTAAATAAATACAAGTCACACAATAATTTTACCATCCCCGTACGCCAAACTACCATCATCCACAACCTCTAGCCACCCAAGCAATCATAAGTCAAGATGTGAAGCTGGCAATATAAGCCCCTCTAGATCGATTCTGACCTATAAACCATGTGACATTGAAGGTGCAAAACTGTAAGCATCTCTAATGAACTTGACAAAGCTAGTCCCTTCTCTTGCCATGTAAAAGAATGGGAAGATTGACAACATTTAGGGATCTACATTGACTACTAAAACTTTGTTACAAGACTCATGCAGTCATGCAAATAGTTCAGTCACCACTACATAATATTGTTATTAGTTCAACTACATGCAAATACTAAAAAAAGAAAAAGATAATACTGAACACATGCCTATGTTAAAGCTTCAAATTAATTTAAATGAAACAACCTAAAATGGAGGTCATAAAAGATGCATTTTGACCAAAATTTTACATAGTAACCAACCAACCAACGAAGCGTATCTACTCAATCCTTGGACCCATGATTGTTAACATCTGAACCATGTTCTTTTAGGCTCATTGAGCTTCTAGTTTTTAGATCACCACTTTGTGCCAAATGCCGTTCTTGTTGTTGCTGCTGCAGTTGCCGCTGCTGTTGCAGTTGGTGAAGTTGGTGTTGCTGTTGCTTATGGGATTGAATCTGCAGTTGCTGAAATTGTTGTGCAGTTAACATAGTGTTCATGGCTTGATTTTGGGAGTAAAACTGTTGGTTTGATCCAAATGATGGAGGGAAATTCATCATGGGTCCACTATTTGCAAGGTTCTGCCCGGTAACAGCTTTCAGATGCTGGATTTCCTCTTTTAGTGCATCATTTAAAGCTACATGCACCAATGAGAATTGGGATTAAACAATTAAGCATGATTTATACAGAAAAAAATAATTTTTAATAACTGATGAAAGCAGATGAATAAGCATGTTTCAATACATAACAGAAATGGAATACATGACTTACTATCATCTTTAGCATAAAATAGGACTTAGAGGTGGCAATTTTGATCCATTTACTTATAAAAGGGTTCACTTGGGTCATGTTTTATCTCTAATGGGTCTAACCAGAAAAGTTAACAAAAGGTAGAATGGGTTCATATAAGTTGAATGGTTGGAAGTATATTTGTAAACCATACAACATCCTATTTTATTCAAAAATTAAGATTACTATTGTGATAATAACGATTTTATAATCATAACATTGAACAATTAACAGGAAAACTAGTAGAAATAATATTTTTTTGGTGGAAGTGGACAATTACTTTGGAGCATACTAAAATAGTAGACTTAAAAAGGATTGGAGCCTGGTTGGAGAATTTTTTAGTTGTGCTGTAAAAAGCGCTAGGCGCTAGTCAGGCGGTGAGGTAGGGACTAAGGTGGTGTTTGTTTTTTTGAAAAAGAGCTTCTAAAGCTCTTTTGTCTGCGCCAAAAAGAGGCGGGCAGATGTTTCTGGTCTGCAGAGTGTTTGTTTTTTTAAGACGTTTCACTAAAAAACGTCTGCGTGACCTCTTCTTGGAGAAGAGGTGGACTAACGTCTTCACACATCTTCTCACCTCTTCACACCCCACCTCCATTCCCTGATTTTTACTTCTCTGCTCCCGTCGCCACTCCCCCCGTCGCCACTCCCCCGTCGCCACTCTACCGTCGCCACTCCCCCCGTCGCCACTCCCTCGT
Source organism: Flaveria linearis (assembly GCA_024085815.1). Classification (NCBI taxonomy): domain Eukaryota; kingdom Viridiplantae; phylum Streptophyta; class Magnoliopsida; order Asterales; family Asteraceae; genus Flaveria; species Flaveria linearis. Next base: position 35,687,256 of record CM044006.1, read on the forward strand.
CGCCACTCCCCCCGTCGCCACTCCCCCCGTCGCCACTCCCCTTCTGCTCGATTAGGTTTCATCTGCGACCTCTGCGACCTCTGCTCATCCTTCTGCGACCTTCGCGACCTCTGCCCGAGTTCAAATCTTGAGGTAAATTGTTGATCTTGTTGCTGATTTCTTGATGTTGGAGTTGTTGATTTCTTGATGTTGTTGATTTCTAGAATTGGAGTTGTTGATTTCTTGATGTTGCTGCTTGAATCTTGAATCTTGTTGCTGCATGATTAAACTGCTTGAATCTTGATGTTGCTGCTTGAATCTTGAATCTTGATTTGCCCTAGAATTGGAGTTGTTGATTTCTTGATTTTGAAATTGGTTTTGTGAATGGTTTGTTGAATCAATAGTTTTGATAGTGATTTGGTTTGGTTCTATGAATGGTTTATTGATTCAATAGTTTTGATTAGTGATTTGGTTTGGTTTTGTGAATAGTCTCTTGATTCAGTAGTTTTGATTAGTGATTTGGTTTGGTTTTGTGAATAGTTTGTTGATTGAGTTTATTTTAGCATGCTGCAGATGTTAAAAAACAAACAGTCTTTTTTTTGCAGACTGCAGACGTTTGGTCCACCTCTTCTCCTGCAGATGTCTGCAGATGTGGTCTGCAGACTGCAGACGTTTTACCTCTTTAGAAACAAACAGCACCTAAGAATTAATCAGGATTAAACGCATTAGACTTTTGTGTATTATTTTGCAAATTTATGCATAATTTTATACTTCATATGAATTCATTTACAAGTTTGGGGGATAATTTATAAATTGGTTAAATTGAGGGGGTTAAATGTAAAAAACACAAACTTATTAAACCATTAAACCTTAAAGTTAAAAACAGCCGTCCCCTTCATTCTAGTTACCAACCGCTGCACTCTTCCGTCGTTTCCGTCACCGGAGTCACAAATCCTTGCCGGAATCGGCAAATCCGGTGCCGGAATGGGAAAATCCGGCATTTATCGTCGTTGGAACACCACTGATTTGGATGATTTGGTCCGGTTTTGACCGATTTTGACCGATTACCGCCTAGCGCCTCCGATTTGGTGAAACTGAAGCGGCCAACCCCCTATTAGCGACTAATTGTCGACCAATCGAAGGTTATTCACGATTTTTACAACACCTTTTTTTAGTAGTAACTAGTTAACAAACAAACAAACAAACCCAAGACAAATCCCACTCAGAGGATAAAGATGAAGACGAACCTTACCCCATCTCACATGCTGCCCCCAAAATGGGTTGAGCCTAGAGTAGTAATTTGAAAAAAGGATCTTTTCGACATTTAGCTCTTTATTTTCCTTTTAATAATAATTGTTTAAGTACATCCAGTGTCGTAAAATTCGTTAGGTGCTAGTCGGGCGGTGGGGGTACCGACTAGCGATTAAACGGGAGTAATCGGGATTAATCGGATTGGAATTTTTATATATAATTTTTCAGTTTTACATATAAATGCACACATTTTCATATGTAAATTTAATAAAAGAGTTTAGTTTTATATATAAATATACATATTTGGCCGGAATTTCCAATTTTTGGTCGGATTTTTTTTAAGTTCGTTGGGAACTCGCAGGAACCCTACCGAATTTCACCATAATCACAGATTTTTGACCGATTAGGACCGCCTAAGGTCCGGCTAGGTCCGATATTGACCGCCGTTGACCGCCTAGCGATTAACTGGCCGCTTAGCAAAAACATACTAGGTGAGGGGCCAATTTCCGATTGATCGCCGATGGCGATTAATCCTAATTTTTGCAACACAGGGTACATCTAGAACTTCTATTTATGAATTAACTTCCCATTGTATTTTCTTCATTATTGTTAGTAGTTGACTAGTTGTGCAAAACCCCTAAAACTTGCTTATGAATTCATTTTTAACCTTAAAAGAAAATGAATCATACAGTCACCCTCCTTCGAAGCTTCAACTAAACAAACAAACAAACAAACATACCCAGTGTATCCCGCTGAAGAGCAGGGTCTGGGAGGGGTATGTGGTGGCAAGTCTTTCCTCTATCCTGAGAGATAGAGAGACCGCTTCCGAGGAGACCCCCGACTCGTTTACAAAGGCGGTAACCATACCAATCATAATAATCATAATCATAATAATCATAATACATATCATGCAACACATAGGCAAATATCGCATCACATGCAGAGTTAGATTGTGCGCGCATCATAAAAAGCGACCTGTAACACCCAAACAGGGGAAATGACGAAAGAAAAAAAACTACACCTGACGCGGGAGGTCCCGCCACATGTAACCGTAGCCCGTCTCACCCACAAATCCCACTAAAAGTCCTTAATTTTTATTCTACGCCTCCACTCACTCCTATCCCCGATCATGTGCTCAGAGAGGTGCAAGTCTATCATATCTCGCCTAATAATCTCATCCCAAGTCAACCTAGGTCTACCTCTACTCCTCCTACCCTCTACGCTGATGTTCTCTACTGCTCTAACAGGTGCTGCCATCGTTCGCCTCTTCACGTGCCCAAACCATCTTAGTCTTCCCTCTCGTATTTTATCTGTGATACATGACACCTCTAGCCTCTGGCGAAAGGCGTCGTTTCTGATCCTATCTAATCTTGTGTGTCCACACATCCACCTCAGCATTCGCATTTCTGCGACCTGTATTTGTCTTTCTTGCGATTTCTTTATAGCCCAACAGTCTGTGCCGTATAGCATAGCTGGGCGTACTGCCATTCTGTATAGTTTTCCCTTTAGTTTTGGTGGGAACCTCTTATCACACAGAATCCCTGATGCTGCTCTCCACTTGCACCATCCTGATTGCACACGATGGGCTACATCGCTGTGTATCTCTCCGTCTTCCTGTATATACGAGCCAAGGTATTTGAACCTACACGTCCGGGGGACCGCCATGCCCTGTATACTGATTTGGGTGTTCTCTTCCGCCTCACCACTAAAGTTACAGTGCATGTATTCTGTCTTAGAGCGACTTATCGTTAGGCCCTTGCGTTCTAGTGCTACTCTCCACTGTTCTAATCTGTCGTTAAGCACCGTCTTAGATTCTGATATTAAGACAATATCATCCGCAAACAGCATACACCATGGGACTGGCTCTTGTATGGACTTGGTCATCTCGTCCAACACTACTGTGAAGAGGAATGGGCTCAATGCCGATCCTTGGTGGAGTCCCACTTCCACCGGGAAGAAGTCTGTGTCTCCGACAGGTGCTCGTACACACGTTTTTGCCCCGTCATACATATCCTGTATTATTTTGATATACCTCTCTGGTACCCTTCTAAGTCGTAGACTTTCCCAGATTAGTTTCCGCGGCACACTGTCATAGGCTTTTTCTAGGTCAATGAATACCATATGTAGATCTCTTTTCTTTTCTCTATATTTCTCCATTATCCTCCTTATGGCGTGTATAGCTTCCGTTGTAGAGCGTCCTAGCATAAATCCAAATTGGTTTACCGTTATCTGAGTTTCTCGTCTAATTCTCGTGTCCACAATTCTTTCCCATAGTTTCATCGTGTGACTCAATAGCTTTATTCCCCTGTAATTTGCGCAACATTGGACATCTCCTTTTTTCTTATATATGGGGACTATGACACTGCTTCTCCACTGCTCTGGCATCTTTCCTGTCTTAAAGATAGTGTTGAATAAGTCCGTTAGCCATTGTAGGCCCTCATCTCCAAGGCACTTCCACACTTCAATCGGAATGTTGTCTGGCCCCACCGCCTTAGCCCTTCCCATTTTCCTCAAAGTTCTCCTAACTTCATCGATTGTGATGCTTCTACAATAACACTTGTTTTGTTGCGTCGTTTGAGTTGTTTCATCTATCTCCGTTTGTTGAGTACTGTTCGTTATGTTGAAAAGGTTATCGAAGTAAGTTTTCCATCTCCCCTTGATGTCTTTCTCCCTCACCAAGACCTTACCATCCGCGGCCTTTATAAACTTCACCATTGTCAAGTCCTGTCTTCTACGTTCCCTTGCCTTGGCAATCTTAAACATTTCATGTTCACCCTCTTTCGTATCTAGTCGCTTATACATCCTCTCGTATGCTGTGTTCTTTGCCTCTGACACAGACTTTTTCGCCTCTCGTTTAGCCTCTTTGTATTTATCTTTTAGCTCCACTCGTTCTTCCTCATTACTACAGCGTAAAAGCTCTCTAAAACTTTGTTGTTTAATTCTTATCTTCTCCTGTACATTTTCGTTCCACCACCAGGATTCCTTATGACCGAGTGTCCTATTTGTTGTGGTCCCAAGCGTTTCTTTAGCTGCTTGAATGATTGTAGTTGCCATATCCTCCCACTTTTGGTTGGCGTCTTCCTGTGGCCCGCTCAGGTTCATTGGTATGATTTTCTCTCTAAAGATGGTAATCTTTTCGTCTTTGAGTTGTCCCCATCTGATCGTAGGTCTACTTCTCTTAGTTGGTTGGACAATTGCTTTCTTCATTCGTAGATCTGCCACCAACATGTGATGTTGAGTGAGTACTGTCTGTCCTGGTATTGTCTTGCAGTCCTTCCACGAGCTACGATCTTCTCTTCTCATCAACACATAATCTATCTGTGTGTGTCTCCCGCCGCTGCTAAACGTAATTAGATGCGACTCTGGTTTCTTGAAAAACGAATTTATGATGCTTAGTTCATGCGCAAATGCAAAGTCAAGAAGTTCCCTACCGACGTCATTCCTCAGACCATACCCAAAGCCTCCATGCACCAACGGGAAATGATCGTTATCCTTACCGATATGCCCATTAAAATCTCCTCCTATGCATATTTTTCTTGTCGCGGTATGTCTGTCAAGACGTGGTCTAAACTCTCCCAGAACTTCTTTCTTTCCGTTTCCCCTAATCCAACTTGTGGTGCATACGCACTAACTACAGCCACTACTTCGTCCCCTATTATTATCCTTAACAACATAAGTCTATCGTCGTATCTTCTAACCTCTACTACATTATCCTGTAGTTCTTTGGCAACTAGAAAACCTACTCCATTTTTTGTTCCATCTGACCCTGAATACCATAGTTTGTACCCATTACACTCCTTTGCCCTCCCACCCCGCCATCTAGTCTCCTGGAGGCACGCTATCTGAACCCTACGTCTCCTTAACACATCTATTAACTCTAATAACTTACCAGTAAGTGTTCCTACATTCCACGATACCAGTCGTAATCTATAACCCTTTTTCCCTGTAGTTGCATCTCTCGTCACCGAACATGATCTAGGGGCAGCATAATGTTTCCAGTTACCTATTATACCTCACTCACTCAGCGTGACAAGAAACACCTTAAGAAGAGGTTGCCACAGTAATAAAGTATAAACAAAAATAGTCAGTCACGCAAGAGCAACAACACAGGTAACACACAATCAAAACCAGCAGCAGAGATATATCAATCACAAGACACTGTAACAGGCACAATAATAGGGGATGGCTCTCCCTATTTAAACCAGTATGCTGGTACTCCTAACCCAGCCAAACAATCTATACGAAAGAAATATAATTATATATTTTAGAGCAGACTACAAAGTTATTCTATAACTAAACAGGAAATATAAAAGGATAGAAAGATCTGACAGTGGGGGTTTCCCAAGTTAGGGTTCGCCGATCGATTGAGGTCCGTAACCTTCGAGGGTTACAAGGCTCACAGAAACCTAGATGAACAACAACTCGTAACAGGTGACGACAGGTGTTAATGTGGGTTCTTGAAGCCGATCCTTGGTAATCCCTGAAAGCCGCCAACGTACCTGCAATTATAAGAGAAAACAGCTACCTGTGGTCACCGGCGCTTGATTTGGCCGGCGCCGGCTGAAATTTTGGCAAAAGATTGCTCAAAGATTTGCAAGCGAACACGAGGGAAACCACAAATTACTGCAGATCCCTAGAGCACGTCCCCAGATTCAAAGTCGTCAAGGGTTGAACCTGCTGGAGGGTGGAATCGGGGGGTCGGTACTCGTTGTTCCGGTTAGCAACTGAGCAAGCAGGGCCGTCGGTGGGTGATGTGGGGGGTAAGTCGCCGGTGGGTGAAGGTGACAGTGGTGGGTGAAGGTGACAGTGGTCGGTGACGGCGGCAGTGGGTGGGGGGGGAGGTCGGTCGGTGAAGGCGGTGGGTGAAGGCGACAGTGGTGGGTGATGTGGGGGGTAGGTCGCCGGTGGAGGTCGCCGGTCGGCGGGTGGTAGGTGACGGCGACAGTGGTCGGCGGGTGGTAGGTCGGCGGAGGTCGCCGGTCGGCGGAGGTCGCCGGTGGGTGTGTTGAACGTTGGTGATTTGAACGTCGGTGAGAGAGAGAGAGAGAGAGAGAGAGAGAGAGAGAGCGCTTCCTTCGAAGCTTCAACTAAATTTACATTTTCACTACTCAAGTTCAAATCTATAGAAGACCACAACCTTTCACTATTGTTCCTTTGATCACTTTCATTACAAGTTCACATATATCCTTACACTACAGCTCATTTAAAGGTAAACCTTTTAAAGTACTTAAGACCAAATTGGCATATCGGTAATTTGATAGTTCAGAGACCAAGTTAGATGTTTTTATGTAGCTCACTAAATTTATATGGTAAATGACCATTCCATATATTTCTTAGGTGAGTAGGATCTTTAAAATATAATGAACATTTTAAATATCCTTTCCCACGTATAAAAACACTAATTGTTGCATCATAGCCGCACAGTTATAATTTCTTGATCAATGAAATTTAGCTAATGCTTTACTAATCAAAACTTAGCCCCTACTGAAGATGGTGAACCAGCAACTAGTTTTAACGAAGTGTTAAAAGTAAAGCTTAGGATCGAGTGATCTTCTAGTGCTAGCATGTGTTATGTTGTGGGATACGACCCATCTCGGGTGGGCCCGATGGGCCCGGTATTAACTATAGACAGAATTAGGAAAGTTTGTAAACCCTAATTGTCTAGTTAGTATATATACATATCTCTTGTACTTGTAAAGTTTAACACCTCAATAAAAGAAAACCCTAGTTGCCCCAAGTGGACGTAGGTTACACACCGTAACCGAACCACTATAAATCTCGTGTCTCGTTTATTGCTTTTGATTATTGTTCTCGTGATTGTGTTCGTGTGTTTGAGCTCTTTGATCCTAACAACTGGTATCAGAGCCGGTTCAGGCTCTTGTTTACTGTTAAAATCTTCCCCCTTTTTTGAAGATCCCGTACACACGATCAAGGGTTCCGCCGCCGCCGCCGTCAACCGCCGCCGCCGCCTAACCCCAATTAGGGTTAAGCCGCCGCCTCCTCCGCCTTCAGCCGCCGCCTCCTCCGCCTTCAGCCGCCGCCTCCTCCGCCTTCAGCCGCCGCCTAACCCCGATTAGGGTTAAGCCGCCGCCTTCTCCGCCTTATGCCGCCGCCGCCGATTAGGGTTCCGGCGCCGCCGCCTTAGCCTTCAACCGCCGCCGCCGCCGCCGATTAGGGTTCCTGCGCCGACCACTGCAGGAATTCCTCCCCTGCGGCCACCGAAATAGTTGCTGCTGTTTGCTCTGTTGCTGTTGGTTCAGTGTTTTGTTTGCTGTTGGTTCAGTGTTTTCAATTGAAGGTGCTGTTACAATCGATTGCTCTCAATTTTTTGAAACTGATTTCATAAAACAGTGTTCAATAGAACAACACTCAAGTTCAGGCAGCCGGCCAAAGTTGTGTTTGGCACTGTTTTCAGTTTTGACTCGATTGTTGAGCATTTAGGTTGGAATAATGGCTGATGACGGGAGAACAAAGATTGATAAATTTGATGGACATGATTTTGGGTTTTGAAAGATGCAAATTGAGGATCTGCTGTCAAAAGGATTTGATGGCAGCCTTGGATGAGGAGAAACCGGCAGATATGACTGATAAAGAATGGAAGACGTTGGACAGGAAAGCAATTGCTGTTATCAGACTCTCACTAGCAAAGAACGTTGCGTTCAACATAGTGAAGGAAACTACTACTCATGGTTTGATGAAAGCCTTATCGAATATGTACGAGAAGCCGCCTGGATCAAATAAAGTATTTCTAATCAGACAGCTAGTTAACACCAGATTGAAAGAAGGTGGATCAGTTTCCTCTCATATCAATGATTTCAATAACATTATTTCTCGCTTGTTATCTGTTGATATCAAGTTTGATGATGAAATTTTAGCCCTGTTATTGTTATCGTCATTGCCTGAAAGCTGGTCAGGGACAGTTACTGCAGTTAGTAGTTCATGTGGTACTGCTAAGCTCACCTTCAATGGGGTCCGTGATTTGATTTTCGGGGAAGACATTAGAAGGAAAAATTCGGGTGAACCATCTAGTTCTCTGTTGAGTACTGAAGGAAGAGGTAGGGGAAAAGAAAGGGGTAGTAGCAGGGGTCGTTCAAAGTCTAGAAGAAGAAGTCAGTCAAAGCCCAGGAAAGACATCCAGTGTTGGAACTACAAAGAACATGGTCACTTCAGAAGCCAATGCCTTAAACCATCTGCTTCTAAAGACAAAAAGGAAGTTAATCTGGCTGAAGATAATTCAAGTGATGTTCTTATATGCTGTGTTGAAGATTCTACAGAGTCATGGGTCATGGATTCAGGAGCATCGTTCCATGCTACATCTAGCACGAAATCGATGAAGAATCTACGAACAGGTAACTTTGGTAAAGTTCATTTAGCTAATGGTCATGCTCTTGATATCACAGGGATGGGGGATGTTGTTTTGAAGACTCCATTGGGCACCACATGGATCTTGAAAGATGTTCGGGTCATTCCAAGTCTCAGAAAGAAGTTAATTTCTATTGGGCAGTTGGATTGTGAAGGATATGATGTCATGTTTGGTGGGGGACAATGGAAGGTCATGAAAGGAAATCTTGTGATTGCCAGAGGTACAAAGAGGGGCACACTGTACATGGTTGAAGTTCCTGTAGATGGGGTAAATGCTGTAACCAGTGGCATGAGTCAAACTAATCTGTGGCACCAACGACTCGGTCACATGAGTGAAAAAGATATGAAAATGCTCGTCTCCAGTGAAAAGCTTCCAGAGTTAAAGAAGGTCGAATCAGAATTTTGTGAGCCGTGTGTATTCGGGAAAAAGAAGAAGGTGTCTTTTGTGAAGACAGGAAAGCCACCTAAAGCTCAGAAACTGGAGCTTATTCACACGGATGTTTTCGGACCTACTCCAGTTGCTTCTTTGGGAGGTGCTTATTATTATGTCACTTTCATTGACGATTCGACACGTAAGGTATGGGTTTACTTTCTTAAAAATAAATCTGAAGTTTTTGATGTTTTTAAGAAATGGAAAACTGCTGTTGAATTGGAAACTGATTTGAAGGTGAAATGCTTGAAGTCGGACAACGGAGATGAATACATCAGCAAGGAGTTCCAGAACTACTGTGCAGAGAATGGTATTCGAATGATCTATACAGTCCCAGGCACTCCTCAACAAAATGGAGTCGCAGAACGTATGATCAGAACATTGAATGAAAGAGCCAGAAGTATGAGAATCAATTCAGGGCTTCCAAAGATGTTCTGGGCAGATGCAATTAATACGGCTGCCTACTTAATTAATCGGGGACCATCTGTTCCGTTGGGTTTCAAGCTACCAGAAGAAGAGTGGAAAGGTAAAGCTGTTAAATTTGGGCATTTGAAAGTATTCGGGTGCAGTGCCTATGATCTAGTGAAAGACGGTGACAAGCTTGATGCTAAAGCCAAGAAGTACACCTTCATTGGCTATGGTTTTGACAGTATGGGCTACAGACTTTGGGATTTTGAAAACAGAAAATTCATCAGAAGTAAGCATGCTACATTTAACGAGGCTGAGTTATACAAAGACAGAAACACAACCACTTCAGAGGTTCAGAAAGAGCAAGTTGAATTTGATGTTGATGCTCAGAAACAACCAGATCCAGAACCTGTTAATGAACCAGAGACAGAAACTGATGATGATACAGTTCCTGAGTTTGAAGATGGTGGTATGGGTGGAGATGAAGAGACAGTTGAAGCTTCTGATAGTGGGAGTTCAGACTCTGAAGATGAACAGCATCCACAGAGTCCAGACCAATCTCATTGGGTCAGGAGATCCACCAGAGTTTCAAAGCAGCCTACCCGGTACAGTCCTTCAGTTAATTATCTTCTTTTAACTGAGGATGGTGAACCAGAAAGTTACTCAGAAGCAGTTAAGTTGAAAGATTCGCTTCAGTGGGAGCATGCAATGCAGGATGAGATGAACTCTTTAATGAAGAACAATACATGGGTCTTAACTAAGCTTCCGCCAGACAAAAGAGTTCTACAGAATAAATGGCTCTACAGAGTTAAGGAAGATCACAATGGTAGCAAACGATACAAAGCAAGACTGGTCGCTAAGGGGTTTCAACAGAAACACGGGGTTGACTACAGTGAGATATTTGCTCCTGTTGTCAAGATGACTACAATTAGATTGGTGCTTAGTATTGTTGCAGCAGAGAAGTTACATTTGGAGCAGCTAGATGTGAAGACTGCGTTTCTGCATGGTGATCTTGATGAGACTATTTATATGGCACAACCAGAGGGTTTTCAGGTTAAAGGAAAAGAAAACTTGGTGTGTAAACTACAGAAAAGTTTGTATGGTTTAAAACAGGCGCCTAGACAGTGGTATTTGAAGTTTGAATGCTTTATGGGCAGAAATGGGTATAGGAGATGTGAGATGGATCACTGTTGCTATCTCAAGAAGTTTAAAAGTTCCTATATCATTCTCCTGCTTTATGTTGATGATATGCTGATAGCAGGTTCAGATATTGCAGAGATTAACAAGTTGAAGAAACAATTGTCTGCAGAGTTTGAAATGAAAGACTTGGGTCCAGCTAAGAAGATACTTGGTATGACATCACCAGAGATCACAAGAACGGTTCTCTAACTTTATCTCAGGAGAAGTACATTCAGAAGATATTAGAGAAGTTCAGAATGAATGATGAGAAGACTACTACTCGAAATACTCCATTGGCGAGTCATATTAAGCTTTCTAAAGATCAGTCTCCAAAGACAGAGAAAGACAAGGCCGAGATGACGAAGGTTCCTTATGCATCGGCTGTGGGCAGTCTTATGTACGCAATGGTATGCACAAGGCCCGATATTGCTCACGCAGTGGGAGTTGTCAGCAGGTATATGTCTAATCCGGGGAGAGAACACTGGGTGGCAGTTAAGTGGTTGCTCAGATATTTGAAGGGTACTTCAAAGATGGCATTATGTTTCAAGGGTAGAGATGCTATTCTCAAAGGTTATTCTGATGCTGACTTGGGTGGATGTAATGAGACCTACAAGAGTACTACTGGGTATGTGTTCACTATGGGTGATACATCAATTTGTTGGATGTCTAGGCTCTAAAAGAGCGTGACACTTTCTACTACAGAGGCTGAGTACATGGCAGCCGCTGAGGCTAGTAAAGAGCTCGTTTGGTTGAAGAATTTTCTGGGTGAGTTAGGCAGAAAACAGACTAAGTATCCATTGTATTGTGATAATGAAAGTGCTGTTAAACTAGCACAGAATCCTTCTCATCATGGGAAGACGAAGCACATTCATATCAGATATCATTTCATCAGAGGTCTAATCAGCAGTGGTACTATTCAGTTGAACAACATCAAGGGGAACAAGAATCCAGCAGACATGTTCACTAAGTCTGTCACGCTGGATAAGCTGAAGCTTTGCAGGGCTTCAGCTGGCCTTCAGGAATAGTTGAGAAGGCAGGGGTAACTAGGAGGAGCTAAACCAGTTCGGGTTTATTTATAAGTACAAGACAATGCAGTTGAAGACACTTTGCGAATTCAGGTGAAAGCAGGTTGAAGTGTTTGACGCATTCAAGCGGTGGGTTAGAGAAGATGTCTCGAAGCCCAAGTGGGAGATTGTTATGTTGTGGGCTACGACCCATCTCGGCTGGGCCCGGTATTAACTGTAGACAGAATTAGGAAAGTTTGTAAACCCTAATTGTCTAGTTAGTATATATACATATCTCTTGTACTTGTACTTGTAAAGTTTAACACCTCAATAAAAGAAAACCCTAGTTGCCCCAAGTGGACGTAGGTTACACACCGTAACCGAACCACTATAAATCTCGTGTCTCGTTTATTGCTTTTGATTATTGTTCTCGTGATTGTGTTCATGTGTTTGAGCTCTTTGATCTTAACAGCATGCAGAAGCATAATTTAATTATTCAATATATACGGTCATTGATAGGTAGCCTCTCATCCTAACAAGATGAGTTATAGAAAAAGCGTCCCTCCTCATGTGGTTGAGGGTTCAAATCCCATGGTGGACAAAATGTGTAGATATAAGAGTAGAATTAGTTTTGGGTTATGTATTCAATATTTAAAAATAATTAGTTTTGGGTTATATAAGCAAATTGGAATTTTTTTATATGAAGTTATTATTAGGTTTTATTATTATTATTGGGGTGATTAGTATAAACGGGTCTGGTTTAGTTTTTAGGGAGTGAGATGAGAGCAAAACTTGCCCCTATCCCTATTGGATAAGGAGGTTGCTCCCACAGAGACCTCTTAAAAACCCCTATATCTTTCACATAAATGATTTAAGAAATTACATGCATTAAAATACACTTAAGAGAAAACCAACCCATTTCACCGTCCCCTTTTCAGCTAAATGCTTTCACTTGACTCGTTTGAGACTGTATGTTTCCATTCTTGAAAATAAATAAGTAAAATTGGTCGAAACTGCTCCCTATAATTTCACTGAATAATCCATGGACTTAGGTGAGCATAATACGGGCCGACCCGAAAAACCGGACCAAAAAACCAAAGACCGAACCAGCCCAAACCATTATACATACACATGGTCCGGTCCGTGTATCCTATTTTTTAGCTATTTCAGTCCTTGGTCCGGGCCAGTTCGGGCATGATGAAAGCTCGTATATCCCAAAAGACCCATTTAATAAATATCAAAAGAATGTGAACAGTTTCAAATTGGTGATAATTCTTATATTGATGGCTTTTAACGATATCGAGGTGGTGGAGTTCGTTCCTATAGTAATAAACATAATTAGAAAAGTATCTAAAAATGACCTTGAAGATAATACTAATGATTTTGATATATTGATATGGTGGAAGGTAAAATTCGTCTCGACATCTGACTCTTTCGAAGATGGTAAAAGGTATTATTTTTTATTATTATAACATATTTAACAAATATTAGTATACCTTGATTTTTTAAACTTTATTCTGCTTTAGATATTTTAGCTATTGCAGTTTCAACCATAGCTTCAAAGTCGGCTTTTAGCATGGGCGGACGGGTGATGGAATCGTCTAGAACTTCACTATCCCCTACTATTGTTAAGGCTTTGATTTGTACGCAAGTTTGGGTTCGAATGACAAGAAAGGAATCAACGAGATATGCTATGATATGCTATAAAATTGATTAAATCTTTTGAGTTTCTAATAATTAACTTATTTTTTAGACATTTATGATAACATCGGTTATTTGCGTGACTGGAGAGTAAATGAAGATCGAATGAAAAAGCTTGGTGTATTTATTTTAGTATTTTGTTTCATTATAAAGACCTTTTTGTTATTAAGGATTTTTTAAATTACATATTTTCTTATTTGCAAGTTTGTTTTACATACGATTGTTTTAATGTGTTCAAGTATCATGTTATTTTATTTTAGTGTGTTTAGTTCTAGCTCAATAAAGCAGCATAATTCTTTTTTCAGGGCCCGACCCAATTAGTGGAACCGACCTGTTAGGCCCGAAACCGGACCAGACCGACCCATCTTTATAAGGTCCGGTCTTTTGTGCTTAAATCTTGTACATTTCGGTCCTTGGTTCGGGCCGGTTCTAGGTGGTCCGGTACGGGTTTGACCCGTTACACACCCATACATGGACTTAAAAAGCTATATTGTGTCATTTATTTGCTCACTTGAAACTCAATTTAAATACCATTAGGCCATTAGAACCACTCTGTACCAAAATGCTACAATGGAATTTGCATCCTCGGTACTTAAAAGGTAACAAATGAAATCTCAATATGTACACCACCTAGAAGAACGTGAATAAACAACTCATCCAATTATTTAAAGCAAGCATACATCTTTAGGCAATAAGTATCTGGGCCTAAAATCCACATGAACACAAAATATTTATTCCTACCCGCTCGTTTTGATATGTTACCCACTTACCCAATCTACCAATTTCGCCACCTCCAGCATCCGGCATCAAGGTTAACATAAAGCTAAAAGAAAAGGAAGCGCTTTAAAGGAAGACTGTTTTGATTTTGGTAGCTCTTTTGTCACAAAGCGCATTACTAAGTTAAGGAACAATTTTTAATTTGGTCAGGACAAAAATTAGGTTAGTATCTCTAAGCCAATAATCATTACTAGGTCAGCTCACCAAAAACAACAAGGTAAGGGTGTTTTATGGTGAATGTATATCAAATAAACCTTACCATCTTGCAAGTGAACTTGTTGCTCCATGGTCTGTAAACGCAGCCTCAATTCACTGTTTTCAGCTGTCATGCAACTCGTATCCCTCTAAAAAAAAAGTAAATGCAAAAAAGAAAGATCATTTTGTCAAACACAAAAATATTATCATTTCAAATAAGTCATTTTGGATATAGTGCAACCAATTAAATAGCAGATGATCCCAGGGGTGGGTTGGGAACAGGTCAAAACAGGTCATTCAATACAGGTCAAAACAATCAACAAACAGTTTTCATTCATATGTTTGAATTTTATGCAACAAAAAATATATGATTACAAACATTATATAAGACGCCAATTATCTGAACTCTTTTTCAATAAATAAATTTAAAAAGTGTGCAAGAAAATACATTTTGGCTGAGTTTCAACCCACTTGACCAAAATGAAATTTAATAGTTAAATACTTTAGCCTAACTCATTTAACCCGTCACAAGAAAAAACTTATCCAGATAGTCTCAATGTATGTACAACAAACCTGCAAAAGGGTGAGCTGAGCAGACAATGAGGTTGCTTCTGTTTGCAATGTCTGGACTTTCCTTTCAAGCTCTGCAATATATCTCATTTTTCTTTCCTTTGACCTTGCAGCTGACTGCCTATTGGCCAATATCCTATAAAACAAGTCAAAGGGGAAATCTTATAATATATAACGTGAGACGGAACAAATATGTAATTATAGATTTATAGTAACCAGTTTTTTATGTGAATAAAACTAAATATGAGACTCACAAAATTAAAGGGGCTTTCATGTGATTCGGTTTGAGCAATAGCTCCTGGGGGTGATACATCTTCTTATTGAAAACTGAGTGTAAACTTTTAAAAAAAAAGGTGTATCCGCCTATAGGGTAACCCAACACAACTTGTTCTTACCCATTACCCAGCTTGCCCATTTGCTATCTCTACTTCCAACTATGTTACATGCCTTGCAGATTTTTGTTGTTAGAAAAATATGATTTTGCAAATACAAATCAGTCTCCTTGAATGCTTAACGCTGAAAGGAAAGAGCTTGACTTTTGTTTGTTTACCTTTTTGCCCTCTTTGGGTCAACAAGAGCAAGCTCAGCAAGCTTGGCAGCAGACATGGCTTTCTTAGCATCAGAAGATGTTTCTTCACAGCCTGAAGTGAGCATTTCAGGCTTAATTGTAGTAGACCCATCCATAGACTGACTATGCTGATGTCTAACTCTAGGCCTTTCGTTGGGGCTCGGGCCAAGTCTCTCAGGACCAGGTGTTAAAGCTGCTGAAACCTGAACCGCAGTTGAAGACGACTCACCCGCTAAAGTAGATGTTGCGGATGATGAATTGAACTTATCCATGTCAAGGTACATAGAAAACAAATCTTCTTCAGTTTCATCAGAGAACGAAGGCCCTTCAAAGCCACCCACCACACCAAGATCACTATCAAAGCTAATATCATCAGGCAGAGTGAGTATCTCAGAATGAGCGCGTCGATGACCCAATTTCCTCGGTGGGTTATCAGGCATTTTGCTAACATCATGACTAAAACGACCAGAATCAGACGTCATACCAAGACCACCAAATCGACCAGGTTCACCAGTACCAATTGGAGGCAATGGGGTTGACCCTGATGGCTCAGATTTTACACCAAAATTATGTCCAGATGGCGGCGAATAAACCGTATGCCTCCCAGATGGAGGAAGTAAACTCCCACTAGGGTTTGGGGACTTGTTATCTTTCTCCATTTACAGAAATCCCCAAAAAAGATAATTACCCTTATCCTCAATTCTTGTTCAAATCGAAACCCTAATGCAGAAATAACAATAACAATTATCAGAATACTTCCCACGAATCAAGAAACTGAAATGCTGGTGAGTTCAGAACTACAGAAGTTAAATGAATGATAATCGTAAACAAGAACAAGCAAAGATCTGGTGAAAACATTAGCATAATCAGAAAAGCACACAAACATTAAGAATTGGGATGAATTATGAAGCAAAAATGGAAAAGAGCAATGTGAAAAGGGGAGATTCTTACTTTGAATAATGGCGTACTGTAGATCTCTGTAAAAATCGATTGTGATAAAAGAGAAGAAGATTGAGTCGAAAGCTTTCGACAATGGTCAAGTCACACGGGAGTCCAGTGGTCTAAAAAGCGGAACATCGAGATTCAAGGGAAATGAAATCAAAACAAAAATGTAACTATAATAATATATGCCAAAGGGCATTATAGTCAAAGGGCATTATAGTCAAAGGGCATTATAGTCAAAGGGCATTATAGCCCAGCGGCATCTTGGTGGTGGGATAAGACTTAGGGCCTATTATGTTATGGGTTCGAATCTCACAAAAGGGGGTTTTCTCATAATTATGAGTTTCCTCCTGAATTGGTGACTTGGTGGTGGAATATGATCGCGTGGTAACACTGGTGGCACGATGATACTCCAGTGATCTATGATTGATTCCAATTTAGTCGTTCAAAAAAAAACTATAATAATATATGATTTAATTAAAGATTCGATCATATTATATTGTTCACACTTTTCTAGAATTACAACTAGGGACCGTTTGTTATCAAATAATGAAGGGAAAATGTCACAAAATAGTAATCAAGTTTTAAAAGTGTTCTAATTTAGTCACTTATGCATATTTTTCTCAAATTGGACCATCAAATGATCAAATCGAGTCATCATTAAATTTTCTTATGTCAAGTAAGTAACGGTGGAGAAGACGTGGTGGTCATAATTTGTAATATATAAAATTATATTAAAAAATAAAAAAACTTGTTAATTATGAAAAAGATAAAAAAAATACCTAAAATTTACGTCAACGTTCCATATCAGCATCAAAAGATAGAAAAAAATATTTTCTAATTGAAACCAAAAGTATAACATACTAAAAAACATGTTAAGGCTTTTAATTTATATAAAATATAAAAACTGAGTGACCTAACTAGAACACTTTTAAAACTTCAGTTACCTAATTGAAACACTTTTGAAAGTTGGTTACTATTTTACAAAGTTACCCCAATAATGAGGGACAAACTCAGATTAACGATTAAGGGTGGATGAAAAATAATCAGTTTTCTAAAATGGATCCTTACACAATTAATCTTATTTCTATTAATCACACAAAATCTATTCCATCAACCCTCATTTTGTTTCATTTTATTTTTAATGGATAAACAAACAAAGTAATGATTTATTTTATTCTTAATGGATAAACAAATAGGACAATAAAATGTAATATTTCATTACCTTATACTAAACAGACTCTTATATTTTTATTGTTTACAAGCGTGAAATGGTGACGGTGATTGTAGTGGATGAATGTTAAACATTTAATGAAAAATCCAATCACTGGTATTTACTCAATTCAAGTCGCAAACTGACTAAACCACATTAGTCTCTTGTTATTCACTCTACCTCAATCTTTTTAGAGATTTTTGTCCCAATTACGATCTTCATCTTCATTCGCTTTCATGGTCCATTGAAGTCGATAATATTTAGACAACCAGAAAAGCAAATATCGACACCGACCCTACGCACAAGTATGGCATAATTGTCTCCAAGTTTCTTCAAGTGCTGATTATGAGTGTGAATATAAAAAAGTTAGGGTTTTAAGAACCCTAAATGCAACTAGTTAGGTTTTTCTTTGATTTTATTTTTGTGTGCTTTAAAATGATTGCCCAATTACTTCTAGGATTGTATTTATCATGAAAATGTGTTTAAGAACTTCGCAGGCGAAAGGTCCATCTATTATAGAGTTGGCTTTATTGATTTCTTAGGCCTAGATGTATTAATTGGTTTTATGATGCAAGAACTAAAGTTGGCTCAAGAAAATATGGCATTATATTGTCAATGTCAAATGCCAGGCCAAATTTTAGAAGTTAGCTAAGGGGCCGTTTAACTTGTATAATGTTTTTGAAGAAATTAGAATATGTCAAAGAAATTAGAATTTAAAGGAACTGAAATTGATTCCAGCTATTTGTTTGATTGGCATAATGCAATGCTTTGTAAATTTGTCACAGGAATTGGAATGTAGAATGTTGACAAATGAGAAACTACCCTCACTTATATTTTGTACTTATATACTCAAGTTAATATTAAAAGAAATTGGAATGTAGAATGTTGACAAATAAAAAATTACCCTCGGCTATATTTTGTACTCCTCAAAGTTAATACTAAAATATTGCTTCTACTAAATTATTATACTAAAATAAAGTATTTACAAATAAAATCATAGACTTTCAACATATCATAAATAGTGCAAAAATTCTCTTGTAAATGAGTGTAATTAGAACTACCAAAACAAAGATAACTAGTGTTGGTTAACAAAATAGTATAGTTGTTACCACCAAAACAACATTTCAAGCAAGCAAATAAAACACAAATTTAGTACTTCAAAACAAGTGCTCATAAATTCATCTATTAAAAACCTCACCCAATTCTTTCAATCATCTCCTTAAAATCCCAAATAGTTATGTAAGAGTTAACTTAAAGGCTAATGCAAACCAAAGTTTTCTAAGCATGCATATTGAAGTACAAAGTAAGTTACTACGGAAAATTTAAGAATTGCACAAAGAAATTCTCTAAGTATCAAATCTTCTGAAGCTAAAGACTAATTTTTCCCAAGCCAAAGTTGAAGTCTTCTAAAGCTTCAAGATAAAGTCTTCCGAATCCAAGAGACTGATTTCTTTCGTAAACAGAAAAGACATGCTTTCTATAACATGATTTTGACAAAAGATGACTTGCTTTCTGCTTCTATCTCTAAATACTCACTAACTTATATAAGTTGGGGATATCTCAATTATCAACTGTATATTAAGGTCTTAGAGTCTGTAACTTTCTACTCCTGTACTTTTATCATTTTTGTAATAGATTAGGATGTGAGCTATGGTATGTCGTAGTCACTAGTCAAAAAATAATCTGTCTTTTGACTTTACATTGATCTTGTTGACTAGATTAGTGTTCCAGCTGGCCTTTAAAGTATGGCCGGTTGTAGAATGTAGTATAAAATCTCTCATGTACCAGTCCTTAGGACTAAGCCTTATAACAATTGTAAAACACTTGAGAGCAATATACACCATTCTTGAAAACCATTATCTTTGTTTTTCTTATGTTCTTTACTCTTGTTCTTTATTTCACTTGTCGATTCCCTATTTGATCTGTTAAGTGTTTGCTCTCTCCAACGTTATGAAACTGTTGCATCACCCTTAACTGGTCATACAATCGGTATCAGAGCTTTTTAGGCTGTTGATTGTAAGATCTCACCATCTTTATTTCACAAAACACTTACTAGCTTAAATGGCAGCTCTCACTAAGGTGACATGGAAACCGGTAACATGACCAAATCTCCATTAATCACTGCTACTACCGGTGGTGGGATGATTCTAAATAAAGTGGCTGACTATTCTAAGGAAGATTGGAAGAAGATTGATCTAGATCAGAAGGCCATGACTGCCCTCTAAACTTCTCTTCCTAACTTTATCTACAGAGGCTTCAAGAAGTGCAAGACTATAAAGCAGCTCTTTGATGGATTAAAGCTGATGTATGAAGGGTTTGATGAAGCCAAAGAAAACAACAAGGACATCATGAAGCAACAGTTTGTGGACTTCACCTTTAAGACAGGTGAAACCATAACTCAATAATACTTTATGTATGCTGAGATTGTGGATACTCTGGTGGATACTGGAGTAAAACTAGAGAATAAGGACATTGTGAGGAAGTTCATGTTCTCTCTTTCTAGAGAATGGACACACTACTATATGGCCATTAAGAGAACTGAAAACCTCTCCACCCTTACTATTACTGAGTTGTATGGTATTGTGAACGGTACCCATAAGGGAGTCTACATCCTGAGCAGTATCCTGAATATGCAAAATCTATTTTACAACTCAGCCAACGCCCACAAGAGTTCAGCCCACATATGTAAGGCCCCATTTCTGGGCAACTCGCAGTTGGTCATTGATAGCACTAAACATACATAATAATATATATTTCATAAAACATTGCAGCGGAATTACATTAACAAAAGCCCATTCATTTGATTAATAAATTATTGTTGTTATGCAATAGAACATTATTAGGTTACAAAAGAAAACATTCATTAATTGTATTATAAAACAACAATAATCATATCTGTGAATGGATGCCAATCTTGCCCTACCGAGTAGCCTTCCCAGGTGCCATCCTCAGCAAATTACATGCCAACTGAAAATGCATAAAAGTCAGCGTTGCTGAGTGAGTTCTAGTTTTATACGTATCAAAATACCTTGTGTGTTTTATATACAAAATATACATTTCCAAGAAATACTTTTACCTTCGTATATGAACACACATCATACGTACATTCAAACAATATTCATTACTTATTTCGTTCTTTCATACTTTCATTGCTATCTTTAGTCATCGTATACATTCTTTCATTTCATTCTTTGCATTAACATTTGCTGTCATATACATACTTTCTTTTCATACTCTACACTTTTTTTTACTTTCATTCTCATACTTTCGTATCGTACTTTATATCATTCTTTTACTTTCATACTTTCGTATCGTACTTTACATCACTCTTTTATTTTCATTCTCATACTTTTGTATCATACTTTACATCATTCTTTTACTTTCATTCTCATACTTTCGTATCGTACTTTAGACCATTCTTTTACTTTCATTCTCATACTTTCTTATCGTACTTTACATCATTCTTTTACTTTCTTACTTTCTTTTCGTACGTTACGTCATTCTTTACTTTTATACAGATCGATGTACAATACCCTGAACATTGTGCACGAAGCTGATGTTGGGCCTGTGGTCTACAATTAGACCACGAACATTGTGCACGAAGCTTACCCAGTCACTTAGGGCAAGTCATCTCTCCCTTTCATTCGGACCAATGTGAAATACCCCAAACATTATGCACAAAGCTGATGTTGGCCCTGTCGTCTACAATTAGGCCACGAACATTATGCACGAAGCTGACCCAGTCACCTAGGGCATGCCACAAGGGTCCCGTCAATCTCAATGATACCCTGTATGCATCCTTCAGGTTATTAAAACCAAACATAGTTGAGCTAAGACAACATGGTCGTGCACCTCCTTTCTATTTGCTTGCAAGCCATTCTTTCTTTTATTACGTTTCAGTTTTCATCTTTGTTATCTTTCATTTCGTTGCGTTATACTTTACATTCATTCATACATTCATCATACTACGTAAAGTAATAACATAATACTTAACGCATATTACATTATGATATATACGTTTTGAATATCATTAAAAGATAACACATCATACGCATATTTATATTATACATTCATCATTTCATTATACATATTCTATCCATAAACTATCACTTATTCATGCTCAAAATTGACCCAAAACAGTCCATAGGTTGAACTAGGGTCAAACCCTAAAATTCTGATTTCCTCAAAATTTTAGAAAATTTTCTAAGTGTTGGGCGCATGAGCACTATGTAGGCGTATGGGCCCTGCTTAGACGCATCAACACTATTTGGGTGCATGGCACTACACTTAACTGTTTTTCACTTTGAGCGCATGAACTATTGAGGCGCATCAGTGCTATTCAGGCGTATGAACCAACACTTGAATATATCTAAGGCAATTTCAGACGCACGGGGTACTGTTTGGGCGTATGAGCCTATACTTAATATTTCTAAGGCAATTTCTTAGGCGCATGGGCCCTGTTTGGGCGCATCACCTTACTTAAAAACTTTTCTAAGGCAAATACTAGGCGCATGGGTCCTGTTTGGGCGCATGGGCACCTACTTACACATTTCTAAGTTGTTTTTCAGTCCCAAACATTACTATAACCTGTTCTAAGCTTGTTACACCCATTCTAAACATCAGAGAAACATTTACAACCATAAAACATCAACATTTAAGCATAAAACATATGGGTGTACATACATAATAATTATAAAACCATTTTTAATATATTTTCAGCCCCAAAAGAGTTAAACATGTAAAAAGTCAGGGTCTAGATCTCACCTGATGTAGGAAACAAGTAAAACTCCTTCAAACTTGCTTGTACACGAGTTCAAACACCTAAACAACCAAGAACACACAACCTGAACACTTAAAACACATATAAATCGGTTCTAAGGTGGAAAACCTCACATAACCGAACCAAAAACACTATAAAACACTTACAAGATGTGAATTTCAGTCCTTTTTCTTGAAGAATCGAGAGAAACAACTCTTTCTTCTCCTTTTCTTTTTTTAGTCGACCAAAAGCAGAAAGTGGGCATGGCATGGGCGGCCATGCCCCTTTAAAAGTATTATTTTGTACTTTTATACTATTTTACACAATGCCCCTTTCAACCTTGGCTCCTTTTTATTTCCAAGATACTTCATTTCCTTTTTCTTCGTGTTTTCTTTCCTTTTTAATTCTGACAAATTTTGAGCGTTACAAGTCTACCCCCTTAAGGTGGTTTCGTCCTCGAAACCTGTCACTCTTCGAATAACTGTGGGTAATGTTATATCATTTCTTCTTCAGTCTCGAACGTAGACTCCGAACCCTTTCGGTGCTTCCACTGCACACGCACCAGTGGAACCACTTTATTCTGTAGTCTCCTCTCCTTCCGATCTATGATTGCCACTGGTTGCTCTACATAATTAAGCTGTTCATCCACTTCGATATCGTCCAGTGGTACAATCATATCTTCATCAGCTAAGCACTTTCTTAAATGGGATATATGGAATGTGGGATGAATTCCACTTAACTCATCTGGAAACTCTAACCGATAGGCCACCTCTCCTACTCGTGTAATGATTCGGAAAGGTCCTATGTATCTTAGACTTAGCTTCCCTTGCTTTCTAAACCGGATGATTCCTTTCCAAGGTGAGACCTTCAGCATAACTCGGTCGCCCACCTTGAATTCGATCGGTCTATGCCTCTTGTTGGCGTATGACCTTGTCTATCCTTTACCGCTTTCATGAAGGCCTTGATGTTTTCTAGCTTCTTAGTCGTAGCCTCAATCACCTCAAGGCTTCCCAACTCATCTGTCCAATGTCACCCCAATATACGAGTGTCCTAGACCTTCTATCGTATAACATCTTGTAAGGTGGCATACCAATGCTGGCATGATAACTGTTATTGTACGAGAATTCAGCTAACGGTAAGTGATCATCCCAACTTCCTCTAAAATCGATCACACGTGCTCGTAGCATATCCTCGAGCATTTGGATCCTTCTCTCAGACTGACCGTCCGTGTGAGGATGATAAGCCGTGCTAATGTGCAGCCTCGTCCCTATCGTATCATGGAATCTCTTCTAAAACATGGATGTAAACCGAGGGTCACGATCTGACACGATAGACACCGGCACACTATGACGAGTTACAATCTCTTTAATGAACAGATCCGCCAATCCCTTGGAAGAATATGTCTCACGGATCGGTAGGAAGTGAGCACTCTTCGTCAGTCGATCAACAATCACCCATATCGTATCGCACCTCCTCGCCATATGAGGTAGCTTAGTAATAAAGTCCATGGTGATATGCTCCCACCTCCACTCGGGTATATCCAACGGTTGGATCTTCCTTTATGGTTTCTGATGCTCTGCCTTCACTTGCAAACAAGTAAGGAACTTGCTCACGTACTCTATTACATCACACTTCATATCCGACCACCAATAATCCTTCTTCATATCCTGGTACATCTTCGTGGCACCGGGATAAATCGAGTATCGAGTCTTATGAGCTTCATCCATGATTCGTACCCTTAGATTTCCGTATCGGGGAATCCATATCTACCGGAAATGGGTCCTAACTCCATGAATGTTTTCACCTCTCATCCTTTTAGAGTTAAGGTGATCTCCTTTCAACGCCTCGTCTTGAAATCCTTTGACTTGTGTCATCACGTCCAAGGTCATAACCAGCTGATAAGACTTTACCCGAATCGGCTCTCAACAACTTGGAGGCATGGCTGAGTGGCTTAAGGCATTGGTTTGCTAAATCGACATAGGGTCTCTCTTTTCGACTAAGGGCATCGACCATAACATTGGCCTTACCCAGATGATAATGGATCTCACAATCATAATCCTTGATGAGTTCTAACCATCTCTTCTGTCTCATGTTGAGATCCTTTTGCTCAAAGAAGTACTTCAAGCTCTTGTGGTTCGTGAAGATGGTACACTTCATCCCCTATAAGTAGTGCCTCTAAATCTTCAACGTGAAAACCATAGCAGCTAACTCCAAATCATGTGTAGGGTAGTTGACTTCGTGGGTTTTTAACTGTCAGGATGCATAGGCTATCACCCTTCCCCGTTGCATTAACACACAACCTAATCCCTAATAAGAAGTGTCGGAATATACCACTAAGTCTTCACTCCCTTCGGGTAATGTCAAGACATGAGCTTGAGTCAATCTCGTCTTTAACTCCTCAACAGCACACTCCTATTCTCAACCCACACAAATTTCACATCCTTGTGAGTCAATTTAGTCAAAGGTGAGGCTATATTGGAAAAGTCCTGGATGAACCTCCTGTAATAACTCACCAAACCTAAGAAACTACGGATCCAGATGGCGTCTTTGGAGACTTCAATTGCATCACCGCCTCAACCTTTTCCGTGTCCACCATAATTCCTTCGGCATTTACCACGTGACCCAGAAACTGAACCTCTCGTAACCAAAAAGCACACTTAGAGAATTTAGCATATAACTTTTCTCTTTTAAGTGTCTCCAACACCTCGCGTATGTGGCTGACATGTTCTCCCTCGCTCTTCGAATAAATCAGGATATCATCAATAAACACAATCACTGATTTATCTAACATGGGCTGACACACTCGGTTCATTAAATCCATAAAAGCAGCTGGCACGTTAGTCAAACCGAAAGACATAACGAGAAACTCGTAGTGTCCATAACGCGTACAAAAAGTTGTCTTAGGGATATCTGGCTCCTTTACCTTTAACTGATGGTAACCAGATCGAAGATCTATCCTCGAGAACCAACTGGCACCTTGGAACTGATCAAACAAATCATCAGTCCTCGGTCGGATAAACCCCTTATCCATCAACTCCTGCAGTTGATCCATTAGTTCCTTCATCTCGGTAGGAGCTAATCGATACGGTGCTTTGGCAACGGGTTGAGCACCGGGTATTAGATCAATCTGGAAATCAATCTCACGATCCAGTGGCACTCCTGGCAAATCTTCTAGGAACACGTTCGGGAAGTCACATACCACAGGTACGTCAGATAATTTTGGTACTGACGTGTCCACATCTTTTACATAGGCCAGATAGGCACTACATCCACGTCTCATGCACTTTTCTACCACCGCCGTCGAAATCACCTTTGGAACCGTAGTGACGCGATCACCGTAGACCGTCATCGAACTTTTATTGGGCGCAACTAATCAAATCATCTTCTTGTGACACACGATGTTTGCTTCATAGGTTGCTAACCAATCCATCCCTAGTACTACATCAAATCCACCTAGGGGCATCACATGTAACTTAGCAGAAAACCTACGGCTTTCTAATTCTATGGCACAGTCCTCTATCATATCAGTAATTCTAGTGAACTTACCAATAGCAGTTTCTACATCAAATGGCTTATTAATACTTCTACTACTAACAGATAACTTATCACATAAAGCAGTAGAAATGAAAGTCCTACTAGCACCAGAATCAAATAATACAAAGGCACATTTGATTTACTAGAAACATACCTGACACGACATCGGGATCCACTCTAGCCTCCTCCTACGTCATCATGAATGCTCTAGTAGTTGCCCTCTGTCCTCCATCTTCGGTCCCCTTTCTTGCTTCGGAACTCTCGGCACTTGGCTTCTTACAGTCCCGACTCAGGTGGCCTACTTCACCACAATTGTAACACCTCGCCACCCTACAATCCCTAGAGATATGGCCAGGCTTTGCACACTTGAAACAAACATTTAACCCCATCCTGCACTCACCAGCCTACTATCTCTCACACTTACCACACTTCTTTGTTCTGTAGCCTGTTGCAACCACCCGTCAATCATCAACCCTCGCCTTCTTGTTGTTTGGGGTGAAACCACCACGCGCAAACCTTTTCCTACTCTAGTTCCTGTCACCACCACCTGAACTCTTCATCTCAGCTACTATCACCTCCCTCTCATCGTACAACCTACCTGCCAGGTTTACCACCGAGCGAAAGGTACCCGGCCGGGCGGCGATCAAATGCCTACGAATGTCAGCTGGCAATCCTTGAATGTACTTCTTGATCTTCCTCATCACCAGCGTCACCTGATCTGGTACCAGCCTTGCCATTTTGTTAAACTTGGTGGTGTATTGTTGGTGGGTCATGGTGTCTGCCTCCTGTTGTTGGAACTCCCTCTCTATCTTATCAAGTTCCCAGTAAGGACAAAATTCCTCGATCACTAGCTTCTTTAGCTCTTCCCACCTCATCCTGCCAATGGCCTTACTTCCCTCGGCTTGGACAATATTGTCCCACCAACACAGAGCCGAGTCAGCAAATGAGTGCGTGACAAACTTCACCTTTTGATCCTCTCTGCACTCATTAATCTCCAGTACTGCTTCCATCTCTCTCACCCAGCGGTGAGCAGCAGTAGCATTGCCATTTCCATTAAAAGTTGGGGGCTTGCATCTTTGAAATGCCCAATAGTTACAACCTCGTGCAGTTTCCTGCACCGCTTCCTCCTCCTCTTCCTCGCTCAAGACAATCCTATTGGTCTCTGATCGTTCCCTCTCCTCTCTTCCTGCGGTCCATCTTCTTTCTTTCTTCTCATCCTCTCTTACCGCCTTGATCACTTCAGTCACTACAGACGGTAGAATCGTCTGCATGACTTGATGGACTTCCTCTACCACCGCCTCTTTCACCGAAGCCCTTAAGTTTGCACTCTCATCACCACCATCCTGGCGATGCACCTCGGGCTCTTCACGGGCCCTCTCAATAGTCTTGGTCTTATTCCTAGTAACACGCGGTTCAGCACCACGTCCTCCCACCTCTAGAGGCCTTAGATGATCTACCTCCATCCATTCTCTAATCACTTTAACATTTAAACACTAACACGGTCATTCAAGGTAATAGCTTAGTTTATGTTAAGTATAGTAAGTCCCTAATTAAAGTGGCCAGTTGTGATTACCCACTTACTTTACTCTTCACACCCCATGCATTTCCTATCCTGACTACATCAGTATCTAAATCTACAATAAGCACAAAATCAAATAGCACACGCACATAACTCCAATTAACTTCGAGAAAAGAAATACCTGATGGCATGTAGCTACCCGGGCTGTCATCCCTTTCGTTTAGTCCTATTCTCAATTTATGATTAGGTTTATGAAAATGTTTTACCCAATTCACTTAAACTTTGGCTCTGATACCAACTTGTAAGGCCCCATTTCTGGGCACCTCGCAGTTGGTCATTCATAGCACTAAACATACATAATAATATATATTTCATAAAACATTGCAGCGGAATTACATTAATAAAAGCCCATTCATTTGATTAATGAATTACTGTTGTTATGCAATACAACATTTTTAGGGTACAAAAGAAAATATCCGTTAATTGCATTACAAAACAACAATAATCATATGTGTTAATGGATGCCAATCTTGCCTTGCCGAGTAGCCTTCCTCGGTGCCATCCTCAGCAAATTACATGCCAACTGAAAATGCATAAAAGTTAGTGTTGCTGAGTGAGTTCTAGTTTTATATGTATCAAAATACCTTGTGTGTTTTATATACAAAATATACATTTCCAAGAAATACTTTTACCTTCGTATATGAGCACACATCATACGTACATTCAAACAATATTCATTACTTATTTCGTTCTTTCATACTTTCATTACTATCTTTAGTCATCGTATACATTCTTTCATTTCATTCTTTGCATTAACATTTGCTGTCATATACATACTTTCTTTTCGTACTTTACACTCTTTTTTACTTCATTCTCATACTTTCGTATCGTACTTTACATTATTCTTTTACTTTCATTCTCATACTTTCGTATCGTACTTTACATGATTCTTTTACTTTCATTCTCATACTTTCATATCGTACTTTACATCATTCCTTTACTTTCATTCTCATACTTTCGTATCGTACTTTACATCATTCTTTTATTTTCATTCTCATACTTTCATATCGTACTTTACATCACTCTTTTACTTTCTTACTTTCTTTTCGTACGTTATGTCATTCTTTTACTTTTATACGGATCGATTTACAATACCCCAAACATTGTGCACGAAGCTGATGCTGGGCCTATGTTCTACAATTAGACCACAAACATTGTGCACGAAGCTGACCCAGTCACCTAGGGCAACTCATCTCTCCCTTTCATCTGGACCAATGTGCAATACCCCAAACATTATGCACGAAGCTGATGCTGGGCCTGTGGTCCATAATTAGGCCATGAACATTATGCACGAAGCTGACCCAGTCACCTAGGGCATGCCATAAGGGTCCCGTCATTCTCAATGATTGACCCTATATGCATCCTTCGGGTTATTAAAACCGCACACTGTTAAGCTAACGACAACATGGTTGTGCACCTCCTTTCTATTTGCTTGTAAGCCATTATTTCTTTCATTACGCTTCACTTTTCATCTTTGTTATCGTTCACTTCGTTGCGTTATGCTTTACGTTCATTCATACATTCATCATTACGTAAAGTAATAACATAATACTTAACATATATTACATTATAATATATACATTTTGTGACAACCGGTCCCAAGGTCACTATTCTAAACCCTAATTTAATTGCATCATATCCCGTCTTATAAGTACTAATAATGGAAACAATTTAATTATATCAAGAGTGTTAGAATCACTAATTTTTGTTTGATAAATTTTTATGATTCTATGTGATTTACGCGAAATTAGTCATACTAAGTCTTGCCATTTTAGAAAAATTCGTGCCCGGGAATATTAATTAGTCACCCTAGCTAGAATTAAGAATATCAATTGAAACAATTAAAAGTATATGTGCACACACACACTTGAAATTTTTGGATTTAAGCATGCACTATCATGCATAACACTTGGTCAATTTACTTACAACTTAAACCACCAAAAATACTATCATTTTATAAAACCTACCCTACAATTAATTAATTAAAATTGAAATTCAAATTTGACACTAGGGGACAAGCCAAGATTCGGCCGCCCCCATGCCCACCTATGAAATACTTTGCTTTCTTACACACCTCCACCTTCTTCTTACACCCATTCCCTCTTCATGCAATATTCACTTTGCAAGACTTCATCATTTCCCTCTTCTCTCTCTCTCTCTCTCTCGAAATTACCTGCTGAAACACTCTCATCCTCTCCAAAAATCCTCTCATTTCAGCCCGTAAAATAGCAAAGAACAAGCTGCCATAATCGGCCAGCAGCAAAACCGCAGCAAGGGTGAACTTTGGGTGATGTTTTGAAGCCTTGAACGTGCAAGACTTGAGGTTCCAGCCTTTGTTAGAGCTTTCCCAGCCTCCTCCAAGAAGATTCCAGTCATCCACGACCATCCACACCTTCCAAATCGTGAGTTACATCAAGTGTAAGCTCTATGTGTCGGTTTTGGTCATTTCTTAAGCTAGTCTTCATTTTTCACCTAAAAACCCATCTTTTTCTTGTTGTAGCAGAAACATCTCACCCTCACTTTGTTCTTGAGGAGTTCCCCACGTTCTTGAAGGTATACCACACGTTATAATGCTCATTCCAAGGGGTAGAATCCGATTTACCCCCTTGAAAACCCTTTTTTTGGTGTTTTTGTCACCATGCACTTGTGAATCTTGTAACCCTTCAAAACCAAACATTTAACCTACATAAAAATGGGTCTTAAGACTAAAAACAACCTGTTTTTGAAGTCTCCAAGGGTGTACACCACCTACATATGGTACAAACATGCTTTACACCTCGAATAGTCACTCCTTCTACTAGTAACAACTTCCTCTAGACATTTCTTGAAAACCTCCTTAGACAAGGGTTGTAATCTGCTCAAAATGACTTTTAAGACACCCTAATAATCTGGTTTTTTTAGTTAGATAAAGTTTAGTAATGGTTAAACTCAAGATACAAGGATTTACACAAGTGTAATGGTCATTTATGACACTTTCTACATGTTTTAAAGTCCATGGATGTATAGAACAACTAGGCAACGATTGGGACTGTTATTTCAGTAAGTTTTGGTGTATATTAAGTTTAATGACATGGCATGACCTCTGGAACAAAGGACATAATGTGTATAGGCCTAGTTTGGTCACTTTCGGGACCCGAAAAACGTGTTAAAATGACTTAAAAATGGGAAACATGGACCATAAACGTTTTAAAGAGAATTTCCAGGTTCTAAATGGATAAATAAAGTGTTCTGGAGTCAATGGAAAGTTTTAGTGGTCAAAAGATAATTTTAAATGGATTTTTAGTGAAACCGGGTGTAAACCGAAAGACGTTTTTAAGGAAAATTTAAGATAAATGGGTTAAATGTTACCACATATAAAAATCATGACTTTCCAGTAGGTTAATAGATAAAATAACCTGAAAATTCAAATGGTTGGTCAAACAAGCCTTTAAAATGGTCAAACCCGACTAAAAACGCGTTTTAACGGTTTAAACGTAAAAACGAGCCTTTCTACTTTTAGAAACAAATTTTTATAATCTAAAAGGTTTGAAACTCATAAAAATGATTTTAAGAAATAGCTACTGGACCTAGACTTCTAAAAGGTGAAAATTCATAAATAACCATTTTAAACCGTTCGGTTTTACCGTAACCGGCAACGTTAAACGCGTACTTTAGAAACCGAGTCTATAAACTGAAATTTTGGTAATAAGTCCTTAGAACTAAGTTGAATTAAGGTCTTGAACCTGATTTTTAAGAATAGAGGTCACTTAATGCAAGAAACCAACTTAAGGGTAGAAATTGTCAATTTTGAAACTTCAGGGGCAAAACTGTAAATTTTACAAAACTTCATAACCAACTCCCATAAGTTCATTTGCCCCCTTAAATGGCATAATTACTATATATCCCTGGTCTAGTAAGGTAGAAACCGTTGATTCCATGAAAAACCTTGACTTTCCTTAAAAGGAAACTTTTTACACAAACCTAATCGAATCAAAACCGAAACCGTCTATTTAAGTCTTAGGCACTATTGTTGCTCCTTAAATAGTTCTAGGGCAGTAGCTAATCACTTAATATATTCATATTAGGGTGCTAGATTTGAGCTATTCCCGGCACGCGAAGAATTTCTATTTGCTTGACACCTAAGGTGAGTTCTCGTGTTCCCCTTTTTTTACTTTTGTTTTGGGGATGAAGCATGCTCCTTTTAAACTGAAACTCTTATGTGTGATACTGTTTACTGTTTGGCATGATTTTTTATTTTATGAACTATGATTATGCTACTTGATGCTTGTATGTGGGACTTTTTGGATACCTGCTGATACTTTTGTCATAGTCATTAATTCTTTTGTGAACCGCTTGTTTTTATGTGAATAGATCTATTTGGGGAATCCCCCACGCACAGTGGCTCCCGCCACAGGGAGGTACCCCACTGAGATCCTGAGGGGTCGTTTGTGGCATATAACAGGTTTTGGGTAAGATACTATGGTGAACCATCCTAGCGGGAGTGGTTCACTATTCTGAGGCTTGGTCCTTTTTCCTACGGGAATATCCGGTTAAACACAAGTTTAGAAGAGGCCAACCGGGGACCAAGTGCAGGGTTGATTGTGATACCCCACAATGACTGATACTAAAAACGATGCTTTTAAAATCGAATGAGATTTTTATAAACTATCACACTGGATTCTAAAATCTTTACTGTGGACTTTTATAGTTCCATTTAGTTTGTTTTGAAACTTTAAGCACTTGAATTCACCAACTTTTTAGTTGACACTCTTTTCTTTTGAGCATGTTTCAGGTAACCTGTGAAGATTCTTAGCGTATGGATGACTTAGACTCAACCCCGAGACCATGGCATTGTTTGTGTGACCAGAATTTATGACTTTGATAATTTGATATCATGACTATTTAAATTTATGTTGAACATGTAAACATTTGGGGCTGGATCTGTTTCCAGCCCGGTGTCTTTTAAAACTTTTAATGCCATGTGATGTTCTCTCCCTTTGAGCTCTTATAATGGTTTGTTTCCGCTGCCATATATGTTGTTGCTAATCTGTGACGTCCCACCCTACCTGGGCCCGGGGGTATGACAGATTGGTATCAGAGCCAAAGGTTGTAGAGAAGTCGGGAATACCATAGTAGACCCTAGGCTACAACCCTGATACCCTAGGACTGTCCTTGTGGGGAAAGTGTGGAATGATCGGGTTGGGTAAATTGATGATTACGCCTGATCAACATAATCATGAATTTACCGGGCGCGTAATTTCCATCATGGACCTCTAAGTTAAGTTGGACCTTTCTGTTTGATGCTGATTAACCTTGAAATCTATTTTTGACTGGGGATTTGAAATTAATTTTTTTATATATGAACTGTTTTGCCTGACACTATTATGAGAAACAATTGATTCTAACATCATTGATAAGGGATACAAAGAGATCCCTGATACTAATGCCATCACTAGTACTATGAGTATATTATTATTATTATGACTATCATGAGCTATGAGAAACCAAATTACTCATGATGTCTTTTTACAGGAAACTACTATGGCTGAAAGAGGTAAGGCACCCGCACATTCAGTTGATGAGGCTGCCCCTGTTGGGACACTGAGGAGGAAGCCCCAAACGGAGTACGAGGCGTACCTGCAGAGGTGTGGACACCCGGATTGGATCTCCGCCACGTCAGAGGACACTGGAGCTTCCGAGGATTCTTCTTCGTCAACGCCACCCAGGAGCCGGACGCGCTCTAACTCGCCACATGTAGCAGCACCCACTCTCTTACCTATTCCACCCATTAGGAGCGGGGGTACCCGTGTAGTTACTCGGCCTAGGAAGAGTACTAGGCCAGGTCCTTCTGTTTCATTTAGGATGCCTCCTCCTCCACCTCCTCATAATAGGACCCCGACACCAGCACCCTCTATGCTCGTACCACCTAGACGTCTACCTTATGATGAGTACTGGATGCCATCTAGGCATGGCATGCATGATGGCCCTAGCGTGTTCGCTGGAGACCAGCACTCCCAGTCTAGCCGGTGGGCTAGGGACTTTGGCCCATCAGACCCCACCTTGAGTGAGATACTGAGGACTATCCAGCGTCATGACCTGACCTTACAACACGCCATGTGGACCTCCCAATCTGCCCAATTCCAAGCAATGATGGCAACTCACAATGTCCAGCGCCTGGAGAAAGAGCAGAAGAAGAAAAGCTCGGGATGGTTCGGCTGGTTGAAGAAGAAATGGCAGGGGTGATGCATCTGGTATTAAGGATACATGGCAGTAGGCTGCCAAAACTATCTGAGAAACAATCTATCTATTTGAAAAACTATTATTATCTATGGGGGTGATGGAACCTTCCACTTTGTAAGAGCTAGACTCAGAAACTATGATTGTCTTATTTTGAACTGATTCGTATGATGCAATGTTGTTGAAACATTTATGATTGTCTGTCATGTGTTGTTTATTCTTGGTGTTGGGCCATGTTATTCTTTATGACTGCTTAAAACTGTTTAAATTGGTAATCCGTGGAACTTGTTAAGTTGTGTGCAATTATACACCGTATCCTCTCTTCGTATAGGGGAAGCCCTGTAGAGAATTGATGCATAGATTATTCGAAACAAATTTATGAGATACTAAAATGACTTTATCTGTAGTACTATCAGAATGCCTACCAGAAGAGGAACCCGCATCGGAAGGCAAGCAGCGAACCGAGGTCGTCATGAAGGAGCAAGGCGAACCAGAAACCAACCACCTACTCCTCCAAGGACTCCTATCGGGGAGAATGCTAACTCTGCAAATGACGAGAGGATGGCAAATCTTGTGGCACAACAAATTGCGAATGCTATACCAACCATCATTGCTCAAATCAATGCTGACCGGGATGACGCCGGAGGTGATACTGGGGCTACCAACAACGAAGAATCTGAAGCTATCAGGAAAGGGTGCTCCTACAAAACATTCATGGCTTGCAAACAAAAGGACTTCCATGGCACCGAGGGTGCAATTGAAACCTATAGATGGCTGGACGAAATCGAAGCTGTGTTAGACATCAGTGAATGCAAGTTGGAACACATGGTGAGGTTTGCTTCTCAATCTCTCAAGGGACCAGCACTTGAGTGGTGGAAAACCATCATTCAGCCTCGAGGCAGGGATGCCATCGGAAGGATGAACTGGTCTGAGTTCAGGGAGCTAATCACCAACAAGTACTGCCCGATCAACCAACTAGAGAAACTGGAGGCTAGATTTTTGAATTTGGAGATGAGGGGTCCAAACTACACCGAATACATCAACCAGTTCCTTGCATTGTCCCGACTGGTACCACACTTGGTGATGCCAGAATCCAAGGGCGTGGCCCGCTTCATCTGGGGGTTACACCCAAGGGTAAGGGGCATGGTTCGGTCATCCAGGCCTACAACCATACAGGCGGCGGTCGACCTTACCAGTAGTCTGACCGACGACCTAGTTAGAGCGGGGTGGATTGAACATGGGAAAAGTGAGGACAAGAAGAAGGTTGTGGAAGAAAAGAGGAAGTGGGTTGATACTAGGAAGATGGTCGGCAGCAGCAGCGGTTCAAACAAGAAGCCTAGAGAAGAAGCGAGACGAAATGACCATGGTGGAAAGGCAAGGAGGTTGTATCTGGGCACAAGCCCCTTCTGCGATAAATGCAAGCTTCATCACCAAGGGGAGTGCAATCCCATGCCTTGTTATCGATGCAAGAAACCTGGTCACCTGATTAAAGACTGTACCTACGAGCCTGGAAAACAATGCTATGAGTGCGGGGACCCCGGGCATATGAGGAACAAATGCCCCAAACTTGGAAGAAACAAGGACAACCGACCCAATAAGCCCAAGGGAAGAGCTTTTGTGATGGATCCAGCTGGAGCTCGAAAGGAACCCGATGTGGTTAATGGTACGTTTCTTGTAAACGATCATCCTGCTACTGTTTTATTTGATACTGGAGTGACTGCTAGTTTTATCTCTAGTGCTTTTAGATCCTCGATTGACTTAGCTACGTGTACCTTAGCCGATACGTTTACCGTCGAATTAGCTGATGGTAATATTTTAGAAACTAACGAAATCATCAAGGATTGTTCAATAAATCTAAATGGACATGCATTTAAGATAGATCTGATGCCCATTAAGTTAGGAGGATTTGATGTGGTTGTCGGCATGGACTGGTTAGCCAAGAACAGAGTCGAAATTGTTTGTGATGAACGCCTACTCAAGATACCATTGAACGACAAGGAAGAGTTAGTGGTGCAAGGAGAAAGGAGTAACACCTTATGCCCTATGATATCCCATTTAAAAGCTACCAAGAGCTTGAGGAAGGGATGCTCGGCTTTCATCATCTACGTGATGAAGACCAAAGAGGAGAAGAAGATTTCAGATATCCCAGTAGTTTCTGAATACCCTGAAGTGTTTCCGGAAGACCTACCGGGACTTCCCCCGAATCGACAAGTTGAGTTCCAAATAGATTTGCTGCCTAGCGCTGCACCGGTAGCCAAAGCGCCGTATCGACTCGCCCTTCCTGAAATGAAGGAACTGATGATGCAAGTTCAAGAACTATTGGACAAAGGATTCATACGTCCGAGTGTCTCTCCGTGGGGTGCTCCGGTGTTATTTGTGAAAAAGAAGGATGGCACCTTACGCATGTGCATTGACTACCGGGAGTTAAATAAGTTGACCATAAAGAACCGTTACCCTCTCCCAAGGATAGACGACCTATTCGATCAACTTCAAGGAGCAAGCTACTTCTCCAAGATAGATTTGAGATCCGGTTACCACCAACTGAAGATAAGAGAAGAAGACATACCCAAAACGGCTTTCCGAACTAGGTATGGGCACTATGAGTACTTAGTCATGCCCTTTGGACTGACTAATGCACCAGCAGCATTCATGGATCTCATGAACCGTGTATGCCGCCCATATCTTGACAAGTTTGTGATTGTGTTCATCGACGACATTCTAATCTACTCCAGTAATAAAGAAGAACACGAGAAGCATCTCAGACTAATCCTTGAGTTACTTAAGAATGAACAACTATATGCCAAATTTTCTAAATGTGAATTTTGGATGCGAGAGATCCAGTTTTTAGGGCATGTAGTGAATGAGAATGGAATTCAAGTTGACCCTTCCAAGATTGAAGCTATAAAGAATTGGAAGATTCCTGAGACTCCCACTGAGATTAGGCAATTCCTAGGATTGGCCGGATACTACCGACGATTCATAAAGGACTTCTCATGGATTGTGCAACCATTGACCTCACTGACTAAGAAGGACAAAGCCTTTGTATGGGAACCCGAGCAAGATGAAGCATTCGAGACGCTTAAGGAAAAACTATGCAGTGCACCTGTTTTGGCCCTTCCAGAAGGAGTCGAAGACTTCGTAGTCTATTGTGACGCCTCGCGTCAAGGGTTAGGTTGCGTGCTAATGCAATGCAACAAGGTTATTGCCTATGTATCTAGACTGCTAAATGATCACGAGAAGAACTATACTACGCACGATCTGGAATTAGGTGCCGTGGTGTTTGCTCTCAAAATGTGGAGGCACTACCTCTATGGCACGAAGTGTATCATTTACACTGACCATCGAAGTTTGCAACACATTCTCGACCAGAAAATGCTAAACATGCGTCAAAGAAGATGGGTTGAGCTGTTAAACGACTATGAGTGTGAAATCCGTTATCATCCTGGTAAAGCCAATGTGGTGGCAGATGCTTTGAGCAGAAAGGAGAGAGAAAAACCTCTTCGTGTACGAGCTTTGAGGATAAGTGTGTACACGGACCTGATTGCAAGGCTGAAAGAAGCTCAAGGCGAAGCGTTAAAGGATGAAAATTTAGCAGGAGAAGGATTAACTGGAATGGAAAAGCGATTTGAAATAGGAACTGATGGTACATATAAGTGCGAAGGGAGAACTTGGGTGCCAAAGCATGGAGGAATTCGAGAGATAATTCTCGATGAAGCTCACAAATCTAGGTATTCAGTTCACCCTGGGAGTGATAAAATGTACCAGGATTTGAAGGCACTTTTCTGGTGGCCTGGAATCAAGAAATCAATCGCTATGTATGTCGGTAAATGTCTAACCTATGCTATGGTGAAAGCCGAGAATCAAAAACCATCAGGGACGTTACAGCAGCCAGAAATCCTGGAATGGAAGTGGGATAACGTCACGATGGACTTTGTTACCAAGTTACCCAGAACGTCTAGGGGACATGATGCTATTTGGGTAGTAGTGGACAGACTAACCAAATCAGCTCACTTCTTACCAATTCGGGAAGACTACGACATGTCAAGACTGGCTCAAATGTATATCAATGAAATAGTGGCTAGGTATGGTGTGCCACTATCAATAATCTCAGATCGTGATAGTCGTTTTACTTCACGTTTCTGGAAATCACTTCAACGAGCATTAGGAACCCGTCTGGACTTAAGTACGGCGTACCACCCGCAAACGGATGGTCAAAGTGAAAGGACTATCCAAACCCTAGAAGATATGCTGAGGGCGTGCGTAATTGATTTTGGTGGGAACTGGGATAATCACCTTCCATTGGTGGAGTTCTCCTATAACAACAGTTACCATGCAAGTATCAATGCTGCTCCGTATGAGGCTCTCTATGGTAGGAAATGTCGGTCACCCTTGAGTTGGAATGAAATTGGTGATAGTCAAGTATTGGGACCCGACATCGTACTGGAGACCACTGATAAGATTTTCAAGATCAAGGAACGTCTACGGGCGGCAAGAGATCGTCAAAAGAAGTACGCTGACAGAAGACGGAAACCATTAGAGTTTCAGATTGGTGATAGGGTAATGCTGAAGGTAGCACCGTGGAAAGGAACCGTGAGG
Organism: Flaveria linearis; assembly: GCA_024085815.1. Lineage (NCBI taxonomy): Eukaryota > Viridiplantae > Streptophyta > Magnoliopsida > Asterales > Asteraceae > Flaveria > Flaveria linearis. The sequence goes on from CM044006.1 coordinate 35,725,519, forward strand.
TTCGGAAAAAGAGGCAAGTTAAGCCCAAGATACATTGGACCATTCGAAATACTAGCAAGAATTGGTCCTGTGGCTTACAAGTTGAAACTACCTCAGAAATTGAGTTATATACACGACACCTTCCAGTATCAAACTTGAAGAAATGCCTGATAGACAAAGCCTTGGAACTACCATTGAAGGAGACAAGAATCAATGATAAGCTGAACTTCATGGAAGAGCCGATAGAGATCACGGACCGCTTGGTCAAGCAACTCAGACGAAGCCGCATACCCAAGGTTAAGGTTAGATGGAACTCGAGACGAGGGCCGGAATTCACTTGGGAATGTGAGGACGAGATGAGGAAGAACTTCCCGCAACTCTTTAAACCCACCCGTACCAATGCTAAGCGAAGTTAAAATTTCGGGACGAAATTTCCAAAACGGTGGGAGAATGTGACAACCGGTCCCAAGGTCACTATTCTAAACCCTAATTTAATTGCAGCATATCCCGTCTTATAAGTACTAATAATGGAAACAATTTAATTATATCAAGAGTGTTAGAATCACTAATTTTTATTTGATAAATTTTTATGATTCTATGTGATTTACGCGAAATTAGTCATACTAAGTCTTGCCATTTTAGAAAAATTCGTGCCCGGGAATATTAATTAGTCACCCTAGCTAGAATTAAGAATATCAATTGAAACAATTAAAAGTATATGTGCACACACACACTTGAAATTTTTGGATTTAAGCATGCACTATCATGCATAACACTTGGTCAATTTACTAACAACTTATACCACCAAAAATACTACCATTTTATAAAACCTACCCTACAATTAATTAATTAAAATTGAAATTCAAATTTGACACTAGGGGACAAGCCAAGATTCGGCCGCCCCCCATGCCCACCTATGAAATACTTTGCTTTCTTACACACCTCCACCTTCTTCTTACACCCATTCCCTCTTCATGCAATATTCACTTTGCAAGACTTCATCATTTCACTCTTCTCTCTCTCTCTCTCTCAAAATTACCTGCTGAAACACTCTCATCCTCTCCAAAAATCCTCTCATTTCAGCCCCTAAAATCGCAAAGAACAAGCTGCCATAACCGGCCAGGAGCAAAACCGCAGCAAGGGTGAACTTTGGGTGATGTTTTGAAGCCTTGAACGTGCAAGACTTGAGGTTCCAGCCTTTGTTTGAGCTTCCCCAGCCTCCTCCAAGAAGATTCCAGTCATCCACGACCATCCACACCTTCCAAATCGTGAGTTACATCAAGTGTAAGCTCTATGTGTCGGTTTTGGTCATTTCTTAAGCTAGTCTTCATTTTTCACCTAAAAACCCATCTTTTTCTTGTTGTAGCAGAAACATCTCACCCTCACTTTGTTCTTGAGGAGTTCCCCACGTTCTTGAAGGTATACCACACGTTATAATGCTCATTCCAAGGGGTAGAATCCGATTTACCCCCTTGAAAACCCTCTTTTTGGTGTTTTTGTCACCATGCACTTGTGAATCTTGTAACCCTTCAAAACCAAATGTTTAACCAGCATAACAATGGGTCTTAAGACTAACAACAACCTGTTTTTGAAGTCTCCAAGGGTGTACACCACCTACATATGGTACAAACATGCTTTACACCTCGAATAGTCACTCCTTCTACTAGTAACAACTTCCTCTAGACATTTCTTGAAAACCTCCTTAGACAAGGGTTGTAATCTGCTCAAAATGACTTTTAAGACACCCTAATAATCTGATTTTTTTAGTTAGATAAAGTTTAGTAATGGTTAAACTCAAGATACAAGGATTTACACAAGTGTAATGGTCATTTATGACACTTTCTACATGTTTTAAAGTCCACGGATGTATAGAACAACTAGGCAACGATTGGGACTGTTATTTCAGTAATTTTTGGTGTATATTAAGTTTAATGACATGGCATGACCTCTGGAACAAAGGACATAATGTGTATAGGCCTAGTTTGGTCACTTTCGGGACCCGAAAAACGTGTTAAAATGACTTAAAAATGGGAAACATGGACCGTAAACGTTTTAAAGAGAATTTCCAGGTTCTAAATGGATAAATAAAGTGTTCTGGACTCAATGGATAGTTTTAGTGGTCAAAAGATAATTTTAAATGGATTTTTAGTGAAACCGGTGTAAACCGAAAGACGTTTTTAGGAAAATTTAAGATAAATGGGTTAAATGTTACCACATATAAAAATCATGACTTTCCAGTAGGTTAATAGATAAAATAACCTGAAAAGTCAAATGGTTGGTCAAACAAGCCTTTAAAATGGTCAAACCCGACTAAAAACGCGTTTTAACGGTTTAAACGTAAAAACGAGCCTTTCTACTTTTAGAAACAAATTTTTATAATCTAAAAGGTTTGAAACTCATAAAAATGATTTTAATAAATAGCTACTGGACCTAGACTTCTAAAAGGTGAAAATTCATAAATAACCATTTTAAACCGTTCGGTTTTACCGTAACCGGCAACGTTAAACGCGTACTTTAGAAACCGAGTCTATAAACTGAAATTTTGGTAATAAGTCCTTAGAACTAAGTTGAATTAAGGTCTTGAACCTGATTTTTAAGAATAGAGGTCACTTAATGCAAGAAACCAACTTAAGGGTAGAAATTGTCAATTTTGAAACTTCAGGGGCAAAACTGTAAATTTTACAAAACTTCATAACCGACTCCCATAAGTTCATTTGCCCCCTTAAATGGCATAATTACTATATATCCCTGGTCTAGTAAGGTAGAAACCGTTGATTCCATGAAAAACCTTGACTTTCCTTAAAAGGAAACTTTTTACACAAACCTAATCGAATCAAAACCGAAATCGTCTATTTAAGTCTTAGGCACTATTGTTGCTCGTTAAATAGGTCTAGGGCAGTAGCTAATCACTTAATATATTCATATTAGGGTGCTAGATTTGGGCTATTCCCGGCACGCGAAGAATTTCTATTTGCTTGACACCTAAGGTGAGTTCTCGTGTTCCCCTTTTTTTAACTTTTGTTTTGGGGATGAAGCATGCTCCTTTTAAACTGAAACTCTTATGTGTGATACTGTTTACTGTTTGGCATGATCTTTTGTTTTATGAACTATGATTATGCTACTTGATGCTTGTATGTGGGACTTTTTGGATACCTGCTGATACTTTAGTCATAATCATTAATTCTTTTGTGAACCGCTTGTTTTTACGTGAATAGATCTATTTGGGGAATCCCCCACGCACAGTGGCTCCCGCCACAGGGAGGTACCCTACTGAGATCCTGAGGGGTCATTTGTGGCATGTAACAGGTTTTGGGTAAGATACTATGGTGAACCATCCTAGCAGGAGTGGTTCACTATTCTGAGGCTTGGTCCTTTTTCCTACGGGAATATCCGGTTAAACACAAGTTTAGAAGAGGCCAACCGGGGACCAAGTGCAGGGTTGATTGTGATACCCCACAATGACTGATACTAAAAATGATGCTTTTAAAATCGAATGAGATTTTTATAAACTATCACACTGGATTCTAAAACCTTTACTGTGGACTTTTATAGTTCCATTTAGTTTGTTTTGAAACTTTAAGCACTTGAATTCACCAACTTTTTAGTTGACACTCTTTTCTTTTGAGCATGTTTCAGGTAACCTGTGAAGATTCTTAGCGTATGGATGACTTAGACTCAACCCCGAGACCATGGCATTGTTTGTGTGACCAGAATTTATGACTTTGATAATTTGATATCATGACTATTTAAATTTATGTTGAACATGTAAACATTTGGGGCTGGATCTGTTTCCAGCCCGGTGTCTTTTAAAACTTTTAATGCCATGTGATGTTCTCTCCCTTTGAGCTCTTATAATGGTTTGTTTACGCTGCCATATATGTTGTTGCTAATCTGTGACGTCCCACCCTACCTGGGCCCGGGGGTGTGACACATTTTGAAAATCATTAAAAGATAACACATCATACACATATTCATATTATACATTCATCATTTCATTATACATATTCTATCCATAAACCATCACTTATTCATGCTCAAAATTGACCCAGAATAGTCCGTAGGTTGAACTAGGGTTAAACCCTAAAATTCTGTTTTTCCTCAAAATTTTAGAAAATTTTCTAAGTGTTGGGCGCATAAGCACTATACAGGCGCATGAGCCCTGCTTAGGCGCATCAGCACTATTTGGGCGCATGGCACTACACTTAACTGTTTTTCACTTTGCGCGCATGAACTATTTAGGTGCATCAGTGCTATTCGGGCGTATAAACCAACACTTGAATATACCTAAGGCAATTTCAGACGCATGGGGTACTGTTTGGCCGTATGAGCCTATACTTAATATATCTAAGGCAATTTCTTAGGCGCATGGGCCTTGTTTGGGCGCATCACCTAACTTAAAAACTTTTCTAAGGCAAATACTAGGCGCATGGGTCCTGTTTGGGCGCATGTGCATCTACTTACACGTTTCTAAGTTGTTTTTCAGTCCTAAACATTACTATAACCTGTTCTAAGCTTGTTACACCCATTCTAAACCTCAAACAAACATTTACAACCATAAAACATCAACATTTAAGCATAAAACATACGGGTGTACATACATAATAATTATAAAACCATTTTTAATATATTTTCAGCCCTAATAGAGTTAAAACATGTAAAAAGTCGGGGTCTATAACTCACCTAGTGTAGCAAACAAGTAAAACTCCTCCAAACTTGCTTGTACACGAGTTCAAACACCTAAACAACCAAGAACACACAATCCGAACACTTAAAACACATATAAATCGGTTCTAAGGTGGAAAACCTCACATAACCCAACTAAAAACACTATAAAACACTTACAAGATGTGAATTTTAGCCCTTTTTCTTGAAGAACCGAGAGAAACAACTCTTTCATATCCTTTTCTCTTTTCAGTCGACCCAAAGCAGAAAGTGGGCATGGCCTGGGCGGCCATGCCCCATTAAAAGTATTATTTTGTACTTTTATACTATTTCTCCCAATGCTCCCTTCAACTTTGGCTCCTTTTTACTTCCAAGACACTTTATTTCCTTTTTCTTTATGTTTTTCTTTCCTTTTTAATTTCGACAAAATTTCAAGCGTTACATCATATATGGTTGAAAAGGATAGCAGAAAACCACATCATGATCTCATCTGCTTCCCTGACAACTCACAAAATGCCCCTTTCAACGCCTTCCCGGTGACACCAAGGGAGAGCTACATCCAAGGAAGCCCATTCCAAGAGATAAGATCATCTCAGGCCTTTGTGTCTTCAGATGAATGTTGTGGCAACTTTCTCTTCACTCTTGAAGACCTAGGTTGTTCTATATAGATGGCCTGGATTATATGGAGATAGTCTAGTAGATGGCTCTACTCACTCATAGAGCCAAAAAGTTCTACAAGAGGACTGGGAGAAAGTTTCCAAGCAATGTATCCAGTGGAAAGTTGGGGCTAGATAAAAGCAAAGTCAAGTGGTACAACTGTAACCAGATGGGCCACTTTGCTAGGAAGTGTAAGGCACCAAACACAAATGGTGGTCAAACACAACCCAGGCCAAACTACAGTAAGGGAGCTCCAAAGACTGAAAAGCCCAATCAACCGAAGCAGCAGGCTGCAGTTGCAGTTGAAGAAGGAAGCTCGGACTGTTGCTTTCAAGTAGAAGATGTCTCTCCTAACCATGCCTTAATGGCTAACCATGATGAAACCAAGGTATTGGAACATCTTTGTACTCATAAATGCATTGCTAAAGTAAACATGTACAGTATCAATATAACTTGGAAGTGAGATCTGACCTTGAGTCTTTTAATATTTTAAAAGCTGATTTCAAAAGAGCAAAAATAATTATAAACTTAAAATAGAAGATTTAGAGAAAATAATTTATACTCTTAAGCATGAGCACACAAATTACAGGACCTAAATCAAAGATCTTATGATCAAGTTAACTGAATGCAAGGCTGAGCTTGTGATCAGCAAAGCCAGGGTAGAAAAATGTGTTCTTGAAGAGGAAACCTTTGAGAACATCATATCCTCATCCTTGCATGCAAATACTTGTTATCAAAATAGGCAGGGACTGGGATCCGAGATAGCTACTCCACATATATTATTATCTGTAAGATCTCCAAGTTGTGAAACTAGTGAAGATGAGTTGTCCCTCGTAGATTTTATCCAAGAATAGGATGAAGATGAAGAGTAGATAGTGATGGATGAACCAGAAGTGAGTGAGGAGGTTCATCCTAAAAAGGGTCACTAATTTCCTGGAAAGAAGTAGAGTATTGGAGGAGTCTACCAATGTGACCTTTAATGAATACACTCTCTGTGTGAAAGGTTTTAGCCTTGATTGGCTATTTGATCTTGATTTAGTTACCAACTATTTTAAAAAATCTTATGAAAATGTTTTAGGATCTACAAGTCATATATTAGCAGGAGTTCTTAACCCAAGACTTGAGCTGAGAAGACTAAATGATAGAATCCCTTCAGCTCCAGTGGTAAATATCCCTACAAGTGGAAACCCTTTCATCACAACCATGACAAGCTTTTCAGCTAATACATCTGAGATGCCTACAAATTCCAGAAATAAGGCATAAAGCTCAAATGAAGGTCCCTCTAATGTAGGAAAATATGGAGATGGTAATAGTGATCAAGAATATCTTGATACTGACAACCATTCCATTAAACACAACATCAATTATGTCACACACTGTCTGGATCAAGTCTCACTTGATAAGTGTGGTAATGTGGTAGGTGACACTTAATCACCAGATCTAAATTTCTCTAATTTAGAATCTGTCAAACCAACTTACTGTGATTCCTCAACCAAGAATCCACAAGTCACATCCTACCACAAACATCATTGGAGATGTTGAGACTGGGTAAGAACAAGAAGGCAAACCCATGATAAAAATATTTGTCTGCACTTTAGCTTCTTGTCCTAGATTGAGCCAAAGAAATTATATGAGGCTGTGAAGGATGGAAGTTAGGTTGAAGCAATACAGGATAAGCTACTACAATTCAAAAGACAAAAGGTTTGGAACCTATGTCCTCTTCCTCATAGGAATATGCGAATAGGTACCAAGTGGGTTTTTGGGAACAAGAAGGATGATAGAGGACTTGTCATCAAGAACAAGGCTAGGCTAGTAGTTCAAGGGTACACTCAAGAAGAATGGATTGACTACACTTGCTCCTATAGCAAGACTTGAAGATGTTAAGATATTCCTTACTTTTGCTGCATCCAATGATTTAAAGGTCTACCAACTTGATGTTAAGTAGAAGGACCAACGATTCCAGGTAAAAGCTCCTTGAAGTATCGTTATATGGGGTGATAAATGAGCAAGTGTATGTCAAGGAACCACCTGGCTTTGTAGATCCAGATCATCCTGATTATGTCTGCAAGCTTTACAAAGCTCTACAGGACCGGGTGAAGGGTTATGCATTTTACAACACAACAACACAAAGAGGAGAGTGTGGAACAACACTTAACTATTCAAATGGGGAACTGGGAAAATCAGTTTCGAGAACTAAGAAACACAAGTGTAAATGAGACAGAAACAAGAACAACACATAAGCAGTTGGTTTTCAAGGTTGATGTATATTGATTTCTAGTTCCTTACAAATGGTTTACAAAGTTCTAAATATAAGTTACAAGGACTAGACATACTTATACTATAACCTACAGCGGCCATACTTTGAAGGCCAGCTGGATACATGATCTAGACAACAAAATCCATGTAGAGTCAAAAGGTAGATTGCCTTTTGACTAGTGACTATGACATGCCATAGCTCACATCCTAATATATTACAAAAAGGATAAAGTACATAAAGTGGAAAGTTACAGACTCAAGACCTCAATGTACAGTTTACCAAAAGCATGGACCTTTTCACCAACTCATGTAAGGTTGGTGACTTATCAAGGTGGCAGCGGAAAGTGGTTCTGCTTTAGGTTAAAAATAAATCAGATAAAGCATGTAATATAAAAGTCTTCAGAAGAAATCTGTCTTCAATAGTTGGCTTCGGAAGACTTTGTCCTTGAAGCTTCGGAAGACTTCATCTTTTGGCTTCGGAAGATATTGGTCTTGGCTTCGAAAGATTTCACACATAGAATTATTTCTAAGTCAGTATGAAACTTCCGAAGCATTCCACTTCAGTACACTTATGCATGCATGCAGGAGAGACTTTGGGTGTTTGGGTTGCATCAGCCTTACTAATAACCTTACAAACTCCCCCTAGGATGATGCTACCAAAACACTTGATGACGTTAGATGTTGACAGTCCTCATTATGATGATGACCATCCCTTTCTTCATGAGATGATCAGGATCACTCAGACTCTCATAGTATCTTCTCATGTCAAAGAGATCATGCGGAGGTAGATTGAACATATCCTGCCATGTGTAGACATGTTCAACACCTTGATCTATTATGACATGCCATCTTTCTGGATTTGTGGTGTATGTCTAAGATAAGATGGGTCTTCCTGATGCCACAGGAGCTGCTTGAATTGGAGTTGGTGGAGCATCCTCTTGTTGCATATCCTCAGGATGTTCTGACCCATCCTGAGGTTTGGAGGTGGATGTTTCGTTCTTCTTCTTCTTTGACTTTGGTTTGGAAACCATCCTTTTCCTCCTCTTTGAACTTTTTAACTGAGAAAACTGGCCTGCAACACCTGATTGATCTTCTTTGTCTTTCTCAGTTGGGTCTTCCTCTCTCACAGGTTCAGATTGAGAGGGGACAGATCCCTTCTGTGGATCAGAAGTGGAAGCTTGCTGAGGTTCAGCAGGAGGTTCAGGTTGTGTTTTCTTAGGTGTTTCAACCTCAATCTCCACTTCCTGAGGGACTTGACTTGGTGGGGAGTGTAAGTCAACAAGTTCACCTCTTTGGATCTTCTGCTTGATTACCCTAATGTGCTCATCCATGGTGGATAGAGAAATGGGACCAAGTCTCCTTCTGGAGAATCCATATAGCTTTAAGAAGCTCATCATCTTCTGCCTATCAGCACATTTTTTCTAGTTTTTATGGATGATGGCTCTTGATTTTACAGCTTCTTCCCTTAACTTCCTTTTGGTGATCTTTCTTTCTTTGGCTACATCAAGTTCAATTTGTTTGAGGTACTCAAACTCAATGTAGTCAAAGGGTAAGGGAAGAAGTGTATCAGCTTGATAGAGGCCCGTGGCATTCAGGTAGTTGATCATGTTGAGTCTATACTTCTCTTTGTCTACCTGAGGTTCTTGTGGAGCCACATCCTCTTGTTCATGAGTTACCTGAACTGGTGAGAGAGTAGGTATATGCTTATAGAGTCTCTTCTGTCTTCTTTCTTCTTTGATTTTTAGAAGTAGCTCTACATCCTCTTCTTCTTTTCTCTCTTTTGATAGTTCCATGTCAGCCAGTTTATTTAACTTATCTAAGGGGAGAGAGATGATATTATCAATATCATAGTTCCTGGCCTGCAAGTAGTTAATCCTGACTGCCCTTAACTCATCATCCTGAGTATTTGGTCTGGGGTCAGCCCTGATAGCACTTTCCATGAGTCTTGCAGACCCAGTAGAGGAACTTTCTCCCCTTAGCTTCCTTTTCCTCTCTCTCTCTTTCCTCCTCCTCAATCTCCTCAGAAGTTAATTTCCTTTTCTCTTTGTCACTCATAGACCTTTGTGACCCAGGGTGCAGAGAGCTTTTGCCTTCATTGCTTGGTGTAGCTTCCAAGCTCTGGCCAGAGAGAGGTTGAGATGCACCTTCACAGCATGTGTCTCATCAAGGGTTTGAACCTCTACAGCAGTTTGTGGTGAGACAGGGCTCTCAGGTTCTACCACTGGGCCTTCAGTCAAGGTTTTCTCTTTGAAGTTAATCTCAAGGGCTGCCTCAACATCCAATTAACCAATGGTATTGCCTGATTGCCTTTGCCTTCTTATAAGGCTAAACTCTGCAGTGTTCCTATCTTGAACTCTTTGAAGAATGAGAGTTCTTCTATCAGTATCATACCTCCACCTAAAAATGCGACTTAAAGTTGGTGGGGATGATATAGCTCTTGGGATGCCTTTCTCAAATAGACTCCTAATGACTGAGTCTATACTGTCCACATCAATGTGAACTTGAGAAAGTTGCTAAGTATGCACAACTGCAAGTGAGGATGGTGAGTCCTCAGTGTCCATACTCCTGAGGAACTCCCAGGTTCTGTGATTGTATTGACTTCCTCCCCCTTTTTGGTAGCATCACCCTCTTGCACAGGTGAGCTAGGAGTTAGGTCAATTACATCCATAGGTTCTTGTGTTCCTGGTTGAGCTCCTCTTAAGGGTCTCCCAGCTAGTTTTTCCTTAAGATGAGATATCTCAAGTTGCTGATCATTGACCCTGTGTTGCAAGGTAGTCACTTGAGATTCAAGATGACTAACCTTGGAGACTAAATAGGTGCATGTTTTTTTATAGTTTTTGCACCTTTAGTCTCAGATTCCCCTCATATTCATCCGAAGAATCACTGGGGGATGAGAGAATGGGACCAAGGTCCTCTTCCTTATCACCAACATGGTGTTCTTGGCTGCTGGATTTCCTCTGCTCAGTGACAGCTTCAGTTGAAGTGTCAATAGGCTGAGTTGCCATGGTTGAGGTCTAAATAAGGTAATCACTTTTTGAAGTGAGAGCCTCTTCCATATGGATATCCTGAACAGGTTCAGAAGTATCCACCTCAGTGATAGGTGACTGATGTGGGCTAGACCTAGGTGACTTAGGAGCACTCATCTCCCTTTGAGGAGTGGTGTAGTAGGGAGACTCATGGTTCTCACTGGCATCTAAGTCCTCATCAGTATAGAAGTCAAGGTTAGGAATTGGTTGGTTTAAATCTAAAAGCTGGGGATGGTAGCTGTCCCTTGAAGGTTGTTCACTTGAGTGTTGAGACTCAGAGTGAAGGCTTAAGGCTGTTGGGCTTGTGAGCTCATCAGGCTGAGCATAAGGAACCTCAACACTGATCCTTGAAGTGATGGGAGTGGTTTGCTCCTTAGGGGAAGTGGGAGCTCTAGTGTCCACTTCCTCCTGTATAGATGAGTATATAGGGGCCTGCACAGACTCAATAGCTTGTGCAGGGTTTCGTTAGTGTTTTCTTTGGTAGGTGAGGGTGATTTGTGGTTGTTTTGGTGGTTGGGATGTAGAAGGTGTGGGTTTAACACTACCTGTGTTGCTAGGTTGCCATCTTGAGCAATGAGCTCTAACATTTTTGGGACAAGGGCTGTTTCTACCCCTGAGAAGCCAACAGTTGGCTTCTTCTAGATTTTAAAGATACTGGGCTTCATCTGTCCCAATTTAAGACCTGTTTCCCTCAATTGTGAGCCCAGTTCACAGTTGAGAATGTATTGAACATATCTAGGAAACATGTAATACTCTAAGGAGTCTAAGTTTGCTATCAGATTTGTATAAACAAATTAAGAGTACCTGAACTTGACCCCCTGAACTATTCCATGCACTATGAAGGAGAGATCTTCAGGAATCTGGTCCCACCCTCCATGCTTGTTGACCACATGAAGTAGGTACTTCCACTTAGATGAGACCTTTCCTTTCCTGAAGGTCTTTACAGAGAAATCTCCTTCATAGCCCATCTGCTCAAAGGAATGATTTACAGCTTCTTTTGGGAAGAACACCTCACCTTCTTCATCACCCAGCTGAAGATGAGTGTTGATGATGGCCGGAGTGATGAAGACTGTTCTCCCCTGCACTGTGGAAGACAGTGCCTTCTCCTTATCCATGATGACCTCTTAGCAGGTCTTCCAGAACTCAAGCAAATGATCCTCATAGAGAGAAGGATTAATGGTAAGGGAGGTGAAGTAGTTAGACAAAGCCAAGAATTGGCATACCTCTGAGAAATATGGATCTTTCTCAGAGTTTAACAGTGCAACCTGATTGTGTTGCCTGTGTAACTGCATAGAAAAATCAGGGTCATTTCGTCTGTCAAGGTTGGCCATTTTGAGTAAGCTTAAAGGTGAAGGAAGGATGAACGAAGGCGATTTCAGAGAGAAATCTGGAATTTAGGTTTGGCGAGAAGATGAAGATGATAAAAAGAGGGGGGAACCGACAAGGTTTATATGTGAAAAGGATTTGAGACAAAGTTAATGAAAGAGGATAAACTTTGAAATCTGAAAGGTGGTCCCACCTCTGAAAAAGTAGTTTGCTTTTTGCTCAAAAAGTGGTTTTCTTGGAAATCGAAAATCTTCCAAAGATAAATTGTCTTCGGAAGTTTTAATGAAAAAGCTTCCGAAGCCAAAATGACTTCGGAAGAATTTCTTAAAGAGTTTTGACAAATTTTCTTCGGAAGAGAATTTTAAACTAGGATGCTTCGCTCAACAAAACTAAGCTTCCGAGAGTTAATTTCCTTCGGAAGAAAAAATGATCCTTGAAAACATATAAGTGCCTAAGATAGTGTTATGCTTCGGAAGACATTTCAGAAATTTCTTCTGAAGGTAAATTTTACTTAGACAGTTATTTGTCTTGAAGGTATATTTTCTTCCTAAGATAAAATCATATCTTCCGAAGGATCAAGATTTGTCAAAAATCTAAGAAAAAACTCTTCAAAAAGTTTTTATCTATAGAAAACATGAGCTTATGAAGGTGATAGACTAGACAACTTAGGACACACAGATTTTTAAGAAATAAAATGAATTAGTTTTAAGAAAAAGCTACTCAAAGTTAACCATCCTAATAGCTGATATAAGATACTTAAATCTCTATTCATCAAAGGCTTTTGTGAACAGATCAGCATATTGTTCATTTGTGTTAACTTTAACTAGTTTAATTAATCCCTTTTCAAATTATCTCTAATTAAATGATGCCTGATATTTATTTGTTTTGTCCTTGAGTGTTGCACAGGATTCTCTGTGATAGAGATAGCACTGTTGTTGTCTATGTGAATAGGAGTCTCTTTGAAGTTTAAACCATAATCAAGCATCTGATTTTAAATCCAAAGCACTTGAGCACAGCAGCCATGCTGTACAGGATTCTCTATGATAGAGATAGCACTGTTGTTGTCTATGTGAATAGGAGTCTCTTTACAGTTTAAACCATAGTCAAGCATCTGATTCTGAATCCAAAGCACTTGAGCACAGCAGCTTGCAGCAGCAATGTATTCAGCTTCAGCAGTTGATGCAGAGACACAGGATTGTTTCTTGCATTGCCATAAGACAACCCTTCCACCAAGGAACTAACATCCCCCAGATGTAGACTTTGCAGTCATATTACAACCACCATAATCACTATTTGTATATGCATACAGATTGAAGTCAGAATTCTTGGGATACCAAAGACCATGTGTTGAGGCACCTTTGAGGTATCTTAGAATTCTCTTGACAGTGATGAGGTGAGACATCTTGGGGTTTGCTTGATATCTTGCACAAATACATGTGTCAAACATGATATCAAGCCTGCTAGCTGTAAGATACATAAGAGACCTAATCATAGCCCTATAAAGGTGTTCATCCACACACTCCCCCTCAAGATCAGGCCCAAGGGAGTCGTTTCTTTTTATGGGTGTCTTAGCAATCTTACAATCAGTCATGTTGAATCTTTTAAGTATGTCCTGAACATACTTTTACCGACTTATGAAGATTCCATCTTCAACTTGCTTCACTTGAATTCCAGAAAGAAATTAAGTTCCCCCATGTCACTTATTTCAAATCTGTCCTTCATCAGCTTCTCAAAGTCTTTGCAGAGCCTTGGATTAGTTGAACCAAAAATGATATCATCTACATACACTTGCACTAGCAGTAAGTCACTTCCTTGTCCTTTGATGAAGAGAGTTCCATCTATAGTTCCCCTTCTGTATCCATGCTTGCAGAGATACTGAGATAGAGTCTCATACCACTTTCTTGGTTCTTGGTGTAGCCCATAGAGAGCCTTATCAAGCTTGCAGACATGATCAGGATGATCAGGATCTGTAAAACCAGGTGGTTGTTTGACATACACCTCTTCATCAATGACCCCATGCAAAGCACACTTGACATCAAGTTGATAGACCTTGAAGTTCTTGGACGCAACAAATGCCAAGAATATCCTAATAACTTCTAGTCTTGCTATAGGAGCAAAGACATCAGTGTAGTCAATTCCTTCTTCTTGTGTGTATCCTTGAACTACTAGTCTAGCTTTGTTTTTGATGACAATACCTCTATCATCTTTCTTATTCCTAAATACCCATTTGGTTCCTATAGTAGTCTTCCTATGAGGATGAGGACATAGGTTCCAAACCTTCTATCTTTTGAATTGAAGCAGCTCCTCTTGCATGGCTTCAATCCAACTTCCATCCTTTAAAGCCTTATCAACTTTCTTGGGCTCTATCTGAGACAAGAAACAAGAATGAAGACAAACATTTGCTTTATGGGTTTGTCCTCTTGTTCTTACCCCAGTGTCAACATCTCCAATGATGTTTGTGGTAGGATGAGACTTGTGGATCCTTAGCTGAGGGATCATAGCAAGTTGCTGAGAGAGATCTAAATTAGAGAAATTTAGATCTGGCATAGATGCCTCTTCCACCACTGCATCACACTTATCAAGAGAAACTTGATCCAATGAGTGTGTGACATCATTGATATGTTCATCTATGGAGTGGTTATCAGCATCAAGAAATTCTTAATCACTGTCACTACCACCATCACTTTCTTCTGCATTTGAAGTTTCTTTGTTTGTCTGTTGAGCTTCTGAGCTGGAACTTGAAGGCATCTAGGATGTATCAGCTGAATTTGTCATTGTTTTGATGACAGAAACTTCATTTACTAAAGTAGTTACAACTGGAGCTGAAGATGTGTAACTTGAAGGTCTTTTTAGCTCAAATCTTGGGTCAGGATCACCTGGTGGTAAAATGTCTATAGATCCTGAAACATTCTCACAAGATTTTTGGAAACAGTTGGAAACTAAATCAAGATCAAATAGCCAATATGGACCAGAACCTTTCACACTAGGAGTGTGCTCATTGAAAGTCACATTGGCTAACTCCTCAACTACTCTAGTTCTGAGATTGTATACTTTATAAGCTTTAGCTTGAGAAGAGTATCCAATAAAGTGTCCCTCATCTGATTTCTCAGCAAACTTGGCAATTTGATCTTTGGTATTCAAGATGTTGCATGGACATCCAAATGATCTAAGAAAACCAATGAAAGGTTTTCTCTTATGCCAAAGTTCATAAGGAGTCTTACCATGAGTCTTAACCACTAAAACTTTGTTCTGCACATAGCAGGCAGTGTTGACTGCCTCTGCCCAGAAGGTGATGGGCAGTTTAGAGTCAGGCAACATGGTTCTTGCAGATTCAATCAGTGTCCTGTTTCTCCTCTCAGCAACACCATTTTGCTAGGAGTCCTGGGAGCACTGTATTGTCTTGTAATACCCTTTTCATCACAAAATGTGTCAAGGGTTTGGTTCTTAAATTTAGTTCCTTGATCACATCTTATGGTTTTGACCTTGTGATCACATTGATTCTCAATCCTTAAGATGAAATTCTTCAGAATCTCAGGGGTCTCATCCTTAGTTCTAAGAAAGAAGACCCAAGTGAATCTTGTAAAGTCATTTGTGATCACCAGACAGTAAGAGGTCCTTCCTAGACTCATTACACTGGTGGGGCCAAAGAGATCCATATGTAACAAGTGTAGGGGTGTAGTTATGGAGTTTCTTTCCTTAGGCTTGTGAGATACCTTATGTTGCTTCCCTTTCAAGCATGCAACACAATGGTCATCACTTGTAAACTCTTTCTTTGGCATTCCAATTACCAGATCATTCTTAATCAACTTATTCATGTTTTTAAATTTTACATGGCACATTCTTTTATGCCAGAGAAAAGTCTCATCACTATTGGCTTTAGATAGAAAGCATGAAACTTCTCCTGAGGGAGATGTTTCTTGCAAGTCCATCTTATACATGTTTCCTCTCCTAGGGACTCTGAGCAGGATATGCTCATGAGGAATAATCACCCCGGGCTTGAGAACAATGCACTCATGCTCAGTAAAGAGCATGTTATGACTCTGATCACAAAATTGGGATACACTCAGAAGATTGTACCCAAGCTCCTTGACAAAGTTTACCTTCTCAATGTTGAGCTTACCATTTATGACTTTGCCCCTTCCAGAAATGTAACCTCCTTCATCTCCTCTAAAAGCAACTGATCCTCCATCAATCCTTTCAAAGTTCTGGAGTAGTGACCTATTGCCTGTCATGTGTCTGGAACAACCACTGTCAATGATCCAGACATTTTTGTTTGTCTTGAGTTGTTCCTGCACAAAGAAAATGATTAGTTACATTTAAAAACCCAAGCCTTATTGGTCTTGGGCTCATCAAAGGAAGTAGAAGGTAATGAAACAGTAATAGATCCTATAGTTGTGTTCTGAGGATCTCTTGCTGTTGTTGATGGAGAACTTTCAGTCACTTGGTCTTTCCTTGACTTCCACACCACCTTTGGAAGTTTGGACCTGACCTTCAACACTTCGAAAGCTTTTGAGACTTTGGAAGCTTTTGAGACTTCGGAAGTTTTTATGACTGAACCTTCAAAAGATCCTGCTAACACTGCAGCAGACTTTAGTGCTTCGGAAGTATTCCTTTCTTCCGAGACCAAATTTTCTTCTGAAGGCAATTTTCCACTTGCCTTCTTCTTTCCTTTAGAGCTTCCAAAGGAAACAGATTTTCCTTCTGAAGCTGAATTCTTCTTAGATCTCTTGGGAGTCTCCATCTTGGTCACATGAAGAGTACCTCTTGGATTGTATAGACAATCCTTAGCAAGATGAGAATTACTCTCACACATAACACATTTCATCTTTTTCTTCCCAAGAGTTTTCTTCTGAGAACAAGGCTGACCTTGATCACATCCCTTCTTCACCTTCATCTTTGCAGATACTGAGACAGTTCCTTTAGGCTAAGGACTGTTCTTGCAGTTGGATGGTTCAGACTGTGTAGCAATGGTACACAACGGATCAGCCTTCTTCTTGATGCTGAGATGATTTGAACATGAACCAAAACTCTTGGTAGAAGAGTTGAGGTTGATGTCTTCAGTCTTAGCCACGTCAAATCCTGCAGAAATAAAGACTTGTTTCTGCTTAGAGTTGAAAGTGGCCTTGATCTCTTGAGCCCTCCTAGCCTTTCTCTTGCTCTTTCTGATTAAGTTCTTCCTTTTAGACTTGGTCATCCCAGGCTTCCTGCTCTCCTCAGAAGGATAGTGACCCTTCTTAGAATCCTCCTTTTCACTCTTCTTAGAGGAATTCTTCATTACCACTTCTTCATCCTCTTCACTCAAGGGGTCTATGTAAGGAAGCTCATCTCAACAAGTTTCACACCTAGGTGATCTTACAGACAAGATTGTGTGTGGAGGATCTATCTCACTAGATCCCAGTCCCTGCTTATTTTGATAACAAACTTTTGCATGCAAGGATGAGGATATGATGTTCTTTAAGGTCTCTTCTTCAAGAACACATTTTTCTGCCCTGGCTTTGTTGATCACAAGCTCAGCCTGACATTCAGTTAACTTAGTTATGAGATCCTTGATCTGAGTCCTATAATTTGTATGCTCATATTTTAAAACTGAAATGGTTTTCTCTATGTCCTCTATCTTTAACTTCTAATCATTTCTAGTCTTTCTCATAATCAAATTTCAAGATGTTCAAGGACTCAAAATCAGATCTGATCTCTATGTTATAGGACCTGTATATGCTGACTTTAGCAATACATTCAGGAGTACAAAGATATTCCAATACCTTGGTTTCATCATGGTCAGCCATCAATGCTTGGTTTGGAGATGCATCTTCCACCTGAAACCTCCAGTCAAAGCCTCCTTCTTCAACAGCAACTGCAGCTTGCTGTTTGGCTTCTCATTCTGGGTAGCTTTATCAGTGTAGTTTGTTCTGGATTGTGCTTGTCCACTATTTTTTTTGGTTCCTTTCACTCCCTAGGAAAGTGACCCATCAAGTTACAGTGGCTGTATTACTGGGAAACTTCCTTCCTGTCCTCTTGTAGAACCTCTTGGCTCTGTGAGTAAGAAGAGCCATTTGCTAGACTATCTCCATGTACTCCAGGTCATCTGGATGGATATAGTCCAGGTCTTCAAGGGTAAAAAGGAAGCTGCCACAACTTTCATCAGAAGACACAAAGGCTTGAGAAGAACTTGTCTCTTGGAATGGGCTTCCTTGAGTATAGTTCTCCCTGGTGTCTCCGGGAAGGTGATGAAAGGATCCTTTTATGAGGTGTTAGGGTAGCATATGAGATGATGTTGGGGTTCTATGATATCCCTTTCAGTCACATGAAGGGCTGAACCCATTTGATTACTGGAGTTACCAGATGAACCTTGCATGTTCATCTCCATCTGGTATCCACTAAGAATGCCATACAACTCTGTCAGAGTGAGAGTCTTAAGGTTCTCAGTTCTCTTGATTACAATATAATAATGTGTCCATTGCATAGGAAGAGAGGACATAAACTTCCTTACAATGTCCCTGTTCTCAAGAGTTACTCCAACATCCACTAGGTATCCATAATCTCAACATACTTGAAGTATTATTGAGTCATGGTCTCACCTGTTTTGAAGGTAAAATTTTCAAATTGCTGCTTCAGGAGATCCTTCTTGTTCTCCTTGGCTTCAGTAGAACCCTCATACATTAGTTTCAATGCATCCCACAACTGCTTAGCTGTTTTACTTTTCTTGAAACCTCTGTATATAGAGTTTGGAAGAGCAGTCTGAAGTGCTGTCATGGCCTTTTGATCAATTTCTACTCTCTTTCTATCTTCTTCTGAGTAGTCAGCCACATCCTTGGTGATCATACCACCTCCAGCAGCAGCTGAAGGAGTGCTTGGTATGTAAGATCCAGAGACAATAGATTCCCACATTCTTGAGTCTTGACACTTGATGAAACCTTCCATTCTTTGGCACCAAGTGTCAAAGTCATCAAGAGTGATCAGTAGGGACTTTATCATGGTTCCAGTTTCCGTATCAGCTTTAAAGATAGCTGCCATTTGAAAGGTTAAGTATTTGTATGTGTGAGGTATATTAGGATGGTAAGATCTTATATCAAGAGCCTGAGAGCTCTAATACCAATTGCAGGACCCGGTGAAGGGTTATGCACTTTACAACATAACAACACAAAGAGGAGAGTGTGGAACAACACTTAACAATTCAAATGGGGAACTGGGAAAATCAGTTTAGAGAACTAAGAAACACAAGTGTAAATAAGATAGAAACAAGAACAACACACAAGCAGTTGGTTTTCAAGGTTGATGTATATTGATCTCTAGTTCCTTACAAATGGTTTACAAAGTTCTAAATATAAGTTACAAGGACTAGACATACTTATACTATAACCTACAGCGGCCATACTTTGAAGGCCAGCTGGATACATGATCTAGACAACAAAATCCATGTAGAGTCAAAAGGTAGATTGCCTTTTGACTAGTGACTATGACATGCCATAGCTCACATCCTAATATATTACAAAAAGGATAAAGTACATAAAGTGGAAAGTTACAGACTCAAGACCTCAATGTACAGTTTACCAAAAGCATGGACCTTTTCACCAACTCATGTCAGGTTGGTGACTTATTAGAGTGGCAGCGGAAAGTGGTTCAGCTTTAGGTAAAAAGTACATCAGATAAAGCATGTAATATAAAAGTCTTCAGAAGAAATCTGTCTTCAATAGTTGGCTTCGGAAGACTTTGTCCTTGAAGCTTCGGAAGACTTCATCTTTTGGCTTCGGAAGATATTGGTCTTGGCTTCGGAAGATTTCACACTTAGAATTATTTCTAAGTCAGTGTGAAACTTCCGAAGCATTCCACTTCAGTACACTTGTGCATGCATGCAGGAGAGACTTTGGATGTTTGGGTTGCATCAGCCTTACTAATAACCTTACAAGCTCTTTATGGGCTGCATCAAGCTCTAAGAAAGTGGTATGAGACATTGTCACAGTACCTAGTCCAATATTGTTATAAGAGAGGTACTATTGATAAAACACTCTTCATCAAAGGAATAGGGAAAGACTTGATGCTTGTTCAAGTTTATGTAGATGATATCATTTTTGGGTCAACTAATCGAAAGCTCTACAAAGAGTTTGAGAAGCTGATGAATAATAGATTTGAAATAAGTGCCATGAAGGAACTCAATTTTTTTCTAGGAATTCAAGTGAAGCAGGTTAACAATGTCATATTCACAAACCAGTCAAAGTATGTGCAAGACATACTAACCAGATTTCATCTGACTGAGTGTAAGGTTACTAAGACTCCCATAGCCAAAAACCACTCCTTAGGACTTGATCTTAAGGGAGAGTGTGTTGATGAATATCTTTACAGGGTTATGATTGGGTCTCTTATGTACTTAACAACTAGCATGCTTGATATCATGTTTTCCATATGCATATTTGAAAGATATCAAGCCAATTGCAAGATATCACACCTGGTTGTTGTCAAGAGGATTCTTAGATACCTCAAAGGAGATCCCAAGATGGGACTTTAGTATCCAAAGAATTCTGACTTCAATAGGTATGCCTATACATATAGTGACTATGGTGGCTGTAATATGATTGCAAAGTCTACACTGGGGGATGTCAATTCCTTGGTGGAAGGATAGTCTCATGGCAATGTAAGAAAAAATCCTGTGTGTCTACATCAACTATTAAAGCTAAATACATTGTTGTTGCAAGATGCTGTGCTCAAGTGCTTTGGATTTAAAATCAAATGTTAGACTATGGATTCAACTTCAAGGAGACTCCTATCCACATAGATAACAATAGTGATATTTCTATCACAGAGAATCCTATACAACACTCAAAGACAAAACATATAAATATCAGGTATTCTTTGGTAAGAGATAATTTTAAAAAAGGGATTGATAAAACCTATCAAAGTTAACACAAATAAACAATATACTCATTTGTTCACAAAAGCTTTTAATGAACAGAGATTTAAATATCTTGTATCAGCTATTGGAATGATTAACTTTGAGTAGATTTTCTTAAATTAATTTAAAGATTGTTTTTCAAATATGTGTGTCTTTAAATTTGTCTAATTTATCACTCATATAAGCCCTGTTTATGTTGGAGGAAAATTTTTCTAAATGAAATTCCTTAGAATTTTAAGAATTGAAGATATTTTTTTTCGGAAGACATTAAATTGACTTCTGAAGAAACTTATGTCTTCAAAACTAATAACTACTTACTAAGGAATTTAACTTTAGAAGAAAATTCTGATATATCTTCCGAAGATTAAATATTCTTCTAAGTATTTATATGTTTTGAAGGACTATTTTCTTCCGAAAATAATTAAGTCTCGGAAGCTTTATTCATCCTTTGAATAAATCTTCGGAAGTTTAATATCTTTCAGAACCAAATATGTCTCGGAAGCAAAATTACTCTAAGTATGTTTTCTTCTGGAGCAATTCTTGTCAAACTAAGGGATATCTTCCAAAGTGAAATTGGCTTCAGAAGTTTTCTCAAAACTTCCGAAGACAAATTAACTTTGGAAGATTTTCTTCTTCCAAGATAACTACATTTTTGGGCACTTTTTTAGAGGTGGGACCGACATCCGAATTTTAAAGTTTATCCTTTTGCAATAATATTATCTCAAATCTAAGCATATAAATACCTTTTTCAACGGGTCTCCCTCTCACTACTTCCTCTTCATATGCAAATCCGCTAGCCTTAAATAACCCATAAACCCTTGTTGTTCTTCACTTTCTTCTTACTTAAGCTTCATAAAATGGCCAACCCTGAACTCCAAAACCAGTCAGATTTCTCCATGCAACTACACAGGCAACATAACCAGGTTTCTATGTTTTCATCTGAGAAAGATTCTGGTCTCAGACGTTTGGTGCTTTCTATCTCAATCATCATACCTCACCGCACTGATAGTAGACCCTCCACTATATAAAGAAAAACTGCTGAAGCTCTGGAGGACCAGCCAAGAGGTCATCTTGGATGGTGAGATGGCATTGTCTACAATGATGCAGGGGAAGATTGTTTTCATCACACTAGCTACCATCAACACTCATCGAAGGCTTGATGATAAAAAAGGCAAACTTTCATTCCCTAAAGAAGCTATTAATGGATCATTTAGTCAGATGGGCTATGAAGGGGACTACACTATGGGGACCTTCAAGAAGGGTAAGGTCCCTTTCCAATGGAAGTACCTCCTCCATGTTAATCCACTCTTTATCAAACAAAAATGTAGGATAGGATCAAATTCCTAAAGACCTAACCTATGTAGTCCATGTGATGGTACAAGGGGTTAAGTTCAAGTACTCTTAGTTTGTTTACACAAACTTGCTTGCTAACTTAGTCTCCTTCGAGTATTACATGTTCCTTAAATATGCCTGGTACATTCTTAACTCTGAACTAGGTTCATAGTTGAGGGGAACAGGTAACACTCTTAAATTGGGACAAATGAAGCCTAATGTTTAAAATCATGAGAAAAACTACTGTTGGTTTCTTAGGGGTAAAAATAGCCCTGGTCCTAAAAATGTTAGAGCTCCCTGCTCAAGGTGACATCTTGGCAGCACCAGCCAATGTTAAACCTACACCTTCATCATCCTCACCACCCACACAACCACAAATAACCATCACCTACCACCGAAAATCCAAACGAACCCTACTCAATCTATACAGATTGAGTAGGCCCCCATACACTCACCCATATAGGAGGAAATGGAACCAAGAGCTCCTACTTCCCCTGAGGAGCAAACCACTCCTATCATTTCATTAATCAATGTTGAGGTTCCTTATGTTCAGCTTGATGAGCTCATTACCTAAGCTGCAATCCTTCACTCTATGTCTCAAAACTCAGGTGATCAACCTTTAAAGGGCAGTTACGATCCCCAGCCTGCAGACTTAAACCAACAAAATCCCTAACCTCTATACGATGAGGATATGGGATTCAGTGAGTACCATGAGTCTCTTTTCTCCTCCCCTGTTCAAGGAGAGATGAGTGCTCTTGAAACTCCCATATCTAGCACACATCATCAACCCCTAACTGAGATGGATCTTCCTAAACATGTTCAGGAGGTCCATATGCAAAAGGCTCTCACTTTAGAAAGTGATTACATCATTAAGACCTCAACTATGGCAACCCAACCCCTTGACACTTCTCTTGAAGCTATCATGGTGCAAGGGAAATCCAGAGCCCAAGAACTAATATCTGGTGGCGAGGGAGATGACTTCGGTTATTTCTCTTATCCGCCTATGATTCTTCTGATGAAGATGTGGAGAATCTATAAACAAAGGGTGCAATCACTGTCACAAACATGCACTTACTTAGTCTAAGGTTGGTCACATGGAATCTTGGGTGGCTACCTCACAAAGACAGGTCTTTACTTGGCAACTTAAGATCACTGATCTCAATTGCAAGTTATTTGAGAGGCCTGCTAGGCATGCTCAACCAGGTCCATAAGAACCTGTGAATATGTTGTACCTAACCCTCAGCTCACCTATGCAAGTGGGTGATGCTACCAAAAAGGGGGAGAAAGTCTTAACTATAATCATAGAACCTGAGAATTACTACCCAGGGTTTGGACATTAAGGCCTCACCATCCTCATTTGCAATTGTTCACACTCAATAACCTCCTCAGGCCCATATCAATATAGATGCCTTAATTCAAAGTATACTTGAGGAGAGTATACCAAGGGCAATGTCTACCCCATCCTACCTTGCTAAAAATATTATAGTAGGGTGGAGGTATGAAACTGATAGAAGAGACCTTGTACTCTCTAAATATCAGGGTCAGTAATAAGTTTTCAATTTAAGACCCTAAAATTCTATAACAGTTTTCCTCTGGTTAATCTGCTACTTGCCAACCCAAGTCATAACAGGCAAGTTGACAGGTTGGCTGAGAGGATCCAGCGGAGGGTGCTTAAGAGTTCAAGAGAAGATCATATATAGATAGAAGCCAGAAGGGAAAACTGTTGGTCAGCTGGATATTAAGGCAAACCCTAAGATTAGCTTCGAAGGGGAAACTTCAGTTGAAGGCCCAGTAGTAGAACCTGTGAACCTTGAGACTACAACTGCTTTAACACCCAATACCCTAATTATGACACCAGCTGGTGAAGGTGTCTTATAGCATCTCGCTGGCAAGAGCTCAAGTGCAACACCAAGTCAAGAAAGCTAAATCTCTCTCCACCATGAGTCATAAAGGCTAGTGATTGACAAATGGAAGAGGATTCTAACCTTTAAGGATATTGAAGAGGAGAAAAGGGAGATGAATAGAAAGGCAAGGAAAGAGAGAACAAGTGACACCCCCAGCTTCATGCAAGCTGTAATCAGGGCTGCCCTTAGGCCAAATACTCAGGAGGATAAGTTAAGGGCAGCCAGATTGAATTATCTGGTGTCTAGGAACTATAACAGTGATAATATAATCTCTCTTCCCTTGGATGAGTTGAATGAGCTGGCTGACACAGAAGTGACAAAAGAGAGGAAGGAGGCTGAGGCTGCAAGATAGAGGGAGTAGGGCTATTGCCTGATAAAGGCATGTGGGACTCAGGTAGGTTATCATATTTTGTGTATCTTGTTCCCTACCTACTTGAGTTTCTTGTTCAACTGCCATAATCTCTACTTCAGGACTTTCTTGAACTATAGAGAGGATAGGGGTTTTATACAATCTTTTCTTTTTTCTTTCTTCTTTGATCTTGAGTAGCAATTATTAATGAGTATATTGAGTTTGAGTACCTTAAGCAGCTAGAGCAATAAGTTGTAACAGAGAAGAAAGCTATTAAGAGGAAGATGAGGGAGGAGGCTGCTAAGTTAAGAGCCACCATCAGAGCCAATTAGAAGAAGTTTACGAACTGAAGATAGTGAGCTTCTTGAAGCTGTATTTGTTCTCTGGAAGGAGACTTGGTCTAATGTCTCTATCCATTATGGATGAGCACATTAGAGTGATCAAGCAGAAGATTAAGAAAGGTGAGCTAGTAGACTTGCAATCTCCACCAAGTCAGGCTGCACCTGAAGTTGAGGTCAAGGTTGAACCCCAAGAGACAACACAACCTGGACCTAGTGCTGCATCACAACCAGCTTTATCTTCTAACCCATATCAGGGTCCAGAACCTTCTCCTTCTAAACATGTGAAGGGAAAGGGCCTAACTAAGAAGGACAAAGAAGAAACATCTAGTACTCAAGACCAACATTCTCAGTTGAAATATAGAAAGATGAAGAGGATGGCCATTAGAAGGGAAAATAAGAAGAAAAAGAAGTCTAAGGCATGCACCTCTACACCTTAGATAGGTCAGAACATCCTGAGGGTGAACAAGAAGAGCCTGTTTAACCAACTCCACTTCAAGTAGTACCTTTTACTGCTAAGAGACCTATCTTATGTTGGGCTTTCTCTACAAACCCAGGCAGATGGTATATCACAAGAGATCAAGGGGGTCAAGACATATACTTCTTTAAAAATATGCTTGACCTTCCTCTGCATGATCTCTTTGATATGAGGAGATACTTTGAGAGTCTTAAAACTCCAAACCAACTAATAAAGAAGGGTATGGTCCAGATTCTGATGAGGAATGTAAACAAATAAAGATCATGACTCAATGTCATTCTCAAGTTTTGGTAGCATTAGCCTAGGGGGAGTTTATAATAGTTAACTTAGCGGCTGATGCAAATCAAAGTTCTCTCAGCATGCATACTTAAGTACAAAGGAAGTTACTTTGGAAGATTTGAGAATTACACAAAGAAATTCTCTAAAGTATCAAATCTTCAAAAGTCAAAGACCAATTCTTCCGAAGCCAAAGACAAAGTCTTCTGAAGATTCAAGACAAAGTCCTCCAAAGCCAAAAGCCTGATTTATTCCGAAGACAGAGAAGGCATATTTTCTCTGACATGCTTTTGACAAAAGCTAACTTGCTTTCCGCTGTCATCTCTTAAGACTCACCAACTTATACAAGTTAGTGATATCTCCATTCTTTTGTCAACTATAGATTAAGGTCTTAGAGTCTGTAACTTTCTACTCATGTACTTTTATCCTTTTTGTAATAGATTAGGATGTGAGCTACGGTGTGTCATAGTCACAAGTCAAAAAGCAATCTGCGTTTTGACTTTACATTGATCTTATTGTCTAGATTAGTGTTCCAGTTGGCCTTCAAAGTATGGTTGGCTGGCTGTAGAATGTAGTATAAAGTGTTTCATGTACTAGTCCTTAGGACTAAACCTTGTAACAATTGTAAAACACTTGCGAGCAATATACATCATCCTTGAGTACCATTAGCTTTGTTCTGCTTGTGTTCTTTACGCTTGTTCTTTGTTTCACTTGCCGGTTCCCTTTTTGATTTGTTAACTGTTTGCTCTTTCCAACCTTGTGAAACTGTTGCATCACCCTTAACCGGTCGTGTAAGTTATAATGCTATAGCGATTGCTTTTAAGTTTTTAATTGCTCTAAAACTTTCCACTTGAAATGTAGATGCCATCTTGTATAACTTGTTAGTTATCATAGGCTTTTTCTTTAACAATTGCATTTTAAACTTAAAACTTTCTCTAAATTCTTTCAAAGATTCATTAAGATGGTCAACAAATGAAATAATAGCATCATTGAAACCTTCAAGCGTAGTATTGGACCTATCCATGTCTTTCATCTTCCTACTATGTGCACTTGAAATTTTTTTAACTTGACAGCTTGAAACAGAAATATAACAATGATGGTATCTTCCATTTTTTTATTAAAATCATCATCCCTTTCATGCTCTTGTTCTTTGTTTGCATCCTCTTCCAACTCGATAATACTTATAGCTTTATTTTCGTGAGCTAGCTCTTTACCAAAAATATCACATAATTCTTCATAGTGAGAAAGTTTATATGATTCCATTTTGGGAGCCATTTATAATTCTTTTTCACATAATAATATTAAAATTAAAACATCTAGTCATTAATTTTAATTTTACCAAGAAATACCTGTAAGGATCAAGAATTCACTTGAAATCACTCAATACAAATCGATTATCACCAAATAAAAGGGGAATCCATGTATAATGATGCTCACTCAATTAAACAATGATTAATCAAGACTATACATATCAAATCATGTCAATAATGCATTAACACAATAAAGAAAATAAGCATTTCGCTTAAAATATCTCTAAGAACTTGTGTATTTACAGAGAGAATATAAAACTGTAACACCCATATTTTTATAAGGAATAAAAAGAATAAAAGAAGAGAGAAAAGGGAGAAATGAAGGTCAACCCAAAGTTGAAGGGTCAAGAGTGTAAAAGGGGGCAAAGTTGGTAAAAGTTGGTAAAAAGGAAGTATGGTCGCCTATTATTCTGCACAACATCTTTTCTTCGATATTTTAGAGAGAGAAACAGCAGAGCCTTGGAGTTTTAGAGAGAGAAAGAAGAAGAGTTCGAAGTTTGAGGTAATATTAAGTGTTTTCAGTCGTTTTTGGTCGATCTAGTCTCGGTTCTATGCTCATATGTGTCATTGCATGTCCGGGTTGTGTGTTTCAGTGTGTTTTAGGTGTTGAGAACATCTGAGAAATTCAAGTTTTAGAGTTTGAAGGTTGAGAGTAGCTAAGGTGAGTTATTGGAACCCCTTTTTACATGTTTTCAAATGATTTTGGGGCTGGAAAATACATGTATGTATGTTTTTATAATGTTGGGTATTATACCCATATGTTCATATGCATGTGTATGCGGGTCGGGTATGTTTGGGAAACGTATTGTTATGATTATGCTAAGTTCATGCTTAGAACAGTATGTGAATGTTTAGAACTAAGTGATATAATGGTTGGGACTGAAAACAACTTAAAAATATGAGAACAGACTGCTAATACGCCTATACAAGGCTCATAAGCCTGAACAGTCCTCATACTCCTAGGATCTTGACAGAAATTTAAGTGTTGGGGCTTATGCTCCCCAACAGCGCTCATGCGCCTGAAATTTAGAACTTAGAAAACCAAGTACAGGGTAATGAGTCTGAATATTACTGATACGTCCGAAATTATGACTTAGAAACTATAGGGTAATATGCCTGAATAGTGCTCATACGCCTAAATAATGACAGAAAACTTAAGTGTAGGGTAATGAGCCTAAACAGTGCTCTTGTGCCTGAAATAATGACTTAGAAAACTAAGTGTAGGGTAATGAGCCTAAACAGTGCTCTTGTGCCTGAAATAATGACTTAGAAAACTAAGTGTAGGGTAATGAGCCTAAACAGTGCTCTTATGCCTGAAAAAATGACTTAGAAAACTAAGTGTAGGGTAATGAGCCTAAATAGTGCTCTTGCGCCTGGAATTATTTTCTAAGTGTAAGGTGATATGTCCCAACAGTGCTCATGCGCCCAGACAGGGCTCATGCGCCCAGACAGGGCTCATGCGCCCAAATAGTCCTCATGTGCCCGGAATTTTTATACCTAGAAATTTTTACAGGATTTTTCTGGGAATCTGGGTATTAGGGTTTGACCGATGTTGACCAAGGGCTATTTAATGATGATGTTTTATGCATGCAATGATGATTAATGATTGACCCTTGTTATTATAGCTGATATTATTATCAGGAAATTATTATTATTAACAATATTATTATTATTATTTTAATATTGTTATGTATGAAATGGCATGATGAAGAATGTTTAAAATTTAACGAAGTGTATAATCATTAATAAGTAAAATGTTAATGATGAAGAAAATGGAACGTAAATGAATAAGTAAAGGCTTGCAAGCAAATGTATGGAGGTGCACACCCGTGGCAGGTGTTGGCTCAACTGTGATGCGGGTTAGCTACCCCGAAGGATGCACACAGGGTCAATCTTTGAGATTGACAATGAGGTGAGCAACTTTATGTTGCAACAGACTCGGTTAGCAGGCAATCCGTGAGATTTCCACTGAGGTGATCAACCATGTGTTGCAACAAACTTGGCTAACATACGATCGTGAGAGATCGATATGGAGGTGAGCGGTCTTGTGGCCGCAACAGACTCGTAAGAACAAATGAAAAGACCGAAAGAGTAATGGAAAGAGTATGATTTGAACGAACGATGAGGATAATAATAATAATAATTATTATCCGTATGTATGAAAGATGTATGCTCACGAACGAAATATCATAATAAAGTACAAAATGGGATCCTCGTCATTCGACCTCAGTAATCATGGCTGTGTGCCATGAAGAGGGTAAAGCCTGACGGGATCTAGATGATAAATGAATGATAATGAGTTACGACGAATGAATGAAAGCTAACGAATGAAATGAAAGATGATAAAGATATTATCTACATATACGTATAATGTGTGGGCATGTATGAAAGTATAGTATGATCTGAAAAAGTAAAGTATTTTTCAATATAAAACTAGAACTCACTCAGTATCGCTGACTTTTATGTATTTTCCAGTTGGCAGGTAAACGATGCTGAGGATGGCACCCTGAGATGGCTACTCGGCGGGACAAGACTGACATCCATTCATGTTTTGACGATACTGTTGTTTTGTAATTCATTCAACTAATCTTTTTGTAAACCATGAACTACAATGTATTGCTTAACAACAATGTTTATAACGAAATGAATGGCTTTTGTTAAATTATTCCGCTGCATTAAATTTATAATATGTAATGTTTTATGTAATTACTGCTGTGAATGACCAACTGTGAGCGTCCCGGGAACCGGGCCTTACAAGTTGGTATCAGAGCCAAAGTTTAAGGGAAATGGGTAAATATTTTCAAAATAAACCTAAACTTAAACTGAAAATGGGACAGAAGGAGGGATGTCAGCCTGAGTAGCTACGTGCCATCAGGTATTTCTTTTCTTAAAGTCAACTAGAATTATGCGCGTGTGCTATTTGACTTATGTGTTTCTAGTAGATTTAAATACTGATTAAGTCAGGATAGGAAATGCTTGGGGTGTGAAAAGTAAAGTAAGTGGCTAATCACAACTGGCCACTGTAATTAGAGACTTACTATACTTGACATAAACTGAGCTATTACCTTGAATGACTGTTTTAGTGTTTGAATCTTATAGTGCTTAGGAAATGGCTGGGAAGAAACCTTCCAAAGCTTCTAGAGGTAGAGGTCGACCGCGAGTGACCAGGAGCAGCGCCAAAGCTGTTGAGACGACCCATGAGAACCCTGAGGTTCATGACCGGAATGAAGGAAACGAGAATGCCAGCCTGAATGCCTCAGCTAGGGAGGCGATTGCTGATGAGGTACACCAGGTCCTGCAGGCAGTTATGCCATCTGTAGTGACTGATGTTATTCGAGCTGTGAGGAACGAGGAGAGAAAGGAGGAGGACAGGAGAGGGTCGACTGGGAAGGAAAGCAAGGGAGGAGAGGAACGACCGGATCCTGAGATAGTGGTATCTGAGGAGGAAGAGGATGATGTAGTAGGGGTGACGACCAAGGGATGCAGTTACGGGGCATTCCAGAGGTGCAAGCCCCCGACTTTTGATGGAAATGGCAATGCTGCTGCCGCCCACCGTTGGGTAAGGGAGATGGAAGCAGTACTCGAGATCAGCGAGTGCCGGGAGGATCAGAAGGTGAAGTTTGCCACCCACTCCTTTACTGACTCCGCACTGTGCTGGTGGGAAAACATCGTACAAGCTGAGGGTTCCAATGCCATCGGGAAAATGCGATGGACAGAATTGAAGAAGCTGGTAATTGAGGAATTCTGTCCTCATAGGGAACTCGATAAGGTCGAGAGGGAGTTCCTACACTTGAGGCGGGAACCATGACCCACCAACAGTACACTACCAAGTTTAATGAGATGGCGAGGCTGGTACCGGATCAGGTGACGCTGGTGTCTCGGAAGATCAACCGGTACATTCAGGGACTGCCAGCTGACATTCGCAGGCACCTGATCGCTGCTCGACCGAGCACCTTTAGGTCGGCAGTGTATTTGGCTGGAAGACTTTATGATGAGAGGGAAGCGATGGTGGTGGAGGCAAAGAAATCCGGTGGTGCTGACCAGAATTGGAATGGGAAGCGGTTCGGGCATGGTGGTTTTACCCCGAATAACAAGAAGATGAGGAGGGATGACCGTAGGGTGGGGTCATCAAGCTCGGGACCCAAAAGGTGTGACAAGTGTGGGAAGGAGCATGGCGGTGAATGTAGATAGGGGTTAAACGTCTGTTTCAAGTGTGAGAAATCCGGTCATATGGCTAGAGACTGTAAGGCTACGAGGTGTTTCAACTGCGGGGAAAGTGGACATATGAGTAAGGATTGTAGGAGGCCGAGGGCTGAGAGTTCCGGGGCAAAGAAGACGACCGGGACTGAAGGGCAGAAGGTGAGTGCCAGAGCTTTCACCATGACCAGGGAGGAGGCTAGGACGGACCCCGATGTTGTGTCAGGTACGTTTCTAGTAGATCAAACTCTTGCTTCTGTGTTATTTGATTCTGGTGCTAGCAGGAGTTTTATTTCTGCCAATTTCTGTGCTAAACTACCTCTTAGTAGTAAATGCATTGATGAGCCCTTTGACGTAGAGACTGCTATTGGTAAGTCCACTAGGGTTACAAATGTGATAGAGGACTGTGCCATAGAGTTAGAAGGTCATAGGTTTGCTGCTAAGTTACATGTGATGCCCCTAGGTGGATTGGATGTAGTGCTAGGGATGGATTGGGAAGCAACCCATGAAGCGAATATCGTATGTCGTAAGAAAATGATTAGACTGACGGCGCCTGACGGAAGTCCAGTGACAATATGTGGCGATCGGGTTATGACGATTCCAAAAGTAATTTCGATAGCGGTGGCGAGAAAGTGCATGAGACGTTGATGTAGCGCTTATCTAGCCTACGTGAAGTATGTGGACACGTCAACACCACAATTGTCTGATGTGCCGGTTGTGTGTGACTTTCCCGATGTGTTTTCAGAGGACCTATCGGGTGTGCCACCGGATCGCGAAATCAAATTCCAAATTGACTTGATACCCGGTGCCCAACCTGTCGCTAAGGCACCGTGTCGACTGGCCTCGACTGAAATAAAGGAGTTAAAGGAGCAACTGCAAGAATTGCTTGATAAGGGTTTCATCAGACCGAGTATCTCTCCTTGGGGTGCTCCGGTCTTATTTGTGAAGAAGAAGGACGGTAGCATGAGAATGTGTATCGACTACCGTGAGTTGAATAAGCTGACGATAAAGAATCGGTATTCGTTACCGAGGATTGATGACTTGTTCGATCAGCTCCAGGGTGCCAGCTGGTTCTCGAGGATAGACCTTCGATCTGGCTACCATCAATTGAAAGTGAGGGAGCAATTCCTAAAACAGCTTTTCGTACGCGCTATAGACACTATGAGTTTCTCGTCATGTCGTTTGGTTTAACCAACGCGCTAGCTGCTTTTATGGATTTGATGAATCGAGTGTGTCGGCCAATGTTGGATAAATCAGTGATTGTGTTCATTGATGATATCCTGATTTATTCAAGGAGCGAAGAAGAGCATGCCGGTAACATTCGGGAAGTGTTGGAAACCTTGAGAAGGGAGAAGCTGTATGCTAAATTCTCCAAGTGTGCATTCTGGCTACGCGAGGTGCAATTTCTGGGTCATGTGGTAAATACGGAAGGAATCATGGTGGACCCAGCAAAGGTTGAAGCTGTGATGCAGTGGAAGTCACCAAAGACGCCATCCGAGATTCGTAGCTTCTTGGGATTGGCGGGCTACTACAGAAGATTTATTCAAGACTTCTCCAAGATAGCCTCACCTTTGACTAAATTGACCCGTAAAGACGTGAAATTCGTGTGGGGTCGAGAGCAGGAGATTGGCTTTGAAGAGTTGGAGATGAGACTAACACAAGCTCCTGTCTTGACACTGCCCGAGGGAAATGACGACTTAGTGGTCTATTCGGATGCATCTTATTCTAGGCTAGGTTGCGTGTTGATGCAACGTGGAAGGGTAATAGCTTATGCATCTCGACAACTGAAGACCCACGAAGTCAACTATCCTACGCACGATCTAGAACTAGCCGCGGTGGTTTTTGCGTTGAAGATTTGGCGGCACTATCTATATGGGACGAAGTGCACCATCTTCACTGACCATAAAAGCTTGAGATACTTATTAGAGCAGAAAGATCTAAACATGAGGTAGAGGCGATGGTTGGAGCTCATAAAGGATTATGATTGCGAAATCCATTACCATCCGGGCAAGGCCAACGTGGTGGTAGATGCCCTTAGCCGAAAAGAAAGGCCCGAGCCGATCCGGGTGAGGGCTTATCAGCTGATTATGACCTCTGATGTGATGACACAGATTAAGGAGTTCCAAGACGAGGCTTTGAAAGAAGATTGTCTTAACTCCGAAAGGATGAGTGGTCTAGTCACGGAATTGGGCGAGAACACTCTTGGTGTTAAGACCCGATTCGGGCGGATGTGGATTCCTCGATACGGGGATCTACGTGGGAAGATTATGGATGAAGCCCATAAGACTCGATACTTAATTCATCCCGGTGCTACCAAGATGTATCACGATATGAAGAAAGATTATTGGTGGCTGGGTATGAAACGCGATGTAGTGGAGTACGTGAGTAAGTGCCTTACTTGTCTTCAAGTGAAGGCGGAACACCAAAAACCGTACAGGAAGATCCAACCGTTGGATATACCCGAATGGAAGTGGGAGCATATCACCATGGACTTCATTACTAAGCTACCTCGCACATCGAGCGGATGCGACACTATTTGGGTGATTGTCGACCGACTAACAAAGATTGCCCACTTCCTACCGATCCGCGAGACGTATTCATCCGAAAGATTGGCGGATCTGTTCATCAAGGAAATCGTAGCTCATCATGGCGTGCCGGTGTCTATCGTGTCGGATCGTGACACCCAGTTTACATCGAAGTTTTGGAGAAGATTCCATGATGCAATGGATGAGGCTACACATTAGTACAGCCTATCATCCTCAGATGGACGGTCAGTATGAGAGGACGATACAGATGCTCGAGGATATGCTTCGGGCGTGCGTGATCGATTTTGGAGGAAGTTAGGACGACCACCTGCCGTTAGCAGAATTCTCGTACAACAACAGTTATCATGCCAGTATTGGCATGCCACCCTACGAGATGCTATACGGTAGGAGATGTAGGACGCCCGTGTGCTGGGGAGACATTGGGCAGAAAGAGTTAGGAGGTATTGAGGTGATCGAAGCTACGACTGAGAAGTTGGAAAAGATCAAAGCCTTTATGAAGGCAGTGAAAGATAGACAAAAGTCGTATGCTGACAAGAGGCGAAGACCAATAGAGTTGAAGGTCTCACCTTGGAAAGGGATTATTCGATTCAGAAAACGAGGTAAGCTAAGCCCGAGATTTATAGGACCTTTCCGAATCATCGCACGAGTAGGAGATGTAGTCTATCGACTTGAACTGCCAGATGAGTTAAGTGGAATTCATCCCACATTCCATGTATCTCATCTAAGAAAGTGCTTAGCTGATGAAGACATGGTCGTACCACTGGAGGACATTGAAGTTGATGAAAGGCTCAATTATGTGTAGCAACCAGTGGCAATCATCGATCGTAAAGAGAAGAGGCTGAGGAATAAAGTGGTTCCTCTTGTGCATGTACAGTGGAAGCACAGGAAGGGATCCGAGTCTACGTGGGAGACTGAAGAGGAGATGAGACAACATTACCCACATCTGTTCGAGGAGTAACATGTTTTGGGGACGAAACCTATATAAGGGGGGTGGACTTGTAACAGCCGTATTGTTGAAAGGAATAAAAAGAATAAAAGAAGAGAGAAAAGGGAGAAATGAAGGTCAACCCAAAGTTGAAGGGTCAAGAGTGTAAAAGGGGGCAAGTTGGTAAAAGTTGGTAAAAAGGAAGTATGGTCGCCTATTGTTCTGCACAACATCTTTTCTTCGATATTTTAGAGAGAGAAACAGCAGAGCCTTGGAGTTTTAGAGAGAGAAAGAAGAAGAGTTCAAATTTTGAGGTAAGATTAAGTGTTTTCAGTCGTTTTTGGTCGATCTAGTCTCGGTTCTATGCTCATATGTGTCATTGCATGTCCGGGTTGTGTGTTTCAGTGTGTTTTAGGTGTTGAGAACATCTGAGAAATTCAAGTTTTAGAGTTTGAAGGTTGAGAGTAGCTAAGGTGAGTTATTGGAACCCCTTTTTACATGTTTTCAAATGATTTTGGGGCTGGAAAATACATGTATGTATGTTTTTATAAAGTTGGGTATTATACCCATATGTTCATATGCATGTGTATGCGGGTCGGGTATGTTTGGGAAAACGTATTGTTATGATTATGCTAAGTTCATGCTTTGAACAGTATGTGAATGTTTAGAACTAAGTGATATAATGGTTGGGACTGAAAACAACTTAAAAATATGAGAACAAACTGCTAATAAGCCTATACAAGGCTCATAAGCCTGAACAGTCCTCATACTCCCAGGATCTTGACAGAAATTTAAGTGTTGGGGCTTATGCTCCCCAACAGCGCTCATGCGCCTGAAATTTAGAACTTAGAAAACCAAGTACAGGATAATGAGTCTGAATATTACTGATACGTCCGAAATTATGACTTAGAAACTATAGGGTAATATGCCTGAATAGTGCTCATACGCCTAAATAATGACAGAAAACTTAAGTGTAGGGTAATGAGCCTAAACAGTGCTCTTGTGCCTGAAATAACGACTTAGAAAACTAAGTGTAGGGTAATGAGCCTAAACAGTGCTCTTGTGCCTGAAATAATGACTTAGAAAACTAAGTGTAGGGTAATGAGCCTAAACAGTGCTCTTGTGCCTGAAATAATGACTTAGAAAACTAAGTGTAGGGTAATGAGCCTAAATAGTGCTCTTGCGCCTGGAATTATTTTCTAAGTGTAAGGTGATATGTCCCAACAGTGCTCATGCGCCCAGACAGGGCTCATGCACCCAGACAGGGCTCATGCGCCCAAATAGTCCTCATGTGCCCGGAATTTTTATACTTAGAAATTTTTACAGGATTTTTCTGGGAATCTGGGTTTTAGGGTTTGACCGATGTTGACCAAGGGCTATTTAATGATGATGTTTTATGCATGCAATGATGATTAATGATTGACCCTTGTTATTATAGCTGATATTATTATCAGTAATTTATTATTATTAACAATATTATTATTATTATTTTAATATTGTTAAGTATGAAATGGCATGATGAAGAATGTTTAAAATTTAACGAAGTGTATAATCATTAATAAGTAAAATGTTAATGATGAAGAAAATGGAACGTAAA
Source organism: Flaveria linearis (assembly GCA_024085815.1). Lineage (NCBI taxonomy): Eukaryota > Viridiplantae > Streptophyta > Magnoliopsida > Asterales > Asteraceae > Flaveria > Flaveria linearis. The sequence continues at coordinate 35,761,561 of CM044006.1, forward strand.
TGAATAAGTAAAGGCTTGCAAGAAAATGTATGGAGGTGCACACCTGTGGCAGGTGTTGGCTCAACTGTGATGCGGGTTAGCTACCCCGAAGGATGCACACAGGGTCAATCTTTGAGATTGACAATGAGGTGAGCAACTTTGTGTTACAACAGACTCGGTTAGCAGGCAATCCGTGTGATTTCCACTGAGGTGAGCAACCATGTGTTGCAACAGACTTGGCTAACATACGATCGTGAGAGATCGATATGGAGGTGAGCGGCCTTGTGGCCGCAACAGACTCGTAAGAACGAATGAAAAGACCGAAAGAGTAATGGAAAGAGTATGATTTGAACGAACGATGAGGATAATAATAATAATTATTATCCGTATGTATGAAAGATGTATGCTCACGTACGAAATATCATAATAAAGTACAAAATGGGATCCTCGTCATTCGACCTCAGTAATCATGGCTGTGTGCCATGAAGATGGTAAAGCCTGACGGGATCTAGATGATAAATGAATGATAATGAGTTACGACGAATGAACGAAAGCTAACGAATGAAATGAAAGATAATAAAGATATTATCTACATGTACGTATAATGTGTGGGCATTTACGAAAGTATAGTATGATCTGAAAAAGTAAAGTATTTTTCATTATAAAACTAGAACTCACTCAGCATCGCTGACTTTTATGTATTTTCCAGTTGGCAGGTAAACGATGCTGAGGATGGCACCCTGAGATGGCTACTCGGCGGGACAAGACTGACATCCATTCATGTTTTGATGATACTGTTGTTTTGTAATTCATTCAACTAATCTTTTTGTAAACCATGAACTACAATGTATTGCTTAACAACAGTATTTATAACGAAATGAATGACTTTTGTTAAATTATTCCGCTGCATTAAATTTATAATATGTAATGTTTATGTAATTACTGCTGTGAATGACCAACTGTGAGCATCCCGGGAACCGGGCCTTACAGAAACTTACATTATAAACAATTAAACTCTCATGAATAACACAAAAAAACTCCTCTTAAGACTAAACAGGAGAAGTTTAATTGTTCATATTGCATATTTCATATTCTTTCTATAAACACACAAGTTTTTAGTGATATTTTGTCTAAAATTCCCATTTACTTGATTGTGTTCATGCATTATTGATGTGATTTGATCCATGTAGTTTTGATTAATCATTATTCGATTGAGTGAGCATTCTCATATATTGATTCCGCCTTTGTATGATAATAATTGATTCGTATTGAGTGAATTCAAGTGGATTCTTGATCCTTACAATCGGTATTAGAACTTTTGGTGCTTAGTTAATGACTTGATCCATTTGATAACACATATTTGAGCATGATTTAATGGTTTTTGATTGGGTTATTTTGATGGATCGAATATGTTGATTGAGTCTATTAAATCATTGTAGTAGAATTGCAAAGATCAATAATTAAAGATGATAAGAATATATTAAATTTACTAATAAGGTTCTTTTTATATTAATATGATTTCTCAAATACAAAGTAGGGTTAGAGTTACACAAATAAAATGTAAACATTCTATTTATAGCCTGACAAGCAGGATGTACTATGACTAAACTATCACGAATACTATTACATCATAATTACATAGTCAAAATAGTATAGAAAAGAATCAGTATTTCCTTAAGTCTTCATCAGCATTTCTTGTGCTCATCTTCATTTGTTCTTGCAGATGACAAAAGCTTGGTTCTCATTTCTTTTGTTGACCATATGGATTTGTTTCAGTTCATCCGCTTAAGTTAATGTGGATGAACAAATGCATTCTCCATATTTAGTTATTCATTTGCATTTGACTAATGCAGATGACCAACACTTATGTTTTCTTCTTATCCGCATTTGTTCTTCAACATTCACGTTTTACTTGTCTTGTTTTTCTTCACCCGTATTCACTCTAATACTTGTACCCGTATTAGTTGTCTGCATAGGTTTTTGTGTTGGTACACATGTCCCCAGTTCTAGTCTAGTGAGCTTAAATGTAATAGACTTTCTTTTCTTGTAACACTTATGTAATGTTTGATCAATTGAATAAGAAACTCTTCTATATATGTGTATTGGTTGTTTAATGTTATATCTATCTATATTGTTTATTGTTACACACATATATGACAATGTTATATATTTTTACAGTTGTTAGACATAGTTCTAAACCATTAAAGGTTCAAGAATGTGTTTACCTAAGTTATCTGATTTAGTCGCACGACTGGACCATGCGAATGGGCCAGTCACATGATTGAACCAGGAGATTGAGTCAATTGTACGATTGAGTCATAAGACTGACTCAGTCGTCCGAATGAACCAATCGTATGACTCAGTCGCATGACTGAGCCAGTCGCCTGGCTCAGTCGTACGACTGATAGCTGTAACCTATAAATACCACTTAATTAGTGGAAAAACAAAACACTTCGAATACTTGAAACCCTAGTCGACCCAGAACGTCCAGATCTTCCATTCCAAGTTCATAGAACGTCCCAGATCATTCCTATTCCATTCTTAACGTTTTCTAATCGTTAGGATTGATCTTGATTTAGTTCTCCCTGATTGGATCGCCAATCAAATAGGATTCCGCACTATTTGATCTGGTATAACGAAGAATCAGTTAGTACTCCGTACGTACACGGTCCTAACAAGTGGTATCAGAGCTTTGGCTCTTGACTCTTCATTTGATTCAATCAAGTTTGTGTTAAAGTCCACGTTTTTCGCTAAAAGATCCAATCTTTCTGCTCAAAACCGAGTTTTTACGTGTGCATGTTCTGAGAAATCAGTGTTTTTCGACTTACAGCCGTCTAAGGTGTCACAAAACAGGTTTTAGGTCAAAAGTGTGAAAAAAATTTCGATTTCTGCAGTCTTAGTCACACGATTAGCTCAATCGTACGACTGAAGTCCAATCTCCCATTCATTCGACCGATTGAGTCAGTCGCTTCGTCCAATTGCCCGATTGAGTCAATCGCCCAGTTCTGTCGCCCAGTTGAGTCGTTCGGTTTGTTCAGTCGCCTAAGTCTCTCAGTCGTCTGTTCAATCGTACGTTTGAGTCCAATCGCACAGCTAGTGTCGGTCGCATTCTAGTCGCACTCCCCAATCACATTAGCAGTTTCATTCACAAGTTAAAGTTATAACATAATGGACTCAAAAAACTTTGCAATGTCAGCTGGAAAGGACTCAAGGACACAGAACCTGCTTTTACTGGAAAATGAGATAGGGAACCATAACAAGCCACCTAAGCTATTGACTATAGATGAATTTCCACAATGGAGACAACGTTTTGAGATTCATCTAAATGGAGTGGACCCGAACTTATAGAACTCTATTGAGACTGGTTATAACATGCTCGTGGGAGCTGATGGTGTTCCTTTGACTTTAAGTGGACTCACTGATACACAGAAGGTTGCCTACAATGCCGAAAAGAAGGCATATGCTCTTTTGACCCAGTCCATTCCCAAGGCCATTTTTCACCAATACTCAGAGCACAAGCAAAGTAAAAAGTTGATGAAAGCTCTTGAGAAGAGGTATGATGGGAATTCTACTCTAAAGTCCCTAAAGGGTAAAGCGTTGAAGAAGGAGTTTGACAACTTCTCTGCAATTGGGAATGAGAGCTTGGATGAAATTATCGATCGCTTCTATCACTTGATGAGTGAACTTCACACTCATGGAGTAAAGACGTCAATGGAAGACAAAGTTTCAAGCTTGGCAGATGGTCTACCTGAAAAGTGGCATTCATTCATTTCCACTATGCGACACAACTCAGTTTTAGAGACCTTGGATATTAATGACTTTATTCTAAAACTGAGAGAGGAAGAAGTGCGTCACCAGTATAGGACGAAAAGAGCAGCGTATACTCAAGACCCATCACTCTACAATGTAACTCCTACTTCCACTCCTGCTGCAAAGTCTTCTGGAGCTCCTCTGCAAACAGCCTTTGTCTCCAATGCATCGTCATCTACTGATCAAGGCTCATCATCTGCAAATGAGTCTCATGGTGCATCTGGGATTCTACAAAGTCCAATTGTTAATCAATCTGCTAAGTTGATGATAGAAAATTTGGGAAAGGTAACAGTGGAGGTTGCTAAAGAGCAAATGGATCTACTCGCTATAGTTGTGCACTCTTATGATGGTCTGGTGGTGGGTAAGATTGGAAATTGCCACCTTGCCGATGAAGACTACGAGCAAGTAGATGAAAACGAGCTTGAAAGGATGGATATCATGTGGGCTCTTGCAAGTGCTGTCCGGAGAGCCAAGAAGTTTGTGAAGAAAACAGGGCAGAATCTCGTGGCTACTAAAGATACGACCTTTGGTTTTGACAAGTCTAAAGTCACGTGCTTCAACTGTGGAGAAAAGGGTCATTTCAAAAGAGAATGCGTGAAGCCTAAAAAGACTGGGAACGGGAATCCATTCTCCTCGTTTAATAGGCAAGATAAAGACAAGAAGCCAGCATCCACAGGAAATGATTCTAAAGCTATGGTAGCACAAGGAGATGAAGGACAGGACTGGTCCTTTCGATTCTTATCTGATGGTGAAGCGAACATAGCTTCTGTGGAAGACTTGAACGAAGACTCAACGAGTGAGGGGGAGAGCTCAGCTGATGTTGATACTACTGACTTGGAAGAGACGTTTGATGCAGTGGATGAAATTATCAAGAATGAGCTGAATTCAGAATCTGAAGCTCAGCCTGCATCTCAGAATGCTTTCATGGCTGAAACGTCCACAGCTGCACAGGTACAATCTAAGGAGGAATTATTCGCTAAACATGCTTGTATTGATTGTGATAAATTTAGAGAAAGTATTGACTTAAAATTTGCTAGGTTATTAGAACACAATGATAACTTAGTAAATGACTTAAAACTGTGCTCAGAGGCAATCGAGTATTAAAACAGAATGAGAGCAATTATAAGGAAAAGATAGATGCTTTAAAGAAGCAATTAAAGGAAACTGAAGTTGTTGTGTTTAACCAAGAAAATGACATTAAATTCTATTTAAAGACCATTGAAGAGACTAAAAAAGACAAAGCGGTTTTACAGGTAGAAAATGAGTCTTTGAAACAAAAACTACATAGTTTAGCGAGTTCCTCGCATATTTTGAAAAACTTGGTTAAAGAACGCAACAATGGGGAGGGCTTGGGTTACAAGGTTGTTCCACCACCACATGAGATCCTGTTGAACACTAAACAACGTCCAATAAATAATAATCCAATTAAAGATCATGTGGTGACAACTCCTTTGGTTAGTGATCCGGACACAGTAGTTAAATCTGCTTCTCCGGATGATGATCAGAAAACCTCAGCATCGAGAAATGTCACTGCTGAGAAACAGGTGGAAGAGAATGTCCAAACATCTCTTGGGTTGGATTCAAAGTCTAATAACACACAATCCAAGATGTCTACAACCACTCAAGTTAAATCAGTTAAAAGAGATAATATTCAGCCACATAGACAAATAAATCAAAATGTTAAACAAGTTAAGTTTGTCAAAGGAGGTGAAAATCTTAAAAGTGAAAATAAAGGAAAGAACCAGAAGTTTACTCACCACCCCACAAGTGATCTTCTAGCCCCGATGAATGGAGATCCTGCTATACTTGTGGACAGCGCGTTCATATTTCAACACATTGTCCTCGCTATCAGACTCCAAGAATTAAGGTGGAGCTGAACAACAAAGTTAATTTAGATTCAAAACAGCGATCTAAGACTCCTATTAGATCGAAAACACCTACTAGGTCTAAAACACCTTCTCGGTCGTTTTTGTCTCCTCCACGCCAAAGGCAACACAAACAAGTCACTGATAAGTCTGTGATGCCAGCGGCGAGACCTGTTTCTGAATCTAAACCATATGCTCAAACTGTGAATCAGTCTAAGGTTTACCACAAACAATCCTTTCACAGGGATGGTTTGTGGAAAGCCAAAACAACTGATGAGTCTGAAAGTAAGAACAAGTTGAACGTTGAGATTCCATCCACTGATAAAGGCCAGTGGGTCGAATTCATGATGGTTGATTCCTCTGGGAAGCCCAAGCCAGTCAAGGATTGGGTCCCCCTCCTTAACTGATTATTTTCTCTTATGTGCAGGTTGTCCGCTATAGTGCGTCTTTAAATACATGGATCGTAGATAGCGGAGCTTCCAGGCACATGACGGGAAATAGGTCCCTCCTTTTCAATGTCAAACAAATTAAAGGGGGACACGTTTCCTTTGCTGGTAACAAAAGAGGATACATTACTGCTCAAGGAGAAGTAGGTAATGAAAAGGTAAGGTTTGACAAAGTCAACTTTGTTCAGCAATTAGAAAACAATCTGCTTTCTGTGTCTCAGATTTGTGACAAAGGCTTCAAAGTCATGTTTGACAATCGCAAATGTTACATTCTGAAGAAAGAAATGGATATTCCAGAGGAACAAGTATTAATGTCAGCATGTAGATATAATGACTTATATGTTCTAGATATGTCAAATGCCTCTACTAGTTCTTCTACTGTTCAATGTTTCTTATCTAAAGCTACAGAGAAGGACTCCATTTCGTGGCACAGAAGAATGGGACACATTAATCATAGGAAGATGAATCATCTGATTCATAACAACTTAGTTGATGGAGTTCCTGTCAAGAACTTCCAGCTTCCTGATTTCTGTGTCTCATGCAAGAAAGGCAAGCAGACCAGGAAATCTCACAAGACCAAGCAAGTTAATCCTATAGAGATGCCCCTGGAGTTGCTACACATGGATCTCTTTGGTCCAGTTAGCAAAAAAAGTATCGTAGGAGAGTGGTACTGCTTTGTAGTCACAGATGACTACTCAAGATTCACCTGGGTGATGTTTCTGAAAGCTAAATCAGAAATTTGAATCATTCAAGGTACTCGTCACGACACTGGAGTCACTCTACAACCTGAAGGTAAGGAGGATTCGTTCTGACAATGGCACAGAGTTCAAGAATCAGTGGATGGATGCTTTCTGCAAGGAAAAGGGGATTGTTCATCAGTTCACTTCAGCATACACGCCACAGATGAATGGAGTTGCATAACGAAAGAATCGAAGCTTGATCAAGACTGCGCAAACCATGTTAGCTGATTCTAAGCTTCCGGTACAGTTCTGGAATGAGGCGGTTGCCAATGCTTGCTACACACTTAACCGTGTGTTAGTAGTCAAAAGGCATGGCAAGACTTGTTATGAGTTGCTTCAGAAGCGCAAGCCTAACTTGGAGTATCCGGAACCTTTTGGAGCTCCTTGTACACTGTTGAAGAAGACTCAGGATGGCAAGTTCAGTGAGAAAGCTGATCAAGGAATATTCTTAGGATACATCATACCAGACAAATGAGTTTACAATAATTCGACAGGTCAGGTAGAAGTGTGGTGTAACGTAGATGTTCAGAGATACACCACCCCCCCGCTGGAAAAGGTCCATCATCATTCTTCGATTATGATGGCTTTTTCAAATCCTTTAATCTTCCTCAGTTTGAGTCAGATGATAAAGTTGCTACCCAGATGATGTATGATGTTCTCAACACACCGAATCTGGATTCAAGCAACATCACACCTGCAAGCGGTGTCTCAAGTTCTTCGACTCCTGCTCAAGACGAGAGTGATGACTCATCAGGTGATGAAGAAGCAGCTGAACCAGACCTTGATCACAATGTTAATCAACAAAGTGGGTCATCAGCTGCTGAACCAGCATTGGGAAATCCGGATACTGAACCTGTAGTCACCAATCTTGACTCTGAGGGTGTGGTTCCTTCCACACCAGTGACTAGGATCTGTGTGAATCACCCCCCCACGGCTATCATTGGGGATATTCAATCCTGTGTGCAAATGCGAAATCAGCTGTACTCTGCTGATTATGCTGCAGTTATGGAGAAGGGTTATGTCAATGACGGGGCTTACTCATGTTTTGTTTCTCAAATCGAGCCTAAATACGTCATTGACGCCCTGAAAGATGAGGCCTGGGTCAGTGCTATGCAAGAAGAGCTACTCCAGTTCAAGAAACTTAGAGTCTGGACCCTCATTGACAGGCCAAAAGGAGTTAAAGTGATTGGTACCAAATGGGTACTAAAGTGCAAAAAGGATGACCAAGGTGTTGTTATCAGAAACAAGGCACGCTTGGTTGTTCAGGGATTTAGACAAGTCGAGGGGATCGACTACAATGAAGTGTTTGCACCAGTGGCAAGAATGGAAGCAATTCGGATCTTCCTTGCCTATGCATCATTTATGAAGATAAAAGTCTATCAGCTGCATGTGAAGAGTGCATTCCTTCACGGGGAAATCCGTGAAGAGGTCTATGTCAGTCAACCCGAAGGATTTGAGGATCCGTATCATCGGGACAAAGTCTACAAGCTGGATAAGGCTCTGTATGGGCTACATCAAGCTCCTCGAGCTTGGTATGAGAAGCTCTCCACCCATCTGTTGAAACACGGTTTTCGCAGGGGTGTCATAGACTGTACATTATTCATCAAGGAAAAGGATGGTGATTTGCTTATGGTGCAGATCTACGTTGATGACATCATCTTTGGGTCTAGGAATGAAGCATTGTGCAAAGAATTCGAATCTGTGATGAAGGCAGAGTTCAAAATGAGTGCCATGGGAGAAATGAAGTTCTTCCTAGGATTACAGGTGGATCAAACACCAACTGGTATTTTCCTACATCAGACCAAGTATGTCAGCGATATTCTGAGTCGGTTTGATATGGAGAATGTTTCCACTGCCGGTACCCCTCTCGCCACAAATCATGATGTGGCTCCTGATGAGAATGGGGATTTGGTGGATGCCACTATGTATCGTGGGATGATCGGATCTCTTATGTACCTCACTGCCTCGCGTCCAGATATTATGTATGCCACATGTTTATGTTCTAGATATCAAGCGAAGCCAAAATTTAATCACCTGATTGGGGTGAAAAGGATTTTTCATTATCTGAAGGGTACTCCAACACTGGGGTTGTGGTATCCTCATGATGATGACTTTGAGCTTACTGCATACAGCGATTCAGACTATGGTGGCTGCAAGATGAACTTCAAGTCTACATCAGCAGGGTGTCAGTTCTTTGGAAGGCGGTTAGTCACGTGGCAATGCAAGAAGCAGACCTCGGTTGCTTTATCAACCTGTGAAGCTGAATATGTTGCTGCTGCAAGTTGCTGCTCTCAGATTTTCTGGATCCAACAGCAAATGCGTGACTACGGTTTGCAATTTTCTAACACCCCTATTTATGTTGATAATTCTGCTGCCATAGCTGTTACTAAAAATCCTGTTCAACATCCAAAAACCAAACACATCGGCATTAAATATCATTTCATACGCGATTGCTATGAAAAACAATTGATTGATGTGATTAAAATTAACACGGATTTTCAGCGCGCTGACCTCTACACCAAACCATTTGATAAACCTAGATTTTTCTATCTGCTAGAGGTCAACGGTGTTAAAAAGAAAAGTGATGTGATTGTGGAAGAAGCGGATACATAGTCCGACTCGTATTTATGTGTTTATTTTCTGTTAATTTTATTTTATTTTTATTTTTTATTTTATTTTTTTTTCTTGTTATATAAAATCCAAAAACACAAAAAGATTTTCTGTTTTAGTATTTTAGGGGGAGATTTATTTCAGTATTCATTTACTCAAAAAAAAAGGGGGAAGGTAAGTAAAGCTAAAAAGGCATAGACATCTAAATTGGAAATGTGACTCGATAAATTATGGAAAGTGATAGTACACAGGCACCGAGTTACTTGGAACACCAAAAGGATTTTCGGTTCTGCAAAGTTAATTATATCATAGAAAAATTATAAATCTAAGAAGTCTAAGTCTAACAAAATGGGAAGATGATAGTACGCTTGGTTGGTACTGTAACTACACAGAGAAAGCTGATCTAGGGAGGTGCTAGTTCACTATACGATGTGTCGGTAGATTCAACACAATAGACGAGTAGACGTCATTGGTAAACTTAATCTAAACTAAACGGTTCAATCAACTGTGGGTTCCCATCTTATCACTGGTTAACACAATCAGCCATTTCTGATAAGGGATAACGAGCAAATAAACGCCACCAAAGGTGAGCGTTTGACTGCAAAAAGAGCAAAAGAAAAATGAATACATGCGCAATCATACTGATAACAAAATGTTGTTGGTGCGTTATGTGAAAAAGAAAATAAGAAATGCTCTAACAAGGAGATAGGTTGTGTGCCTCTCTGCTGTGCGATGGCACTGACCTGAGGATAAGCATAACCTACATATTCTAGAATTCGTTGTTGTTTGCCGCCTCTCTGCTGTGCGATGGCACTGACCTGAGGATTGGCTTCTCTTTGAAAGCTCTAAGAATAGTCTCTTCTTGTCAAAATACCTATAGACCGCTCGAAAGTCCTCTAAGGAATAATGATTACCATATAAGCTTGGGATCCACAAATGTTGGTTGAAATAATATAACTTAATTCGTTACCAATGCGTGTGAAAAGTCTGTGTATGGATTTATGTGGACAAGTATACTGACAATCGTCGTGTATGCACTGACTGAAGTTGATAATCAAAGTACGTTACGTATCATATCAAGCATGATTCCCAGTTAGATTTCAGAAGTCTTAGATAAGTGAGAAAGCTGTGATATGCAAGGGTTTAAAGTTCAATTCTAATCAAAGGTTCCAAGTAATGCTGTTTATGCCTGTCTGATTCCATATGAGTCTGTCCTTGATATGATGTAAATGCTAATAAGCTACACAAACTTGACCCAACAAAAACAACAAAAACATGTTCATTCTATTCGTAGTTTTAAGATTTTTCAATTATTTTAGTATAATGTGTCAATGTCGGACTGTGTGTATTGTTATCTGCTAAACGTCACCAAATGTGCTTAACGTTTACTTAACAAATTGTTTCTGAAAGGTTAAATGGATCACGTCTGAGGTGATCAGGTGGATAAATAGATCACGTCTGAGGTGATCAGTTGGATAAATGGATCACGTCTGAGGTGATCGGGTGGATAAATGGATCACGTCTGAGGTGATCGGGTGGATAAATGGATCACATCTGAGGTGATCAGTGAATGTGTTGCTTTTAAAAGTGATCATGTCTGAGATGATCAAAAGATTATAATGTCTTATCAATTGGTTAAGAAAACTAAGGGTCGGTCCATAACTTGATAAAAATGGCACCAGTATAGCCCAATTGCACAACTGAATCTGATCTGACCCAGTCGTACGAATGGGGTATACGATTGAATACAATCGTACGATTAGGACATGCGAATGAGCCCAATCGGCCGATTGAAAGTGACCGCCTAGGTCAAACAAGCGAATGGAGGTAAATTGATCGAATGGAACTGGTCGATTGAGTAAATCGTACGACCCAGTTTCAATCGCACGAATGAGTCATGCGATTAGACTCGGTCGTATGACTGGAGATTGAATCGGCCGAATGAATTGAGCGAATGGGTTCATTCGCCCGACTGAACTGAGCTTTTAGTATAAATAGGCTCCTCAGTCAATCGCAGAACTCATTCGCCCTAAACTTAAAATCACATCGTTACGCTGCCCAAATTTCATTTGATCTTAAACACCTACTGTATCCGATTTCTGACGCTTTAGCATTGTTCTACAGGAATATGGCTAATAGATGGACCATAAATCCAAAGCACAACATTTGTGCTCACTTGGATTCCACCTCGAGGAATGGTGGTGAGTTTGAAGGGTTTTGATAGTGTGCCCGGCGCCCAGGCGCTGCCGGATGAGAGGGGAGATCATGCTCGATATCCCCTTGCCAAAAGTCTTGATTCTTAAGTTGTAACGAGCTTAAATCGTTATGTTTTATCAATAAAATCATTCGATTCTTGTTCGTACTATTGTTTATCTTTTGGTATCGACTTTTTGAGGAGGTCACGGATCTATAGAGCTATATCTACACCCTGTACTCCCTACCAGTCCCTTCACCAATCATTCTGGGAGGGAGCTTCGGTAGATCGATCTGTGGAACCCTACCGTATCCGAAGTACTATCTTTGGTAGGGCGATAGAGATCACAGCGGCAGATATTAGGAGAGTATTGAAATTTGGAGATGATGAGGATCATCCAGTTAAGCTACATCCTCTGATGGTTCGTGGGTGCTTTATGAGGATCGGGTACTGCAGGGACATCAACTCGGGGGTGCTAAACAAGAGCAACCTAAGCCCCCAGTACAAGTACCTAGCACACGTCATACTGAAGTGCATAGCATCCAGGAGGGGTGGGTTTGATGATCTATCGGACCAAATCCAGAATGCATATGTTGCATTGGTCCTTAACCACCCCTTCAGCTTCTCCAACATGATTTTCACGTATCTGATAGAGAACTTAGAGGCAAAGGGGAAGGAAGGGTTCTGTATGTACCCCCGGTTCCTACAGCTGATTTTTGATGAAAAGTTGCCTGATCTGCCCAAGGAAAAGAGTGATGCAGTGGTGTTGGAGATTATGGATGACACCACTCTTGGGAGGATGAAGGTTTACAGAGGCAAGCAGGTGAAGCTGGTGATGAAGAGGTTGATTGGGCATCTGGCCCGGGCTGATTATGTTGCCCCAGGGAGACGTAAATGGCGTCATGATGACAGTGGATCTGACACTGAGGTGATAGCTATTCCAAAAGATGATTCTGATGATGATGACAGTGGTGATGGTGGAGATACAGGCCCCATTCCATCTAGGGCCACTACCACTGATATACCATCTCCACCACCCACCCACGATGGAACTGAGTCTGCTGGTTTCCATCAGGATTTTGTTCTTGGTGAGGAGGAAGAGGAGTCAGAAGAGGAGCCCTTGACACGTACTGTGGGAAGCAAGGTTGTTCCCACAGAACATGGGCTAAGGGCGGTCGGTGAATCCCCACGAGACTCAGGAGAGATAGCCACTGATCCGAGTTATGCACCGGAGTCAGCTAGCAGGGTTGGTTGGGGGAGCATCCACTTCAACGGGAACGAGGAAGAAAAGGATGGCTCAACCCCATGGTCAGAAGAAGAAGAAAAGACATCTCACCTTCGTTACAACCACTTCCACAGCCACACCATCCACCACCACAGCCACCACATCAACCACCACCACTACTAAACCTCCACCTCATACTTGCATATCTACTTCCACCACCACTGTACCCCCCACTACAGCCTTCCCACCACCTCCCATCTACACCACAGTTACCACAACAACCACCACTCACCAAACCCAACCCTCATCTGCACCCTCTAGCTCATTCATTCCACCTGTCTCAGTGACAGAGCAACTTGCAGCACTGAACAGCATGGTGCTCCAGCTGCTAGCTTCTGACAAGGCCAAGACTGCTCAGATTCAGTAGTAAACAGAGCAGTGTTCCTCCCAGACACATGAGATTCATCAGTTAAGGGAGTTGACTTCATCTCAAGCTCAGCTGATCGCTTCACAGACTGATCAGATCACTGGTCTATTAGAGCATGAGATTGAGACTCACAGGAAGTTGGAGAAGTTACAGGATGAAAACAAGTCCATCTTGCTAAAGCTGAAAGCAAATCCGACTGAGCCTCTCAAGATAGGAGAAGGTGAAGATGATGATGATGAGGAGGATGATGAGGATGATGATTGTGATGCTGATAACGAGGAAGGTGATGATAAAGATAAAGAAGATGATGATGATGATGAAGGGGACGGAAATGCATCTACCTCTGCCTCTGGTCATGAGCAACGAAGCAAGAAAAGACAAGACCAGGGAGCATCAACTGCTGCCCCACCTACCTCCCCTTCTGCCGGAGATCCAGCAATGATCCAAGACAAAAGTACTGATTAGATGTTTTATTTTTAAAGCTTTTGTACTTGATTCATCTTTTGACGTATATGAAACTCTTGTAAATATTTAATGATTAATGTTTAATTAACTTGAGTTTATACTAATGTTTGCTACTCTACATGTTGATATTAAACAGATAAGGGATTTCAGCAAGATGAGCATGATGTTGCTCCCCTCCAACAGGTCAAGTCTCAACTCACAATGATTATTGATCTGCAGGGGATCGTCAGAAGGTCAGTGAGTTATACTCCTGAAGAAGGAGAAATTATTCATGACCTTACTGATGAGCAGCTTGCTGAAATATTTCGTCTGAATCCAGACGAAATTGTTAAGGATGCTCCAATTTTTGATGATGCTGATGATGACGAGCTCAACGATGTTGAAGAAATCAAAATTGAAGACATCACAGATCAGCACTATCCAGAATACACTGATCAAGAGGGAAACGTGTTTCCAGATTTGGTAAACGACCTTGACAGTGACATTCTGGATAAACTCAGCGATAAGGAGAAAGGAGCAGAAGCCTCAACAAGTCAAGCCCAAGCCTCGGACGCCGAAGTCGATATTCGAAAGGCTGAATGGGCGGCTTGCTTCGCCGAGGTCCGAGCCTAACGTGCTACAGTGACACAGAGTACCTACACCAAACTCTACAAAGTCAAGAAAAACATGATGTCAGGGAAGATTATAGCATGGGCTCACTTTAAGGATCTTGGGGTTTATGCTATGAAGAGAGAGAGAGGAATAGAGTACTTCAGATTCCTCACGATCTAAAGACTCTCCCTGGTTTTGAGCTCAACCAGCTGGCGCGCCTGAAGCTATTATATGCTGATCCGAAGAAAATGTCAGGCTGGTTTGAGGCTGCCCTGAAAAGGGAGTACAGGACTAGATGGGTCAACTTCAGACCACAGCAGGCCACACGTTACATCAAAAGGTCTGAAGTGAGTCCCATTACTGGTCAACCGAAGATAGTCCTGAAGTGGCGACCTCCGCGCACAATGTCCCGAATTCCACTGAGGGAGATGCCACAGGACTTTACCCCACACTTTAAGTGGTGGTACTATGACTGGCGCTCAGGAGAGGCAGTCATTGTTTTGGAGAAGGATGGGTCAATGGACACAATAAGGGTGTTTGACCCTATGTGGCTAATAAACTTGTCAGCGTCCGATGTTTATACGCTGTACAAGTGGCCACTGTTTTTTGACACGCAGGATATAGTGCAAGCACTATAGTTTCAGCATATCATACGTCTATGCTTCGCACTGAATATCCATGTCGGGGTTTCTAAAGAGGAGAGAATAAAGAGATTTGAAGAGTTCAAGAAAGAAGTCAAAGTCTAGATAGAACTAGTTCCAAGGGGGAGTTTGTTGGTACACATGTCCCCAGTTCTAGTCTAGTGAGCTTAAATGTAATAGACTTTCTTTTCTTGTAACACTTATGTAATGTTTGATCAATTGAATAAGAAACTCTTCTATATATGTGTATTGGTTGTTTAATGTTATATCTATCTATATTGTTTATTGTTACACACATATATGACAATGTTATATAGGTTTACAGTTGTTAGACATAGTTCTAAACCATTAAAGGTTCAAGAATGTGTTTACCTAAGTTATCTGATTCAGTCGCACGACTGGACCATGCGAATGGGCCAGTCACACGATTAAACCAGGAGATTGAGTCAATTGTATGATTGAGTCATAAGACTGACTCAGTCGTCCGAATGAACCAATCGTATGACTCAGTCGCATGACTGAGCCAGTCACCTGGCTCAGTCGTACGACTGATAGCTGTAACCTATAAATACCACTTAATTCATGGAAAAACAAAACACTTCGAATACTTGAAACCCTAGTCGACCCAGAACGTCCAGATCGTCCATTCCAAGTTCATAGAACGTCCCAGATCATTCCTATTCCATTCTTAACGTTTTCTAATCGTTAGGATTGATCTTGATTTCGTTCTCCCTGATTGGATCGCCAATCAAATAGGATTCCGCACTATTTGATCCGGTATAACGAAGAATCAGTTAGTACTCCGTACGTACACGGTCCTAACATTTTGTACTTGTGCAAAAATACCAAACAAAGAAACTCACAAACCACATCTTGAATTGGCATGTATTATCCTTTCAAGGTCTATCAATACTTCTCCTAAGGATTATGCAGCCTATGTGTTGGGTTTGTAGGAACATGAACATAGTTTAACCATTTAAACTTTGTGAAAAACGCAGCAGAGATAAACATTATAACATGATTTTTAATCTGAAATTTCAGGTTCTATTTTATGTTGTAAGTTATAAACAAACCCAAGAACAAAAGGATCTTATATATGTGAATGAAACTGGCTATGTAATCACAAACATCACATTATTGACAGCCATAAAGAGGGCTGCCATAAACTACCTTTCGGCAGCAAAAGTGACGAAAATGGAGGATGATATAGTCCAAGAAGAATGACTAAGGCACCAATGGAGGTCCTCTCAAGCTTGTATACCCTAAGCTCTATAGCAAACTCTTCTTGCTAGGGAGAATGACACCAAAACCACTCCAAAACCTCTCCAAAAACCCTGCTGAAACTATGAATTTAGAGAGAGAGATAGGAGCTTCCTTTTGTGTTTTTGCATGTATGAGAGAGTTATGATCTTGAGTGTTGGACTAGTTAATATAATGTAGTTCTCAAGAAAGCAAAAGGGGCCAACCATAGGGAAAGGGGGCGGCCGAATTTAATGTTGATCAAGGGGTTTTCCATTTAAAACTTAAACATACATTATTTAAACTAGTCACTTAATTAGTTGTACAATTAACCTTTTAATTGTATAACTTATACACCCTTTTTATTATTTGATGTTATCTAACTAATTTAAATAACACTTCAAATAATATTATTGAACAAAATATCCTAATAAGTTGTTCCATCTCATATGCAACTTATTTAGAAAACCCATTTTCTAAATTGGTGTAAATATTTAATTGCATGATCATATCATCAATTAAATATTAATTGGTGTTTGCTAAGCTTGTTATTGGGTATAACCCGACTTGGATCATAACGTACTAACCGCATCAATATTCTATGTGTCTTGGGCATATAGAATCCAACAATCTCCCACTTGCACAAGATTCATAGAAAATTGATGCAAGTAGTAAATACCGCCTAACAACGGTTTACTACCCTTAATACGCATGACTTATGGTCATTCAATAACATCATCCCATTCAAGTACCCTACTTGAAATGATTTAGGTGAATTAATCATCTATCCTTTTGCTATAGATGTCATGTTAAATCCAAGGACACATAATGATCATTCCTTGTTGATTTAACTTATCAGGCCTTAGACATCTAACTCTCAACGAATAAGAGGAACAAATTCCATCTTGACTACATACGTTTCTCACGAACACCTCGTGTCATACCAGAACATAGCCTTATGTACTGTCCACTATTTTAGGATAGTGAACAACTAGCTCAAGGTATCACACTCTGTGAATATCAAAACCCAATATGTATCTCAGGTTTGAGGATACCAAATGATAGTTGCCTTTACTCAAATTTACTTATGATCAATCTAGAAGATTCCATGTAGTAAAATTTGAGATGCGGGTCAGTCCAATATTTGTATCCCACAAATATCTATGAACCTTGGTAGCAACCAATTGCTCTATATTCATCCATATGAATATCAACCAATCCGAGTTCATAATAGTCTTACTCTCATACTTGTTCCCACCAGCATGAATGACTACGGACATTCTGAGTAAACAATTTACTCATGGATTTAAACATGTTAAATTGGAACATTAATTGAAATATTATAACCAAATAATTTTATTCAAGTAATTAGGGAATTCCAAATATCCAAATACGAAATTACAGATCAAATCCAATCACTAGAATATCGAAGTCCCATGGCGCAGGTATGACCTTCATGCTTTGCCTTTTCTAGGAGCTTCGTGAGAGGATCCGTAATGTTTTGATCTGTGTGAACTTTGCGAATACATATCTTTCCCTTCTCAACTTCATCTCGTATGTAGTTGAATCTCCGCTCAATGTGCCTAGTCTTTTGATGAACACGAGGTTCCTTGATTTGAGCAATCGCACCCTCGTTATCACAAAAGATCTCTAGGGGGTCCTGAATGGAAGGGACAACCCCTAGATTGGCAATGAATTTCTTCAACCATGCAGCTTCTTGAGCTGCCAATGAGGCGGCGACGTATTCAGATTTTGTAGTTGATAAAGCCACCACATCCTGTTTAGAGCTCTTCCAAGAGACCGCTCCTCCATTCAGAATGAAAATGTATCCTGATTGTGATCGTGACTCATCATGATCGGTTTGGAAACTCGCGTCCGTGTAACCGTTTACAACGAGTTCCTCATCACCAGATCCATAGATTAGGAACATATCTTTAGTCCTCCTTAGCTACTTAAGTATGTTCTTAACAGCCATCCAATGACTGTCTCCAGGATTTTGCTGGTATCGGCTTGTCATGCTTAAAGCGCATGACACGTCCGGCCGAGTGCATATCATTGCATACATGATGGATCCAATAGCATATGCATATGGGATTGCCTTCATTTTATCTTGCTCATCCTTTGAGCTTGGACATTGAGTTATACACAATATCGTTCCTTTTTGAATAGGTACCGTACCTTTCTTAAAGTTCTCCATCTTGAACCTTTTCAAGATCTTATCAATGTATGCACTCTGATTTAAACCAATCAACCGCCTTGATCTATCCCTATAGATCTTTATTCCTAGAATATAGGCGGCTTCACCAAGATCCTTAATGGAAAAACAATTTCCAAGCCAGGTTTTTACACCTTCCAAGGTTGGAATGTCATTTCCAAATATTAGTATGTCATCAACATACAATACTAGGAAAGTGATGATGCTCCCACTAACTTTCTTATATACACAAGCTTTATCAGTGTTTTTGATGAATCCAAATTTAATTACTTCTTCATCAAAACGGTGATTCTAACTTCTCGATGCTTGTTTCAATCCATAGATTGATTTCTTTAACTTGCATACTTTGTTAGGATGTTTTGGATCGACAAAACCTTCAGGCTGAACCATATAGACATATTCCTCAAGATATCCATTTAGGAAAGTAGTTTTAACATCCATTTGCCAAATCTCATAATCATAATGAGCAGCTATGGCAAACAATATCCTAATAGACTTTAGCATTGCTACTTGTGAGAAAGTTTCATCATAGTCAACCCCTTGAGTTTGAGTGAAACCCTTTGCTACAAGTCTAGCTTTATAAGTATCCAAGTTTCCATCACTACTAGAAAAACTGCAATAGATGACGCGCATTGCGCGTCATCTTTGGGGTCAGATGACGCGCAAATGCGTGTCAAGGAAGGGGTAGTCATAAATGATAGATGACGCGCATCCGCGCATCATCTGTTTATGACGCGCATCCGCGCATCATCTGTTTATGACGCGCAAAAGATGACACGCATTTTATGACGTGCAAAAGATGACGGGCAATGCGCGTCAAGGAAGGGGTAGTCATAAATGACTAGATGACACGCATCCGTGTGTCATCTATGAAATTTTTATGACGTGCAATAGATGACGCGTAATACACGTCATAAAATTAGCTGCATTTTTTAATTTTTTTTATTTTTAATAAATTTACCTGTTGTTTTCTAAAACAAATTGTCGAATAACATTAAAAGCAAAATCCATTAAATACCAACAAAGTTTACAAAAGTTGTTAATTAACAACTACAAAGCATAAAACAAGTCCAAATTCAATTAGTACCAATACTAATACAAGTCCAATACCAATACTAACACAAGTCCAATACCAATACTAACACAAGTCCAAATATATCATTTCAGGCCTACATATAAATGAAATTCGATACATAGCGCGCCCAATCTTCACGAACTTTATCCAAATCACCATCAGTGTATTCTTCTTTACCTTCTCCAACCTAAGACAAAACCAATTTCATCAAATTAAACTTGTCAGTTTTGACCCAAAAACCCCTTTATGTAAAACACTTGTAATTTACTTGACTAGTTATATCAACTACAAGGCAACAACAATGGTAATTTACTTATAAAAAACTCATACATAGATAGTTATATTCAATAATATAAACTACAAAGCAACAAATGGTAAATATAAGGGGTACGTAGTCAATGATCAGCTTATATTGTTATATTCCATAACACTTGAAGCCCCATCGATGCAATTAAATAGCTGCAATAGAGTAACACAAATATTGGTTGGATCAAGTTATCATATCTAACAGGTTATTTAACGCGATAATAACGACCAAAAGACAAAAAACCACCCTTATCTGTTGCTAAACTCCTATTGAAAAGTAGTATCCATATTATGAAATCTTGTTAAACCACCATACCCTCAAGTCCTTGCATTTATACACATCCAGAACTTCACCTAATTCATTATTGTGCCAATAAATATGAAAAACATCCCACACATAACTTAACATAAGAACCATCTAAAATGTGAAATAGTTATGCATATATACATCATTCAATTCATTGTAGCTACAAAAACCCTACAATACTTGCTGAACATCTTAAATCCTAAAATAATTGAATAAACAAACAACCCCTCAAAATTCAATCCCATTGTCAAGTGAATTTCTACTAACACAAACCCAATGCTATAAAATAAGCACATAAATAACATACCAGAATGCAGTGTAGCTTGAAAACCCAGAAGCCAAAACCATCCATCTGATCGAAGCAGCAGCACATAAACATTGTCCAATTCGCAGCATCAATCCACTAACACTTCCGGGGCTTCCAAACATATCTTTCATATCTTGTACGATCTCCCCCTTTTCACCAAATTGAAAGGGTCCTATATTTTGACCTGACTGTGGTGTTTAGAATCTTGAATATTCTAAATGCCAACATGTATAACACAAATGGAAATATTTTGACCTGACTATCTGAGTACAAGTAAAGAGACCAAACAAAAAAAACTCAACCTAAAAGTTTCACAAACCAACATTAAAATCAAGATTTAACTGTTGCGACTAAAGATGCAATCCTAACCCAAAACATTGGACTAGCTTTACAATTTTGAAAGTCGAACATTCATACTAGTATCACCAAAAAATGTGAAACCTACTCATTGTAATATAATACCAGAGTGACATTCAACAGCACAAAAGATACCATAACATATTACACTAGATCAAAAATTTATGTCCAGAAACATTTAAAAAAAAACCTCAAAGATCTGGTGAAAATTAAACCCCAAGCAGAAAAAACAACAACTTTAATTTAAAAAAAACTTGTAAATTTAAAAATCCTTCATTTTAAAAACTAAAATGACAGTAACAACATAACAAACGGATTTAACATCTACAAACAAACAATCGAGCTGGAATCTCGTTCTATTGCCAGAAAACGGTAGCATTGATCTAAAAAACTATGGTTTTGAATCAAATGACAAAATGTGTACGAAACAATTACAATAATAATAATAAAAAAAGCAAAGCCTCAGATTAGCATGTTGCCATATTCTTCTTCGCATCAAGGACTCCACGGTGGTTCCATGGATGCGTAATTATGTCCTCGACGCTCATGGCAGATTGCTGTCCTCATTGGCAAACAGATCGAAACAGATTCAACAATAATAATAATAATGACTGCAATGTATCAATTGAAAGATATATGAAGATTGAAGGTTACCTATGGATCGTTCATCACTAGGGTTGAGATTATCACCGATTTCATCGATCAAACACACAAAGTATTTCCCCAATTAGAACCCTAAATGACGAACTGAAATGAGAATCAACAACAATATACTATGGATTCACTTGAGGATGTATATGTACATTGAAACTAATTACCTTATCCTAGCCGATGGTGGTCGCGGTGGTGTGAAGGCCGATGGTGATCGTGGTGGTGTGAAGGCCGATGGTGGTCGCGTCGATGGTGTGAAGACCGGTGGTGGTCGCGGTCGGTGTGAAGGCCGGTGGTGGTCACGGTTGGTATGAAGGCCGGTGGTGGTCGCGTCGGTGGTATGAAGGTCGGCGGTGGCAGTGTGGTGTGACGGCCGGCGGTGGTCGTGTGGTGTGAAGGAGAGGGCTGGCCGGGATTGTGGGTTTAGGGATTGAGAGTTGAAAGTGGGTTTATGGATTTAGAGTAGAAAGACGGATTAAGTATATAGGTTATAAAAAATTTAAAAAAATGACATACAAAGATGACACGCAAATATGTGTGTCATCCTTTCTAAAAGTATTTTAAAAGATGACAAATAATTTATGATACGCGTAAATGCGTGTCATCTTTTTTCACGCGTCATCTTTTGCGCGTCATCTATTAACAGTTTTCTAGTAGTGCATGCATATCGGTTTTCTTCTTGAAAACCCACTTACTTCCAACCACTTTGGAGTTAAGAGGTGGTACAACCAAGTCCTATACTTGCTTGTCATACATGGATTGCATCTCAACGTTCATGGCTTCAAGCCATTTGTCACAATCCAAATTGGACATTGCATCAGTATAGGCGGTTGGTTCATCGGAATCTACCACATAGCATCCATCAACAAAAAATCTATATCTTTTAGGTGGATTACTAATTCTATCAGATCTGAGAACATTTTATGTATATTGATCAACCACTTGATCATTCTCAACATCCTCATGTTGAGTGCTAGTGTCAACCAAACGTGTATTGGTTTGTGGTTCTTGATCCTCCTCAAGATCCACAGTTCTACTACTAGTTCCTTCCGTAAGGAACTTAGTTTCTAAGAACTCAGCTTTTCTGGCAACAAACTCCTTTTGTTCCAATGGATCATAAAAATAGTATCCCATAGAATCTCTAGGATATCCAATG
Source organism: Flaveria linearis (assembly GCA_024085815.1). Classification (NCBI taxonomy): domain Eukaryota; kingdom Viridiplantae; phylum Streptophyta; class Magnoliopsida; order Asterales; family Asteraceae; genus Flaveria; species Flaveria linearis. Next base: position 35,784,167 of record CM044006.1, read on the forward strand.
AAGATACACTTAGTGGAACGGCTTTCTAGCTTGTTTGGGGTGGGAGTCTTACATAATGTAAGGCCCCGTTCCCGGGCACCTCACAGCTTGTCATTCATCGCACATAAAACATAACTCTTTATCGTTCTTCATAAAAACATTGCAGCGGAAACATTAAAACATTCTTTTCATTTCAACAAAATGATCTTACAAAATAGTCGTAGATAGGGACCTCTAGTGGCAGGTTCCCTGTGCTCATCTTTGCTCATACAAAAATATTATTACAGTTCATTACATAAGATCATTTCATTATAAAAGTATTATAACAATGGATGCCATCCCAAAGGAACTGAGTAGTCGCCTCGTGCCATCCTCAGCAACATACCTGCCAACTGGAAACACATCAAAGTCAGCGTTGCTGAGTGAGTTTTAGTTTTATATTAAAAACATACTATTCTTTGGTTAAAACAGTTCTTTCATACATGCGATCACACATCATACGTACATACACATAGATAACATCATTATTATCTTCTTTTCTCATTCGTTCTTTATCTTTAACTTCCATTCATTCTCTGTCTTTTACTTCTATCTGGATCCGGTCACACTTTACCCTCATCCTGGCACACAGCCATGATTACTGAGGTCGAGTGACAAGGATCCCATTCCATACGTAATCACTATGTTCCTCCAGTTCATTATTTTCATTCGTTCGTTCTTTAGCTTTCATTACGTTCATTATCTTTTGTTTGTTTCATACTTTCTTTCTTTCACAATTATCTCTCTCATTCATCAACTCACGCGTTACTCCCGACTCATGTCCGAAGACGGATACTGTGCCGGGGCCTGTACACAAACCCCCGACTCATATCCGAAGACTGACACAGTACCGGAGCACGCGATCTATTCCTCATTCGTCTCATCTCACTCTCACGCACTACTCCCGACTCATGTCCAAAGACTGATACTGTGCCGGAGCCTGTTACACAAACCCCCGACTCATGTCCGAAGACTGACACAGTACCGGAGCATGCGATCCTCTACTCATCCACTTAGATCCTGTCTCATGCAATATCCCCGACTCATGCTCGAAAGTTATGCTGTGTTGGGGCCTGCTTACAAACCCCCGACTCATGTTCGAAGACTGATACAGCACCGGGATACCCGACAAAGATCCCGTTTGAGTCAATCACCTGGATTGAGCTCTATCCGAGTCTGTTGCAACACAAAGTTGCTCACCTCACTATCTCGTCTCATGCTATATCCCCAAATCATGTCCGAAGACTGATACTGTGCCGGGGCCTGTTACACAAACCCCCGACTCATGTCTGAAGACTGACACAGTACCGGGATACGTGACAAAGATCTTATTCGAGTCTGTTGTGACACAGAGTCGCTCACCTCATACATACGCTCACTAGCGTTATGTTCGTTCATTCATTCGTTAATACTTACACTCATTCATTACGTTTCTCTTTTCATTATCTTTCACTTTACGTTACATAATACTTTCACTACAGTTGTTAATCATAACACGTAAAGCCACAGAAAGATAAACACATATTGACACAAGGAACCTCGACATTTACAAATCATCAGTCATTACCATCATACAGGGCTACATCATACTTATCATACATACATCATGCATATACATGCAATTCTATCGTCATCGTGCCCACTTAACTTCTAACCCTCGATAGTTATCACACATGTACCTACAGGAGCTATCATATCATTTCCTACCCATGCTCTTTTCCCGAAGGCCAGTAATTGAACTATGTCTCTTCCCATACGTAACAGCCCTACTTGGGTGATTGGGCACCCTTCAGTCGCAAGGCCTCCATGCGACTGCATACTATGCGATTGGACCCATGCGGATGAGCATCCTTGCGGATGAACACCCAATCGTGCGAATGGACACTATGTGAATGGGCTCCTCTGCGACTGAACCCTCAGTCATGCGATTGGACTGTCATGCGAATGGACCTATACGACTGAGCTCTCTGTCGTGCGAATGGACACCTGTGCGACTGAGCACGTACGCGACTAGTCTCTCAGTCTTATGACCTATCATGCAACTGGATCCCTAGTCATGCGATTGAGCCTCAGTCGTGCGATTGAACCTCAGTCGTCCCTCAGTCGTACGATTGGCCCTCTAGTCGCCTAGCCCTAACTGGACAGCGAGCGCAGTTCATCCCGAACTGCAGCCATGACATACGGCCTTCAAACCCTTCCAAACTTGGTTCAAGCCCAAATCAACCCTTCTAAACCTTAAGGAAACATCCCACGACATCCGTCAAGCATAACCAAGCCTGAAATCGGGTCCCAAACAAGTCATACTCATACACACGCATACCAAACGGGTTTTCACCCAAAATATCCGAAAACAGTTTTCAGATGTGTTCCAGCCCCAAAATCATTCAAAAACGTGTAAAAGAGGGGTCCTAGAACTGACCTTAGTAGCCTCCTCGGTTAGAGCTTCGTTTTGACTCGCCACACAACGGATTCCGAGCCCGAACCACCCCCTTTTCTCTTCTTTCTCTCTTCTTTCTCTCTGCCCTTCTTTGTGGCTGATTTTGCAAGTGTGGGGAGAGGGTACGGGCTTCCCTCTCCCTTAAATACTACAGTCCAGTCACACGAGTCCCCATGCGACTGAGCCTTCAGTCGCATGAGCTCCATGCCATTGGACACCCCAGTCGTGCGACTCCCATGCGTATGGAGCTCCAGTCGCATGATCTCCATGCGTATGGGACTCCAATCGCATGACCTCCATTCGTATGGACGCCCCAGTCGCATGACACTCCAAACAGAATTTTCCAGGTATTACAAGTCCACCCCCCTTAAACGGGTTTTATCCCCGAAACCTGTTGTTCCTTAAATCTTTGCGGGCAATACTGTCTCATCTCTTTTCCAGTCTCTCACCTGGAATCCTATCGCTCTACATCATTTATCAACTGACGACTTCTGGTCCATCTTTGACTATCTCTATCGGCAACCCATGCATACTGATCAAGGTGCATTTGACCAGGACCTGCGGCCTCAAATATGCCATATAGAGTACGGTCACCATAATTAAAAAGAAACACCACAAGCCTTGTTTGATGTTCTTTATGTAGGAATAATGACCCTCTGGCAAACTAGACAACTAACGAGAAAGGCTTACTCGTGCTATGTGTTGTTCCAAATATAACTGCACCGAGATCGGTTTTTCTCAGGTTCCTTGCGGGTACACTGTGATTGAAAGGCAAATCGGCTTCTTTGGTGGCCCAAACCAAATTTATCGTTTTCTTTTGCTTCCGACCTCCCATTCTACTTGTTTGCTACAACGTCGAAACTATGCGTACGTTGCCGTTCGATGAACTAATCACAGGCCGAAACTGTTCCTCAGACAATGGGTGACACAGCTTTTTGCATCACGTAATCCTCTAGGGCATCAGGTAACCTAGTGAATTCATTAATAGCAATCTCCACATCAAAGGGCTCATCGATGTTCCTTCTCCTAACATGCAACTCACAACAGAAGGCAGTAGGAACGAACTACTACTAGCATCGCATTCAAGGCATAAATGCACAAAATTTAAATTACCGAAAACGTACCTGTCGTCCAGTCGGAGTCTGCTCTACCCTCCTCCTGGTCATGGCAAAAGCTGTAGCCTTCACCCTCTGTTCTCCTTCCTTGCACCAGAGCTTCCCGCCTTTGACCTCTTACAATCCCTGCTCAGATGTCCAGTCTCACCGTAATTGTAGCACTTAGCCACGCGGCACTCCCTTGCCCTGTGGCCTTCCTTCCCACACTAAAAACAGACATTCAGTCCCCATTTGCACTCCCCTTCGTGACCTCTACCACAGTTCTTGCATTCCTCACCCTTTCTTGTTATCCTCTCTCGATCATCGATCCTCATCACTTTACCCTCGGCCTCCATTCCACCATCACTATCTCGCCTTCCTTTCCCCTTCTTAACATAGGCTCGCTCCTCCGCTTCGCCCGTTATCGCCATCGCCTCCCGCTCGTCGTACAACCTTCCCGCTAGATCTACCGCCAACCTGAACGTGCTTGGTCGGGCAACGATCATGTGCCTACGGATATTCGCCAGCAAGCCCTAAATGTACCTCTTAATTTTCCGTGAAAGAGGTGTCACCTGTTCCGGCACCAGTCGTGCCATCTCGTTGAATTTGGTGGTGTACTGTTGATGTGTCATCGTCTCCGCTTCCAACTGTAGGAACTCCCTTTCCACCTTATCCATCTCACGGTGAGGACAGAACTCCTCAATCACCAGCCTTTTCAACTCTGACCATCTTATTCTTCCGATAGCCCGGCTACCCTCAACTTGGACTATGTTGTCCCACCAGCACAAAGCTGAGTCCACGAAAGAGTGGGCGGCAAACTTCACTTTC